>CM054057.1:601869287-602503841 GCA_028641055.1 Alopecurus myosuroides | reverse complement strand
TCCGTTTCTTTTTTCTTTCACATTCTAGCCCCTGTTTTAATTACAGAAATAACCCTAGAATTCAAATGGCTGTAATTTCTAATTTATAAATCCAAATCATACAAACTTTATATGTATCCCACTCCAAATTTCCTGTGCTTTTCAAATATGCCTTTTGTTTTCTGTTTTGAATTTTCAAAATGCAATTCAAATTTGAATTCAAATAATTCAATTGTAATTTGCAACAATTCATAAATAATTCATACTAATTCCAAATAAGGCAAATAAAATATGTTTTCCATACCATTTTGAATAACCTTTTCAAATATAAATTTTGTTTCATGGTTTGAATAATTTAAATTGCCCAAATAATTTAATACTTGTTTAATTCATTTAAATTTGATAAAATCATAACTTGCTCAAAATAAAATAATTTTGAACATGCAAAATATGTTTTCAAACCATAAAAGTGTGAACTTTTCAAATGTGAATTTGAATTTATGTTTGGACAAATAAAATTCAAATAATATTCAAACTTGAATTAAATTCAATTAAAACTTGTTTAATATTGTTTAAGTCATAATTAAATTATCCTAATTCCAATTTCAATATTTGAAACATGTAATCCAACTAAAATTTGATGTTCTCTTCAAATACAAATTTTGTTAATTGTTTTGAACACTTTAACTTGATGAAAACAACAATTGCTTGTGTGACATGTTTAAGTAACCAAACTTTCCAGACTTAACCAATAATTTCCAAACTTGTTAAACCTTATTTCAATTGGTTCTATTGTTGTTATTTTGTTGTTTTCCTCATCCATGCATCATGCTAATCCACCTTCACCTGTTGATTAGTTGGAAAACAATTGTTTCAACCATAATTCATGGGCTTTTCATATGCAACTCAAATTGCATATGGGTCCATTTAAACCTGTTTATCATGTCAACTAGTTTATTCTGATGCATCTTTAACTTGTCATGCATCCATATCTAGATCATGCTGGATCTTTTGCCGTAGTAGTAATTGTTGCATCCGGTGTTTGTTCGAGGTTCATTGCTTCTTCCCGGATAGGACGTTGAGATGATGTGAGCAACGACAAGTTCTGCTACCTTGCGGGATCTCAGGCAAGTATACTCACTTGCTGCCAAATGGCTGCCTTTCATCACTTGTTACCGATACTTTCCGTTGTTCTTTTCTGCTAGCCTTAGTAGTAGTTGTTTCTGTTACGAACCTATCACATGAATCCTTTAATCCTGATATTGCCTCACCTCCACACCTATAACCATTGCTTGTGCCCGTGTCTTACTAGCATGCTTAGGTTGTTTTGCTCGAGTCTGTTACCCGTTACTTTCTGTTATTACTTCATTATGTTCTGGGGGCTCGATGTTAATCAATCAATCCTGTTAATGCTAATGGTAATAATTTGATGATAAGGCACCGGCAGGAGGCCCTTTGTGGTTTTGAGGCCTGCTAGTGTCGACCCTAATAGGAAAAAGGGTCTTGTCTACTGATCCATGATGAGCGCACTACCCGCATGTGGGAAGCGAGTATGGGCGCCCCCCTCAATTTGACTCGATTCGCATCTCGTCCAAATCGCCTCATTTAGTTCGGGTTTTCCATTTGCTGCATGCATGATCTTGCGAGCCCTTGGATCCCGGGTGGAACTTTCATAGTCGGCATATAGGGGGACACGTTCTTAGAGTGCTATGAGGGTCCATTTTCTTCTGGGCTCGATTAGCCGTGCGCCCAAGGTTCTTTGGGCTTGATGCGAAGAAGAGTTGAGTTGTGTAGAGTACCTCGCTTGGTGGGTTGATCTCCCATCTGGCGGGTTATTCTTGCGTGTACGGCTAAATTGGTGCAACCCTGCAGGATAATCTTCTCGAGAAGCCGTGTTTTTCGCGGTTATGGATTACTTGGTGAAAGTACTGGCTAACAAGTACTCAGGACAACTTAAACCTAATGATTAACAACCTTACACCCAATGATTAACAACTTGACTAGTAATAGGCTTATTGACACAATAATCTGAATCATCATCAATCCAACTGTGTGAGTTATTCTCGGATTGCTTCTTCGGATAAGGGGCGAGATCCAGGATGGGTTTGTTTGAAGTTATCTATCAGTTGGTTACAATACTCGATCTTATCTTCTTTCTGTTAGCCGGAAGTTGTAGTATCTCTCTGTAGTTGGTTAGTGCAGCCCGCTGTCGCTTATTTTGCAATAACCCCTTCCTTTCCGTTGATCCCAAAGTATTTGTATCTTGTGATGACTGGCTACGCCGGTATCTTGTGAGTATGGTTTATCCACTTGCCAGTACTTAACCGTACTGACCCACGAATCTTTTTCGTGGCTGCATATTCAACATTGCAGTCAACAGGTTTAAAGTCTGACGACGTTAGCTTGGGAATCCCTCCGGCTTGGCCTGGGCAGGGATTGGACGCTCTCGGTTATCTTCAGGACTCTTAGTCCAATTTGTATCTTGTCCGTAGACGGACGATATGTTGTTTCTTCCGCTGTTAGTTGGATCTTTGTATTGTATCAGTTGTATCCCTGACTCGTTTGAGTCATCTTGTAAATCTCTTTTCTGTTGTTGTTGTGGATTATTCGTGAACTGATGTAATGTTATCACAAGTGGCAACCTGGAATCGGTTATTATGTGGATTTTGGCGGGAATGCTGAAATCTGCATAGTGCCCGATCTCGGGGCGTCACATCGCTGCTTCCACGACGGCTCGTCTGCCTAACAAGTCAGGCGGTGCTGCGTACCGTCGCCTCAAGCGCCGTCTACTCCGACCCTTCATCGCCAACGTTGTCATCAACAATGTTTCTACAAACGATCGGTACGGAATTTGCGTCCTGATCTGTCTGTTTAACATGTCTACTGTTTACATGTTTAGAGAGACCGTGTTGCTATTATTCATGTTGTCTGCTGCATCTAGTATGTTCGAGTCCCACATGTTAATAGCTTATTTTGTTATGATTTATATTCTGGAATTAATCGTGGAAATTATGCCTAATTATTCAACAATCCAAAAACCTAATTGTAGGCAATTTCCTGAACTGACTATGGCCCACTTAAGTGATTCAATGAAACCGGAAAGGTTCAATGGTACCACCTTTAAGAGATGGCAACTGAGAAGCCAACTGTGGGTCCAGTCCATGAAAGTGTGGGACATTATTATGAATGGCCTTCCTGAAGGAGCTTCTGACGAGGTTCAGAATAAGTTCAAGGAAGCCAATAATAATTTCAGAGGTTGTATTCTGAGTGTCCTGGAGGGACGTCTGTGCGATGTGTATATGCACATAGAAGACGCTAAGGAGCTCTGGGATGCACTGAATACTAAATTCGGTGCGTCCGATGCTGGCAGTGAGCTGTATATCATGGAGAGTTTTAACGACTACAAGATGGTGAATAACCGTTCTGTAGTCGAACAGGCTCATGAGATACAGTGCATTGCGAAGGAGCTTGATCTGCTCAAGTGTGTGATTCCTGATAAGTTTGTGGCTGGATGCATTATTGCAAAGCTGCCTTCTTCGTGGAGGAGTTTTGCCACATCTCTCAAACATAAGAGACTGGAGATATCAGTTGAAAACCTGATAACGTCTCTTGATGTTAAGGAGAAAGCCCGGGCAAAGGACACAACTGAGAGAGGTGGTGATTTGCAGTCTAGCGCCAATATGGTGCAGAAAAATCATCACGTCAAGAATAGCAGCAAGAACAAAGGGAACTATAAGCCCAAGTTCAATGGTCCTGTGAACACTACTGCCTTTAAGAATAATAAGAAGAAGAATGTGCTGAACAAAGCTGGGCTCGAGTGCTTTACGTGTGGAGCGCTCGGCCACTGTTCTGTTGATTGCCCAGACCGTGCAGACAAGAAAGGGAAGAAAGGCTCCAAGAATGTCAACGTGGTGACCGCTAGCAACACTGATGGGTACGGTAATATACCGATGGTACTTTCAGTTTTTCAATCTCCATGTTGGTGGATTGATACGGGTGCTAATGTTCATGTGTGTGCTGACATCTCTATGTTCACTTCTTATCAGGTCGCACGGGATTCTTCCTTCCTAATGGGGAATGGGTCACATGCTTCTGTTGGTGGTGTTGGCACGGTAGATCTGAAGTTTACTTTGGGGAAGATCGTGCAACTGAGGAACGTGCAGCATGTCCCTTCTATGAATAAGAATCTCGTCAGCGGCTCCCTTCTTTGCAGAGATGGGTTTAAAGTAGTGTTTGAGTCCAATAAAGTAGTTGTGTCGAGATTTGGACAATGTATTGGTAAAGGCTATGAGTGCGGAGGCTTGTTCCGCTTTTCTCTTTCCGATTTTTGCAAATAAGTCAGTAAACCATATTTGTGGCAATGTTGATTCAGATGCTAGTGTTTGGTACTCTCGTTTATGTCATGTTAATTTTGGTTTACTGTCTCGGCTATCCAGTTTAAGTTTAATTCCGAATTTCACCATTGCCAAAGGTTCTAAGTGCCATAGTTGTGTGCAATCTAAGCAACCTCGGAACCCTCACACGGCAGCTGAGGAGAGACACTTGGCACCTCTAGAACTCATACATTTTGATCTATGCGAGATGAATGATGTGTTGACAAAAGGTGGAAAGAGATATTTTATGACACTCATTGATGATGCTACTAGATTCTGCTATGTTTATTTGTTGCAAACTAAAGATGAGGCTTTAGACTACTTTAAAATCTATAAGGCTGAAGTTGAAAATCAATTAGAGAGAAAGATCAAGCGTTTTAGGTCGGATTGTGGTGGAGAGTATTTCTCTAAAATATTTGATGAATTCTGTGAGGAACACGGTATTATTCACGAGAGGATGCCTCCCTATTCGCCACAATCAAACGGAATTGCTGAGAGGAAAAACCGCACGCTGACCGACTTGGTGAACGCCATGTTGGACACTGCTGGTTTATCTAAGGCATGGTGGGGGGAGGCTCGGTTGATTTCGTGTCATGTCCTGAATAAAGTTCCTAACAAGAATAAAGAGAAAACCCCTTATGAGGAGTGGGTTGGGAGAAAACCATCACTTTCCTATTTGCGTACTTGGGGATGCTTGGCAAAATTCAACGTTCCAATTCCAAAGAAACGCAAACTCAGACCAAACACAGTGGATTGTATCTTTCTAGGTTATGCTCAGCGTAGCATTGGTTATATATTTCTAGTGGTTAAATCCGAGGAGCCTGATATGCATGTTGATACTATTATGGAATCTCGCGATGCAACATTTTTTGAGAATATGTTTCCTATGAAAGATATGCATAGCTTTGCTAAATTTTCTTCTGAATTAATTCCGGAATCTAGTACATCTAGTGATCATACTGAACAACCACATGATGAGAACGTCCTTGAGAAGGATGACAATGAAGCTCCTAAACGGAGTAAGAGACAGAGGATTGAAAAATCCTTTGGTGATGATTTCATTGTGTACCTTGTGGACAATACTCCTACGTCTATTGCAGAGGCATTTGCATCTCCAGATGCAGATGACTGGAAAGAAGCTGTCCATAACGAGATGGACTCCATTCTTTCTAATGGGACGTGGGAGTTATCTGAACGACCTTATGGTTGTAAGCCAGTGGGCTGTAAGTGGGTGTTGAAGAAGAAGCTAAGGTCTGACGGTACTATTGAGAAGTACAAGGCACGGCTTGTAGCCAAGGGCTACACTCAGCGAGAAGGCGAAGATTATTTTGAAACCTATTCACCTGTTGCTAGATTGACCACCATTCGTGTACTACTTTCCCTGGCTGCCTCTTATGGTCTTATCGTTCATCAAAGGGACGTAAAGACAACTTTCCTTAACGGAGAGTTGGAAGAGGAAATCTATATGGATCAGCCTGATGGGTTTGTCGTAAAAGGTGAAGAGAGAAAGGTGTGCAAATTGTTAAAATCTTTGTATGGACTGAAACAAGCACCTAAGCAATGGCATGAGAAATTCGACAGAACTTTAACTTCTGCGGGCTTTGTCATTAATGAGGCTGACAGGTGTGTATACTACCGCCATGGTGGGGGCGATAGTGTTATATTATGCTTGTACGTTGACGACATACTGATTTTTGGTACAAGTATAATTGTGATCAATGAGGTCAAGTCTTTTCTATCAGAGTGTTTTGATATGAAAGATCTGGGAGAAGCTAATGTAATTCTGAACATTAAGCTTATTAAGGATGAGAGTGGGATTACGTTGACGCAATCACACTATGTTGAGAAGATCTTGAGCCGCTTTGGCTTTATTGATAGCAAGCCTTCTCCAACACCTTATGATCCTAGCGTGACGCTTCGAAAGAACAAGAGGATTACGAAAGATCAATTGAGATACTCTCAAATAATCGGTTCACTCATGTACCTTGCGAGCGCGACGAGGCCTGACATCTCTTCTGTTGTGAGCAAATTGAGCAGGTTCATGTCAAACCCGGGTAATGATCATTGGCATGCACTTGAAAGGGTCATGCGCTATCTGAATGGTACTATGAGCTATGGGATTCATTATTCAGGGCACCCTGCTGTGCTTGAGGGATATAGTGACTCCAACTGGATATCAGATGTAGATGAGCTCTACGCCACAAGTGGATATGCATTTCTTCTTGGAGGTGGCGCAGTGTCATGGAGGTCTTGTAAACAGACCATATTGACGAGGTCAACCATGCAAGCAGAACTTACTGCTTTAGATACAGCCACTGTTGAGGCAGAATGGCTGCGTGAGCTCTTGATGGACTTGCCGGTGGTTGAGAAACCATTACCGGCTATCCTCATGAACTGCGACAATCAAACTGTGATTGTCAATGTGACCAGTTCTAAGGATAATGCGAAGTCATCAAGACACGTCCAAAGACGTTTGAAGTCTGTCAGGAAATTGAGAAACTCCGGAGTAATTACTGTTACGTATATTCAAACAGACAAAAACCTGGCAGATCCCTTTACGAAGGGACTATCACGTAATGTGATAGATAGTGCATCGAGGGAGATGGGTGTGAGACCCGTGAGCGTTACACCATAGTGGTAACCCAACCTATGTGATCGGAGATCCCGTGAATTAGGACCTGGGCAGAACAAGCTAGTGGTTTGACTGAGGAGAGTATTTGGTAAACCCTCTCTAAGTGATGATGCATAACTCTCAAAGAGCTATAAGGCAGGTTGGCAACATGCCTTAATGTGTTTATGTTGGCTATTCATAGCAAAGATGCTGTCCTACAGAGCATTCTTGAAAGAACACACCTATGTGAGTCCGACTGTAAACGTCGCAGTCTATGAGATTTGGGTGATCTCTAGTAAACTCACGAAGAGACTACGGAGTATGACGTATATGCTCCACCCGCGAGGTAGGATACTGGCAGCCAAGTACTAGTTATGACTTTGAGTAAAGTCTATTGGCACAAAACTTGCAATTCAAGGCACAGTCCATTGTTCAAGTTGCTGATAGATGTAGCTTAAGGCTCTAGGCGGAAGTTCAACTTAACAGTCTCTACTGAAACACTGGTATATAAACAAGTAGCGAGGATTGGCAAATCTTCAAATGGGCATTTGAGATCTGGTGGGGGATTGTTGAAATATTTGGGCCCAACAAGTACAAGCCCAATAAGAAATCCTGAAATCTCAAAATGGCCCATGTGTACAAGTGAGTGGTGGGAGTGGGAAGTTTAGTCACACATTGGAAGTTTGAGGAGTTGCACACCACCTTATAAGGTGGAGTGTTGTAGGGATTTTATGTGAGTGAGAACAAGAGAGCCTCTCGTGCACTCCTACTGCTCCTCCGCCGCTCGCTCGTCTCGACTCGGCACGACACGTCGCGATCGCGTTTCGTGAATCGAGCCTCGAGCCGAGACAATACTTATGTTTATTTTGCTGTTTTGGAAAACCGATTTCGTAGTCGTGACGGACGCGTCACAGCTGAGGCGGTTCGGGTCGCTCCCGTATCACGTGCTGCAACCGACTCGTACGTGCGGCGTGGGCCTTCCACGTCGCACACGTTAGGGTTTTCTGAACCGCACTATAAAAGACGCGCACCGTGGGCTCTGTACGTATACCGAAACCAATCTAGGTTTTGCCACACCTCGTTCATTGCGCCGCCATCGTAGTCTACTCCATCCCGAGCGTCGGCGTCCACCGGCGAACGGGAGAGCAGGTCTCCGGAACCAGTCGCCTTTGTGATCCTGTACGGGAGAGGACGAATTAGGTTTTTGGGAAGCGCTTCGCGCGACTGCTCGCTGCTTCCACGATGGCTCGTCTGCCTAACAAGTCAGGCGGTGCTGCGTACCGTCGCCTCAAGCGCCGTCTACTCCGACCCTTCATCGCCAACGTTGTCATCAACAACGTTTCTACAAACGATCGGTACGGAATTTGCGTCCCGATCTGTGTGTTTAACATTTTTACTGTTTACATGTTTAGGGAGATCGTGTTGCTATTATTCATGTTGTCTGCTGCATCTAGTATGTTCGAGTCCCACATGTTAATAGCTTATTTTGTCATGAATTATATTCTGGAATTAATCGTGGGAATTATGCCTAATTATTCAACAGTTTGTAGCGTGTGCGGTGGCTAGCCTTCGGATCGGCGTTGTACGCCGAAAGGCGTTGTTTTATCCGCTTGGCCACTTTTTCTATGAAAATGATACACCTTTTCGTTGTGTAAAAATGAGATTATAAAGCACATAATATTTGTAGAGTATCCTTACCTTGAGGAGATTGGGGGAAATCTATCAGAAACCGGTGGCAGGTTGGATTACCCATTGCTTAACGATGAACTTTTGTAGGCGGAATCTGTAAGTGACGTACATGAGCTACAGTAAGATTTTTTTTATAAAAGGCACAGGGCCCAACTTTGAATTAACAAAGCTCGACGAGTTCACAAACGTTTTACATATGCTGGGCATACAGCTTCGCCAAGGAAATACAGCTACAGTAAGATTCGCCGTGACCGGACAAGACAACCTACCCCGCTTGACGTCCGCTGAAGCGGGCGTCGCCTATGAATTCCGCTGTACCAGCACCACCGTCCATGGATGGATCGATCCAGCTGTTGTCTCAGATGGCACGGCACCAATGGAAAACGATGTCGGCCACGCCAATTTAAGACGCTGAAAACCACGTACGGCATCAGCAGCGTCATGATCAAATCCTCGCTGGGCGGCTCGGCTTTTAAGTACCGTTTCCGCTCGACCTGACGCGGCCGTCGGTTTCTGATCGCCGCCGTGCGTCCACGCGACGCAACGTACGTACGTCGGCTCGGCAGCGAGGTCGTCTAGTTGCCGTCGCTGTCGGAGCACAGAGGCCATCTTACATGGTGGCTAGACTTTCTCTCATCTCAGCTCATATCCGGGGCTAGTTTTCGGGCGACGATTTTTTTACTTTGGCCTCGGCCCTATCATGTTTGCTTCTCCTATATCTTTACCTCTTTACCTAATAATAAAAGCGTTAAGGCTTCCCTGGTTGGTTACTTGGTCGGTCGGTCCGTCATTAAAACTGCCCCCCAAGTTGACATAAATTACCCACCCTACCACCAATAATAATCTATATACGTACGGTATGAGGTCACTCCTTGGCTCAATCGCTCTTAGTATGTTTGGAGTTCACGTATGGTAAGAGATCACCTCTTCCTCTTCGAGTCTTCGACCGAGTCCAAAAAGGAAAACAAGAATCATAGTTAGACTTGTTTTCGTTGCGATAATCCGCATCTATAAATAAAGACAACGAAACTCTCGCCTCAATGATCGAGGTCCACGCGCTAGAGCTGGAAGAATCCTTGTGGGCATCGTCGGCCACGCGCAATCCATCGTCAGTGCCTGCTCCGGATCGTTCCGTGCCGCCGCCGAATCGTTGTCCTCTGACGACATGATCAAATAGCTGCCACCCCTTTCACAACGACACAACATCGAATCCTACATCAGGAACGATTGTTGCTGGAGTATCTCGGCGAGATTGCATAGCACGTAGGCCGTACGGTGTTTGCCAACGTCCTTGCCATTGCTGACAACCATGGCGCGCGGGCAAGCCAGCATCATTAATCCGCACTCCCAAACAATACCAGGTACAGAGTCCGCCACGTTCGCTCGCCGTCACCGCGCGGAAGCTGCGTGTGCTGCCGGCGCACGCACTCTCAATGAGTCTACGACCGTGGAGGCTGCACCAGCTGCTGGGGTGTTGACCTTCTTGCTCGCATGTACTAGGAGGGCACACCCGGTGCTGTGGAGCAATCGCTCGCCATCGATGGGACACCGTGCAGGTGTGCTTTGTCTCAGTCGCCAGGACAGGCTGGAGGCCGCACCCCTAACCGCGTGTCAGCTTTACCGTGCGGGGCCGTGTGGAGGTCAAACCATCTGCGGCGGCGCATTCTAGCTCCAGGACTTGCACCGCGTCCTGATCACGAGCGCAGTGTTGAGGTATGTCACGCTCTTCGCCTCTGCATCGTATATCACGGCCTCTCCAGTGTACTTTGCCGCTCCCTGTACACCTCACGAGGGTATACCATGCCTAATCCCACTCCATAGGGCCTAATGATCGTGGTACATATATAACTACTTTGAATCTTATATACAGTCCCAACTATCTTCTACTCTGTATCAGTAATTCGGATGTTACTGTCAATCAACTATTCAACATTGAAGTATCAATTATTCTATACCACGACAACTTATGTGCTAATGTCCCAACGCCTTTACCTATGAGTTTTGTTGTTCCGTTCAGCAGGGTACAAATAGGTCCCAGGTCAATTGGGAATTTGGATTTGTTTTTTAACTAAAAAAAATACGTAGCTGATATTTGTTTCGTGAATTGAAAAATCCATATGTGAGTTTATTTAGTAGACTGAAACTTTTCTTCTTTGGAAGGGAATTGAAGTTATGATTTTCCAAATCAATTAGTTGGGCTTATTTAGTGAAAAGCTAGCAAGTATGTATATGTGCACAAGTGAGGCGTGTGCGTTTAGCCCCTTTTGTTTCTAAATTAATGACAGAAAAGTGAAAATCTATAAATATAACTGAGTTTCCACAATCACAGTATTGTACATCCTCTAAGCATGAGTTGTTCATGTATAAATTATAATTTAGGCATTCTTCCTTTATTACCCATGGTATCAGGGACGGAGGAAGGGGGACAAGGGGGGCTAAGCCAAACCAACAATTTGATTTCATTCATAAATTCTCTACTAATCATGCTTATAATTAGCATTTTTAGCCATTCTGCCCCCTCCAACCTCATTTCTGTCCCCTTCAATGTTGAGTGCTGGATCCGTCCCTGCATGGTATCGATTACTTATCAGTGATATCCCCGCAGTTGGTAGTGGCAACGGCGGCTAGGCACCAATTGTGAGTTTGAAGGGGGTCGGTCTATAGTTTATATGTAGGGTTCGGTCACCAATTGCAATCATGGAGAACCCGCTGCTTGTCGGTAGTCGCCAAGGATGCCAAGGACGCAACCTGCGATGATAAAGGAGGCCGGTCGGTAGTATCCACGTCGGTTTCGGACAACAATTGTAGTCATGGAGGAGCCATTGCCGGATGGTATTTGTTGTGAAAGACAAGGACGCCACGTGTGATAGTAAAGGGAGTAGCAGTCGTTGGAGATACGGGCACCGCTGGCCGGGGCTAGGGTTGCACGAGGTTGATATCGGACACGAGTTACATATTTGTTGCGCGAACAGCCCGTAGCAACGCACGAGTATTTTCCCTAGTCAATATAAAAGGCAAAGCTTTTGCCTCGTTTCAAAAAAAAAAAAAAAGCTCATATGTCATATCGGCTTTCGCCGTTCTGTTTTTGCACGTATGCCATCTGGGTTTCGAGTGTGCACTAGGGTCAGCACAGTGCGTACGATCGCGTCCGAACAACCAACCTACCCCCTGTGCGACGTGGGAGCCTACGTTAACATCACTTATGAGATCCACTGTACTGGTATTATACCACCCAACCGTATCAGATGGCAATGGAAAACGACGTCGGCCTCCGGTTTAATCGCTAAAGATACCGAAAACCGCGGCATCAGCATTCAGCAGCCATCGCTGTCGTCGTCTCCTTATCATATCCTCCTAGTAATAAATAAAAGCCGTTTCGGGCGACCTGGCGCTGCCGTCAGCCTCTCATCGCCGCCGGCCGCTCCTCGCTCAGCATCAACGACAGCGATGTCGAGGCGCCGTCGCCATCGGAGCATCAAAGCCGAGTCCCATCTCGGCGCGGCGCGGCGCCACGCCGCCATCGTGCGCTGTGGGGCTACCTGCTACTACATTTTGCAAGTATTCCTTCATCTCAAGCTCATAGCTCTTAATTTATTTATATTATTACGACGACAAAATGTGTTGATTTAAACAATGAAACTCTCGTCAAATGTACGTACTAGTAGTATGTCTGTCCAACCAGGGAGTGCAGGAATGTAGGGGGTGAGGCTTTTTACAGGCGTGACGACTCTCGGACCGAGTTCATTTTACACACGATAAAAAATACAGTCTCCAGCAGCGGCTGGAATCCCACAAACTCGTGTAGAAGCATGTCTCTGGCACGAGCATCGGATGACCCGTCTGACCAAAGGCTGCTTGACTGCGAGGCACCACGCACAAGCAAACCAATCTGCCCTGCCCGCCAGTGTGTCTCAAAGTTGTGTGCTGCAGGTCGATGTTCCGCGGCGAGAAGAGCGGCTCCTCTTAGAGTATGGACATGAGGTCCTCGAGGCTCTCGTAGCGGTGGTGCTTCTTCTTCAGCCTCCTACGGCGCGTGTTGCTCGCCCTGTTTTGCCAAACAATCAAAGTTAGAAACGTGACCGTACATTACAAGGAGGAGCATGTGTATTAGGATATGCCGGCACACCGACATTAGGATCATGAAAGGAGCGAGGCGACGATGAACGGTTATGGAACAGAGCACCAGAGCGCCGCACTCACCAGTACTGGTTATGGAACACCACGTTGTCCACCGGCACATGGTTCCCGTCGTCGTTCCGGTTCCACTGGTACACCGCGTGGGTCCTGTTCTTCAGCTCCAGGGTCGAATGCCCGTAGCTGGCCTCCCTGAACGCCGAGTAGTCTGGCTGCGGGTCGTTAAACCTGCGAGCATTCAGAGACTGGCCAGATGAGCAAGCTTTGTAACAAGGCAACGGACACAGTCTAACCGGATTCGGTGGCTAGTACTACGTAATCTGTCCCTCTTACTTTGAAGCAAGGCCTTCCTGGTTGCCTCCATCACCGACCGTTATGTATACAGGAGCAGACTTGTCCGCCGTTGGGTATCGGCTTCCCGATGTTATGTTGTAGTTGATGTTCGATATACGATACTGCAAGTAGTTCGTACAGAAAAGTAAATCAATACTCAGAGCTCTTAGAGTAGAGCTCAAAGATCTGAATAACTTCATCTGATTCTCTGAAAGATCTGAATAACTTAGAAGGAGCCTGTGGCTCAAGAATGGGCTGAAGAACTTACCGATCTCTCATACGCATGGACATGGCCTGCAAATACCAAGTCCACCTTGTACTTCACAAACCATTTCTCGAAAGCAGCCCTCATGCTCTCGCCCTCCATGTAATGTGCGTTGTTGCTGTTGTACATGGGAGAGTGCATGAGAACAATAAGCCAAGGTGTCTTCTCCCTGTCCACGGACTTCAGTTCACCCTTCAGCCACGTCCATTGAGGCGTGTATTTTACTGATAAATACCAAATGCAAGTTTAAAAAACAGACTTGCATCAGAAAAGGCACAATCAACAAATTCTTCAAGTGCCTACACTAGATAAGAACATCCAGCTGCACAATCATGCATGCTTCTAAAATATAATATATAATGGTCAGAACATGCTGTCACAGTATAAATATGTTACTTGTGATTGTCTATCATTTACCATAGCATTTTCAAATCAAAATCATCAAATCTGAACCAATTTTGGGTAAAGGGTTCAGGTTTACAGCGGAATTTGAAAGAAATGGCACACTGTTAGAGTACGTGATGGGCCTGGCCCGTTAGTCTTAGGGTTTGCTTAGGGGCTAAGTAAGTCTTGCTTAGGAGTCAAGTAAACCTCTCTATATATGTAGAGGAGATGTATCAATCTAATCAGGCAAGAATTAAGAAGGAGAACCCCTTCCCATCTTGCCCGGCCGTGGGAAAGGATCCCCACGGCCGGCTCTCCCGCGCCCTCGCAGCTCTCTCTCTCCCGCTCAAACCCTAGCAGCCATAACATTTGGTATCAGATTCCTCGGTTGCGATGTCTTCGGGACTGTCCACCGCCTCCGCCGCGATCGCCTCGTCGGGCGCACCCACCACCATGGCGCCGCCGCCGGCGTCTGCGGCCTCGGCCGCGCCGGCTCAGAAGCCCGCCCCCATCCTCTCGAACCAGAAGCTCTCCACGCGCCTCCGCGACCTGACCGAGTCGGTCTCCGACATCAAGCACGCCATCGCCGTGCTCCTCCAGCGGACGGAGCCACTCGACGCCAGGATGCTGTCGTCGCCGCCACTCGACGCCAAGCTGTTGCAGCCCCCGCTGCCGCTGTCTGTCTCCGGGCCGATCTATACGGCAGCTTGGGCGCCGCCGCACATCCAGTCACCACCGGCGCCACCCCAACAGTACGGCAGCTTGGGCGCCGCCGCACATCCAGTCACCACCGGCGCCACCCCAACAGTACGGCGGGCCCTCCCGCTTCGCCGGTACTTACGCCGCTCCCGACGGTGCGCCATTCCACGGGGGTCCTCCATGGTCACAACACCGGCGCCGACCCCCGCAGGGCCGCCGCCGCCCTCGGCCGCGACCACGGCGCCGGTCATCACGTTCCAGCATGGGATGCCCTACGACGGGACTGCGACGACCTCGTTCCCAGCAGCGCCACCGCCGTCCCATGACAATCCCATCCAACCGATCAAGTTCCAGCCGTCGCCGTCACCGCGTTCGGCTTGGATCGCTACAGACCACGTGTCAGCGGCGGTGAGGCTGCAGGCTGCTGCGCGCGGCCTCCTAGCGCGTCGGCATGTGCGGGAGATGCGTGATTTGCAGCTGCAGCTCCTCCAAGTTGCGCTTCGCGGTGCAACGGACCTCGATCTTGTCCGCTGCGTGGCGGAGCTTGGGCATGTGGTTTCCCCCACGGGCGGCGACCTCCAAGTCTACGACATCGACAGTCAGCCGGCGGGGAGAAGACATGGTGTCACCGACAAGAGCACACCGCATAGCACCACTGCATTCCGCCGTCGGTAGCCGCGAGGGCTCCCTTGGTCCCGATGGTTTCCTTGGGATCCAGGGGGCTGCAAACGCACAAGTTCGGCGCGCGGAGGATTCTCGCCTTATCATTCGGAGTCAAAAAAATAAAGAGTCGGAGTCTCATTCAGGTTAGCTTATTTCAGGTCAATACAATAGGCCGAGATGTAAAAGGCTTGTTTTTTAGGCGTTCGGTTTGTGTGGGGTCGAATCATCGTTAGGTTGCAGCTCGAGGACGAGCTGCATGTCCAGGTGGGGCGTAGTGTTAGAGTAGGTGATGGGCCTGGCCCGTTAGTCTTAGGGTTTTCTTAGGGGCTAAGTAAGTCTTGCTTAGGAGTCAAGTAAACCTCTCTATATATGGAGAGGAGATGTATCAATCTAATCAGGCAAGAATTAAGAAGGAATACCCCTTCCCATCTTGCCCGGCCGTGGGAATTATAGAGAGGAGATGTATCAATCTAATCAGGCAAGAATTAAGAAGGAAAACCCCTTCCCATCTTGCCCGGCCGTGGGAAAGGATCCCCACGGCCGGCTCTCCCGCGCCCTCGCAGCTCTCTCTCTCCCGCTCAAACCCTAGCAGCCATAACACACACTGTGAAGGCGTGAACCCAAACCATGTAGTACGACTCGTAAGGACCACAACTATGGTAACAACTACAGTAGAAAAGGTGTCTCTTGAAAAGAAAAATGGTTAACAGCATTTTCAGACTTGCAATGAAATTAGACACATCTTTAGGATTTCTAAGTTCTAACTATCAGTCTGTCTGTAGTGAGATATGGTAAAAGTTTCAGATGTATCAACAGAACAAATAGCAAATGAGTCTAAAATTCTCTAGCATTTTACAATATCAATTGTACCATTAAGAACACAATAAGACCACATTTTTAAAGGGGGACATTTACACCTGTTTGACCCAGGCTCTGGACCAAGGCCAAGAGCTTGGAACTCCCAAGTTACCAGAGCCAATAACATATCCTGATGCTATATCAGAAACTTCATGGCATAAACAAACAAAAAGCAAGCAGGAAAAGGAGCTTACCAAATGGAGAATAGCTAGAGAGCACAATAATATGAGCAGATGCACGCCTGACTGCATACCACATCTGGGAGCTGCTCTTTGATGCCAAATATGGTGTTCTATATCTGTGAAGATACGGCTTAAATGTAGAAGTTTCTCCCTAGAATATCAAAATATGATTAAGGTCAGAGTTGACAAGGGTAACATGATCCTTTTGAAGACAGCAACACATCACAATAAAGCTCAATGCTTATTAAGCTCAGTTAGTTAAATGCTCGAATGGAAACCCAATTCTATTCTAGAAAAGGCTTCCTTGTTCAAATAAAAAACAATTCCATTCAGAACAAAGGCTAGAAGATTTCAAGCATATAAACCTTATAGAGTTGAAAAATTCATAACCATAATAACATATAGATGAGAAGATAACATACCAGATCAGGCCTGTATTCTATTTCATGGTTCCCAGTGTTCCAGATCCATGATTGATATGCAGTACTACGTTCAACAAGTCGACCCCAAGAATCCCACCGAATGCCATCATTATGTTCATATCTATCAGCATATGACAAGTCCCCAACAAATAAAACACTCTGTCCTCCACTTTTCTCATAATGTTGAAGAGTTGAGAGGGAATTAAATGTTTGCCCCAGATCACCTAGTAAAGTGAGCCAGAAAAAGAAATTGAGAGCACTGCCTGAAATGCTGCAACTAAGCCCATGTCTCACCTACTATCCGGTAAATCCCACTTTTTTTTCTTTATCCTAGTCATGACACAATAGTCCATAGAATTTGGAAAGTAAGAGAAAATAAATACTAGCTAAATTGTTAAGAGTACTGCTAATAGAAAAGAGCAAAGCATGAGTTTAAAGCCATCTAGCCGAATTCCCCATTCATGCACCCAACTCCCTAGATACACAAATGTTGTAGACATCGAAAGTAATGCAAAAACAACATGTTATGAACAAAAGGTAAATGAATAAAATGTAACAAACCTATGACGCCAAATGTGTAAGATGCATCTGCGCTTATTGGTGGAGGTGTTTGAAACCAAAATTCTCGAGCTGAATCTCCGGTTCCAATCTTGTAATAATACTTAGTGTTATACTGCAAACCAAGAAAATAATCAGAATTATATGTTGGAACTAACCAGTACAAGGTAAGGTAAGAGCATAATAGCTTCATCATGCAATGGGATAGAAACTAACTCCACATTCGCGCTCCACAGATACTAGAAAATCGATGAATCAATTTGTACAGTGTATATCATGCCCAAATAGAATAAACATGTGCTTCCCCGCAAAACAAAACCAGAATCAACCCTATACTACTGAAATTCAGTGATTTCGCATACTTTGGAAAACTTTGCACAACAATGTCAGAATTAACTAGTAGCTAGGTAGCATACATGCACTTTTGAACAAGAGAAGTGATCTATAGCACAGAAAAATATACAATTTGAGCTGCCATGTTTGGCAGGGACAGTTATTGCACAAGGAACATAATGTAAACTATAAAGGACATAACAAAAATGAGGTATATTACCTCAAGGCCATCAACAAGGCAATGATGTATGTATCCAGATTTATAGTCATAAAATGTATAATTTGTCATCGTCCCTTCCGCCTTCTGATCATAGTGTTTCTCTTCTTTACTATAAAACACTTCACTCGGCGCAGGTTCTGATGCAGTAACCCACGATATTATAACAGCTTTTCCGTCATAGTCACCTTGAGTGATATGAACCTGGCAGCCAAACAAGCAGTGAATACCGAGTACATTACAGAACCACTAGAATGAACTGATATCTAAGCGGCGAAGTTCCACACCTGCTGTGGAGCATTGTAACCATTTGGAGTTGCAAACCACTCACTCTCTAGAGGTATATCAGTAGATGGGAACTCCATACGCACGTAGGAGCTCGTGCGGCCAGAGTAGGCACCATTAACCAAGCACAACACTAACAGAGCATGCAGCAACAATAAAACCACCAAGCCCCACCCCTTCATTTCTTCAGAACAGCGGCGATGCCCCCTCCGCCTACAAGGACTGAAAACAAAACACATATGTAAGATTCACGTGGCTGTGATCACGGGCTGTCCACCGAAATCCCCTCATCACCAAACACAGAGCAGAAACATTATGCAGCAACAGTAATAACACCACCGAGCCCCACCCCCTTCATTTGTTCATAATAACAACGTCAGCGCCCCTTCTGCCTAAAAGTTCAACTGAAAACAAAACATAAGTAAGATAGTTTCACGCGACTGTGACCCACGGGCTGCCCACCGAAATCCTCCCATCACCAAACACACAGCAAAAACATCACGCCCCGTGAGCACAGCGAGCCGAGACAAGTCGCGGTGTCGTCTAAGATCTCATCAGTCTGATATTATACTTACGCCCCTACTAGATCGAAAGCAAAGCAAAGCCGATAGATGGTCTAAATCTAGACTACTGCTACGCCCTTGCTTGTCAAGCGAATTGGTACCACTAGCCTTACTTGCGCGCTGACACAATCACTGACCAGCACAAATACACAATGGCCAGGTCGCGCCTATTCATGCTGCTAGTTCCGTTTGGTGATCGGTCGGCTACTAACTGCCGGCGGTGATCCGGGCAACTGCCACTCCGATCCTACCTCCTCGAACCTCCCAACGGCAACAAATCGAGCCCAATCCGCTGCCCAGAAACCAGGCAGTCGGAGCCGCGGAATCGCCAATCGCGCCCTCTAATTGACACAGATACGAAGAGGGAACCACGCGGGATCTGACCCGCCGCGTGCGAGACCGGAGCGGGATGACGCTGGAGAGGAGCAGGGTGGAAGCATACCGTTGCCGGAGAGAGGGGGCCGCGGTGGGCAGGTCAGACCCGATCGGTTGATGCTAGCGGCGGAGGAGCGGATGGCGTGGCCGCGCCGCCGCCGCGTCGGAGCGTGTGGCGAGGAGAGAGGCTGAGGCAGGCAAGGCAAGCAATCCCGGCCGGGGAAGATGATACGGCCGACAGCGTCGCTGACAGTGCGGCTCGCCTCAGGATGCGGGACCTCCCCGGGCCCACCCGCGCACATGCTCTACCAGACACGCACGGCGTAGGTTCCTTGTCTGGGCCGCTTTGACCCGTCGGCCCAGCCCAAGTAAAGCCCGACGAGCGCAGGCCCAGACATACAACAAAGGCGAGCGAGGATACCCAAAGGCCGACCGAAGCGCATCGGAGGAAGAGCTCTCTCCTCGAAGACGACGACGACGACCTCCGCCGCGACGATGAGCCCCCTCCGCGCGCTCCTCGCCCTCGCCGTCCTCGTGGCTGCGTGCCTCGGCGCCGCGGCGGCGGATCAGCCCGGGTAGGTGCCTCCCCCTCGACGCTCGCGGCCGTGCCGTTTCCGTGTGTGATCCGAACGGCAGGAGGCTCTAGCTGACCCCATCTCTCGTCTCTCCTTCTGCCTGCAGATCCGGTGAGGGGTACACCATCGCCGGCCGCATCAAGATCGACGGTGAGTGGTCGCTGCTTTGCTAACCCACCCCCCATGGTCTCAACGAATTCGGCCGAACTCCTGATTCGCGAGATGCGTATTGTAGTTGGGTCGTTGCTATGCGTGGATCGCTGGGGATCCTGTCTCTGTTAGCTCTGGTGCAGAACTACATGCCTATGATAACTTTATTTGTGTTATATTTCGGGGGGATGAGCGTGATCTAGTTTCATGCTCGGCTCGGGCAAATTAATATTCTCTTCGGGGTCTGTAGATAGATGGAGTGTGGCTGAAGTACTAGTGCTAAGTAGTGTCGAGCGGATCTCCCCGTGGTGTGCTACGCATTACATCCCATGCTATTATGTATAATTTGGACTAGTACCTCTGGGTGTCTGAGCTTTGCCAATTAGTCAGGCAATTTGAACCCCTTTTCTTCCAGCTTTGTACTTGAAATCTGAACCGATGTGGGATTGTGATGTGGCTTTTGTTCATACTCGTACATCGTTTTGTTCTGAGTAGCAGAATCAACAGATGTTGGTAGCTGTTTAGACATTTTCACGGTAGAGAGTGAGGAGTTGTGCAGGTCCACACAGGCAAATCGAAATGCCTCTCTCTTTACCTCTGCCAAACATATATTTCTTGGTAAATGTGTTGACTCAAATTTGTTCAAGCCACTGTTTATACTTGGAAACACACTAAGGAATGAATGTTGCATAATCTTTCGTTGACCAGTTCTGGATATTTTCTCACCGAGAGCACATTTAGCATGTTAATCATCGGACTTTCGGCGCTCTATTATTTCAGCTGGTTGTAAATTGCTAAGGCGGGTTTTCCATCTTGGTTTCTTTGCATGCAAATAACTGATTAGGATCATGCATTTTGCTCCTTGAAGTGCCTTATAGAGATTAAGTTTCCATATTTGTGGAGCTGTAAGTTACTATCACTCTCCCATGACCTGATACTATTTTTGTTTTGTGTTCTACTTATAGCTGCAAGTGCAAAGGGCTTTGGTCTTCCAGCCAAGACATCGAACACAAAAGTGATACTTAATGGTGGTCAGAAGGTTACATTCGCCAGGCCAGACGGATACTTTGCTTTGTATCCTACAGAAAAATGTTATACATGTTCTTACAAATCTATTTCGACTTTTCTTATATAAGGGGAAGTTTGTGTTTATTTTAATTACGTCTACTTCATCCTTTCTCGGAAGCATCATTGTTTCGAATTTTTCATTGTTACTACTTTTCTTTAAAAAAAGATAGACGAGTCTTGTGGGGGTGCTAAGTGAAGAATTTTTTCGTTGTCATTATCTGTATATAAAGGTATCATTGTCCTTGTGCAATTTGCCTGAGCTTACTGTTACTCCTTGACCTGATATTCTTAAGCCACAATGTGCCAGCTGGGACTCATTTGATTGAAGTCTCCTCACTTGGCTACTTCTTTTCACCAGTAAGCATTTACTACCCAACTTCATTGTAATATGAGCGAAATGGACACTAAGCAGTTAATTCTCTATTCTGTGGCGTGATAGGTTCGAGTGGATATCAGTGCCAGGAATCCTGGGCACATTCAAGCAGCGTTGACTGAAAACAGAAGAGTCCTAAATGAGCTTGTTTTGGAACCTCTGAAAGCAGAGCAATACTATGAGGTTTCTAATGCTACAGCTTTTTGCTTACCTGTTTCCCTCACTGCCTGCTGTTATCGAATTCTTTTTTAACCGACCTATATATCTGTACTTATTTTCCCCAGGTAAGGGAGCCTTTCAACGTTCTGTCACTTCTGAAGAGCCCCATGGGTTTAATGGTCGGTTTCATGGTCCTAATGGTCTTCGTTATGCCCAAGATGATGGAGAACATAGGTATGTGGCCCATAAGCACATTTCAAACCTTTTATTCCCAAGAGAAACCTAGAAGCTTCATGTTAGTATATTAAGCAAGTAGAAGCTTGGCTGAACAAGGTTCATGCTTAATGAGTTCTCTACAGGCTGCACCACATAGCTCGTACAGGCTTATGCAGCAGGATATAAATTCAACTTTGTTGCTATGTGGCATTTCCCAGCTTGTTCCATTTATTATAGTTTTAGAGTTAACAGTAACATGAAATGACATGCTCGGTAATAATGTGTTTAAAATAAATAAAACTAACCCCTGCTCATCTGTATGTTCTGTTCCTGAAGCTCTGTCATGATAATATATGCACTGAACAGTATCTGCCTTTTCCGCTGTTGTATCTACGCACCATTGCTTTCTGCTAAATTCTTTTGTGCAGGGCTATTTTGTTTCATTTTAATACAATGATGATTCCATAGCAGTCGCACTTATATTCGTAGCTTTTTTGCTTCTCTAATCAGCTTTCAAAACATAATCCGTACATACTGACAAAAAAATAAGTGATGTAATCTCTCTTATGGATCTGTAAAATATATGCTTCAGCGAATAGTTCATTGCAATGATTTTGTGTCGACTTCATTCTCGTACCTACCTGACTTTCTGTGTGTTTTGTGCTTGAAGATCCTGAGGAGATAAAGCAAGCTCAAGAGCAAATGAGGAACTCACCCGTCCCATCCTTTTCTGGTTTACTAGCCAGAGCAAATAGCTAGATGTAGAACATGGGTGCGACATGTACATGGCTTAAGTGTACGATGCGACACAGAACTGTACTAAACCGCTTCACGCTCAAGTCCAATTAAAATTGTTGCTCAGACAAGGTGGAGACTCCTTTGCCCATTTTTACTGTACTCTTATAAGATGTAATAGGGTTTGTAGCACAGAACTTCTGGGTCCTGAAACACCTGGCTGAGGTAGTCATGTATCATTGATTTATAGCTCACGTTGAATTCAGCTTGTCGATCTTTTAACCATCAAATATTTGGTGCCATGCTCAGAGTCATTGACTATTAATAGAGACATAACTGTATTCACAAGCTTCATAAAATTAGGTATCCTGCAGGCACCTACCTGAAGGAAAATACATGTATTTGGCTGAACAGAAATGCGGACCGATTCATGTTTGAACTCTTCTTCTGTAGGACTATTTTTCTCGGTGACTCTTAGCAGGTAGTATGGGTTTGACTCCATTGATGATGGATCATACTAGCTGCGTAGTCTGTCAAAGAAAGCAGAGTCCACATGGAATCCATGTCAATCTGCTATGGTTCGTCCATCTGTGCAGCCCTATCATTCTGTTATGAATTTATTCTTCTTTTTGGGGAACATCAATGTGTTATCATGTATTCCAAGAGCATCTACTTTCAGTGTGGGAAGATAGCATGTCCCAGTGACACCACGGAGTATAAAGATGACTGGAAATGATGTCCTTATCCTTTCGAACATAGGGGAGGCTTGATGTTGCCACAATTCTGGTTAGAACTTTAGGACATGTGTGCATATCCTCCATTGTAAAAAGGTTGGTTTGCCACCAGCTCCACCGGATATGTGCATCTCTTTCTGGATGCTGAAAATGACCGTATACTTGATTAAGCTCCGAGACAGATAGGGATGCCGAGTAGTATAAAGCCAGACGTTCACGCCTCTCCTAGTGCTTTTTATGTTTACACAGAGTGTGTGAATGTGATTAGCCTGCTTAATCCACACCTTTTTGTATAGATCACCATTGACCTGGTGTACATCCAGAGACTCCGTGCAGCACACCTCATCTTGTAGTCTAGCAGTATAAGATTAAGCAGGATTTGACATAATATGCATAGTAAAGAAAGATTTGACTCCATGGATGATGCCAGTTGTGTAGTACCGTATGTCGAAGAAAGTTAAGTCCACATGGAAACCTTGTCAATTTGTTGTGTCTTTATTATTTAATCTTCTCGAGACCATCAATCTGTTATCTTGTTCTCCACAAGCGTCCCGTTCCCAGGACACGGTTCATCCTCACCTTGGTGATGTCTACCCTAGATTAGATTGATAACATGATGGAGCATAAAGATGGCTTAATGATGCCCTAGCTGTGTAATCATAAGAAAAAAGGCTTGATGTTGCCCGGAGTCTGGTTAGAACTCTAGGACATGTGGCATAGTATCTCCCAGAGAAGAAGGTGTTGGTCTGCCAGCAGCTCCATATGTGCATCTCTTTCTGGATGCTGAAAATGACCATATATGCTTTAGAGTTGACAGAAAGATAGAGACGCAGAGTGGTGCAGATTCAGACGTTCACGCCTCCCCTAGAGCTTGTTTATGTATACACAGAGCGTGTGAACGTGATTAGCCCTTCTTCCCTGTTTCGTTTTGTTAATGTTTTATTTAAGTAGATCAAAATTGACTTGGTGTACACCTATCTATAGTCTCCATGTAACACACCTCCTTTTGTTTGTAGCCTAGTAGCAGTGGTACTTCTGGAGTGAGCTGAATTTGACATGAATTGTATAGAATTCTTGGGGAACAGACCTGGATCAATTTCCTGACGCGTGCCCTGTGCTCTGAACACGCAGCGAAAATCTATTTTGGCTGTGGTTTCAGGAATTTTGTCATGTTTTTACAGCTATCCTTGACCCAAAGTTTTTAATATCTTGGACCAACTGTCTCCCGTGGCGCAATGATCGCGTAAAATATACGCGAAAACAGGACTAGAAGAACTCCTAAACAACGAGCTGGAACTAAGTTTGACAACCGGATTATTTGCTCGAAACCCGGCGTAATTCGACAGTTGGACACCATGTGGGCACCATATAGCATAGAGCCACAGGACATGTTCTGCTAGGAGCTAGAGTACAGCCCATGCATCTCTCTCGTTATAACTGCAGCTGGTCACGCTCAATCACATGTCACTGGCCATCCATGGATGTGGAGCTTGTGTCCTCCAATGGCCTTGAAGCAGGATAAGGGAGCGCAGGGAAATGCCTGAACCAGATCACACCTTGGGGGTTCGCCTCAAAGGCTGAACGTGATGTGCTCCGTCCTGAGAATCACACACTCCCTTCCTGCTGGATAATGCAGGGATATATTCTTGCCAACCAGCCACAAAACCTCCATGGCTATTATTATTTTGGCTCCTGGCATTGCATTCTGCGTCTTTTCTTTCAGTGTGCTGTCCAATTTCCTGTTTCTCTCAGGGCGCGAAAACCGACCCGTTCGTTTTCGCCGGTTTTTCTTTGTCGGGTTCAGGAGATAAGGTGGTCCGCGAGTTGCGGAATATCGTCTTGTTGTGTATAATGTGTCCCATGCAAGCTACCTGCAAAAATATCTTGGAATTTTTCATCCTCTTTTTCGCATCCCGGTTTTGCTTTTCTCCTTTGGTTGGAATATGTTCTTGCGAAGATAAAGAGGAATTTACAAGAAGAGATGCCCACTTGCTGTACAAGTGAAGGCTGTGACGAGGAATGTATTGATCTTAGCTGCACCAACCAATTCCTTGAGGCCACTTGCTGCACTACTGAGTACCACTGACAATGCACGTCAGATGTAATTGATTGGTTTTCTTCCTTCCGCCATTCAGTTAAGAACATGTCACTTGTATTTCCTCTTGGCTGTTCCTTTACTAGCAGACAGCATAACATCAGTAGCTGGAATTGGTTGGTTATATTTTAGATTTTTCTCTTCCTAACTTCTGCTCCAGATTCAACTTCAGGAAGCTATAAGCTGTGAATGGAAGCTGCCAGGTAATTGTTTGGTCATCGAGATGCAGATCTTAACCTAAACTATTGCAGTTAGGCCTCTTCCTGATCCGGTGCCCAAATCTATCCATCTTCTGTGCTGTATTCTACCCTCTATATCTTTCTTTATTGCTCTTGCAAAGAGGAAAGTGTCGGCAACACACTGGTGGAAGGCTGCTCCCATGAATCTAGAAAGTAGACAGAGCATCACCATCAAGTGCCTCACCTACCATTACTCCAAGACAAAGATGGATTAATACATAATAATCAAAACTAAGAAGTAACATGGGGCAAAAAATATCTTATGTACCTGTCTGCCTTACCATTCATGGTTGGGTGTGAGTGTGAGAGACCATCTTGATTTGGACAAATGCATATGCAAATAAGTGAACATAGCCCAAAATTTCCTGATCCCATACACATGTTGCCCACAGACCACCTGTATGAATGAAATATCCCATTACGTATGGACCTTTTATCTTCCTCTCACTGGTTTTCCTTGTCATTAAGAAAAACAATCAACGTTTTACATCCACGGATTATATTGTCAAAACTATTTTTTTTTGTAACCAGCCACAGGGAAAGTGGGTTTCACATATATATGCATTTGATATCATTGCTTCATGTGTTCTTAAGGTCGACAATCTAAAACAAATCGGTCGCACATCTGGACCTTAATTAATAAGATCCACCTAATGTTAGGACAAGTGTTCCTATTCCTGTTCCAGCTGATGCCTCCTCCGGACCAACCAATGACAGCCTCTCTGGCCTAATTAACTTCTCGACAGCATGTGGATTACCCCTTGACAGTCAGTGATCACCACTGTGCTCGCTGCATTGCTGTCCATTGTACTGTGCTGCGGTTTAATTAGTAAGCAAGAATGAGTCACATGCATCGATCTGTGCGTATATATACGATGATAGAATTAATTTTATTATTAGCATGTGACACTGCTCACTGCTGCTGCTGCTACTTCACTCTCGCCGTAACATGCCTATCCAGCTCAAGCGTACTGTGCTCAAGGTGGCACCGACATGGATCTGTGAGCTACTGCCAGGTGCAAATAATGGAGACCAGAAAACAAATAACAGTAGTAGTACAATACACACGCACATGCATGTTACAACAAAACTACGTGTCTGCCTATCTGGTATTCATGCGAATGGAGCCATCGATCTAGCTGGAACAATGCTGCGGACTAAAACAAATAATAAAAAGAGATAACATGGTTAAGCGCCAAATCTAATAGTAGTAGGAGCAGCAGCTAGCAGTAGTAGTATTGTAGTAACCTTTATTGATAATAATATTTTTATTGAGGGGTGTATTGGTAACAAATATTTCAGATTGAGAAGGTAGTAAAGCATATGGGTCTAACTGAATTACACCACAAAAGTGTTATTCAGTTAATGCGTCTTTTTAAAGAGCGGAGTGCTATGTGGTCAGGGACGTAGGAAAGGGGGGGGGGGGGGGGGGGGGGGGGGCTAATCTGATTTTCTTCATATAATCCAGGGCCCATAATCCATGGTACTCAAGCCTATTATTAGTACTTCCAACCATACTTCACGGTTGGCTTCGTCCCTACATGTGGCAGCTCGCCTCGGATATATGCCTACCTTTTTTCTTCGTGTTGATCCAGGATAGGATTCCGATGCCTACTTAGTCCACCTTTTACTTTATGTGTTGTGTCACTCCATGAAACTTGTCTTGTCAAGCAAATGTGGCTAGGGAACAAATGAAGTGTCAATTTCGGCGTTTTTTCTCCTACAAAGCATTCATACTAATTAGGAAGAACGAAGATAGGGATTCTTTATCTGTTTTTTCTTTCGGAATCATATCTCCACCCCTGCATAAAGACGGCCTAGGTCAAACTATGTTTCGTGAACTCATGCTCTTAGGAGCCAAAAGGACCTTTATCCAACGAATATGATACATCCTTTACCAACGCTCTACTATCATGATTCGACGATGTGTCATCTAGGTTGATAGATATCGACACTTGTTCGAAGGTATTAATGCATTACATATGGTCAACCTGGTCTGGATGTTTAACTAACTTTTCTTGACGAATTGCTACAAACACTATATGATTCTCAAATATTTTGGATTTGTATTATGTCTGGTTTATATGCTTGAACTTGCTTTCTATCAGAGAAAAAAAAATGACACGTGACGAGCAATATCGGGTCATACCTAATATATTCATCCATTTGACTTATAGTACTACACATCTCAACACTAATATCATCGCTATAGTCAATATCACGAGAGGACAAATGTGAGTCTCTTAGCAGAGAAATATGACCTCTACCCAAATGGGTGCATTGGTCTTGTTTTCTATGTTACTTTTGGTAGATATTAGAGTTATAATTCTCTTGTGTCTTGTGTATCCGTTACAAAAACATTTGATTGGTCGGTTAGACGAGCATAACTAAAACAAAAAAGTGGCGCATATAGAAAAGAAAACAAACAACAACAATAAAAGTGAATATTGTTTGGTACAGCTCATTGTTATCGGTTCTTCTTACCTTCCAAACAATATCTTCGAGGGAGAATTATCTTCTTTGTTACACCTAGAAAATTAGCAAAATCAATCATAGTAAAATAAGAAACAAGCCTAACCACAAACCATGGAATGTCTTGCCATTATAGTTGGAGTCTCTGTTACAGATATCGGTCGATATTCTGATAAATCGGTCGATTTTTTTGCTTACCGGTGTCTGACCGATAAGATAAATCGGCCGATATTTCAATAAATCGGCTGATTTACCTCTTATCGTGAGTTGGCCTATAAGTTTTCGATAAGCGATATCTTGAACATTGGTTGCAGAGGTGGTTTTCTTCCATAACTCACTTGAAATAGTGTATATATGAATTTTTTTTTCTTCTTGCGCACTTCTATTTTTGCGTCCGCCCACCCTTCTTTGTGAAAAGCAAAATTGTCTCGCGTGTTGTCGGATATATACTGAATAGGGGTATAGAAGATGGTAGACAAAAGAGCCGGACTACCAGGGTGGCCTACATGGTAATGGGCTTAGGTCCATTGGGCGGCCCAGTGGTCCGACGCGCAGAAGCCGGATTCTAGAAGAACCCGGATCACGGCCCACATGATCTGGCTTGGAGGAGAAGACGGATTCCTTACTTTCCAAGTTACAAGTTAAACGTAGTCTTCTAGGTTTCTTGTTCTGTAAGCCCTAATCCGGCTATTATATAAAGCCGGACGGGAGATAGATTACATAAGTTAAGTTAGACATAAGTTCAAGCCTTACGCAACTCGCCGGGAAGTTCATCCTCGTCGAGTAGCTAGATCTATTCCCTCACATTGTAACCCTGTTATACGGGCTTTAGTCCCAGTTAGTGAGAAGTGCAGGAGTAGGTACGCCGTACTGTCGCGACGTACCGAACCTGGGTAAAATCCCGTGTTCTGTGTTACTACGCTATCCCGTTACCCCACGTCTCTACCGTAGTCTCATGGCACCCCAGTCTATGAAAACTACTACGATGTCTCGACAGTTGGCGTCCACCGTGGGGCAAACGACGTCAGGCGTGAAATTCCGATCTGGGATACTAGGCGGGATTGAAAGATCGATCACTGTCGGAAGCTTGGAATTCGACGGCGACGTCGGGCGCTTCCTCGACAATGGATCCTATATACCGGCGCAAAACCACCTGGTAAGTGCCTGCGGTTTACCGATTGGATCTGCTAACATCTTTATCGGATTAACCGCGGAAGCAATGGGGTTTTGCGGTGAAAGCAAGTATTTCCCACCCGCCCTATACCCAGTCGAAGACGACTATGACGCCGGATTTTGCTCAGATCGCCGACAAAACAGTGACACGCACTTTATCGGCATGGTGCAATCCGAGATCGCTGAAAACACGGATGACGGAAATCCCGTGCAAGAGGCAGACAACAATACACCCGTCACAGAGACGGAAGAACCAACACCCGTCACAGAGAAAGACGGATCCGACATCCGTCAACCAGACGATGAACTCGGAAACAGAGTCCGTGCTTGCCGCCATAGAGGCGAGATTGGAGTCGGAAACCGGATCGGATAACTTCGACTCCGAAGACGAGGACGATGATGCCTTCGTAAGAAAAGTTAAGTCCTTTCAAGAAGGGTTCCATGAAGTGCTAATGGCAAAACCAGCTGATACAACGGGTGCCGATAGCCAGGAAAGCCCTAAAACCCCTCCGCCAGTGGAAGAGAGGGAAGACGGAGAAACTTCTCCGATATTCCCTAATGTCAAGGAGATGACAGAGGATGAACCTGTCAAAAAACCTCCGTCTTCCAAGAAAAAGCACCGTGCTTCTAAAAAACTCCAGTACAAACTCCGGAAGAAAAAGTCAGCTGATCTCGCTGATGAAAACCTGGAAGTCGGAGATATTAGTGGCACAAAGCCTGCGGAAAAGAAATCTAAGGAAATCACCGCTCCGCCAATGACAGAACTGGAAGAGCAAGAGCTGTTACAAACTCCAGTGGGACCCAATGAACCCCCTGAGATGCTGGAAGCCAGGAGACAAGCTTTCCAACGGCAACAGCAACATATGCTTAGATCTCGGCAACATCTCCAACAAACCCATAATGACATCAAAATCATGAAGGAAGAAATAGAGGAGTACGAGAGAAAGCATAGATCTGCCTTAAAACCTACTAGGTTTACCCGGAATTGCAAAACCGGAAGAACTGCCGCCGAAAGAAAGGTTCTATAACCCCATCTTGGCAAAAGCAGTTAAACGGCAAAGATGCCAAGGGCGAACCAATATACAAAACCGCAGCTGAAAACGCGGAAGCAGCGTTCGCCATCCTGAACAACGATCTGTACTCCAACGGGGAAAAACTCCAAGGGGTGTATGCTTTCCTAGGAAAAGCATTACAGCAGCAACAGCGAGGACAAGAGCGATCAGGGAGGCTGCATGATAATTCCGCCCTCTGCAAAACTGTTACTTGCGCTGCTGGAGCACCTGGACCGGAAGAACCCGGAGATTCGGATAAAAAAGAGGATCCGAGAAAAGACAAGAAAAACCCCGACAACCGGGACGCAGCGTCTAGAACCGGACCTCATCTCCCGAAAGATGGATATAAACCACACGATCGGGAAGACAAACACCGGAATGACGGCAAATAATGCCACCTCCGAGAAACCCAGCTGAAAAAGCTGGAAGATACGATACACCTCACAGACGTGAAAGATCTCGGACACCGCCTAAGGATAAGGAAAGGTACAGGGCAGGACTCCACCTAATCCCAGGGGCGTACAACGGAAGAGATAGAGATAACCCCGGAAAAGCGCGTCCGCGCAACAATGGAAAAGAAAGGAGCAGATCCCCTTCTGTCCATTCAGCCGGGAGATATTCTGCACATATTGATAGAGCAGAAAAGGATGATCTATACTTTGGTCCTAAGTGTTTTACTGACAGGATCCGAAGGATAACCCTACATTCTGGCTTCGCCAAAGTTGGTCCAACCTACCAAAAGTATACCGGCAGTACAAACCCGGATACCTGGCTTTCAGATTATTACACAGCGTCCAAATCAACAACGGGACAGACCTGGAAGCTGTCAAGTTTCTTCCCCTAATGTTGCTAGACGGAGCCAGAGATTGGATCAATGGTTTACCATCAAGAACTGTCGACAGTTGGGATGATATGGCGAGAGTATTTACTCAGCATTTTCGAGGAACATACAAACGCCCAAATAGCATCAACCAGCTAAACCGTTGCACCCAATTTGAAGACGAACCATACGTGGATTTCATCTCCAGATGGACTGCAATGAAGAATAGTTGCTCTGGAGTAACGGACGTACAAGCAATGCATGCTTTCGTCAATGGCCTAAAACCCGGACTTGTACCGTTCATGGTTGGTTCTAAAAAGCACAAAGATCTCGGATCTATGCTTACAACCGCTAATGAGCATGCTGCAACCGAAGACGATATCAGAGCAAGAGGAGGCAATATTGAGTCACTGATACTGGCCAAGAAAACACCTCGTTCTGATAAAAAGGAACCCGGAGTCAACAACAAAGCCCAAGGAGGTTAACATAGCCTTTGGAGGAGAAAAGGTGAACAAGTGGAAAGGCCGCAGTCCGGATCCAATCATTACACTCCCGAAGAATGGGAGAGAATTAAGTCGGAACCCTGCGTCCACCACTCCCAATTTGGCAAACCTACCCATACAAATGCGCAATGTCGGCTAAACAAGCATATGAAAGGCAATGCAGGATCCAGAAATAAAGGGAAGGGTTCCAAGAGGAAACCTGCCAAACAAAAGCCAGAAGCTGAAAAAGAAGACAGTGAATCGGACACTGATGACAAAATCCAGGAACAACAGCGAAAAGGCGAACCCAAATTTCCGAGAGTTGACGGAGAAGCAATGTTAACTTTCCTAGCAACACCGTCAGCAAAGGTGGCCAAAAGGACACTTCGAGAAATAAACGCGGTGTTCTTGCAACCCCAAAATTCTTGAAGTATTCCAACACACCGATAATCTGGGATCAGTCAGATCATCCGGAAATATCCCTGAACCCGGCACACAAGCTCTTGTTGTAAGCCCTATTGTTCAAAACACTAGGCTAAGAAGAGTGCTGATGGACGGAGGATCCAGCATCAATATAATGTACCTGGATACACTGAAGCACTTGAAGATATCCGAAGTCCCAGCTCAACTACAGCAATATACGCTTCCATGGCATTGTTCCTGGCAGGCAAGCACGATCCCTAGGAGAAATTTCCCTAGATGTCACCTTCGGAGATAAAGATCACTTCCGGCAGGAAAAAGTATCCTTCGAAGTAGTGCCGTTCGAAAGCGTGTATCACGCAATACTCGGACGTCCGGCTTTCGCCAAATTTATGGCAAGATCTTGCTATATCTACAACAAGCTGAAGATGCCAGGACCCAAAGGAGGAGTAATCACCATTGCCGGTGATTTCAAGCTGGCAAACGAGTTGGAGAAGCAAAACGCCCTTTGCGCTCAAGGAGTTATAGCCCAGGAAGAACTGAAGGAGTTAGCCAAGGAGGTATCGCTGAAAGAAATGCCGGCAGGAAAAGAAACTCGGAAGCCAACAGATAGCTTCAAGGCGTCCGAGAATACAAGACAGGTAATCCTAGATCCCAAAGATCCGACAAAATTTGTCGTAGTAGGGACTGGGATGACCGACAAATAGGAAGGCGAGCTCATCAAGTTCCTCCGTGAGAACTGGGATATTTTTGCCTGGTGTCCAGCTGACATGCCAGGCGTACCCAGGGAACTTGCTGAGCACCAATTCAAGGTTATTCCCGGATCAAAACCCGTCAAACAAGGTCTCCGTCAATTTGACGGAAGAAGACGGAAGGCTATTGGCAAGGAAATTATCCGGCTTTTAGCAGCGGACTTCATCAAGGAAGTAATCCATATTGACTGGTCCGCAAATCCGGTATTAGTACCGAAGAAAGACACAACTGCCCTCAGAATGTGTATAGATTACACAGGATTGAACAAGTTATGTCCGAAAGATAGGTTCGCACTACCGCGAATCGATCAAATAATAGATGCCACTGCAGGCTCCGAGCTTTTATGCTTTTTGGATGCATACTCCGGGTACCACCAAATACGCATGAAAAAGGAAGATCAAATCAAGACTTTTTTTATAACCCCGTATGGGACGTATTACTACATAACCATGCCTTTTGGCCTGAAGAACGCAGGTGCAACCTACCAGCGTTGCATGCAACGTTGTTTGCATAGTCAGATTGGAAAAAATGTCCATGTTTACGTGGACGATATTGCCGTCGTAACCAAGGAAAAAGGTACACTCCTTGAGGATTTGCGAGAAACTTTCGAGAACTTACGCACCTACCAGATGAAGTTGAATCCATCTAAGTGCGTATTCGGGGTTCCCTCAAGTGAACTTCTGGGTTTCATCGTTTCTCATAGAGGAATAGAAGTTAACCCGGAAAAGATTAAGGCAATCTCGAACATCTCAGAACTTACGTGTGAAAAAGATGTCCCAGAATTGCCAGGTTCCGCCAGCCATAAAAGATTTCTTAGTTGGCTGGGGGCTAAAACCTTACCATTTCACAAACTGCTGGAGAAGTTCGACAAGGTCAAGTGGATTGCGGAAGCCTGGGAACACCTAGCAAGTTATGTCCCCTTCTGTACTTAGTTCAAATCTATGTAAACATCTTTTGAGATCATGAAATAAAGTTGTCGGAATGCTGTCATCCATATTTCTTATAAGTGCAAAGTGTTTCCGCCTCATCTATTTCCCAATGATCTTACAAATTTCTCAACGTTAACCCGAATTGTGCTTGCGTACTCGGCGTTACATAACTGAATGATTTTTCAGCCTTTTAACGGCTAAAGGAAACTTGAATTGCCTGCGTGCCCAAGTTTCACTTAAAACTTTCCTTGTTTCTCTAAGTCTTATCTGATTGTGCGTATACTGGGTTACTGGAACTAGTTAGTAAAAATGCCTTTAGCATGTTTCATGTTTTCGAGTTTCAAAACTGATTGGTTCGTCCCCAGTTACTCGGCATAACGATTCATAATGCTATTTGAGCCATTTCAAACACTAAGGACAGTTAAAGCATATACACCAGAGAACTTAGAAGATAAAGGAATGGTAAAATTCAAACAACTTGCAAAGTAATTTCATAGTTTAAACTGCAAAAGGCGGAATTCTCATTAATATAAAGGAAGCATTACATTTTGGATTACAAATGAAAGAACAGTAATGCTCCTATTGTCTACTTTTTCTATCCAGGTTCCAGGTAACCTTTCAAGAATCCGACTCCTCCTCGCTGCTCTCTTCGTCGGGGATTGGAGGAGCTTCTTCTTCTGGATAGTTGACGGCGACATTTACCATGGCGGCAATCTGGGTGGCGTGGCCCTTAACTTCACCAAAAATGGTGGTTCGTTGCGCATCCGTGTATCCCTGAGGGACACCGGTGGCCACACGCCAGGATTTGGCACTAGGATAGTGCATGTGCATCAGGCCTAAGGCCATGCGCGCACCACCCCGTGCAGCGGAGCGGAGAAGAGACTCCTTGGACTCCGCCACCTCCATGATGATACCCGGAAGTTTTTCAACCTCCGAGCATTCCCCAGATTTATCGGGAAGGAACTTCTCTATGAGCTGCGTCCCGGCAGCCTTAATCAAATTCCATGTTTCCCCGAAAGCTCGGATGCCTGCAATCCGAGTTCCATCTGGGGTGTCTCCTGTTTGATCCAATAAAACATACAAAAGGGTTAAGCAGACAAACAGAGAAAGCAAAACATGGAAAGATGAGGAAAAGGGCAAGAAATTTACCGATGAGCTTGTCGATCTCGGAAACTTCCTCCAGGCGAAGGTTCAGAGCTTCGGTCAAATCCTGAATGGTGGATTTGTCTTTCTCCGCCTGTTCGGAAGCCTTGGAATTAGCCATTCCAAGAGCCAGGTTGCTGGCTTCCAGGTCTTGTTGAGCTTTCACAAGATTCTTGTGAAGCTCAATGTTCTCATTGCGAAGAATTTCGGCGTTGCCAGAATCTTCCGCTGCTTGCTTAGCCTGAGCTAAGGCAGCTGAAAAGCAAGGGAAAATCCGAGTTGATCAATTTCCTCGGGAAAAAACTTAGACAAAGTCTTAAATCGGAAATTCCCAAACGAAAAAGCTTACCTTTCGTTTCTGTCAATGCGAGCTGAGAGGATTCCAGCTCCGCCTCCTTCTCCTCAAGAATAGAAAGAAGACTTCGAACTTCTTTATTCTTGATGGTGAGCTTCCTGAAAACTTCCAGGTTTATGGCTTCGGAGGTTTGCTGAAACACAGCAAGGAAAAGTATGGTTAACAAAAACATCAAAGCAAAAAAAACACGCATTTTGTTTAATGCTTGGGGGCTAGAGTTACATACCTGGCTCATGCGCTGCAAACCTGCCAAGTTTTCTTTGAATTCCTTCGCGTATTCCGCGAAGGAATTCCCGGCTGCATCCAAGCCGTCATTGATAGCTTTAAAATCCTTGTCAAAAGTGGGGATTTCCTCGTCGAAAGTCCGAGAAGATTTCCCCACCTCTGGGGCCGCCCTTTCCCTCGTGTCCGACTCGGACACAACGGGCTGGCTGGGCTCTGGGGGCTTGGTGGTGGTGGCTGCAGTAGGCTCTTCCGCCATTGTCTGCGGCGTGTCCGGGCCGACGGCGGGAGATGGTTGGCTGCCTCGGTTGGAAGATACTCTGAGTTTCTTCAGCTTTCTCGGCTTCAGGTTGGAGGGGGGTAGGCTAAAAACCAAAAACCCGGAAAAGGTTAAAACACCGAAGATGGACGAAAAAGATCCCATAAAAGAAAAACTCAGAAGAAAATAACCTGGAAGTGGCGACGGGGATTCCGTCAAGGTCGATAATCTCATCCGAAGAAATTATCTTCTTGCGCTTGCGCCCACCTGTAGCGGCGGTGCGCAGCGCATCCAGCTCGGCCTCGGAGGCTAACTCCGAGGCTGGAAGATCCACAAGCTGTCGGAAAAACCAATCAGAGTCAAAAGGTAAATTATCCAGGAAGTGAGATTATACCCAAATGACGGAAAATTTACCTTAGGAGCTGGGTTGTCGGCCGTGTACATTGGCCGACTCTCCGTGTATTGGTCGCGCGATGCGACCAACTGATTGATGCGCCGCCTAAGTTCCTTTGCGGGCCAATCCTTGTCGGTTGTCCGCATTGGATCCTTGGCTCCCGTGTATTCACACAGGAGACGGCCTCCGTGGTTTGCTAATGGCTGAATCCGTCTATCCAGCCAGCAAAAGACCGTGTCCATACCGGTCAAAGGAGGTTTGGAGGAGGTGAGCTTGGCGATGCGCCTCTTGATCCTTAGCAGATCTGGCGGCAGAACTTGGACGGCCTCTGTTACCCAGTTATCCTGGGGAACGGCGGCGGAGTTCACAAAAGGTGGAACCCCGACGGCCTTTTTAGGAAAAGGCACGTCGGGATGATAGAAAAAAGAACCCGTCCAAAATTTGACGGATTCTGAAGTTTTGATTTTGGGGAACCAATCCTCTCGGAATCTCCGAAGAGTAAAGGAAATGGTCCCGCAATTTGGGAGTGCGCCCTCCGAAGAGTTACGCTTGACCCCAAAGCAATACAACCAAAAATCTAACCTAGGCTCTATTCCTAGGTAACCTTCGAACAAGGCCTGGAAGCCGGCCATGTACAGAATGGAATTGGGAGGAAGGTTGTGAGGTTGGATGCTGTAATGTGATAGAACCTGGAGGAAGAAAGAGGAAGGTGGGAGCCCCATACCTCGTAGAAGGTGGGAGGTAAGAAGTACCCTTTCGCCCTCTTGTGGCATGGGTTCGGTCTCCTCTTCCGGGAGCCGCCATTTCTTTTTGAGCACCAAACCCTCCTTCTCCAAGTTTGGAAGGAGAGCCGGGGTAATACTGCAGGCATTCCAGTTGCCTACAGTTTCCTCTTCCTCGTCTGCTCCGGCGGCGGCGGCGGCGGCGGCCTTCGCGGCGGCGAGTTTCTCGCCAAGGAGCTCGATTTTCTCCTCCGCCGTTTCAGGTGCGAACGGTGGGGTTGTCGTGGCGCTTGGGCCCGCAATGTCCGCGGCGGCGGAAGCGCTTCCTCCGCCCGCCGCGGATGCCGTGGCCTTTTCCGGCTCGCCGCCGGCATGCTTGGGCGACCCTAGCTGTGGATCTAGGTCGCCCAAAAGTTCGTCGATGGAGGTGCGAGCCGGTGAGGACGACGGAGATGCCATCCTTTGGTGGTGCGTTTTGGAGCGCTCCGACGTGCGAAGGGTTCGTCGGGGCAAGTTCTTGCTCTCGTGCTCGCGTTTGCGTCAATGGCGTGGGCAGTGTGGAGTGAGGAAAGATTTCCGATGACGACGAGGACGACTATTTATAGCCTGAAAACCTCTAGATACGCGCCAACGGCTCTTTTGACCGTTGGATGTTCGACGCGTGTCGCTCGCCGGAAAATCCGGGAAACGGAACGACAGAGGAATGATGGCTATCTCCTCGTTTCTCGTGAGAATCTGTCAGAGATACGTTGCAGGGTTTCCCGCGTGAAACCAAGCGGCGCTTGCGTCAGCATGATTAAGGCGCTGATGTCATAAGTTCCTTTTCCGCGAAGGATCGCGAGAAGAAAAGCCGGATTTTCATAGTTCCGAGTTTTATGTTACCATCTCCTTCAAAAGGAAAGAAGAAAGAATCAAGACTGCTGAATCAAGTTTTCCCGGACAAAATGTATTTGACGAAAGACGGAGTTTCAGAGTTTTGATCCTTCCTGGGGGCTACTGTCGGATATATACTGAATAGGGGTATAGAAGATGGTAGACAAAAGAGCCGGACTACCAGGGTGGCCTACATGGTAATGGGCTTAGGTCCATTGGGCGGCCCAGTGGTCCGACGCGCAGAAGCCGGATTCTAGAAGAACCCGGATCACGGCCCACGTGATCTGGCTTGGAGGAGAAGACGGATTCCTTACTTTCCAAGTTACAAGTTAAACGTAGTCTTCTAGGTTTCTTGTTCTGTAAGCCCTAATCCGGCTATTATATAAAGCCGGACGGGAGATAGATTACATAAGTTAAGTTAGACATAAGTTCAAGCCTTACGCAACTCGCCGGGAAGTTCATCCTCGTCGAGTAGCTAGATCTATTCCCTCACATTGTAACCCTGTTATACGGGATTTAGTCCCAGTTAGTGAGAAGTGCAGGAGTAGGTACGCCGTACTGTCGCGACGTACCGAACCTGGGTAAAATCCCGTGTTCTGTGTTACTACGCTATCCCGTTACCCCACGTCTCTACCGTAGTCTCATGGCACCCCAGTCTATGAAAACTACTACGATGTCTCGACACGTGTCAACAACTATCATATGTGCCATGACAAAGAAAAATAATGATGCCATCGTGGTCTTGCGGCTCACGTATCATGATTGTTGCCACGGACATCGATACAAAATGTAGACTCCCTCTCTCTTCATAACACGTATACGAACACACAAACAAAGTCGGATGGAGACCGAAGCTCTGGAGTTTCAAGATCGACGAGCATTCGCCTGACTGTCATGAGCGAGAAATCCAACAACACGCGAAGACGCTGAATTGAGACTCCCATAAGCTCATTCTCAATAAGATGTACCGAAATAGCTTCGGTAACCGGTATATATATCAATTGTGGTTTTCATTAATTTTCAAAGGAAATACATTTGTTTGCAAAGTAAAAATGCATTATCCAGGAGGCACTAAAAATAAGCACAGAAAAGTCCCATGTGGATAAACTCGGATCTTGTTCACCTCTTGACCAGGTGGAAGGTGAAACGAGAAAATGACAAATAACCACCACATTTGAGGCGGCCGTGTCAGCTAACCACCGCTTTCGGGGGAAATGACAAAGAGCACCGCGTTTCGGGGCAGAACTGTGACGCGGAGCACCAAATTTGGTTGATCCCTAAGTTTAGTCAGCTTAACAGCATTTCCTGACTGAATGGGCCCACTGTCAGGCCTACGTGGCAAAAAAGACAGAAAACAAAAAGTCAAAATCGACTAATGCCAGCGCGACCATGGCCTTGTTCTTGTCACTAGCTCCGCGGCGGCTCTGCACGGCGCCCTCGCCTCCCGCGCCGCCGAGGCCGAGCAGGCCGCCATGCCGCGCCTGGAGGAGGCGTGCGCTCTGCTTAGCTCCTCTTCCGCGACCACGAGGCGCCTCTCCTTCTCCTCGGACGACCTGGTCGACGACGTGGCCACGCCGCCCGACGCGACGTCGTCGCCGCGCCTCTTCCCGCACGCGGCCGCCTCCGTCCGTGGCATCGCGGACCGCATGCTGCGCGCCGGGTACGGCCCGGAGCTCGCGCAGGTCTACGTCGCCGTCCGCCGCGACGCGCTCGCGGAGGCCGTGGCGCACCTGTCGGGCGCTCGCCGGCGAGCGTCTGTGACGAGGTCTTTGCCTCGAACGAGGAGCTCGGCCACGGCTGCTTCGCCGATGTCTCCAGGGGCTGCGTCAGCTGCTCGGCTTCGCGGACGCCGTCGCCATGTCGGCGCGCGCGCCGGAGTAGCTGTTCCGCACCATCGGCATCCACGAGGCGCTCGCCGACGCCGCGCCAGAGCTCGAGGCTCTCTTCGCCGGAGACGCGCGCGAGTTCTTCGCGGCTGAGCTGCACCGTGCGCTGCACGTTCGTGGAGTTCGGGAGCGTCATCCAGGGCGAGCCATCGCGAAGGCCCGTGCACGGCCGTGGAGAGCTCGCCGCGGAGCGGCCGTCCATGGAGGCCTCTTCTCTCGACGGTTGGAGGCGAGGCGACGACGGGTGGCCCGCGGCGGCGCGACGACGAGGCAGCCCAGTGCGGGAGGCGTGGCGTCCTCCATCTCGGGCATCCCCCACAACGAGCACGGCTGCATCGGAGACGAGGTGGGGGAACGGCGACGACGAACAAACGAGAGACGCGACCAGATCTGGAGAGGAGCGGGGGGCTGACTTTTTTTCGTTCTTTTTTTGCCACGTAGGCTGACAGTGGGCCCGTTCAGTCAGAAATGCTGTTAAGCTGACTAAACTTAGGGATCAACCAAATTTGGTGCTCCGCGTCACAGTTCTGCCCCGAAACGCGGTGCTCTTTGTCATTTCCCCCGAAAGCGGTGGTTAGCTGACACGGCCGCCTCAAATGTGGTGGTTATTTGTCATTTTCTCAGGTGAAACAGATGGATAGCCCGGTGACCCCGGAATCACGGAAACGCCCTCCACGTCAGCACCAGCGCTTCATCCCCTTCCTCTCCCCGTCGTCTTGGTTATAAAAGCTCCACTCCTCACACCGGCTCCCCTCTCCCCTCTCCCGTTCTCCCGCAACAGTCTTCCGTTTCAGATAATTCCTCTCCTCCGCGGAAGGGGGAGCGAACCGTAGCGTCCGGATCTCACCGGCGGTGGAGGCGATGGTTGCGTCGGCGATCCTGCCGGAGCTGGCCACGCAGCTGGTGGTGCCCGTGGCGGCGGCGGTCGGCATCGCCTTCGCGGTGCTGCAGTGGGTGCTGGTCTCCAAGGTCAAGGTGGCGCCCGAGCGGGGCGGCGAGGGGGGCTCCTCCTCCTCCGCTGGCGCCGGCGACGGGGGCAAGGACGGCCCCGCGGGCGAGTACCTCATCGAGGAGGAGGAAGGGCTCAACGACCACAACGTCGTCCTCAAGTGCGCCGAGATCCAGACCGCCATCTCCGAAGGTGAGCACACGCACGGCTCCCGGGCCGGCCGGCCGGGTGGTTACAGTTATAGCTGGTGAATCTGAGCGAGGGTGGTTTGGCCGTAGATTTCGGCCATTTCGCCGGGTTCTGGGCCTCCGGTAGTTCGGAATTGGGCGCTAATTTTGATGGCTTTGTTTGTTTTTGTTGGCTTGCGCCGTCATCCATGAGATTAGATTTCTCTCCCTTGGTCAAAACGAGCTTAGGAAAGTCATCAGTAATCATGCGCTTAGCAAGGGATTCATACATATATGTCGTTTTACCCGCTGGTTCTGAATTTGTCATGTCCGTGGTTATCTATAGGATCATCAACTGTTATATTAGTCCTACGCTTTAGGTAGCTGGATGGATCTACGCAAACATTATAATATCGATGTTCCCGCTTTGTGCAGCACATGTTAAAATAATTCTCGGTTCAGCGTGAGCCAATTGCGGTTAATTAATCATCAGTCGCTCCCGTCAGGATTTTTTATTTTCATTTGAGGATTTTTTATTGTGGGAACCGGAATGGGTCACAGTAGTAGACCAGCAAGACGTCTCTTTAGAAAAATCTAGAACTAGAAGTGCTTTGTTCTTACTTGAGAGGGTCCCCGTAAAGGCCAGCAGCAGTGACCACGCTGCAGGGGATAGACAGGATAAGTTAACTGCATGAAGAGGGACAAGTTATTGTGCCTGCAGTGGTCCTCTCTCTCTCCCTGCTGCTCGTTTTAAGATAAGGTGACAAAATTTCTTGCGTACCCTACATTATTGTAGCTGGTAGGAGTTGGTTGCATACGCACACGCATATGCGTGCCTTGAAAGGAATCCTAGGACCGCCCATGGACTGTATGTTCGTGTTCCGTCCATCAGTGTTTCTTGCAAGACAGTTGGGGAGGAATGCTGGGCTCTGACTGGGTTTTTGGCACGTTTATAGTCTCGGTGGTATTGGTTTGTTTTAAGATGTGCCAAGGTTAAGTGTAATATAAAGAACATGTGTTGGGTCAGCAATCCTTGGGAATATTAGGGGTTGCTTTATGACTCACAACACCTTGGAGCTGCTGTGCACAGCTGCACATTGTTATTAGTCCTAGCTATAATATTTCATATTGATGCTGATGTTCTATTATTTGTTAAAAGAAAGATTCTTGCGAGTTTTCAGTATGTGCTTTGTTGTATATGCATCTGTGATCTGAATACTCTTGCTTTGCCGTTAACAGGAGCGACTTCCTTCCTATTCACTGAATACAAGTATGCTGGAAGCTTCATGCTTATTTTTGCTTTTCTGATCTTCGGATTCCTTGGCTCTATTGAGGGGTTCAGCACAAAGAGTCAGCCTTGCCATTACAGCGAGGGCAAGACATGCAAGCCGGCTCTTGCTAATGCCGTGTTCAGCACAATTGCTTTTGTGCTAGGCGCAGTCACCTCTCTTGTATCTGGTTTTCTTGGGATGAAGATTGCAACCTATGCAAATGCCAGGACAACCCTTGAGGCAAGGAAGGGTGTTGGGAAGGCGTTTATCGTTGCTTTCCGCTCTGGTGCTGTCATGGGCTTCCTTCTGGCTGCAAGTGGTCTTTTTGTCCTGTACGTTATAATCAACTTGTTTGGACTTTATTATGGTGATGACTGGGAGGGTCTTTTCGAGGCTATCACCGGTTATGGTCTTGGTGGTTCTTCGATGGCTCTTTTTGGCCGTGTTGGTGGTGGGATTTACACCAAAGCTGCTGATGTTGGTGCTGATCTTGTCGGGAAAGTAGAAAGGAACATCCCTGAAGATGACCCCAGGAACCCAGCTGTAAGTTTCTATTCTCTGTTGTTGACAATAGTAGATAATATTTTGATAGGTGCTTTTATCTACACGTGAGAATGACCATTCCTTTATCATGCAGGTCATTGCAGACAATGTTGGTGACAATGTGGGAGATATTGCTGGAATGGGGTCAGATCTCTTTGGTTCCTATGCCGAGTCCTCTTGTGCTGCTCTTGTTGTTGCCTCAATTTCTTCCTTTGGAATTAACCATCAGTTCACCCCTATGATGTACCCACTCCTAATTAGCTCTGTGGGTATAATAGCTTGTTTGATAACAACTCTTTTTGCAACTGATTTCTTTGAGGTCAAGGCTGTAGATCAAATAGAGCCTGCCCTAAAGAAACAGCTCATAATCTCCACTGCTGTGATGACCATTGGCATTGCATTGGTCAGTTGGTTAGGCCTCCCGTATACCTTCACAATCTTCAACTTTGGTGCTCAGAAGACTGTGCATAGCTGGTATTACCATCTTTTAATTTGATTTCAATATTTTTTGTTCAGATCTTCCCCATTAAATTAATCATCTCACTTTGCTTAAATTTTTTGCAGGCAACTATTCTTATGTGTGGCGGTTGGTCTCTGGGCTGGCCTAGTCATCGGATTTATTACAGAGTACTACACAAGCAATGCATACAGGTACTTGCAGATTTTGGCCATATATTTAGTTGTGGTTGTAATCAACATCCTTGTTTCAAGTCCCTGACAATTCGACCCCTTTTCAGTCCTGTGCAGGATGTTGCTGATTCCTGCAGAACTGGAGCTGCTACCAATGTCATCTTTGGGCTTGCTCTGGGATACAAATCGGTTATCATCCCTATTTTCGCCATTGCCTTCAGTATTTTCCTCAGCTTCAGCCTCGCCGCGATGTACGGTGTTGCTGTGGCTGCCCTTGGGATGCTCAGCACAATTGCTACTGGTCTTGCCATTGATGCCTACGGTCCTATCAGTGACAACGCTGGAGGCATTGCTGAAATGGCTGGCATGAGCCACAGAATTCGTGAGAGAACTGATGCTCTCGATGCTGCAGGAAACACTACAGCTGCCATTGGGAAGGTACATATGCTTATCTGAGCTTACTTGGTTTGCTGTCTTCCATCTAATGAGCTTAATGAACCTAGATCACAGTTAAGGAAGAGTGGTATTGTAACTGTATAGATGTTTCCTCAGTTTATCTTTCAATTCCACAAATTTCATTCAAACTACTGAATTCTGTTTTACCGTGATTTTTACCTGTAGGGTTTTGCCATTGGCTCTGCTGCCTTGGTGTCCCTTGCTCTCTTTGGTGCCTTTGTAAGCCGTGCTGGGATCACAACTGTTGATGTTCTTACACCCAACGTTTTCATTGGGCTGCTTGTTGGTGCTATGCTTCCATACTGGTTCTCTGCAATGACCATGAAGAGTGTGGGCAGTGCGGCTCTCAAGATGGTGGAGGAGGTGCGGAGGCAGTTCAACGAGATACCTGGGCTCATGGAGGGCACCGCCAAGCCTGACTATGCGACATGTGTGAAGATCTCCACTGATGCGTCCATCAAGGAGATGATTCCCCCGGGTGCTCTTGTCATGCTCACGCCACTTATTGTGGGGACCATTTTTGGTGTTGAGACCCTTTCTGGAGTCCTCGCTGGTGCTCTTGTTTCTGGTGTTCAGGTTGGTGGAACATTATATTTTTGTCACTATACTGCATCATCGTATTTTTGTACCATGTGGCACTCGTATAACTATGTAATGTTCCATCCATAACTTTGTTGTTTTTATCCAGATTGCCATTTCAGCATCAAACACTGGTGGTGCCTGGGACAATGCGAAGAAGTACATCGAGGTAAAAAAAATCCCTTTGACTGCAGTAACACCATCCGTCCTGAGGGTTTCTTTTCCTCACGTGTTTGCCAAACATTATTAACTGTAGTTTTCACTTGGTTTTAGGCTGGCGTATCTGAGCATGCAAAATCCCTCGGCCCAAAAGGCTCAGACTGCCACAAGGCTGCTGTGATCGGTGACACCATCGGGGACCCTCTCAAGGACACCTCTGGCCCCTCGCTCAACATCCTCATCAAGCTCATGGCGGTCGAGTCCCTCGTGTTTGCCCCCTTCTTCGCCACCTACGGAGGCATCCTCTTCAAATATCTTTAGTGGGAGGAAGATCGACTGTTTAATTTTGCCGGTCAGGAGTGCGCTGTTTCATGTGCTCATGGATCTCCTTCAGACGACCCATTACGCGCCCTCCTTTCTGTTTTCCATTTAGTTGTTCCTGGTCTTGTGCCATCGTGTTGAACCTATCTAGTTTTCATTCTGGTAGCTGTAGTGGTAGTAGAGGGGTAGCAAGATCAATGTCCGTTCGACAGGTTTGGACAAGAAGTGTCTTGGGGAGGGATCCATTTTGCCTGTAGATGGATGACGATGATGACGACGACGACAAGGATGATTCCTGTGCGCACAGTGCGGATTTTCCGTCTTAAAATTTCTCTGGGAGTTTGGTTCTATTGTGTAGGTGGTTGCATGGCTGCAATATGAAATTGCTCCCGGCTGGTGTGCCCTGAATCCTGAACCCTTTGAAGAAAACATTGAAGTTGTTTCAGGCACACCAATATTTGAACTTGGCTCCCATAATCATCTACTCCTAGTACTACCCCCGTCTTGGGAAATAAAATGATTTATTAGGCTAGTTTAGCTGTGGGCTCGGGCTGGTGCTCTATATCTTAAACGTTCTGCTGCCAAACACAAGGGTGGTGCACTGATTGCATTCATCAACCTTCCTGTACTCAGCCTCTCTAGGGTTGTAAAAGCTCTCCTTTCTTTCAGTGGAACGAGACGCAATCTGTTTGCGTTTTCCCGAAAAGAAAATTTTAGCTTGTATTTTGGGACAGGAAGTATGCCAGAGGGCGTATTCTTTCTATTCCAATGGAATATGGAAAATGTTGATGAAAGAATTGGATAGAAAGGATATCCAAACTATAAGAATTGTGTCTACACGCATCTATATTTGAATTTGGCTCTAATAACTGTCTACTATATATTATTCCAATAGAATATGCAAATGCTGCTGGAATAATTGGATAGAAAAATATAGTTAAATTTTAAGAATTGCATCGGAAGATGGTCAGAACTATTTCTACCCGTTCATTAAATAGACAATAAAATCATGACGTGATGCCTACTTTAATGAATATTTGACGAGTTTCCGCTGCATATGTGTGTTATGTTAACACATTATCTTGTTGTTTTCAATGTTACCATTAGTTTCACAAAAAAGGTACTCTTTGATAAATGACCCAAGTATACGTTTCTACATACCGGAAGAGTTGAATTAAGACTCGGCAAACACGGCCCTAGCGCTAGGAGGGGGGTGGGGATCATGGTCCTCCATTCGGTGTTGTAATCAGATCCCTAAAGTTTGGGTTTTGTGGTGCCGCGGTAGCGCTATGCGGATGACGGTGCTAGCGCTACGTCGAATAATGCTACCCGACTTTAAACCGTCTCGTTGGCAGTGAGTCTTTGCCTCCGGGCCTATACTCCGTTTTTTTGTGTGGTGTTTGTGTGGTTGTCGGCGCCGTTTCATCTTGTGTGGACTAGTGGCAGGTTGTTCCCACCCGTGGCCATACGGGGGATGAGTCGCCCCCCCACCCAAGAGATGGGAGTGGGACATTAGTAGGGTACCTTCTACCCTTTCTAGTTAAAAAATGTCATCTTTACGTCGATGAGTCTAACTTGACGCTCAACGCAACATCACCCGTCGATTCATTTTCTCACTCATATCTTGTCGTACGCTACTATACCGATTTTTACGAGGAATATTGAAAGTAAAGTATTGGCACCTAGAGGGGGGGTGAATAGGTGCTACGACCAATTTTAATTTTCCTTCACAATTAGGCTTGACACAAAGGTAAATTCTTTAGATAGTTCTACTAAGGTGAATTTACCTATATGACAAGGATAGCAACTAATGCAATAAGTACAATAATAAATGCAAAAAATACAAGTGAGTAAAGATAAGTGAACGAGATAACCGATAGGAAGCACGCGAGGACACGATGTATTCCCGAGTTCCTCCTTGTTAAGGGAGTACGTCTCGTTGGAGGGGTGTGAGCTCGCCACGAAGGCCTACTCAACGCCGCAAAGGCCTCACCCTATTCTCCGATGAACCTCGCCACAAAGGCCTAGTTCACCTTCCACTATTGATCCCCTTTGAGGCGGCAATCGAATCCTTTACAAACAAGGTTGGGGAACACGCCCACAACCAAATTGGGGGCTCCCAACAATCACAAATCACCAAGAGTAGCAAGAAGCCTAGGTTCTCCACAAGAGGAAACCCTAGGTAAAAATCCCTCAAGCTAATGAGGGGGAAATGGAAATTCAGTTGGTGAAGATGTAGATCACTCGAGTCCAACTAGCGTCCCAAGAGATCACTCGACGTTATCATCTCCTCCGCGGTTCTCATCTTCCTCTTCCTCTTCCTCCTCTCCATGCTCACGATCTCCAAGGTTGCTAGCATCATCAAAGTCATCCTCAGCAGATTCATCCTCATCATCAACATTAGTTGGAGGCACCCCAAAGTAGAAATCATCATCATGAATCTCGGGCATCTCAGTAGGAACATAGACAACAGCATCAAGAGATGGAGGATCCTCAGGCATAACAATCCCAGCAGCTCTATGGTCAGCGTTCTGAATGCGGAGATTCTCCTTGGCCAACTCCCTAGCCTCATGGGCAATCGCCCTAGTGTCACTGCACATACTGAACATGGCCTTGAAGAACTTGGCAATGCCACTAGATGGCCGCTGAGAGGCACCACTCGAAGAAGCAGAAGGAGTAGCCATAGGTGACTTGGACTTGGCCCTGGTGTACTCAGGAATCTCCAGACCACGAATGAGAGAAGGCACCATCTTCTTGCCCTTGACCACTAGAAATTCATCCATGATCTCAACTCCTAGCTTGGCATTAATGAACCTCTGAATCAACGGGCCATAAGTAGGCTTCCTCTTCTCCATGATCCCAATACATATCTCACGGTACAGAAAGTCCATCACATCAATCTTCCTCTGATTTTGAGGCCTAGTGAGCATCATGAGGTTCACCATGAAGGCCCTGATGGCAGAGTAGTCACCAGTCTTTACCACAATGGTGGCACGAAACATCTTGGACAGAAGGTTGTAGTAGGGGTACATGTTGGAGTTGAATGGCCTAGTCTTACCCTGAACATCAGGAGGATAGCAGAAGTCCAAGATGGAGTTATCAAACTCTGGGTTGTCATGAACCTTGAAACCATGATGACCATAAGTGGAAGTCCATCTGTAACCCAGTGCCTCAGCTAATTCAACCAAGTTGCTCGAGATCTTCTCATCCCCAGACATCCAATTCATAGTGCGCACGGCATCACCCGTGCAGTGGAGAGTGCAATAGAACTGAGCAATCAAGTCCGGACAATACTCACACTCAATCTCCAGAAGTGGTGCCACACCTAGTTTCAACAATCAAGCATGAACATGACGAAGATCACCATTCTTGTGCCTATGATAGAAGTCCATGTCAATCTGCGTCTGCTCACAGACAAGAGGATTCTGAGTGGAATAGAAATCATCCCACGTCTTTTGCTGAAGATTTGTCCAAAAACGTGGATCCTGACAAGTGGACTCAACAAAACGGTAGGGGTTCTTCCTCTTGATATGCTTCCACTGAGAGATGGAGTAAGACTTCAGATCCCCTTCGGGCAGCTTCTCAACCTTATTGTCATCACGATTCCCGCTATGATGACCAGAGGTGCGACCCCTTGTAGGGCGAGCACCCCTTCCAGCAGAGGACTTCCTCTTGGTACCCGTACGAGAGCCAACACCCGTGAATAGAGGACATAGAGATAGCAGGAGATGAGTGCATATGCCAAACGGGAATCAAAAGAACTCCAAAAAGTTTGATGAAGTGCAAGATTTCGAAATTTCTGGCAGGATCCGGAATTTTTCTGGATTGGTCCGGAATTATTCCGGAGGGTGGTCCGGAATCATTTCGGAGGGTGGTACGGAATTATTCCGGAGGGATCCGGATTGCTCTGAAATTATTCCGGGACCCTCGATTTGACTCGAGAAATCCCCAAAAACTCAATTTCTTGGCTTACTAACTGCACCAAACTTTTTGGAAGACCTTGGAAACGATCCTAGAGTTAAACTACGGTGCGGGAAAACGTGGGAGTGACAAATATGAGATAGATCTAAGTCTAGATTGGGAGTTGTTTAGACTAGATCTAAGAAGCCATGGGAACTAGGTAATGAGATTAGCCAAGGATGAACTAGTTGATAGGAACTCAGATCTAGATCAAACCCTAGGTGAGGTTTCATCTAGAACCAAAATCAACCAATAAAAATGAGAGAGAAGAGATGCCAATCACAATACCTTCCATGGGGGATGTCCTTGTCCAAAGAGGGATAAAAAATCCTCCCTAAGGGCAACAGGGACGGATGCAGCGAACTTTTGGTGGCTAGGGCACGAGAGGAGGGGAGAATGAGGAGGAAAAACTGCCTCCCGTGCGTGCGGGGCTATTTATATCACGAAAACTGTCAGGTCCGGATTGGCCCGGAATTAATCCGACTGGTTCAGAATTATTCCGGAAGGACCCAGAATTTTTCCGGCTGGGTCGGATTCTTCCGGAATAATTCCGGCCAGTCCAGGATTTGCTCCAAACAAGACCAAAACTGGCAGTTGAAAAAGGCTAGGATCAGTGTGTCTTAGTGTGGAGTAAGGCATATGCATAGATGAACATAAGGGGAGGAAAAATGGACAAGGTAACAAGGGGTTAGTAATTCCTAGTCTTACTTCTCGGGGAAGATGCAAATAGAAATCAATATAGCAACGAGAAGTAGTATTCGAAAAAACAACTCAATAAACCACAAGCAACCAACTAAGAACCAACTCTTTAAATGAGAAGAGGTTGGTGGCCTAAGCCACCATGTATGAGTTCATGGTATGCAACCACGAAGATATATCTTGTGGGCATTGACATTACTCAACATTGAAGCTCACAATTCAACATTAGAAAAAGAGAGATAACAATGATTTTTTTGCTTTGGGCATGATGGGGGGAGGGAGAACCCAATGTGTTAGGATAACACTCCCCCTATGTCCATGCCTACACCTAAACCCAAACACGTTTCATCTATAGGGGTGTGTGCAAGATCCTCAAGTCAAACTCCTAGAATTAATGATGTTTAGTTAATTCCTCAAGAACATGAATCTTGCATCGTCGAGTGGCTTCGTGAAGATATCCGCGAGATTATCCTTGGTGGGCACATAAGATAGTGCAATATCACCTCTTGCCACATGGTTTCAGATGAAATGATGACGAATTTCAATGTGCTTCGTTCTTGTGTGTTGCACGGGGTTGTAGGCGATCTTGATAGCACTTTCATTGTCACACAAAAGAGGCACCTTATCCAAACGAACGTCATATTCCTTAAGAGTTTGCCTCATCCATAGCAATTGGGTGCAAGAACTTGCGGCGGCTACATACTCGGCTTCGTCGGTGGAGAGAGATATGAAATTTTGCTTCTTGGAAGACCAACTCACCAAGGACCTACCAAGAAATTGGCAAGCCCCGGAAGTAGACTTCCTATCATCTTGATCACCCGCCCAATGTGAATCCGTGTAGCCCTTGAGAAAAAATTGTGCCCCCTTTGGGCACCACAAACCAAACCTTGGGGTATGAACCAAATACCGAAAGATCCTATGGACCGCCATTAAATGACTTTCCTTAGGGGCCGCTTGATACCTTGCACACACATCTACACTCAAAATGATTTGGGGCATAGATGCACAAAGGTAAAGCAAAAAAACCAATCATAGAACAATACAACTTTTTGTCCACATCTTTACCCTTTGGGTTACGAGATAGGTGGCACTTGACTTGCATAGGAAATGGCTTGATCTTTGCATGGAAATTAAACCTCTTGATCATGTCTTGGATATACTTGGCTTGAGAAATGAAAGTCCCTCTAGCCAATTGCTTGATCTCGAAGCCAAGGAAGAATTTAAGCTCTCCCATCGTAGACATCTCGAACCTGTCAGTCATAAACTTTGAGAACTCATTATTGCAAGCTTGGTTAGTTGAGCCAAAGATGATATCGTCCACATATAGTTGGCATATGAAAAGTTATCTCTTTACTCTCTTGGTAAAGAGAGTGGGGTCGATCTTCCCAACTTCAAAACCATGGTCATCCAATAACTCTTTAAGGTGCTCATACCACACACGTGGTGCTTGTTTAAGACCATAGAGCGCCTTGTCGAGTTTGTAGACATGGTTAGGAATGTTAAGATTCTCGAACCCCGGAGGTTGCTTAACATATACCTCCTCTTTTAGTGGACCATTCAAGAAGGCACTTTTAACATCCATTTGTTGCAATTTTAAATTATGCGAAGATGCATAAACAAGAAGGGTATGGATGGACTCAAGGCGAGCCACGGGAGCATATGTTTCATCAAAGTCAATGCCTTCAACTTGAGTGTAACCTTGAGCTACCAATCTTGCCTTTTTCCTTATAACAATGCCATGCTCATCTTGCTTGTTCTTGAAAATCCACTTGGTGCCAATAACATGTGGCAATCTTTGGGCTTCTCAAGTAATCTCCAAACTTTGTTGCGCTCAAAGTTATTGAGCTCATCATGCATTGCTTCAACCCAATCGGAGTCCTCAAGAGGTTCAAACACTTTCTTTGGTTCCACCATAGATATGTGAGCTTGATGCTCACTAAAATGTGCCAATTGCCTTCTTGTGGATCTTCTAGCTTGAATATCTTCCAAGACCTTGTTGTCTTGGGCATAAATTTTCTCCAAAGCTCTTCTTATCCTTTTAGCACGACGGGCTTCGATGTCCTCATTATTGCGAGGAGGGATCACTTGATCATCTTGATCATTTGGGTCCCCGTCTTGACCAAGTTGGCCTTGATCATCATCGTCATCATAAGAAACACTAGCTTCAAATTGAGGAGAGGAGGATGAGGATGGTTGATCTTGGCCTTGACCTTTACTAGCATGAATGATAGGAGTGGTAGCATCTTGCGTAGTTACTTGATCAATAAGAGGAGGGTCTTCAACTTGTTCTTGGGTAGGTGCATCACTTGGCTCCTTGGCTTGTTCTTCTATTCTAGAGGAGGACTCCACTTTAGTAGAGCATAGTCCTTCTCGAGTCGCCATAAGGTGTCCCTCGATGGGGCGAAAAAATCCCACACCCATCCTTCCTATGGCTTCTTGAGGCATTTCAACATCTACATTAGAAACATGAAATTGCGCCACTTAGGAGCCATCATTTTCCTCGAAAACCACACTACAAGATTCTATGACAATCCGTGAGGCTTTGTCAAAGACTCTATAAGTGTGGGATTCGGCACCGTAACCAACAAATATACCCTCAATAGTTTTGGATTGAAATTTAGACAACCTAACACCCTTGATCAAATAAAAACACTTACAACCGAATACACGGAAGTAGGAGACGTTGGGCTTGTTGCCTGTGAGGATCTCATATGGAGTCTTGTCCAAGCCCTTGCGGATGTAGAGGCGGTTGGTGGAGTGGCATGCGGTGGATATGGCCTCGGCCCATAAATATTGGGGAGAAGAATACTCCGCCAACATAGTCCTTGCCATATCCAAGAGAGTGTGATTCTTCCTTTCGGCAACACCATTTTGTTGAGGAGTGTAAGTGGCAGAGTATTGATGACGAATGCCTTCTTCACTAAGGAATTCATTCAAAGTGTAGTTCTTGAACTCCAAACCATTATCACTCCTAATAGCCATGATTTGCACATTGTGTTGACGTTGCACTTCGTTGGAGAAGTCGATGATGGTTTGTTGAGTTTCACTCTTGCACTTGAAGAAATAAACCCAAGTGTATCTTGAATAATCATCGACAATTAGCAAGCAATACTTATTGCCTCCAAGACTTGCCTCGGGCACGCCACCAAAGAGATCGGCATGGAGGAGCTCCAAGATCCTCTTTGATGAAATAATAGTCTTGGCCTTGTGCGATATATCATGCATCTTTCCTTCAATACACGACCTACAAACGCGATCTTTGGAAAAGGAAACATTTTCTTTTAGTCCGACAATAAGGCCACTTTTGTGAAGACTTTGCAAAGTTCTCATGTTGACATGGGATAAGCGGCGATGCCACAACCATCCCACATCCGCCTTTCCGAAAAGACACATTGATCGAGAGTTGGTAGACTTTGAAAAGTCCACCACGAACAACTCATTTTCAACATGTCCCACGTATGCGACGTCAAGAGTCTTACTCCTCAAAAGGACCACAATATCTTCATCAAAAAAGACGGAGAAACCCATCTTTCCAAGAGAGCGGACGGAACGTAAATTGAAACCAAGGGATTCGACAAACATGGCGTTCACGATAGTGATATCGGGAGCAATCACAACCTTGCCGAACTCCGATACCTTAGACGAGGACGAGTCTCCATAAGTGACGGTTGCTTGTATATCATTTGGGCGCAACTCCGTCACAAGTTCTTTGCTTCCGGTCATATGACTAGTGCATCCACTATCAATTATCCATTTAGACCCACCGGAAGCATAGTCCTGCAAGAGATCATTGACTAGAGTTAGGACCCGAGGAGGGTCCCTTCATGTTAGCAACAAGGGTCTTTGGAACACAAATGGTATAGTCAATGTAACCCTCAATAGGACCAACATATTTAGCTTGCACAACACCATAATAATCAACATATAAGAAATGGTGTGGATTTTTAGTTCCTGCGGAGATACTACGAGTAGTGTTGTCCCTCATGACACTACTACTCGAAGCAACATTGCTTGCTTGTGCGGGTGTGCTACAAGTAGTGTTGTCCCTAATGACAATACTACCCGAGGCACCATTGTTGGCCTTCTTCTTCTTGTTGTTGTTCTTCTTCTTGGCAACATAGCCAAGACCTTTCTTGCCCACTTGTGTCCTTGGAGCACTCAATTGTGGTCTAGCAACAACCACATGAGGACTAGGGGTCACCACTTGTGGGGTAGGGACCACACCCTTCTCAACTTGAGGGCCTTTGCCCTTGAGCCTTGCAAGCTCATCTTTCAACCTAATATTTTCCTCAATAATATTTGCATGATCACAAGAATAAGTAGAGGGGCTAGGGTTGTTAATTTGAGTAAGTTGAGTTTGAAGTTGTTCATGCAACTCTTTGAGGGAGGAATGTTGACTTTCCAAAGCTTTCTGAGCCTCGGTTAGTTTTTCAAACTCCTCGGTTAGTTTACCATGACCAACACCAAACTCAACATTATCCTTTTTAGCCTTTTTATATTTAGCAATTGCAAGGTCACGTTCCTTAGTGATATTCGAAACAAGTTCATTATGAGTTTCTTCAATAGATTCAAGTTCCTCCTCAAGAGAAACTCTACCATCATGCTCTTCCTCAAGAGTCATAGTGAGGGATGCAATTTCATTCGCATCCCTTCTTTCAACCTCACCTTTCTTCTCAAGAGCTTCTTGGGCATATCCCAATTGTCTCATGAGATGTTCGAAGTACTTCTTGGTCTCCCCTTGCATGTTAGACATAAAACGTTCCAAGGAGAGCATTTCATCTTCTACTCTAAGACTAGCGAGATTTTCTAGTTCACTTGGGGTCTTAGAGTTGGGAGAAGTTGATACCTCCGAGGCCTTAGCCATGAAGCACTTGGCATTTGGGTGAGGATGATTTTTATTGGGGGATTCAAAGAGAAATGAAGACGATGGAGTAGAGGCAATAGCTAGAGCGGCCACTTCACTAGTGGTTTCTTCTTCTTCATCACTCCCGGAATCATATTCCTCTTGAGTCACTAGCACGAACTTGGTGGGAGATTTCTTGTTGAAAGGTTTCTTCTTGAAATGAGCTTTCTTGTACTCAACCTTGGACTTGTCCTTGCGAACGAGATTTCCACCATGGTGTTCTCTATTTTCATAGGGACATTCCGCAATGAAGTGGTGCTTATCTTGGTAATTGAAGCAAGAACTCACTTTTTGAGCGCCATCATTGCCATAGCGAGACTTGGTCTTCTCCTCAACAAATTTCTTGGCCTTGGGAGGATTTCTCCAAAACTTTTGCACGGTGAGAGCAATGATATCCTTGAGCACGGGGTCATACTCTTGATCCTTCAATGGAGCCAACACCTCATTGCCTTCTTCTTCATACTCAACTTCTTGAGACACAACCTTGGCCTTCAAAGCAACCGATGCTCCTTTGTGCATTCCTATGGCCCTAACACGGTTGTTAAGAACATTCTTGGTTTGCATTTGATAGGAGCACATTTCTTGCATGACTTGAGTTGAGGTCATAGAAGGGAAACCATGTCTTCCTTGAATGCTCTTCAAGTCCGCGGGCTCAAATGGCATGCGGGCAATCATGTACTTCCTTTTGATCCAAGCATCATCAATGTACTTGGCACCAACATTAGTGAATGCGGTGGCAAGTGTCTTGAGCCTTCGGTACTATTTCATCGGAATAATTGGATAGAAAAATATAGTTAAATTTTAAGAATTGCATCGGAAGATAGTCAGAACTATTTCTACCCGTTCGTTAAATAGACAATAAAGTCATGACGTGATGCCTACTTTAATGAATATTTGACGAGTTTCCGCTGCATATGTGTGTTAACACATTATCTTGTTGTTTCCAATGTTACTATTAGTTTCACAAAAAAGGTACTCTTTGATAAATGACCCAAGTATACGTTTCTACATACCGGAAGAGTTGAATTAAGACTCGGCAAACACGGCCCTAGCGCTAGGAGGGGCTGGGGATCACGGTCTTGCATTCGGTGTTGTAATCAGATCCCTAAAGTTTGGGTTTTGTGGTGCCGCGGTAGCGCTATGCGGATGACGGTGCTAGCGCTACGTCGAACAATGCTACCCGACTTTAACCCCGTCTCGACGACAGTGAGTCTTTGCCTCCGGGCCTATACTCCTTTTTTTGGTGTGGTGTTTGTGTGGTTGTCGGCGCCGTTTCATCTTGTGTGGACTAGGTGCAGGTTGTTCCCAACCGCGGCCATACAGTGGATGAGTCCCCCCCCCGAGATGGGAGTGGGTCATTATTAGGATACCTTCTACCCTCTCTAGTTAAAAAAAATGTCATCTTTACGTCGATGAGTCTAACTTGACGGTCAACGCAACATCCCCCGTCGATTGATTTTCTCACTCAGATCTTGTCGTACGCTACTATAGCGATTTCTACGAGGAATATCCCTCTACATATCCGTGTGGATAACTCGGTTACCTCCGGTGTCAGTATTTTTGTTTTTTGTTTTTGTGGGGGCCTTCGTGTCAGTATTCGTTCTCTCCTCCGGTGATGGACTGCGACCAAACAAAGCGGTGACAGATCCATATGCGAGCAGTTTTCCTCATGGTTTGGATGTATCTCCAAGTCTTCTCATTTTTTTTTTGTTTTTTGTTTGTTTGTTTGTAATTGTGGGGACAATTGTGCTAAGTCTTGGTTTGTACTTTGTAATTGTTTCTTTGTCAATGTATACTGTATTATAATCCACATATTAGTTAGCCTTCAAAAGACAATATTGAAGTTCAAGTCAGTGAAGTTTGATTGGTGGAGGAGTTAAAAAAAAAAAAAGCTAAAAGATGTTTTGACTGGTGGAGCCTTGAGAAAGGAGCCTGTAGAAAATATGGGAAAACAAAGGTCCTGACACGCCACATCCGTCCGTTCCCATCTCACCTTCCTTCCCTCCCCTCCCGTTCTCCGCCCGCCGGCCCCCACTAGAGAGGAGACCAGCCGCTCTCGTCGCCGGAGACAAAGCCAACGGACGTCACCTCCTCCACGCCCAGTCAAACGCTCCAGCCCACGCTTCCTCCCCTCACCAGGCAAGCCGAGTTCCTCTCTCTATCCACGCCCCCCAAAAAACCCCGGCCCCGATCCCCCACCCATGGCCTCAGAGATCGAGGTGCTCGAGGACACCACCACCACGGCGGCGTCCTCAGCCGCGGCGGAGGCGGTTCCGCAGGAGGTGGCGGCGGGAGAGGCGGAGGAGGCGCTGAAGGACGACGTGTACACCGCCGCGGCCTACGGCGATCTGGAGAAGCTGCAGCGGCTGGTGGAGGCGGAGGGCCGCCCCGTCGCGGGCCCCGACGCCCTCGGCCACCACGCGCTCCAGTGGGCCGCACTCAACAACCGCGTCGCCGCCGCGCAGTACATCCTCGAGGTTCGCTTCGACTCTGCAGGTTCGCTGCTCGCTACCGTAGGCGGGGGTTCTCCGTTGGCTCTCGGTAGGTAGGTAGGTAGGTCGCAGCAGTTGGTGGGGCAATGTGTCCGTGTGCGCGTGGTTTCTGAGCTTGCACGTCTGCACGTGAAGAACCGTGGCTTGCTTGCTCGCTGCCTTGCTTACTGTCTGTTTAGGATGCAGCTTTAGGTGGCTGCCAATGCCCATTGGTCGTCTGGGGCTGTGAGTGGCGTCTCCCGCCATGTGGACAATTAAGCGGCCGCGAACCGAGTGCTTTTGTTATTGGTGTTCATGCAGAGATTTTTGGATTCATGTAGGATTGTTGCTAATGTGGTTTGAGTTAATGTGCATGATGTGGGCATTTGGAAGATTTCTTTCAGTTCCCCATTCGGCGTGTCAGTCGAAAATCATATCGTGATGGCCAGTAGTGGGTAGGTTTTGACAGCCATGGTAGCAATGAGGAGGCCGTATGTTTGTGTTGGCTAACTGCATCAGTTTTACCACTCGTGGAATTATCGAGGACATCAACTGGCGGAATGTGGCATTCGCCATTTGCTTCTGTTTAAATCCTCTTACAGTTTTTAGTTTAAGTGTATGAACATATGGTAGGATCGACATACAGTCTTCTCGTACAATGTAGTGTACTCCAAGATGATCAACAGTATGCCTGTGAAGTACATAAGCACATGAATGGGCTTTCTTGTGCAGTACTTGTATTGTGGTACTGAGTATGTCTATTTTAATATCATAGTAGAGAGTCGAATACATTACTGTTTTTAGGTAGCCGTAGTTGAGACATACCATGTAGCGTGATGGTTTTGCTTGGTGGCTTCTTAATCCTTGTGCTGTCAACCGCCTTCTGTGAATGCAATTTGTTTGGCTGCGTGATGGTTTTGTGATCTTTGGACAGCATGGTGCGGATGTAAATGCTGTGGATCAAACTGGGCAGACAGCACTTCACTGGAGTTCTGTACGTGGTCATGTGCAAGTTGCTGAACTGCTTCTGAAAGAAGGAGCTAAGGTGGATGCTGCTGATTTATATGGTTATCAGGTCTGTTCTGACTTCTCTTCTGTGTCTTTGGCCCTTGTTTTGCCTTTTGTGTTTGCTTTTGGATGTCCAAAGTTGGTTTATAACTGAGATAACTGTGACATATAATGTCTCTGCATGGAAGAAGTTAAGAATTGACGGCATTCACGCGTGGCATCAAACTTGTTACTCCCTCCGTTCCAATGAATAAGGCGCGCATGCTTTTTGAAATTTGTCTTTGACCATGAATTGATACATATATATAATAGTATTTGGTATAAAATTAATATCATTAGAAAGTGTTTTTCACTATGAATCTAACAATGTTAAAGTTGCACTATATAGTCATGATATTGTTACTCAAATCTTTCGGTCAAAGTTTGTCTTGAAATGCGTGTGCGCCTTATTCATCGGAACGGAGGTAGTATAACTCTTTAAATCAATATTCTTCTTTTCGCAGGCCACACATGTTGCAGCGCAGTATGGTCAGACAACCTTTATTTATCACGTTGTTGCAAAATGGAATGCCAATCCAGATGTCCCTGACAACGATGGAAGAAGCCCACTCCACTGGTTTGTACCATCTGCTCTTCTGTTGTTCATTTATGCTGGTGCATATGTAACGTATGGCAGCACGTAACTGTGGCATACTCATTTACATTTATACTCTTTTATGTATGCATGTTTATCTTGTAGGGCTGCTTACAAGGGCTATGCAGATTCTATACGTCTTCTTTTGTATTTGGATGCTTATAGAACGCGGCAGGATAAAGAAGGTGTGTGCAATTTTTTTCACTACTCTTATTGCCTGTACACACAAAGATATGGTCACGCCCAAACCCACGCAAGCGCGCACAAACACCCCAATTATATTGGTTCAGTTTGGAGCTTGGGATTTATTTCTTAATTACAATTTCCGTCCTAGGTTGTACTCCTTTACACTGGGCTGCTATTCGAGGGAATATGGAGGCATGCACTGTGCTTGTTCAAGCTGGTAAAAAGGAAGATTTGATGGTGAAAGACAACACTGGTTTAACACCGCAACAAATTGCTGCTGATAAGAGTCATCGGCAAGTTGCATTTTTTCTTGTGAGTGATATGGACTACACGATTTATATTCTGTAGTCTACTTAAGCTATTTGTTTGCAAAACCTCAGAGTCTCAGTGCATTAACAATAACATCTAATAAGAATTCTTCCTAAGTACTTATTATGATTTGCTTTGACATATACTAATAGGTAGTATTTGACTATATGTTAGCATCGTTGTAGATTTTGTATGGCTGCTCTCTAATTATTTAGAACTGACAATGATTCCATGGAAGAGGAGCTGCAGCATAGCCATTGCGGCTGTCGATGCGTGGCTGGAAGGGAGCAGGTGAGAGAAAGAGATAGAAGAGAATAGATGGACGGTGAAGATTAGAGAATATGGATGGTTCTAATTGATCTGGGCAGGCTAGGGTCTCATATGGGGCTTACTGGGCCAATATTGAAGGTAGATTGGAGATTATATGGGCTGAAAAATGCAACTGGCTGCCCCTCCTGCTGTGTCTGTAAAGAACCTACAAAACCCTCCTGCTGTGTGTGTAAAGAACCTACAAAACGCTTAAGCGCGCCTAAGCGCCGCTTAAGCGACGATTCAACTAAGCGGTGGCCTACCGCTTGCTTAGCGCTTACCGCCTTTTTGAACCTTGATATTTGTTAGCATTGTTGTAGATTTTGTATGGCTGCTCTCTAATTATTTAGAACTGACAATGAAGAACTATGTTTCATGATGAGGGAAAAGTACACTGAGTCGGTGAATTTATTGAATGATGCACATATATGCTCTATGGACCCAATAATTTACATGTAGACTTGATATAAGCACAAGTCAAATGACATGGATATACTTGCAACAAAAGCAGATACTCTTTTGGCCAGAAAACACCATAAACCGCACATAAATAGATTTGACCAAGGATGAAAAATACTTCTCTTTGCGGTGACCTTTCTGATGCTTAAATGCTCTTTACTTATATTTTGTAGATTCCATGTGAACTTCATGTTGAAATGATTAGCTAATTATGTGTGCTGTGTGCGGTTGTAGATTAATAACTCGTCAATCTCATAATTTACAATTTCCCTCGTTAGATCAAATACCGTTTCATTTATTTCTCAATGTCTATTACCTAGAATAGAGTGATCATGTTGACCATGAGCTGAAAGGACTTGTGTTTCTGATATTTACACTTGGAAAATCTGGCTGGAACTTAGTTTTCTTGTTTCTGGAAAAAAAAATACTTAATTAGCTTGATTTCTTACAGGACAATGCTAGAAGGGTATATGACAGAGGTTGTAACGGGAATCCGACTTTTGTGAAGCTATCAAAATTAGGGCTTGCTCCGCTTCTTTGGTGTATTGCTATCGTCTTGCTTGCTACATATATACACTCTGTTATAGCAGGTAACTAGCACTTCTATTGTCTCCTCACTCTCTACATTTCGTTGTGTGATGCTTACTATATACTGTTCCTTTCAGGACAATACATAGTGAATATGACAGCAGCATTTGGGCTGTTTGCATGGTCGGGAGTTTTCCTTGCAACTGCTGGGTTGGTCATGTTCTATAAATGTAGCAGGTACTTCTGAAAAATTCATTAGCAAAAAATAGACTACCAAAACTAAGTGCAACTGCATATTGCCAGCATATTATCCTTGCCAATTACTACTTGACAATATTTGTGATAATAACAGAGTTTATTTTATGTCTTCTTGCATATTTGCACGTACTATTGTATTGCGTTAATACATACTACTTATTTATAAATAATTATACTCTTGTTATTGCTATGTCTGTGTTGAAGTTTTGCTCTTTTACGCAGCTACTTCTGTATTACTCCCTCCGTTCCATATTAGATGACTTTAAAATGGTTGTATCTAGACATATTTTAGTACTAGATACATCCATTTCTAAGTCATCTAATATGGAACGGAGGGAGTAACAGTTTAACACCCAGTTAGAGATATGCAACCTAATTATCATATAACAACACCATGACCATATGAAATTGGCTTTTAAATTCTGCAGAAAAGATCCCGGCTACCTCAGTGCGAATATAAGACACTCACCGAATCAAAGGGATGATGTAAGTTTGAAATATTATGAGATAATTAGTTTTCTGCAAGCACGGTTATCTTTGTTTTTCATTTTGCCAATTCTAGATTATTTCGTTTCAAACTTACCGTTGAGCCATAATCGAAATTTTTGCCTTAGGAACCTCTGTTGAAGACGGAGTTAGACAATCCTGCACTTCTGGCTGGTAACTGGTCACAACTTTGTATAACCTGCAAAGTAAGTTTGTACATTGTAGTTAGTCGTCTCTTTACTAGAATCAGATTCTTAGACCTCTGATTTCTGAATGTCATTCTACAGATCGTCAGACCTGTTCGTTCGAAACATTGCTCTACATGTGATCGCTGTGTTGAGCAGTTTGACCATCACTGCCCCTGGGTATCTAATTGCATCGGCAAGGTACTTGGATGTTCAGTTATTTTATATGTGCTTCTTATCCAATGTAGTTGTCAACTCACCATCTCTTCTGGAGATGCATTGGACAGTTTATGTTGCTTGATGAATATTATTTAGACCCCCCCCCCTTGAAATTTGTTTTTTCTTGAATGTATCTTTGCTTATTCTTCTGTCTGATCTATAGTGGAATGTAACTGCAGAAGAACAAATGGGAATTCTTCATGTTCATCACTCTAGAAGTTTTTGCAATGATCATTACTGGTTCTGCTGCGATTATAAGTATCGTCTAAGTCTTTTGTGGCTTTCCCTTATAAAATGGGCTGGAAATTTTTCCATAAGATTCATTGCTGTTTTTGTCGCAGGGACTGTAAGAGACCCATCTTCTCCAGCATCCTTTGGCGATTGGCTTGGCTATACTGTTGTTTACCATACTGGGGCTGCTGCTTTTTTCATGATGGACCTTTTCATTTTCTTCGGTGTTGCATGTCTAGCAGTAGTTCAAGCATCCCAGGTATTTAAAGTTTATAATATTTTAAATAAGATGTTTGTACCCGAGAAAAGCAAGTTATTTTAAATAAGATGTTCGTAAAGTCATTGAAATGGTTGCGTATTGTGTGCACAAGCACGCTCTCAACATTGTTTGATTGCTAACTAAACTAAAACATAAACTTTTATAAAGCACCCTGAACTGAAAAAGGGGAAAATACGCTACTGTTGTAATGACTTTATTAGGGTTTGCCTTGCCCAGATATTTGCGTTTTGCTGGATACGTTTTTTTTAATGAAAATTGCTGGATCAGTCAAATTGGCATGTTGTCCACTCATTAATGAGTATGTAAATATCATAGGTTAGGTACTAAAATTAAACATCAGTGAGTATAATTGTACCATGTTTAGAATTTATTAGGAAAGTTGAGAATCCAATAGCTGAACAGTGTTAAAATCAAGGCCAGATGTGAATCATTGTCTGGTTATTTGATTTATTAAGCTATCCAGTAGCTATAGGCTATTTGCCTTTCTGGACTATATGATGGACATGTTTATTTGTTCCATACAACTCTGTCTTCTTCTTCATCCTTTGTTTCTATCCCTTGTTAGATAGCAAGGAACATCACAACAAACGAGATGGCAAATTCCACGAGGTACGGTTATCTAAGAGGTCCAGGTGGCAGATTCAGAAACCCATTTGACCATGGGGTGCGTAGGAACTGCTCAGACTTCCTGCTGAACGGATACAACGAGGACGTGGAGCGGCTCGAGCATGCGTCGCGTGCTGACGAGGAAATAGGCATGATACAGATGACAAGTGCGGCCCCGCAGAACGGTGAGGGCCATTCGCATCATGGCAATGGCACTGACCATGCCTGTGCTGATTCACATGCTGACTCAAACTCTCATGGTCAAGGAGGTTCATCTCAGTGCTGTGACCACAGTAAGAAGAATGACAAGACACAGTTCCCCTTCGGCCTAGGGTTGGGCCTTGGACGAAACAGCGCTTCCCGACAGTATATTCGGTCAATTCTCCCATTGTGACCCGAGTCACTTGGAGATCTCGGAATCGTTGTTCAGTGCTCAGGCTCCATCGGTCATTTGGCTGCTTATGACACGTGGTACCATATAGCCCTCGCTAGTCTGTGTTCATATCGTATAGCGCCAGCTATGGAGTACTCTGGGTCTGTTCGTCCCCAGTAATTTTTGTGGTGAATACGTAGGAGGAGATGGGTGTAGCAGTAGGGTCTCGGATTTCCACTGATCTGCATTTCGGAAATGTCAGGTAGCTCCTGGAAGAAAATGTACAGTCGTGTTTCCGCAAATGCAGGCACGCCGCAGCACGATTATATGTCTTGTCCGCCGTGTACCGGAGTGTCCCCCGGGTCTGGTTGTGCAGCACCATACAGCTTTGGAACAGTAATTCGTGAAGTCAGAGAATTGTAAATTGCTTAGTAGCTCCACTGTGGCACGAGCCGTTTTTCACTTCTTCAGTCTTTGATCATTCATTTTGCGTTAGGGTATTCTTACAGATGATGGAAAATGTATTGTGGGTGTTGCATTGTTACACCTAGCGAGGTTGTTCTTTTTATTTTTGAAGGAGTACAACTGTGTAAAAGCTTCAGAGTTGATATACACGTGTTGAGAATGGCAGTGTGATGCTATGTAATTGTACATCTGGTCTGGTGATCGAGAAGTTGCCTATTCGTAGTTGCCTATTCGCCTTCCCCTAGTCAACCTCTTCGATCCTTTTAACATGGAAAGTCGATGCTGATGGGATGACTTGCCTGCAAGTTCAACCTATGCTATTCAGTTCTTGGACATGTTAAAGCAATCAGAGCTGGAGGCTGCGTGGCGCATTTCGGTAGAAGGCAAAGTCCAATTCTATTTTTGGCTTTTGTTGCAAAATCAAAATTGGGCTGCGGATCTTCATAGAGCTCGGGGCTGGGATCACGATGATGCTTGTTGCCTTTATGACCAACATTTATAAACGGAAAATTACCTTGTATTCCATTGTCCTTTCTCCAAGGAGGTGTGGATGCAACTCCAAGCGACACATTCACAGAGTGTGCAACTGTTGTTTTCGTCCAAGACCACTGGAGGCTCGTGGAAGAAAGCTAAAATGATCACATGTACTATGCAGCGCAAGAAGGATATTTCTCTGCCAGTTTACATTTTCTTGCATATTTGGAAGGAGCATGTGCGCAGAAGCTTCCAGCAAGAGGCCATGCCTCATAGAGTAGTGGCTGACACGATTTTAACTGATATCGATCTCCCGGTGGTCGCCAAGAAACATGTAAGGGCTTAGTGTTCTCGTTGTTTGAGTTGGGTGTAGTGTTGTGAGTTCCACTTCTTAAGTAGTTTTGTAGTTGTGTTGCCGGTGGGGCACTTTGCCCTCGCGTCTCAAAAAAGGGCGTGTTTGGTTACCTGCATGGGTTTTGGGCCTTTTGCATCTATGGATCGCCATGACCTATCCCAGTGAAAACGTGGCCCGGGCCATTGAAAGGGCAACGATGTCGTCTGGGGGGGGGGGGGGGGGGGGGGTTGAATAGGTGATTAAAACTTTTCCGGTCAAGTCTTGCTAAATACGGAAATAAACTAGGTCTAAATAAAGTAGGATCAACTATGCGCACCAAAAACTTATGCTAAGTAAGACAAATAACAAGGTGATAGAAATATATATAATTTCAACCACAAAGGCTATCACAATATAAAGTGCATAAATCAATAGCTCGGGTATAGAAATAACCGAGACCCACCGAGACGGATGATGTATTCCCGAGTTTCTCCTTTTGAAGGGAGTAAGTCTCGTTGGAGAGGTGTGAGCTCACCACAAAGGTCTACTCAACGCCACAAAAATCCTCGCCCTATTCTCTGATGAACCACTCCACAAAGAATTGGTTCATATTACACTATTGGTAACCTTCAATCTCGAGGCTTAATTGGAGGCTCCTGAAGTCACAACAAACTTGAGGCACACATCCCCAACTGACATGGAGGCTCCCAAGAACACCACAAAGTCTTCTAGGATCCAATGACTCAAGAGTAACAAGTTCACAAACTTTCACTTCCACGAATCCTCGTGGAGAGACCACCAAATGCAATGGCAAGAGCACAAGTGATCAAATACTTCACTCTAAAATTCCAACAAAGCAACAAATGCTTATGAGGGAATAAAAGAGGAAGAACAAAGGAGAGAATCACAAAGACCTCCAAGATCTAGATCCACTAAGCTCCCCTCACAAAGAAGAGAGATGGATTGGTGGAAATTTAGATCTAGATGTCCTCTCACTTTTCCCTGAAAGATATGGAAGAATCATAGGAGAGATTGAGAGGGGGCAAGATTTTGAAGGATTCATAGCATAGAAAACAAAAAAATTCCTGCGAGGAGAACAACCAACGGGCCAAGATCTAATCTAGACGATGTAAGCAATGGATAGATAGAGAGTGGTAGATGGACTTACCCACGAACACCGAAAAGCATTACGAAATCTAATCTCATGGATGATGAAGACGATCACTTTCCGACCCTAAGATCGCGAAGAGCAACGCTGCAATTCGGCAACGCTTCCGCACTCGGTCACACGTACAACTTGATGACGACCTCCATTCCCTCGATCCAGCGGGCAGCAGAAGTAGTGGATCCAATGGAAACTCCAACAACACGACGATGTGGTGTGATGGAGAAAACTATTTTCTCAGGGCTTCGCCAAGCGCATGAGCAAGAGGTGGAGCAGAGGGAGGACGGAGAGGGAGATGAGACAAGTGTTTTTGTGTGTGTGCGTGTGTGTGTGTGTGTGGGGGGGGGGGGGGTGGGAGGGATCTCCCTCCCCTCCTTACATAGGAGGGGGAGGCAACCATAAAATTTGGGTGCCCCCACCTCTCCCCTCATCATGTGAGTGGAGTCTCCACTCAATCCACCCATTCTCTCATCAATTCCCACTCAAAATTCCAAGTTTTTTTAATAAACAAATAAAACAATTTCATTTATTTATTTTAATATTTGTTAATCATATTAAACAAACATTAACACTTACCCCCTTGAAGTAGTTGTTAATCAAACATTAACATTTACCACCTTGATTTAGTTGTTAAATCTATTAACAACCATTTGGCAAAATCCCCTTGAAATATTTAAAAATTTATCCGAAACAATTTTGGTGTTGTCCAAACTTTTCTCCGATATTCCGTATCCACTCAAAACGCGTCATCAAACATTAAGCGTGTCAGCCTACGGTTTGTGAATAATGTAGACATGATCGAGATATCTCTCCGATCAATAGTCAACAACGATACCTAGAGATCCGTAATGACTCCTACACATTCAACGATGAACCTAGTGATCATGTGAACTATAAATGTCGTAACTAATTCCCTTTTGCTCGCAATATTTTACTTGCCCGAGCTCCGATCATTGGTATCAACCATACCTAGTTCCATCTCGTTTACCGACAAGTACTATTTTACTCGTTCTGTGATATGACATCCTTGTGACCTAGTCACGTGCTTGCAAGCGGTGTCGATGGGATACCACAGAGAGGGCCCATCGTATATCTCTCCATCATTTGGATGGAAAAATCCCACTCTTGATCCATGAGCGTTAACTAATACTTTCCGAATACCCAACGCCACCTTTATAGTCACCCTGTTACGGTGTGACGTTTGATGTCATCAAAATACGCTTTCGGTGTTAGCGATTGAAATGATCTCATGGTCTAAGGATTAGGGTTACTTCGTATCAATATAACAATGTAAACTTAATGGCTTGATCACATTGTTATACTTTTTTGAGTCTATGTTCATCACATCATTCTCCTATTGACATGCGCCCATTATTAACAACATCCAATATTCATGATCAGGAAACCTTGATCACTAGTTAATCAACAAGCTAGTTAAACAAGAGTCATTATTAATAAATCTTGTTTGTTTAGTAGACACACATGCATTAAAGTTTCCGGTTAATGTAATTCTAGCATGAGAAAATAAACATTTATCATAAACATGGAATAAGATAATAACTAGTTTATTATTGCCTCTCGGGCATATTCCCTTCAGCTTTACAAGGTTAACAAAAGTGTGCGAGAGAGGAGAAAACGAGCTTGAGTGGCGGGCACCTTTGGGGAAGAAGGCCCCTTAAATACGTGTCCAGAAATCTAACCGTTGTGTAGTTTTTCATGCCTTCCCGGTAGTTCCGAGCTCCATCCGGTACTACTAGGAAAAATGCGCCCCTTATCAGTACCCTTCTGGATCATGCGTAGTACCGGCCTAGCGCGGTACTACTACTTTTCCTAGCCCGGTACATCTCCCCTTGGCCCGGTAGTACGCGCCTCATTGAAAACGGCAGCACAAGAAACACGATATCTCTTGCATACGAACTCCGTTGTCGATGATCTTGGGCTTGTTGGAATCACCACAACGAGCAATACAAGAATATGTAGAGAACCAACATAGTCCTCCAAGGGATAATAAAACCAAATTAGGAAAGGTTTAACCTCTCTATAAAAGCACAACCGCAAAACCTTCAAAACCAAAAACTCCACAAGTTTTTCTTATGCAATAGTTTTCGATAAACCTAATCTTTTCATGAAGATCACGACAAGCACCAAAATCCCACAGAGATAAAAAATCAAATAACAACCAATAATGAAATGCAAGTATACATAAAAGATCTATCAAAGTCTGATAACGACTATCGATCCTATAACTTGGTCTCCCAAAAGCATGAGACCAGTAAAATATAAAACCTATCAAGATCATACATTTTCCTTTAAGCATTCCAATTGAGATAGATGATGCCGATGTTGACTCTCTCAAGTTGGATCTCCTTTCTTGACCGTGCTTGCTAGAACATGCTCCACTTGATGAAGACTTGCAAATTGCTCCCCCATACACCACTATGAGAGAGACTTTTTTTTTGGAAAATATTCATATGGACACTATCTCCAAGTGGGTGGCAAGAATCAAGCATAGTATTTCTTCGAGACACTTCTCTTGAGCTTCCACTTCTCAAGCTTGATGACGAAAACCACTTGACTCATCGACCATGAGCTATATGAAATCTTCATTTTGATGCATGCCCATGGAAATATACCTAACCACACATAGAAATGCCACAAAAACATAGCATGGATTAGTTCATAAAGCTATATGGACAATTTCTTACCATACCACGAGATACATAATCCCACTTGGTACATGTTGCTTTGAGTGTCGATCACAAGCTTGATCAACCTTGTATCTTTTCTTATTTTTTAATTTGATGATCTCTTGAAGATAATCATGAAAGACCACTTAATCTTTTTCTTCAAGACATACTTGCAATATGCTCAACTCTATACATGACCATTCTTCATGTAAAACCTTGAATATAGCAATGGTCACATGAACTCCATTATTTTTCCATGGAAAAGATCTATAAGGAATTATCAATGCAAACATTATTCTATAAGGATTGTCATTAATTATAAAAACACTCATGGAGGCACCATGCACTTTCAGCCATGCATGTTCTACACCCATTTGGTTGCCCACAAAGTTCTAGCTAGGCCAGTTCAGCTAGGATAAAATTAGCATGCACATGGTGTTTGGATGACTGTGTTTGTGTCATGGAGGTAAATTCCCGGTGTTTGATTGTGAAACGATGGTGTTTATTACCACCTCGTTGAAGAAGTGGTAATCTTACCATGGCTAGCACGCTTAATAGTCATGGACATAGATAATAGAGCAACAAAGTGACAAAGTTTTTCTCTAGCTAATTACAAATAACAGTTCATCACTATAGAAAACTTGACCTAGCTACTAGAGAAATAAAGTTTTAGCATGCATGCAATTTAGGGGGGAGGGGGGTTATAGGGTGCTAGTAAGGAGAAAAAGTCAAACACCATCACCATCATATTATTCAACCTCGTTATAAGATCATGGTTTGAGATATGTTTGTCCATATTGCATCAGCCCACTCCTGCCTTTTGGCCTACCAAGCTTCTTGATTATGAACTTCTCCACCCTCAAACCCCACCTCTCTCCTTGCCGCCGCCCCTCCAGGAGATTCACCGGAGGCGCCCTGCCGCCTCCGGTTCCGCTGGACCGGGACCCCCTCTTCTCGCCGGTGACCCTTCTTCCCATCGTTTGGAGCCTCCTCCATGGATCGAAAAGTTTCTAATCTCCCCACATCCTCTCTAGTCTAACCTAGATGAATGTGGACAAAGATACCTATGTTCCAATGGGTGTTTTTGTTGATGTTGGTTAAGTTTCCCAATAGACCCTTGTTTCACTCTATTATTGTCAAATTTTTGTACCAAAACCTTGATTCTGCATGGTCAGGTCGTGTTGACCGGAGACTCCGACCCAGGCTGGATACTCCGGCCCTTGATCCTGGAGACTCTGGTGTAGATACAGAACGTGACAAATAGACTATTACAAGCGCCTATTTTCTCTCCTCTTTGGGACATACATGTTTACCCCCTGCTATTCCTACCGCTCTATTTTCATAGGGAACAAGAGGTACAAGGCCCTGGCCCACAATCCAAACCAGGAATCCCGTAAGTCAAAGAGGAAGGGAGATTCCCTCGACTTTGATGAAGACAGTCAACGCTATGTTCCCGAGTTTGTGCCGAGGCAGAAGGAGAAGGATTGGTACCATGAAGCCGCTCAACAAGCCAAGTTTGTGTAGGCTCAAAATGAAAGGGCTGCTATGTTTGATGATCTTGACACTCTCACTGGGCTGTCCAAGGAGGAATTTCATGAGATGAGGAAGAGAAAGTCATATGATCTGCTGTATAACTCTGAGGATCCTCACTTTCCTTGGAATGAGATGAAGCTGATCCAAGTGGAAGTCTATGACAAGCTCACCAAGCGCAAGCCAGTCTGTCCTCAGCAGCCGCTGAACATTGAGTATCTTGAGCGCAAGGAGTATTTCTATGAGTCTCTCTGGGTTGCTAGGACGATGGGTCTAGGACCACTGATGGTCGTTCAGCAGAGCTACGATGTTCCCATGGTGTATCAGTTCTTTTCCACCGTGGTGTTTGATAATGATGATCTGCGGTCCTTCTATTGGATGACTGGGCCTACCAAGCTCTCCTTCAACTTCAAAGAGTTTGGGTATTTTCTTGGGTACAAGTTTGCAGGTGCTGAGATTGAGGCTGGTAGGAGGATGCATCAGATTGGTGTGGATCCCAACAAGGGCAAGTTGGCCTCTTTATATTGTACCAATGGAGTTGCTGGACAGGCTAGTGGACTCAAGAGGGTCTACAACATCATTCTCTGTATGTTCAGGGAGAACATTGCTCCTCATGCAGGGAACCTCGATGAGATCTTTGGTGGGTTGGTCAACCTCATGTACCATGCACATCAGACCTTCCTTGCTGGCCCAGAGTGTGAAAGGAGGGAAGTTGATGGTCTGGACTTCATATTTTCTATGATGCATTTTTCCATTATGGAGAAGAAGACCCCAGTGTATGCTCCTTATTTCATGAAGCTCATCATGACCAAGGTTCCATGTTTGGACCCTAGGGGGTTAAATCTCACAAGTTCAAGAATTTGCAGATTTTGGATCACGAGGTTGCTCCTACTCATGCTCCATTTGCTTCTACAGACGATGAGGATCCCGCTCCTCGTTCTAGGAGGAAGAATTCCATGCCCTCTTCCTTGTCCGGTGTTGACCATCTCTCTCCTCCCACCAAGGAAAAGGTGAAACAACTCAACTAGTTTCATAGGAAATTGCTTTGCATGCAGACGGTGATCCACAAGGAGAACCATGATCTCTATGTCGAGAACAAGAACATCATCCATAACTAGGTATTATCTTCAAGAAGATGGAGGAGATTTAGGGAACCAGGAAGCCTGCTAGTGCTGAGTGTGTGAACTCTGATGATAGTGTGAAGTCTGACTCCACCATTCCATACAACAAGTGGAACTGCAATGCTGTCAATTGGGCTGCCTTCAGCGACATCTCTTCTCAGCCTACCACCTCCAATGTGGTCAAAGGTAAAGGGAAGCAAACTGTTGATGATGATGCGGATTCCGAGTATGATGGAGAGGATGAGGACCATGAGGATGAGGACTCCGGGTGATCTCTGGGTTCCATAGCATCGCTCTTCTCTCCTTTTTGGTGTTTCGATGCCAAAGGGGGAGAAGTTACTCTAGTAGGTCACGAGATTTGTAGGGTCGGGCATAAGCATTTGCTTTTACCATTCCTTTAGAGCTTGTGTCCCTTTGATGTTTATGTTTATTGAACTATTTTCTATTTTCCGTTTATGTTGTTGAACTATGTTACATTGTTGTATTGATATTGTTTGTGATACATGGCTTACTCTATGGTTGAGATCATTATTCTAGAATGCCATATTATCCTCGGCATATTATATGTTCATTCAAATTGCAAGTATGATCTCCACCATTCTTTTGTTTATCTCTTGTCTATCATGTTTGTTATTTTCTCATGTTGGGTCCTTCACCTAAAAGTGGTGCCTTCTAAATTTTTTGGGGAAAGCCTTGCGTGATCTTCCAACATGATATTCAGTGATTTCTATGCTTTATTTTTTGCAAATACCAGTGTTATCATCTAACACCAAAAAGGGGGAGATTGAAATAACATTTTGTGTTCTCCCTATTATTTGTTTTGAGTGTTACTACCTCTGTTCCTCAAAATAAGGCATATAAATTTAGTCAAAAGTCAACTTATAGTAAGTTCAAGCAAACATATAGACAAAAATAATTTACTATAGAATACCTAATTCATATCATTGGACTTACCAAATAATATATTTTCATAATATGTTAGTTAAATCTTGTAGATGTTCATTATTCTGAATACAAGATTGGTAAAAGTTATACTATGTTGACTCTTGGCTAAAAATACGCGCCTTATTTTGCGAAACAGAGGTAGAAGATAACAACACCGGTGATTACCTAACCATGTGCATAGTGATTCAGGTGGTTAGATTATTCCAACATAAAAGCATAGCAATAAAACAGCAAAGCGTTGTCCTCTCTTCTGTTGTTTTCAAGAGTTTCCAGGCCGGTGACTCTGGCCCTCTAGGCCAGAGACTCCAGGGTGCCTGCTCCAGATTCTTTCACCGGAAACTCCGGTCCGGTCGCGCTTATGTGAAGAAGAGGTTCTCTCCTTAGGTCACAGAATGTATGGGTTTTCCAGGCCGGAGACTCTGGCCCTTCTGGCTGGAGACTCTGGGGTATCTGGACTAGATACTTCTGCCGAAATCTCCGCCCCCTCTCCGTGAAGCTTGTTGTTCTCTTTAGTATAAATCACAGAGGCCTAGTCCGGATTATCCCCGAAGTATGCCCGGACTCTGGCCCCTCTATGAGAATTTCGAAGATGAACTAACAGATGCCCTGTCCGGAGTATCCCCGGATACTTGCAAGTCTCCGGCCCCTTTAGGCCGGAGACTCCTGGATTAGTGGCCTACAACGGTTAGAATTGGTGAGGGGGTATAAATACCCCCTCTCCTTCTTCCCCAGCTAGGAAACTCGTCCAATATTCAATGTGTCTTTAATTGAGCTCACCAAAGTCAAGGTTTCTCCCAATCCCTCCACCCATACTCATTGATCTTCAGAGGATTGAAGGAGAAGGCTCCAATCTACATCTTCACCAACCCGTTCTTCATTTCCCCTTATTCACTTGAGGGATTTGAGTCTAGGGTTTCTTCGTGGAAAACCTAGACTCCGTTGTTACTCACTTGTTGTTTGTAGCAGATTTGTTGGTGTTCTTGGGAGCCCCCAGTAGAGTTGTGGGTGTGTGTGCCTCAAACTCATTGTAAAGGCTCTGATTTCCGCCTCAAGGGAATCGATAGTGGAAGGTGAATTAGGCCTTTGTGGCGAAGTTAAGCGGAGAATAGGGTGAGGCCTTTGTGGCGTTGAGTAGGCCTTCGTGGCAAAACTCACACCCCTCCAACAAGACGTACTCCCCTAAGGAAGAGGTATTCGGGAATACATCATTGTCTCCGCGTGCTTCCGTGATCGGTTACCTCTATCCTTTACCTTTACTTTGTGTTTGTATCTTGATTAGTGTAGCCCTTGACATATAGATAAATTCACCGTAGATGCATAATCTAGAGAATATACCTTTGTGTTAAGCCTAAATCGAAAAAATTATTAAAATTTGGAGGTAGCACCTATGCACCCTCCCCTCTTGGTTCCCATGCTATCCGTTAAACCTGGTAGATCTGAAGGGCGATAGGACCCAGGGAGACAAGCATATCATGCATCACCTAGATAGAACTTTCCATGAGGTATACTTATCCCATCTGGGCGACTTTTGCTGACAGCTAGGATGCTTGCATCATGGTCACATAAGACATATGCGAACTTCATGTCGAAGTCGACATCTAGCACATTCTGACTCGTGTAGTGCTTTCTACCTCTATATGCGGCAACCTGTGATCTCAACACTCTAGCAGTGACATGAGTGCCATCAATTGCGCAAGTGCAATCTTGTTTTTGTTAACAAAATCAAATGTTACATAGCAAATAAAAGATGTCATGCCATTAAGTAACAAACTTATTGGCTCACTCTGAAATATGGATACCACCTATAGTTATCTTGTATCTTATGCAGAGTTGCAGCAGACGGTGTCTCGATCATATCTCCCCTTAGCTCTCCTACCGCATATGAGGCTTGGTTGAAATACCGGGATATTGTTTCGCTCGATCTCCTGAGAATCATTGTGAACCTCTCGTTATGATCTACAAAATCAAGGAGTGTTGCAACTTTCTCTTCCACAGAGGTGCGGATGCTATCTTGTAACAACCCCCTATGCCAGAACGTCTCCACAAGATTGAAAAAGGGATCTACCAATTCACATCATGTTCATGGCCTCTACCTCATTGTTGTTGTAGATTTAGTTTAGATTTCTAATCCTTTCCTGATCTCGGATAAACAATGGACCGTATTTGATAACGCCTCGACAATTACGAAGAACCGCTCTATGATGCACTAAGAGCATCCAAGCTTGCATTAGTGCAATGAGTGCTGCTACCTGAACGATTAGCTACAACCGACGGTTCTAAAACCATAGGATGGATAAGTAACACCCATATTTGTGCGTCCCAGGGAAATCTAGTTATTAGTGCTACTATAGGTGGGGAATGGTTTTTAACTCCATGGATCAAAGGTAAGGCTGATGTCGGATATATGCCAAATAGGGGTGTATCCGGTATTGGCCGAAGGCCAGATTACCAGGGTGGCCCGCAGGCAATGGAAGAAAGTCCATTGGACGGCCCAGTAAACTGACGCGCAGGAAGCCAGATTCTAGAAGAATCCTGACCACGGCCCATTACGTGGTACGACTTGGAGAAGAAACCGGATGGCTTACTTTCCAATATTAGGATACTCTCCGTAGTCTTCTAGGTTTTCTTCCTGTAAACCCTAGTCCGGCTTTATATATAAAGCCGGACGGGAGCAAAAGAGAAACAACAAGAAACAGAACAGAGGTTCTAATAGCTAGAAGTCAACTCGCTGGGAAGTTCATCCTCGCCGAGTTAGCGAAACCATACTCACAGTTGTACCATGTACACTTCAGGGTTCAACCCTGATTTAGTGAGATTGCAGGAGCAGCAACGTCGCCTAGTTGCGTCGTACCGAACCTTGGTAAATCATGTCCTTGTTTCCAGTACTTCTACGCCTCCAGCCACGATTCTACCAGTAGGGTTATGGCACCCCCGTCCATGATCCTAACTAAGAAGATTCGACGGTTGACTCTGCCAACGCGGTGGATGGTCCTCGCTGTCACCTCCCACTTTCTTGCCACCTCCTCCCAATATCTCGCCCCTAAGAATATCCAAGCCGTCACCCTATGGTGACACAAATCTAAATCGCCGCCGTTGCCGCCTCTTCCTTCGCTGCCAAAATAATGGAGTCTGTCCTCCCACTCGAGGTGACCGAGTAAAGAGGGGTGAGACTAGCATTGGCGTCATTCGCCGGTACCAATTTTTCGTCTCTCGCTATCTCCATAGATGCATCCCCCTGTATCCCCGTGCATGCTACCTGGATCTAGAAAAATGGCCGAATCGACTGTCCCCCCCTCGTTTTGATGAGGTATGCTTTAAGGTTCGTGCGGACTTGGCCTAATTCTTCTTACGGGCAACCAAACGGTACTCTTTTGGGCTTGCCCGGCCTGTTTGGAGGCAATGCGGGTAATCAAACACACCCTAAATGTACTTTTGGTTCCCCTTCTCTATAATTCAAAAGCACTATAATGCAAAAGCAGCGCATAAAAAGTTGTTCACGGTCAAAAAAAAAAAAGAAGAGACGCATAGATGCATGCCATGCCTGCTCGGTGTGAGCTTCTAATATACTCTAACTACCGACGCTTAATTAGCACTTCGAGGCAAGTCAAACTATTTGGTAATGCACACGAGTAGTCTTGTGCACCTCAAACCTAGCTGTTTTTCTTGTGTTTTCTTGATAGTTGATACACTTGCACTACTACGGTGTGCTGAAACTGATACGAAGGGGACTCATTTATATATACTACTAGCTGATCACTATGCTGACATCGGGTGCAGCTTATCTCCTGCAACTTATCTCTCCTGCATACACGCAGTTTTGTAGGTTATCTTCCTGCAGTTTTGTTGGCCACCATGCAAGTATTCTGTTCACACTCCTCCACATGTGAACACTCTAACCTAACATGCACATGCCCATGCACGTAACGGTTCTTCATAGACGCGTGATTAATCAACACCCGGTGCAAGATGGTGATCTACTTATTGGATCTGGCCAAAGGTCAGAGTGGAGCCCTCCAGCGCCTCCTCGACGATCCCGTCCAGACGCGCCGCCATCGCCGGCGTCATGCAGCTGCTCCAGTCCCCCGCCGCCCCATTCCTGAAGTAGGCCTCGTTCTTGAGCCCAATTGCAAGCGTGGTGCCGCTCCTGTTGACCTCCAGTCTCTTGAGATTCCCCAGGCTGCAGAGCTCCACAACGTCCGACACCACCCCGGCGGCCTCCTCCTCCGGCGAGAACGGGCACCCCATGAACGCCGCCAGCGTTCTCAGGTTCCCAGCCGGGTCAAGCAGCATGTCCTCGTACCTGAGGAACAGCACCTGGTCGGGTCGCCGGCGGCTGGCCTCCCAGAACTCGAGCGCGTGGCGCCAGTGCGGGCCCACTACGCACCGACCCTCGCAGAAGAGCTCAAACGCCTCCTCAAAGGTTGGCATGGCGGGTGCCGGCGCACCGGCGCCGGTCAGCCGTAACATCGTCGCGGTGGTCTTCTCGTGGAAGTGCCACAGGGAGACCAGAGTGTCCTTGGGGTCCCGGCACACATACACGATCTTGCAACCGCTGCCCTCCTGAGTGATGCCGCAGGGGAGCAGCGAGTAGGGGAGGTGGGAGGCGAGCAGCCGGGGAGAAGGGAGCTCCCCGTACAGCTCGTCGTCACCGGCATAGTCGTTGGCGAAGAGCTCGAGCTTGAGCTCGAGGAAGCCGACGAGGTCGTGTGGGCCGCTGCCGTGGAGCGGGTGGTTGGAGGAAGACGGTGGGTGGGCCTCGCGGTTGAGCGCGGAGAAGGCAAGGGACTTGAGCCATGTGGTGCCGGACTTGGGGAAGCTCGCGAGGATCACGTCGGTGGGTCTTGGGTTGAAGCGCGCGTGCGACGCCGCGACTCCCTTGAGGAAGGGTTCCGCCAGCCAGAAGCCCCCGTAGTAGCGCGTCGGGTAAGGCGGGAACCCCGTCGCCGTGGGGAGCGACGGCATGATCTTGGGTATGTCGGCGTGCGGGGTTGCCGCCCCTTTTTCTGCGCCGGCGGGAGCAGCCATGGTACTTCTTCCTTCGCAACTACGGCACTCCTCTGCCTTCCACTGTGATCCGCATATAGTATATATATCGCGCGCATACGTGACGTACTGGCATTGTGCTTGAGCTGGAAATGCATGTGCTTCATCTTATCCAGTCACATGTCCGATTCGATGGGAGGCTGCCATCAGTGCCATCCCCATATTTAAAAAAAAATTAAGCAATCAAACTTTTAAACAAAATGCTCAAATTTTATTGTCACCAGTCGCCACACCACTCGATCTGAGTTTAACGTGCACCGGATAGAGGGGCAGCATGGGCAAGCTCAGATCGGCTGCCATGGTTAAGAGTATTATTTGTAAGTGAAACGTTGCCTTGTCGGTAGCCGACGAGAAAAATCTTATCACGATCGCCAATCTACACTTGCCATCCTGTATTATGCACCAGTAGAACATGTTTTTGTTCCAGACCCCAATTTAACTATAGTTCCATATCGCTTTAGACCGGGACAAGACGGTACGACTAGTCCTGGTTCAACTCCGAAAGAGGCCGCACAAGTCTAGTCCGAGGTCGAAAGGGACATTTAGTCCCGGTTTGCGCCACGAATCCAGACTAAAGGGTGTGACCCTTTAGTCCCAGTTGGTAACACTAACCCGGACTAAAGGGTATACCTTTAATCCCGGTTGGTGCCACCAACCCGGACTAAAGGTTCTCCATAGGCTACTTAAGAAAGAAAGCATTTGTACCAATGTCCCATGTGTTGTGCAGGTCGGATGGTAAGCTGCGCCCGAGGCAATGTGAGAGGTCTTAATTTTGAAATCCACGAGTTGCATTATTGGAAGGAATTATTTTGTCCCCGTTTGTTAGCCAACCATGACTAGAGCGGCGGGGGGGGGGGGGGGGGGGGGGGGGAGGCCTCTAGTCCCAGGTTCGCAGCCGGGACTAGAGTCCCTCACGACCCGGGGCTAATGCTCTTGTTTCTACTAGTGTATGTTAGATCTGATACGACACTCTACTCCTTGCCAATCTCGTTCGTCGCGTCTGCTGCTCTGATCAAACCTAACGGCAAGCTACCCCAAGTTTTGTGCTCTTCTCCTTTTCTGCAAGATCAGATTTTCCATCTATCTTTAAGCGGCTATCTAATCAACGGCTAGTTGATTTTTGATTTTGTCATGAGTCAGATTTTGATTTAGGAAAACCTCATAATTTCATTCCGCCTCCACTTGGTGTTTTCTTGTTTTAGTTTGAGTCGTGGGCGAGCAATGGCATCTACACCATGTTGTCGGCTTACAAGGCTCAGTTATTGGGTGCCATCCCTTACAAAACTTCTCGGTACGTGGTATGGAAAATGTGGGCTCATCTAAGTGCAGCTTCTTCGCCTGCTGGCCATCCAAAACAGGATCTGGAATTCTGACCCCTTGGTGATCAGAGGATTGCCTCACCATCCCACTTGCCAGCTCTGTACATGTCAACATGAGACGGTGAGCCACATTCTGTTCGAGTGTTGATACTTTCAAGAGAATCTGGATGGAGATGACCGTTAGCCGAAGTGCCCGAATTTGATGGCTTGCCTTGGTTTAGTTAGGCCTACGGTCTACGACCATTTGAACGCCACGGCTGCCACGCTTTCATCTGGGGGGCTCAAAACTGCGATCATTCTGATAACGTGGGAGATCTGGAAGGAGAGAAACAAGTGAATCTTCTGTTGGATGTATGCCCAAGAGACAATAAAATATACCGGTTTCATGATTAATATGTAATATATTTTTATGCTATAACTATTATGGTCAGTAAATATGAGATTCAGAGGAAAACCCATATGCACGTGTAGAATAGCTCAGAGTATTATGTGATTTTTGAAGGGTACGTTGCATAGAAAACAAAAAAATTCCTACGCGCGATAAAGCCGAATGGCCAAGATCTAATCTAGGAGCTGAAAGGCAACAAGGAGAAAGAGAGTCTTGAGATAACATACCCTCGAAGACTCAAAGTGGTACGAGATAAAATCTCGTTGTTGGCGTAGTCGTACTCACGCCGATCCCGAGCGAGAAGAAGTGCACCGCAATCCGGCGGTGCCTCCGTAATCGGTCACACATTTAGCTCGATGAAGACTTCCGTTCCCTCGATCCAGCGGGTAGCGAAAGTAGAGGATCCCCGCGGAACTCCAACAGCACGACGGCGTGGTGGTGGTGAAGAATCCCACGGTCAGGGCTTCGCCAAGCCGGAGACCATGGAATGGAGCAACGGGTGGAGGGAAAAGGGAGTGGGCAAGTGTGTGTAGAAGAGAGAGCTCTCACCCTCCTTTTATAGGGGAGGGGGAAGCAACCCAAGGGGGTGCGGCCAGCCATGGGTGCCCCCACCCCTTCCTCTCTTCATGTGAGTGGAAACCCCACTCACACCCACTCATACTCCCTTAATTTTCCACTTAGAAAATCCAAAGGTTTTTCTTTAATAAATAAATAAAAAAATTATTTCTTTATTTATATTTGTTAATTCCATTAACAAACATTTGCATGCAGCACCTCGAATCATTTGTTAATTCTATTAACAACCATTCGATGAAAAACCCCTTGAACTATTTCAATTTTCCCCGAAACAATTTTTCGGAGCTGCCCAAAATATTCTTCGGTATTCCGTATCCTCTCTAACGCTTCATCGAATCTTAAGTGTGTCACCCTACGGTTCGTGAATAATATAGACATGATCGAGACTCCTCTCTGATCAATAATCAACAGCGGGATCTGGAGATCCGTGATGACTCCTATATATTCAACGATGACTCTCGTGATCGTGTGAACCTTTCAACGTCGTAACGATTTTCCTTTGTCTCGCGATATTTTACTTGCCCGAGATCCGATCATCGGTATCCACCGTACCTTGTTTGATCTCGTTACCCGACAAGTACTCTTTTCTCGTTCCCGTGATATAACATCCTTGTGATCAAATCACGTGCTTGCAAGCGGTGTCGATGTGATATCACCGAGAGGGCCCTGAGTATATCTCTCCGTCATATTGGATGGACAAATCCCACTCTTGATCCATGAGCCTCAACTAATACTTTCCGAATACCCAACGGCACCTTTATAGTCACCCTGTTACGGTGTGACGTTTGATGACATCAAAGCATCCTTCATGTATCAGTGATTGACATGATCTCATGGTCTAAGAAATAATGTTACTCCGAATGTAAGACATAACAACAAAACTAAATGACTTGATCGTATTGTTATACTTAGTTAGGGTCTAAGTTCATCATGTCATTCTCCTAATGACATGACCCCGTTATTAACAACATCCAATGTCTATGATAAACCTTGATCATCTGTTAATCAACAAGCTAGTTAAAAGAGAGGCTTCACTAGGAACGTTGGTTTGTTTATTAATCACACATGTATCAACATTTCCGGTTAATACAATTCTAGCATGAGAAATAAACATCTATCATAAACAAGTAATAGCATAATAAACACTTTATTATTGCCTCTCGGGCATATTCCCTTCAGTCTCCCACTTGCATTAGGGGCAATAATCTATATTACATAGTGATGAATCTAACACCCATTGAGTTCTGGTGTTGATCATGTTTTTCCTTGAGAGAGTTTTAGTCAACGGATCTGCCACATTCAGATCCGTGTGTACTTTACAAATCTTCACATCCCCATCTGCGACATGCTCACGGATGGAGTGAAAATGACGCTTGATATGCTTGGAATTCTTGTGAGACCTTGGTTCCTTAGCATTGGCTATGGCACCATTGTTGTCACAATAGATAACCATTTGATCCAACGCACTCGGAACCACACCTAGTTCGGATATGAACTCCTTCATCCAAACTGCTTCCTGTGTTGCCTCCGAGGCAGCAACATATTCCGTATCTGTTGATGATCTCGCTACCACGGATTGCTTGGAACTCCTCCAGCTTACAGCTCCTCAATTCATAACAAATACGTACCCGGACTGAGACTTAGAGTCATCCGGATCAGTGTCAAAGCTAGCATCGACGTAACATCTTGCGACGAGCTCTTCTTCACCGCCATATATGAGAAACATATCCTTAGTTCTTCTTTAGTACTTAAAGATATTCTTGACCGCTGACGAAGATATGGATTCTGGATCCTGCGGATATGGACACCCCCTCTCAGGCCCAAGGTGAGGGCCCAAGAAGAGGAGCCCTTGGAATACTCCAGAAGGCCCACGTGAAGCCCACCCGCACTAAACTTGCGGGTTAATCTAGGAAGCATGTAACCGACCTAGCTAGGGTTCGAGTCCTCTCCGGGTAGAACTCGAGACCTGGCCGCCTATATAAGGCCAGGAGAGCCCCCGAGAGAGGACCAAGCAATACCGCACGACCAAAAGCCTTGAACTCGAGACCTACTCTCAATTCGAGCACCACCTTTGTAACCGATCTAATCATCAATACAGATCGATAAGAGGCAGGAGTAAGGGTTTTACCTCTACGAGGGCCCCGAATCTGGGTAAATCTCGCCCCCTGTCTAGCCGACGATTCCACCAGCGCTCATGGGCTCTCCTAATCGAAACCCGATAGGTTCACCGAAGGGATTTGTTGAGTCAGGGATTCGACAATTGGCGCCGTCTGTGGGAACGGCGGGCGCTGGATCACCGGCATCTTCGGCTTCATCGACATCAAACTCTCGTTGGAAACCGACAACTACGGCTCCGAACAATCCTGTACGGATCGGATCTGTCGTGGTCACACCGCACTCGCCGGAATCGCGCCCGGTATTCGAAGATCTGGAGGAGAGCGTCACCCTGACGTTCGGGAGCCTCAAATTCGTGACGAACAGGGACGGGATCCTCCACTTCTCGGATGAATCGGAAACTGAATCTGGAGCTGTCGACTCACGCCGTCACCTGGAGAAAAGCGGCGAGTCCATCCGTTTCAACGCCAACGACTATCACACCCTCTCGACAGAGGAACCATCAAGAATTCAAGGAAACCTTCGACCTACGCCTAGGACGCACGAGCTTCGACTAGCTCAAGTCTGCATGGCAGGATCGGAACAAGGCTCGGAAACAGAACACAGCGCGACAGAGCGCAACATAATCGGCGTTTCGCGGGAATCCTGGAAACGAGCGAAGGAAGCTATGCGAACAAGCAAGCCACCCGCAGCCGGATCCTCACACGAAGACATGGTTGCCTACCACTATCACCTAGTGAGAGCAGCCACGATTATCAAAGATGCTCGGGTAGATCTGGCCCGCCGAAGAAGAGCGGCGGACGAATCAAGCCAGAGAAGAGCTAGGCTGTCTGTAACACCTCGGTCGGAACCCGACCCGCGAGGAAAGGACACGCATCCACATCCAGGAACGATGAATCCATACCCGAAACAAACAGATCAATCACTCCTTCTCTCATGCGAGTCGACGACGACGGCAACGTGTACCCGCAAACTCCCGCTGGTGCGGTTCTAGCCGCGGCAACCTACATGCAGATGAACCAACCGACGGAAAGCGACCCTCGGGCAGAGCAATACAAGCAAATACGAAAAAGACTCGGATTGGCGGCCGCAAGGCTCGCCTCTCACGATCGCAAGAAGGCCGAGGAGCAGCAGGAGAAGGAGCGACGGGAGAAAGAGAAAGATAAAGAAATGCCCCGTAGGAATAGAAGCTCTTCACCAAGGAGGGATAAGTCACCACGCCGCGGTCGAGGAAAAGAAGCTAGACGCCGCGGCGACAGTCGAAGCAGCAGTGAAGATAGCCCGAGAGACAGAAGCTCGCGGCACCATAGCAGCCGCTCGAGAAAACGAAGCAAGGAACCAAGGAAAGATGACGACCGCGATCGGCCAGAATACGACGCGCGATCAGATCTCGCTCAAAAAAGGGTGGATAAGGCAAGGGCTTCGCGATATCGCGAGCACTCTTCGTCCGGCTCCTCGGATGACGAAACCTGCGGAGCACTCTGTTTCGCTCGCAGCATCCGCGAAGCACCTCTACCCAAAAGGTTCAAGCTCAGCACGGAGGTGACGAAGTACGACGGCTCACTCGAGCCCTCTCAGTGGCTAAGCGACTACCTCACGGCAGTAAAATGCCAACGTGGGAACAAGAACACGGCTATGCAATACCTCAATTTGCATCTTACCGGCGCGGCCCGCAGTTGGCTGGAAAGAAGACCAAAATCTTGCTACGCATCGTGGGATGATTTGCACCGCGATTTCTGCAAAAATTTCCAGTCGACTTACAAGAGGCCAGCTACAATCGAAGAACTACGAGCATGCAAGCAGAAGAGTGGCGAGTCCACACGCGAGTACATCCAGCGATGGACCACGCTCAGGAATACCGCGGGAACTATCTCAGAAGAAGTAGCGATCGAAGCCTTCGCAAAAGGCGCCAGAAGAACTGCTTTTCGAGAGGAGCTAGGCATGGCTGCACCCAAGACTATCGGAGAGCTAATGATCATAGCCGAAAAATGGGCTAACGGAGAAGATGCGGTGCGCAACGAAAGAGCATCGTCACCCGCACACGATGACGATCGTCATGGTCGAAGAAAAAGAAGAAAATATTAAGATCATGAGGATAAAGAGGAGTTGGTCGCCGCGGAATTCACGCGAAACCGCGATTCCGGTCGCCGTGGAAATCGCGAGTGGAGACCAAAGGCTGAAGAAAAATCCCCCGAGGAAGATCTTGATGCATACTGCTCGCTACATTCACAGATAAGCGCACGGGCAAAACTAAGGCAACACACCTGCTTAAGGATTGCCGAAAGTTCCATGACATCTCGGATGCACTCGCGAGGAAAGATCTGCCTCCACTCAAAATTACCCGCTTTCCAGGAGGAGGGCACCAAGGATTCCAGCCGCCACCACCACCACCTCCACCCGCAAATCCAAACATGGCGCTAGCTGCAGTACCCGCACCACCGCAGAACGCCGGAGCCAACGCGTATCCGAACCCGGTAGGACAATCGCAATGATCCAGAAGGTATGCCCCTCTCGCAGAGCTCAAAAGACTAACACAAGGCAACTATGCATGGCAGTGCAGACACCGCCAACAAAGACCGAGTACCTGAAAATGGCGGACCAGCCAATCACGTTCTCGATGAAAGATCACCCACCACGAGTCTATCGACCAGGACACGCCGCCCTCGTCATCCAGGCGCAAATTGGCAACTACGACTTAGCCCGCGTATTCATGGATGGGGGCAGCGGCCTCAACATTATCTACGCGGATACACTCCATCGGATGAATAAGAACTTGGACGGCCTCCCGGAATCAGAAACATCCTTCCACAGGATAGTTCCAGGCAAGGCAGTCCGTCCACTCGGAACAATCAACCTAGAAGTTGTGCTAGGCACGCAGAGCAACTACAGGAGAGAGTTCCTCGACTTCGAAGTTGTCGACTGGCCTTCACAGTACCACGCCATCTTGGGTCGAACAGCGCTCGCCAGATTCATGGCAGTACCTCACTACGCCTACCTGAAGCTCAAATTACCTGGCGAACATGGCGTAATCACCATTGACGGAGACTTTCAGAAATCCAACAAATGCGACATTGAGTTCAACGAAATCACAAAATCTTTCGGGATGCACGAAGAACTTCAAGAGCTGGCAAAAACCACGGATCACTCCGTGATGCCCCTCACGAAGAAAAATGCGCCTGAGCTAGAGTTTAGCGCCAACAGCGACACCCGAAAGCATCAAGTGCACCCGACAGACTCTGCGAAGACAGCGATGGTTTCCACAACCCTCTCGCAAGCATAGGAAAGCGCGCTCGTCAAACTCCTCCGTGAGTACTGGGAAATTTTCGCCTGGCAGCCCTCAGATATGCCAGGAATACCCAGGGAGTTTGCCGAGCATTCACTCAAAGTCTTTCCAGACGCTAAACCCAACAAACAGACCACGCGAAGATTTTCAGAACCCAAGCAGAAGGCGCTTGGAGAAGAAGCAAACAAATTGCTAGCTGCGAAATTCATCAGGGAGATCAAGATATCCACTTGGTTAGCAAACCCGGTGTTGGTCCCCAAAAAGAACACGGATATCCTTCGGGTGTGCATCGACTACACGTCGTTAAATAAGCATTGCCCCAAGGATAATTTTCCCCTCCCGCGAATCGACCAGATCGTGGATTCTACAGCAGGCTGCAAACGCCTCTCCTTCCTGGACGCCTATTCGGGATACAATCAGATCCGAATGAAAAGGGAGGATGAAGAAAAGATAGCATTCATCACACCTCACGGTGTCTACTGCTACACAACAATGCCCTTCGGGCTGAAGAACGCAGGCGCAACATATCAGCGCTGCATGCAAAGATGCCTCGCCAACCTCATTGGCAAGAACGTGCAAGTGTATGTTGACGACATTGTCATCAAGACTCGAGTTGAGGACACACTCCTTGAGGATATTAGAGAAACATTCGACGCCCTCAACACGTACAGTATCAAGCTCAATCCGATCATATGTGTCTTTGGCGTTCCGGCAGGAAAACTTCTTGGGTACCTGGTATCCGCCAGATGCATTGAAGCCAACCCGGAGAAAATACAAGCCATCTTAACCATGAAGGAGCCAACCAACCTGCGCAGAGTCCAACAGCTCGCAGGGCGATTAGCCGCCCTAAGCAGATTCATCGCACGATTGGGAGAGCAAGCATTACCCTTCTACAAGTTGTTGAAGAACAACAAATTCGAGTGGACATCAGAAGCTAAGCAAGCATTCGCAGATTTGAAGCGGTCATTGCAAAGTAGGCGCATCCTCGCAACACCGCGAGAAGGGGAGCCACTTTTCTTGTACCTAGCCGCCACAAACCAGGTCATCAGCACAGCAATCGTGGTCGAACGATCTGAGGAAGGCAAAGCGTACGGAGTTCAACGTCCAATATATTACATCAGCGAAGTGCTCTCACCATGCAAGCAACGCTACCCTCACTACCAGAAGCTCGCATATGGAGTCGTTCTTACAGCCCGCAAGCTCAAACATTATTTCCAGGAACACGCCATTACAGTGGTTAATGATGCGTCACTCGGGACGATCATGAACAACCCTATGGCATCCGGAAGAATAGCAAAATGGAACATCGAGTTGGGCGCTTGGGACATCACTTACGCAGGACGCAGTGCAATCAAATCCCAGGTACTTGTTGAATTCCTAAGTGAATGGAAAGAACTGCAAACGCCAGGACCACCCGAATACACGAGCAATTGGATAATGTACTTTGACGGGTCCAAGAGAAACGAAGGAGCAGGAGCTGGAATTGTTCTTATATCCCCTCAGGGAGACAAGCTGCAATACGTCCTACGATTGGACTTTCCACCAGATGATCCTGCAACAACGACGCAGAATACGCCTGTTTATGAAGATGGCAATCGCCTGTGGAGCTACTCGCTTAATGATCTACGGCGACTCCAATCTCATTGTGCAACAAACGATGAAAGAGTGTGACGCAATCGCCGAAAACATGATCGCGTACCGCGACATGTACAATCTACTCGAAGGAAGCTTCAAAGGATGCAAGCTAAAGCACATCGCAAGATCCAGCAACGAAGAAGCAGATCGACTGGCAAACATGGGTTCCACGAATACACCAATACCACCAGGAATATATTTCGAACGGATGATCAAGCGATCGGTCAAAATCAAAAAAGCTGCAGAAGCAATAGCAGTGCCAGAAAAGAGGTCAGCCCGCAAGTCGCCCTTATCGAGCTCATTCATAACATATCACGACAGGTTTTTCTGGTCGAGCCAGTATGGACGCAGAAATATCTCGACTACCTGACCAACAGACAGCTCCCGGCTGACCCACGCGATGCTCGACAAATAATCAGACGCAGCAAATCCTTTCGGGTAGTCAATGGGGAATTATACAAGCAAAGCATCTCGGGAATACTTCAGCGCTGCATCGCACCCGAAGATGGCAAAGAATTGCTCCATGACATCCACCAAGGAGACTGCGGACATCATGCTAGCTGGAAAACAATAATGGGGAAGGCCTTCCGAGCAGGATTCTACTGGCTGACAGCAGCTACCGATGCAAAGAACCTGGTCGAACGATGCGATGCCTGTCAGCGATTCGCACCAAGACCACATGCACCTGCTACGGAATTGCACATGATACCCATTGCCTGGCCCTTCGCACAATGGGGGCTAGACATGATCGGACCACTACGCAAGTCCACCCCTGGAGGATATACACACTTGCTGGTCGCAGTCGACAAATTCACCAAATGGATCGAGGCCACGCCAGTAACTTCGGCTAGTGCCCAATGCGCCGTCAAGTTCCTCGACTCCACTGTATGCAGATTTGGTGTGCCACACGACATCATTGCAGACAATGGTACAAATTTCACAGCAAAGGAAACGCAACAGTTCTGCGAGGAAAAGGGCATCAACTTCAAGTTTGCTTCAGTTGCCCACCCGCAAACGAACGGACAAGTCGAGAGATCCAACGGCTTAGTTTCGGCTAGCATCAAGAAACGCCTACTCGATCGTCTACACCCCGCCGCAGGACATTGGGCAGATGAACTACCCTCCGTACTATGGAGCCTCCGCACAACTCCTAACCGATCTACAAAAAAACACGCCATTTTTCATGGTATACGGGGCAGAAGCAGTCCTCCCCGAGTACGTTCGATTCAGCGCCCCACGAGTTGTGGCCTACAGCGAAGAAACCTCTAATAGGGCACTCGCGGAAGATATGGATGCACTCGACGAAATGCGGGACATCGCACTCGCAAGATCCGCAGTATATCAGCAATCCCTGCGAAACTATCATAGTCGCCGCATACGCCACAGAGCATTCGCGGTTGGAGATCTAGTGCTGCGACTCAAGCAGAAAGAAGGACACAAGCTCGAACCACCCTGGGAAGGACCCTTCATCATACACGAAGTCATCCCAGGCGGAGCCTACAGGTTGAAGAATCCATCGACTGGAGGAATCTATTCCAATCCTTGGAATATTGCACACCTCCGCAAATTTTATCCCTAGGTTTACTTGTTCTCACAACAAATAAGGCTATGCTAGTCACTCTTGTAGCTCGAATACATGGCTTCTCAGCCATCGCAATAAAAACATGGTTTCTCCATCATATTCACTCGCAACTTCCTATTTTTACACGCTCAAAAGTTACAGGAACACACCCCATAAACACACGGGGGCTACACCTACAACTAAGCATTACAGAAAAAAGCATACATACAAGGTTATACACCTTACAACAGTTTTTATAAACTATACAAGGTTACAGGATATGCACATCCGACAATCAATCAAAGCGCTGAGCATTCTCAGTCGCCAAAACTCTATCTACCTCCTCAGAGGACAATCGGATGATTTTCTCCGCTGCGGGACGAACAACATCATAGAAGGGGGAAATATCATCGATTGGATCATCTGGGAGCCTGGCTACGGAGTTAAAATCTACTTCAGGATACCATATTCGGACAAAGGAGAGAGCAACCCGCCGCATGTCATTTGATTGCGCACACACGCGCGAACCTCTCCCTCACGTCCAAACAACCTGAGAAGATAGCTCCAGTCTTCGGGACCCCTTTCGAGTGGGTAGAAAGCAGCTTTCACCGCGATCAGGACCTCGTGAAAAGAACTCACAAGAATTCTCGCTTGCAGAACACGGAACTTCAGGGTGGCCATCACAAATCCTCGACTGCGATCAGACCAGAAGTTACTTGCATGAGGATTTGAGCTACCAGCCTCCTGAACTATGTGGTTTTCCACCCACTGCTTTTCTTCCCTGTCATCAGGTCTGACAACTGAAGAGCAAGCATGCTTGATCAGCTAAGGAAACAAAGCAAAAAGAAGACATGTGGGCTGTATTACTTACACAGCAAATCCCTCGCAACCAACGATAATTTATCCATCAGAAACTGCTCACGTTCAGCCGCCAGTTTCTGCTTGGACTTCGCCACATCGGCTATACCGCGCAGAGCTTTAAGCTGACGCTCACCCTCCCGGACCTTATCACGAATACCAGCATAGGTGCCAACGGAAGACAATGAGACTTACTCTTAAGGAGCTCGTTCTTGGTGTGGAATCGACTGCAGTGTGACTGAAGCCTCTCGCATTCCGATTCGGCAAGAACAACGCGGCGACCAATCGCCGCAAGCGAGTCAACAAGCGACTGCAAAAGTACAGAAGTAGAAGAATTAGAAGATATAAATTAGAGCCTGTACCCGATTGAATTCAATCGACTATAGCCTCGGGGGCTACTCCCATCGGGAGCACTGTCGTGCACCCGATAAAAATCAAGACGAAGAAAATAAAACAAGATTTTGAGCCTGTAGCCGATCGCAAGCAATCGACTACAGCCTCGGGGGCTACAACCATCGGGAGCACTGTCGTGCACCCGATAAAAATTCGAAGACAAACTACAAAGTTTACCTGGCCCATGGCGCGGGAGAGAGGATCTGCGGAGCTGTCCGTCGCTTCTTTCGAAGCTGAAGTCCTGGCGGCAAAGCTAGGAGCTTCACGTTCCGCAGTCGCCGCATTGGGGGCTGCGCTGGGAGAATTCTGGACGGTGCCAGCATTGGGAGTTTCACCCGCAGTTCCTGCTTTGTTCCTCTTTTCGGGAGGAACAGAAGAAGCGTACCTGCGAGGGCTGATGGCCTGCACACTGCAGCAAAAAAGAACAAGGAATCAAACATAAGCGCAGAAGAAAGAACGCTCGACTAAGAACGAGGAAAATAACTTACTCGTCATCTTCATCTTCATCCAGCAAATCCGCGTTCCAAACGGTTGCGATTACTGGGAATGAAGGCGAAGGGGCGAGGGAGCGAAGTGGAGTCGCGGAGATAGGGGACTTCCCGGGCGATTCCTCTAAGGAATTATCCTTGGAAGTAGCCTATCGTCCTCTACCCGATGACGCTTGCAATGACGAAGGCCGCCATTCGAGCCCTACGCATCATCCGAAGAATCGTCCTCGGAGCTCGAGGAAGCATCGGCTACACTGGTATCGGCTAAGCCGTCCAAGTGACTCGCCAATAACTCCGAGGCGTCCTCTCCCGCAACTGGCGGGTAGCAGTTCGCCACCGCTAAGCTCTACAAAGAAGGCAGAGGAAGGCAAGAAAAATTTCAGTCGACCAAAGACTCAAAGCAAAGAAGAAAATAATGACAGACAGGAAGGATAAAACTAACCGCGGCTGGTGGAGGTTTCGAAGCGTCGAAGGCTTCGACGGTGCAATCGGGGAACTTCTCCCCCACCTTCAAGCTGGTGACAACCGCGATTTTCTTCTCGAACTCAACGTTCGAAAGTTCCTCGCGGCTCACTCGGCTAGGGTCTTCAGCGCCTTGGTATTCCCACATGGTGGAAGGCCTTTGCTGCTGCGGTTGGATCCTGCGCTTCAGAAAAATACTCGCCAGGTGCAGCCCGTTGAGTACCACTCCGGCGGTTTGATCCCGGAGAGCGGACACTCTTGCGAGTAGGGGCGTGACGACCTGGGTTTCTTCGGCTGACAGCTTGTGCGCCCAGGACTTCCGCCTCTTCAAAACAGCGAACGGGTGGAATTCCACGATCCCACCCGAGCTGTTGTCGATGACGTAAAACCACTTTTTCCGCCAGCCTTGGGCGGAGTCGACGAAGTGCATGTTGAAGTAGCTGCTCTCCAGTCGCGCCTGGATCCCGAAGCCGCCTGTGCGCAGCGGCTCGCCAGGCTCGGAGTCCACCCGCGATTTCTCGTGGAAGATGCGAACTTTGAAGAGGGCCTTCCAAAGCGCCCAATGAGGGCGAATGCCAAGGAAGCATTCGCAGAACATGATGAAGCACGAAATGTGCTGCACCGCGTTCGGAGGAAGATCGTGAAGCTGTATGCCATAGACATACAGCAACCCGAGGAGAAAAGGATGGAGGGAAGGAAAGACCCGAGACACGTGGTCCGTGAAGACCACGCGCTCGTTCGACTGCGGGTTTGGTACCTCTTCTTTCTTCCCGAGGCGCACCCGCTTCTCAGATTCAGCCGGCAGCAGCCCCTCCCGCTGCATCTCCTTGATGCTCTTCGCGGTGGTATTGGGCGAGCGCCAGTCGCCAGCCGGAGGCGCAGGTTGCGCGGAAACTTCTCCGGATGCGGAAGCGGCGGCACCACGTCTTTTGCCTCCGGCCATGGCTAACAGTGTGAGCTCGAGCGCAAGGAGGAAGATGACCACGAGGAAGAAGATGGTTGAAGGCGAAGGCTGGGAAAATTTTACCGCAGCGCTAAGTCCCGTATTTATACACGGAGCGGGTCAATCTCAGCCACTCGATGCGCTACGTGGCACGTATCGCAGCCACCACGTGTGAAGATGAAACGAAGGGGCGGTGAACGCTGTTCCGTGCCACGATCTTAACAGAACATCGTGCACATTTACTGCACGGTTCGTGTAAAAAACGGAAGCGGCGTCTCGTTTCCCGGTCAAAAAGCTGACTAAGTGGGCCAGCCCATCTGCTACCACTCCGTCACGTCCCATCGCGAGGAGAAAAGTGCGCCATGACGTCATGGCACGCATCATCAAATTCAAGAACTTTCGAATGGAAAATTCAAACACGAAAATAGCTTCGTATGAAATTCCTTCGACTAAAGGCAATTCTTTTACGAATAAATCATGGAGCAAGACCTCTTTAAAACAAGAGAACTATCCTATACACGAAAACTCTTTCGTATAGGCGCAACAGTCCAAACATGAAAACTCTTTCATATGGGCACGACTCTCTACAGTACGAAAACTCTTTCGACTGAATCTTAAACAATCATTCGGGTAGAAAGAACCTACCTTCATTCACACATGATATTGCTACATCATAAAAAACTGGATTGTTTAGCCGACTAGGCACATCCAGATGCCATATTCTTGGAATATGAAGGTAAGACCCAAAAAGATCTTTCTTAAGGGCCTGGAATCGCACTCGAAAGCTGCGTCCTTCGGTATAATTCCGTGTCAACAACACGAAGAAAAATCCTAGCGGACGCGCCGGGTACCCTCATAGGTTAAGTTCGACTCGATAAGTTCACAACGGCCCAGTCGCAACAATCACCTTATCGGGTTCGAGTAGGAGGTCTCGAATCTGTGTAGGCCAGGAATGTTTTTGCCCTAGTCGCAATTAATTGGCCCCGATCTCTCGGGAGAGCCAAGCTACTGTGCCACATCCTTCTGCAAACAAAGCCGCGATAACAGGCACCTAAGTCGCTCAAACTCGAGCATAAGGACTCATTGCACAGGGAACACACCCTTTAAAACAGTAAGCAGCCAAGCGGTTTATTCAAAAGAAAAAGCAAGGCCAAGAAAAGTTTGACCGTCTATTCGACTGGAAAAATCCCACTCGAGCAAACGCTCGGGGGCTACTGACGAAGATATGGATTCTGGATCCTGCGGATAAGGACACCCCCTCTCAGGCCCAAGGTGAGGGCCCACGAAGAGGAGCCCTTGGAATACTCCAGAAGGCCCACGTGAAGCCCACCCGCACTAAACTTGCGGTTTAAGCTAGGAAGCATGTAACCGACCTAGCTAGGGTTCGAGTCCTCTCCGGGTGGAACTCGAGACCTGGCCGCCTATATAAGGCCAGGAGAGCCCTCGAGAGAGGACCAAGCAATACCGCACGACCAAAAGCCTTGAACTCGAGACCTACTCTCGATTCGAGCACCACCTTTGTAACCGATCTAATCATCAATACAGATCGATAAGAGGCAGGAGTAAGGGTTTTACCTCTACGAGGGCCCCGAACCTGGGTAAATCTCGCCCCCTGTCTAGCCGACGATTCCACCAGCGCTCATGGGTTCTCCTAATCGAAACCCGATAGGTTCACCGAAGGGATTTGTTGAGTCAGGGATTCGACAACCGCCGTCCAGTGTTCCAAACCTGGATCGGATTGGTACCTACTAGTCAAACTAATAGCATGTGCCACATCCGGTCTTGTACATAGCATAGCATACATGATAGAACCTATGGCTGAAGCATAGGGAATCATATTCATTCTCTCTCTATCTTCTGCTGTAGCTGGACACCGAGTCTTACTCAACGTTTTGCCTTGCAACATAGGTAAGAACCCCTTCTTACTCTCTTCCATTCTGAAATTTTTCAGAATCTTATCAAGGTATGTACTTTGCGAAAGTCCAATTAAGCGCCTTGATCTATCCCTGTAGATTTTGATGCCTAATATATAAACTGCTTCACCAAGGTCTTTCATCGAAAAACTACTGTTCAAATAACCTTTTACGCTTTTTAAAAGTTCTATCATCCAATCAACAATAATGTCATCCATATAGTATAGTACTACAATAGCTCCACTCACTTTCTTGTAAATACAAGCTTCTCCGTATGTTTGGACAAATCCAAACCCTTTGATCACCTTATCAAAACGGAGGTTCCAACTCCAGGATGCTTGCTTCAGTCCGTAAATGTAACGCTGAAGCTTACACACCTTGTCAGCATCCTTAGGATCAACAAAACCTTTGGGTTGCATCATATACAACTCTTCCTCAATGTCACCATTAAGGAACGCCGTTTTGACATCCATCTCCCAGATTCCATAATCGAAAAATGCAGCGACTGCTAACATAATCCTAACCGACTTAAGCATCGCTACTGGTGAGAAAGTCTCATCATAGTCAACTCCTTGAATTTGTCGGAAACCTTTTGCGACAAGTCGAGCTTTATAGATGGTCACATTACCATCAGCGTCAGTTTTTGTTTTAAAGATCCATTTGTTCTCAACGGCCTTGCGGTCATCGGGTAAGTCCACCAAAGTCGAAACTTGGTTTTCGTACATGGATCCTATTTCGGATTTCATGGCTTCAAGCCATTTGTTGGAATCTGGGCTCATCATCGCTTCATCATAAGTCCCAGGGTCATCACCTCCATCTACCATGAAGTTTAATACGGGATCTCAGTATAGTTCAGGAGTTGTACGTTCCCTAGTTGACCTGCGAGGTGCGGTAGTTTCCTCTACTGGAGATTCATGATCTTGATCATTAGCTCTCTCTTCAACTGACGGGGTCGGCACCGGAACAACTTCTGGCGCTGCGCTACTCGCCATTCCAAGAAAAGAAGGTTCAATAACCTCGTCGAGTTCTACCTTCCTACTATTCACACCTTTCGAGAGAAACTCCTTCTCCAAAAAGGATCCATTCTTGGCAACGAAAATCTTGCCTTCGGATCTGTGATAGAAGGTGTACCCTATTGTTTCTTTAGGGTATCCTATGAAGACGCATTTTTCCGCTTTGGGTTCGAGTTTACCAGGTTGGAGCTTCTTCACATAAACATCGCATCCCCAAATTTTTAGAAATGACAGCTTAGGTTTGTTTCCAAACCATAATTCATACGGTGTCGTTTCAACGGATTTAGATGGTGCCCTATTTAAAGTGAATGCAACAGTCTCTAGTGCATAACCCCAAAACGATAGTGGCAAATCTGTAAGAGACATCATAGATCGAACCATATCCAATAAAGTACGATTACAACGTTCGGAAACACCATTTCGCTGTGGTGTTCCGGCAGGTGTGAGTTGTGAAACTATTCCACATTGTTTCATATGCATTCTAAACTCGTAACTGAGATATTCACCTCCACGATCAGATCGTAGAAATTTAATCTTTTTGTTACGATGATTTTCAACTTCACTCTGAAATTCTTCGAACTTTTCAAATGTCTCAGATTTGTGTTTCATTTAGTAAATATACCCATATCTACTCAAATCATCTGTGAAAGTGACAAAATAACGATATGCACCGCGCGGCGATACATCATTGGTCCACATACATCAGTATGTATGATTTCCAGTAAGTCTGTCGCCCGTTCCATGGTTCCAGAAAACGGGGTTCTAGTCATCTTGCCCATAAGGCATTGTTCACATGTTTCAAATGATTCATAATCAAGTGATTCTAAGAGTCCAACAGAATGGAGCTTCTTCATGCGTTTAACACCAATATGACCTAAGCGGCAATGCCACATGTAAGTAGCAATATCATCATTTAACTTAATTCTTTTGGCATTCACATTATGAATATGTGTATCAATACTATCAATATTCAAAAGAAATAAACCATTCTTCTCAGATGCATGACCATAAAAGATATTATTCATATAAATCGAACAACCATTGTTCTCAGACTTAAAGGAACAACCATTCTGCATTAAGCAAGATCCAAAAACGATATGCATGCTTAATGCAGGCACCAAATAACAATTATTGAGGTTTATAACTAATCCCGGTGGTAGACGTAGAGGCAGCATCCCGACGGCGATCACATCAACTCTTGATCCATTGCCGACGCGCATCGTCACCTCATCCTTTGCTAGTGGTCGCTTATTCTGCAGCTCCTGTTTCGAGTTACATATGTGAGCAACCGAACCAGTATCAAATACCCAGGTGCTACTGCGAGTACTAGTAAGGTACACATCAATAACAAGTATATCATATATACCTTTGTTCACTTTGCCGGCCTTCTTATCTGCCAGATATTTGGGGCAATTGCGCTTCCAGTGGCCAGTACCCTTGCAATAATAGCACTCAGTCTCAGGCTTAGGGCCATACTTGGTTTTCTTCTCAGGAGCAGCAACAGATTTGCCAGCCCTCTTGAAGTTAACCCTTGGCTTGCCTTTCTTGAAATTAGTGGTCTTATTGATCATCAACACTTGATGTTCTTGCTTGATCTCCACTTCAGCAGTTTTTAAACATCGAGAGAAGCTCAGGAAGAGACTTCTTCATGCCTTGCATATTATAGTTCATCACGAAGTTCTTGTAACTAGGTGGCAGAGATTGGAGAACACGATGTATCCCTAGCTCATTGGGAATCGTTATTCCCAAGTCTATGAGTTTATCAGCGTACGCAGACATCTTGAGTACGTGCTCACTAACGGAGCTGTTCTCTTCCATCATGCAGCTAAAGAACTTTTATGAAGCGTCATAACTCCCAACTGCGGCATGGGAATCGAAAATCATTTTCAATTCTCCCATTGTAGCAAAAGCAGTGCTGTTCTCGAAACGTTTTCGCAGCTCTAGCTCTAATCCATAGAGGATGCCGCAACGAACTATACTGTGGTCTTCTTGTTGAGTCAGATAAACATTTTTATCTTCATTAGAAGCATAATCAGCGGGCTGGTCACCTAGCGGTGCATCAAGCACATAGAGCTTCTTGCAAGCGGTGAGGAGAATCCTCAGGTTAAGTGCCCAGTTGGTAAAGTTGCTCCCATTGTTCGCTAATTTCTCTCTCTCCATGAACATATTGAAATTGAAGGTAGGTGGTGCCATGATCTAAAACATATTTGCAAAGACTATTTAGACTATGTTTATGATAAATTAAGTTCAAGTTAATTCTAAAACTATCCCATGAACTCCCACTCAAAAACAACATCCCTCTTAGTCGTCTTTAGTGATTACACGAACCAAATTTACTACACCCAAACCGATCATCACGTGAGACGGTGTAGTTGCAAAGGCGAACATCAACATGTTCATCATATCATCCATATGACTCATGCTTTACCTTTCAGTTACGTGTTCCGAGGCCATGTCTATACATGCTAGGATCGCCAAGTAGATCCGGAGTATTGCGTGTGTTTCAAGGCCATGTCTGTACATGCTAGGCTTGAAAACACCCGTTGTATGCGAACGTTGAGTCTATCACACCCGATCATCACGTGGTGTCTCGAAACGACAAACTTTCTTAACGGTGCATACTTAAGGAAGAACACATTATTATCTTGATATTAAGTGAGAGGGATCATCTTATAATGCTACCGTCGCGATCTAAGCAAAATAAGATGCATAAAAGGATAAACATCACATGCATGGATAATGTGATATGATATGGTCCTTCTTGCACTTGATCTCTATCTTGTGCATCATGGTATGATCTCCATCATTCCACCGGCGTGGCAACAAGGTCCGTGGCACCTCCATCTCGATTGTCCATTACAACATATCACATGGATATGATATACAACACGCATGCCATAAAATAAGACAACCATATGGCTCTAGCCGGTATGTCAATAATTTACAAAAGATATCATCTCATACATAACTTTTGTAATATTGACCATATCACATCACATGCCCTGCAAAAACAAGTTAGACGCCTCTAATTTATTTTTGCATATTTTACGTGGCTTTGGGCTTACGAGGATAGAACCGTTCATACCTACGTACAAGAACCACAACATTGATAAAACATATTTTTAACAACTCTTTGTAGATTAGATCTTAACTATAGTAGGAGAAACAGACACCCGCAAGCAACTTATGCAATAGAAGTTGCATGTCAGTTGTGGAACAAGTCTCATGTACGTGGACATGTAAAGTTAGTCCGAGCCGCTTCATCCTACTATGCCACTAAGATCATAAAATACTCAAAGAGGCAAAAACATGATCATCAATGCCCACATACTCCTATGTGTTCTACCCGTACAATTCATCTACGCATAGATCCGGCTCTGATATCACTGAAGGGTACGTTGCATAGAAAACAAAAAAATTCCTACGCGCGATAAACCCGAATGGCCAAGATCTAATCTAGGAGATGAAAGGCAACGAGGAGAAAGAGAGTCTTGAGATAACATACCCTCGAAGACTCAAAGTGGTACGAGATAAAATCTGGTTGTTGGCGTAGTCGTACTCACGCCGATCCCGAGCGAGAAGAAGTGCACCACAATCCGGCGGTGCCTCCGTAATAGGTCACACGTTCAGCTCGATGAAGACTTCCGTTCCCTCGATCCAGTGGGTAGCCGAAGTAGAGGATCCCCGCGGAACTCCAACAGCATGACGGCGTGGTGGTGGTGAAGAATCCCGCGGTCAGGGCTTCGCCAAGCCGGAGACCATGGAATGGAGCAGCGGGTGGAGGGAAAAGGGAGTGGGCAAGTGTGTGTAGAAGAGAAAGCTCTCACCCTCCTTTTATAGGGGAGGGGGAGGCAGCCCAAGGGGGGTGCGGCCAGCCATTTGTTCCCCCACCCCTTCCTCTCTTCATGTGAGTGGAAGCCCTACTCACACCCACTCATACTCCCTTAATTTTCCACTTAGAAAATCCAAAGGTTTTTCTTTAATAAATAAATAAAACATTTTTATTTCTTTATTTATATTTCTTAATTCCATTAACAAACATTTGCATGCAGCACCTCGAATCATTTTTTAATTCTATTAACAACCATTCGATGAAAAACCCCTTGAACTATTTCAGTTTCCCCAAAACAATTTTTCGGAGCTGCCCAAAATATTCTTCGGTATTCCGTATCCTCTCTAATGCTTCATCGAACCTTAAGTGTGTCACCCTATGGTTCGTGAATAATATAGACATGATCGAGACTCCTCTCCGATCAATAATCAACAGCATGATCTGGAGATCCGTGATGACTCCTATATATTCAACGATGACTCTCGTGATCGTGTGAACCTTTCAACGTCGTAACGATTTCCCTTTGTCTCGCGATATTTCACTTGCCCGAGATCCGATCATCAGTATCCACCATACCTTGTTTGATCTCGTTACCCGACAAGTACTCTTTTCTTGTTCCCGTGATATAATATCCTTGTGATCATATCACGTGCTTGCAAGCGGTGTCGATGTGATATCACCGAGAGGGCCCTGAGTATATCTCTCCGTCATATTGGATGGACAAATCCCACTCTTGATCCATGAGCCTCAACTAATACTTTCCGAATACCCAACGGCACCTTTATAGTCACCCTGTTACGGTGTGACGTTTGATGACATCAAAGCATCCTTCCGGTATCAGGGATTGACATGATCTCATGGTCTAAGGGATAATGTTACTCTGAATGTAAGACATAACAACAAAACTAAATGACTTGATCGTATTGTTATACTTAGTTAAGGTCTAAGTTCATCATGTCATTCTCCTAATGACATGACCCCGTTATTAACAACATCCAATGTCTATGATCAGGAAACCTTGATCATCTGTTAATCAACAAGCTAGTTAAAAGAGAGGCTTCACTAGGAACGTTGGTTTGTTTATTAATCACACATGTATCAACGTTTCCGGTTAATACAATTCTAGCATGAGAAATAAACATCTATCATAAACAAGGAATAGCGTAATAAACACTTTATTATTGCCTCTCGGGCATATTCCCTTCAATTTTAATTGTGTGGTTAGCATTATATGATGTATCATGACTACTCTCAAATGGACCAATAGCTCATGTGCGCCATTTCTCTCCGGCAATAGCTCTCGTGCGGCATTTTTCTTCACAACAGATCTTGTGCTACATTGTTTCGTGCACAAATAGCCACATGCCGACCTGTGCGATAAAACGGTTATTTCCGTCTTAATTGAGCGTGGGATTATGTTATGGCTTCCTCGGAAAAAATATGCTACAGTTATTGTTTCCGACAGGTGAGCCCCTGATCTTGCAACTGAATCGAGTGAACCGCCTGTCGGACCATCATATGTCTTAAATCTATCCATAATTTCTGATGTTTCATGTTGTTTTCATCCCATATGCTACATGTTTCATATACACTTTATGTCATTTTTATGGATTTTATGGGACTAACCTATTGACAAGATGACACAAAGCCAGTTCTTGTTTTCTGATGTTTTGGTTTCAGAAAAGTTGTTCGCGAAATATTCTTGATATTGGACGAAACGAAGTTTTAGAGTCTTAGAAATCTGTAACGTACACGGAGTCAGGAGGGTACCCGGAGGGGGGCTCTGGAGGCCCCACACCATAGGGAGGCGCGCCCCTTGGACGCGCCAGCTGGTAGTGTGGGCCCCCTGGCCACCCACCGACGTTGCCTGATACGTCTCCAACGTATCTATAATTTCTGATGTTCTATGATGTTATTATGCCAATTGCTACATGTTTTATCTCTTCTTTGTAGCATTTTTATACGTTTTCCGGGACTAACCTATTAACAAGATGCCAAGTGTCAGTTCCCTGTTTTCTGCTTTTTTTATTTCAGAAAAGTCGTTCTGGAAATATTCTCGAAATTGGACCCCAAAAATCCCGAAGTTCCTATTTTCCTCGGAAGCATCAAGAAGACTGAAGAGGAGTCAAAGACGGGCACTAGGGGGCCCACACCATGGGGTGGCGCCCCCCTTGGCCGCGCCAGGGGGTGGTGTGGGGCCCCTAGGGCTCCATCGCCTTTGCCCTTTCGCCTATTTATACTCCTCCGGAGGAAAACCCTAGATACATCGACCTTTTCCACAAAATACATTCGTAGATCCGCCGCCGCCACCGACAAGTTTTGGGGGACAAATCTCTTTTCTGGGGGAAGTGCCCCTGGAACCATCTCCATCGACTCCACCGCCATCTCCATTGCCATTTCTCTCTCCTATGATGAGGAGGGAGTAGTTCTCTCCCGGGGCTGAGGGCTCTACCGGTAGCTATGTGGTTCATCTCTCTCTCCCATGGTGTGATCTATATGTGATTGTGAGCTTTGTAATCTAGTTGAATTCGTAGATGTTACTCTTCATCTTTTGCCACTCAAGTGCTTTATTAATATGAACTTTGGAGTTACCTTGTCCCGCGGTGTGAAGGTGACAGTGTGCACATCATGTGTGTCTCCTCTATGAATTGTGGTGTTTGTCTAGTACCATCTAGGGCGCTCATAGTGACAGCGTGGGGTTAACTAGACATGGGAATGCTTACTTTAAGGGATGCTTTTTGGAGGCCTACGCAATGATTAGTGTTTGTTATTTGTTATGAGATCCCCGTAAACGCTTTGATCACGGTGTGGTTTAGCATTATATTTATATTTTGTGTTGGATAACTTTATGAAATTGTGGTGTTTGCGCGGAACCATCTGGGTCCCATGGTGATAGATGGGGGTTACTTGGTTGGGTAAGTGCTTACTTTGAGGAGTGATGTTAAAGCCCTACGCATGGATTGGTGTTGTTATTCGACCGGAGAGTGGTTAAGAGTAGCATAGTGAAGAGAAGATATCTAGTTATTCAATTATGTGATAATTGTTGAGAGTGTCCTCTAGTGAAAGTAGGATCCCTAGGCCTTGTTTCCAAGCATTGAAACACCGTTTTCCACCTGTTCTGCTACATGTTTGCTTGCTGCCATTTTTTTATTTCAGATTGCTATTATCACTTATTATCATCCATATTACTTGCATTTTACTCTCTCTCTCTTCGCCGAACTAGTGCACCTATACAACTAACAATTGTATTAGGTGTGTTGGGGACACAAGAGACTTCTTGTATCTTGATTCTAGGGTTGCTTGAGAGGGATATCTTTGACCTCTCCCTCCCGGAATTCGATAAACGTTGGGTGATCCACTTAAGGGAAACTTGTTGCTGTTCTACAAACCTCTGCTCTTGGAAGCCCAACACTGTCTACAAGAATAGAAGCGTGCGTAGACATCAAGCTCTTTTTTGGCGCTGTTGCCGTGAGGTAAGGTAAAAGGTACTCACATCCTCGGGTGTGAGTGCTCGACGTTATTTCCTTTAGATCCTGCAATTATATCTTTTTGTTTCTGGTTTTTATTTTCACTAGTTAGGCTTAATGGAAAATAAAAAAAATACGAGAGAGCTTTATAATCTTTATCTTGAGTTAGGACATGAAGTGTTTCAAGAGAAAATTAAAAAACCTATGGAAGTTTGTTTGCATAATAGTGATAGCAATGTTATTAGTATGAATTCCTTGAACACCATTATTGCTAATGCTATGGAAAAGTCTAAGCTTGGGGAAGCTAGTTTTGATGAATATGATATTTTTAGTCCCCCAAGCATGGTGGACCAAATTTACTTTGATGATACTTTGCCTCCAATATATGATGATTATAATGATTGTGGTATTCTAGTTCCACCTGTTTACAATGATGAATATGATATTTTCAGTCCACCTACTATTGAGGAGAAAATTAATTATTATTGCTAAATGCCTCCTATATTTGATGATTATGGTGATGGGAATAATAATGATAGCTATTTTGTTGAATTTTCTCCCACTACTATTAATAAGAATGACTATGCTTATGTGGAGAGTATTAATTCTTTTATGCATGGGGCTCATGATAATAATGTTTTATGTGATAGCTATAATGTTAATTTTATTCATGATGCTACTAAAAGTTTCCCCTCTTTATATTGAAATTTTTGAAGTTGCACTTATTTTGTCTTCCTATGCTAGTCACTTGGTGCTTCGTTGACTTGTTTTTCTACAAAATTATTTTTCACAGGAAGTGGGTTAGACTTAAATTTGTTTTAAATTTGTTTCTTGATGCTCTGTTTTCCTTCAATTCATATTTCTCGTGTGAGCATCTTCTCAAATTATCATGCCTAGCTAAAAGGCTTTTAAGAAAAGCACTTCTTGGGAGATAACCCATGTTTTTATTTTTGCATTTTTTTCTCTGTTTTCTTTGAGTCAAGGGGTTGTATAGTTCTGTAGCAACTCCTTTGTATCTTTCTTTTCATGTTTTAGTAGTGCCAAGTAAAGTTTCTGACGAAAGTGGGAGTTGATTTTCGGATTTCTACCAAAGTGGGAGTTGGTTTTCGGATTTCTGCGCAGAAAACAGATTTCTTCTGTCCACCGTAAAACATCGTATAAAATCCTGGAAGATCAGATTGATCTGAACTTTTTTTTGATTATTCCTCAGCTAATTATGAAACTTTTCTTAGTTGACCACTTTTTTATTTGAGCAACAGAAGATTTTCTAAAAAAAAAATCATATTTACCTGTTGTCCTGTTTTGACAGATTTCTGGCAATAATTGCATTTGTGTGACGCCCCGAGATCGGGCACTATGCAGATTTCAGCATTTCCGCCAAAATCCACATAATAACCGATTCCAGGTTGCCACTTGTGATAACATTACAACAGTTCACGAATAATCCACAACAACAACAGAAAAGATATATACAAGAGGACTCAAACGAGCCAAGGATACAACTGATACAAAACAAAGATCCAAATAACAGCGGAAGAAACAACATAGCGTCCGGCTACGGACAAGATACAAATTGGACTAAGAGTCCTGAAGATAACCGAGAGCGTCCAATCCCTGCTCAGGCCAAGCCGGAGGGATTCCCAAGCTAACATCGTCAGACTTCAAACCTGTTGACTGCAATATTGAATATGCAGCCACGAAAAAGATTCGTGGGTCAGTACGGTTAAGTACTGGCAAGTGGATAAACCATACTCACAAGATACCGGCGTAACCAGTCATCACAAGATACAAATACTTTGGGTTCAACGGGAAGGAAGGGATTATTGCAAATAAGCGGCAGCGGGCTGCACTAACCAACTACAGAGACTCACTACAACATCCGGCTAAAAGAGGGGGATAAGATAGCGTATCGGAACCAACTACAACTACTCACCAAACAATACCCATCCAATGTTACCCCCTACTAAGGAAGCAACCCAAGGATAACTCACACTGTTGGATTAAGGATGGATCAAGTTATTGTGTCAATAGGACTATTACTAGTCAAATATCATTAGTTAGGTGTAAGTTGTTCTGAGTACTTGTTAGCTAGTACTTTCACCAAGTCAACCATAACCGCGGAAAACACGGCTTCTCGAGAAGATTTAACCCTGCAGGGATGCACCAATTTGGCCGTACACGTAAGAATAACCCGCCAGACGGGGGATCAACCCACCAAGCGAGGTACTCAACACAATCCAACTCTTCTTCGCATCAAGCCCAAAGAACCACGTGTTGTGCGTGCGCGGCTAATCGAGCCCCCACGAAGAAAAGGGGGACCCTCATAGCACTGGAAGACCACGCCGCCCTAAATGCCGACTACAAAAGTTCCACCCTGGCCTCGGGTTCGCACCTGCATATGCATGCATCAAATGGAAATCCCGAACTAAGTGTGGCGATTTGGACGAGATGCGAATCGAGTCAAATTGAGGGGGGCGCCCATACTCGCTTCCCACATGCGGTTAGTGCGCTCATCATGGATCAGTAGACAAGACCCTTTTCCTAATTAGGGTCGACACTAGCAGGCTTCAAAACCACGCCGGGCCTCCTGCCGGTGCCTTATCATCCAATTGTTATTACCCAAAACATTAACATGTTGTTGATTGAATTGAAACCCAACTATCAACTAAACAGGTGATAAGACGGACAACAAGACTTGAGCGCAAACGACACTAAGCATGCAACTACGACACGAGGGCCAACAGAGTAAACAAACAACAGTTAATAGGAGGTGGAAGGAAAAACTATATCATGGCTGCAAGGTAAACATATAATAGGATCGAGACACAAGCATCGTATCAACAGGCTAGCATAAGAACAACGGAAAGAATCGGTAACGAGTGATGAAAGGCAGCCATTTGGCAGCAAGTGAGTATACTTGCCTGGGATCCAGCAAGTAGAGGTACATCCACAGAACTTGTCGTTGCTCACATCATCTCAACGTCCTATCTAGGAAGAAGCAATGAACCTCGAACAAACACCGGATGCAACAATTACTACTACGGCAAAAGATCCAGCATGATCAATATATGGATGCATGACAATTTAATGGATGCATAGAAATAAACTAGTTGACATGATAACATGTTTAAATGGACCCATATGCAATTTGAGTTGCATATGAAAAGCCCATGAATTATGGTTGAAACAATTGTTTTACAACTAACCAACAGGTGAAAGTGGTTTAGTATGATTCATGGATGAGGAAAACAACAAAATAACAACAATAGAACCAATTGGAAATAAGGTTTACCCATTTTGAAATTCACTTATTAAGTTTTGGAATTTTGGTTACTTAAAGGTGTCACACACAAGCATTTGGTATTTTCATCAAGTTAAATTGTTCAAAACAGATAACAAAGTTCATATTTGAGAAGATCACAAAATTTTAGGTGGATTACATGTTTCAATTATTGAAAAAGGAATTACAATGATTTAATTATGAATTAAACAAGTTTAAACAAGATTTAATTGAATTTAATTCAAGTGTGACTATTATTTGAATTTTATTTGTTCAAAACATAAATTCAAATTCATATTTGAAAAGGTTATGTTTTTCTTGTTTGAAAACATATTTTATAAGTTCAAAAATAATTTAATTTGAGCAACTTATGAATTTAGCAAATTTAAATGATTTAAACAAGGTTTAAATTATTCAAGCAATTTTAATTATCCAAAACATGAAACAAAATTTATATTTGAAAAGGTGGTTCAAAATGGCATGGAAAACATATTTTATTTGTTGGAAAACAATTTCAAATGATTTAGTTAAGTATATTACCACTTTTAAATGCATTAATTAAGAGATGAAACAATTATTCAATTGAAATGTTGCAAACCAGAAAACAAAATTGATATTCAAGTGTGGCATGTGATTTTGGATGAAATTCATGTTTTGAGTATTTAATTTGGAGCAACCATTTGAAAGTTATTAATTATGCCATTTAATTAACCAATTTAAGGATTATTAAATAACCTTAATTTTAATTGCCCAAATTGCAAAACAAAGTTGATAAACAGAAAGTACATTGAATTTTGACTAAAAAACATATTTTACATTTTAAATTTGGAGTTGGTTTGCAATTTCTATGTGTGTTTGAAGTTCAGGGACTGATTTGTGAAAGAAAAAGTGGAGGCAGGGGCTTCTCTGTGAAACAGCGCCAAAAAAACGGAGTTGCACCGAGCCACAGAGACCCTGGGCCGCTGCCAAGCGGGCCCAGGCCACGCTGGCGCACACGGGGCGTGGTTGGAAGGTGATGTGGCCTCGGGGGTCACTGACCCGTGGGGCCTACCCCCCACGCGCGATTAAAAGGAGAAAAAGGGCCTTGCGGCCGTGGGGGATCGAACCCGGGTTGCTCGCTGCGCGCAAGGGAACAGGGCCAGTGCGCTATCGCTGCTGCTTTATTCAGATACCGCCGTGTTGGTTTTTCAGATAAAGGCCACGCCTTGAGCCAACTGACGAAACTGAAGCTGTCAACATTCAGTTGGCAGACACAAGAGCTGCAGATCGACGGGAGCAAGGACGGCGACGAGCTGAAGTGAATGGCTCGATCGTGCATCTGGTGGTGTGGCTGGGCGTGTGAGGTGCGGTGCGATGGGAGAAGAAGGAGGGAAGGGGATGGCTCACAGCGGCTCGTCGCGGAAGCAGCAGGTGGTGACGATGGTGGAGTTCGGTGGCGCCGTCGACGGCGCGCGAGGGAGGCGTCCAGGGCACCTCCGGCCCGGTGGAGGCGACGAGGAGGGAGGCCGGGCCCTCGAGGTTCCATTCCCGGCCACGGTTGGCGCCGATGGTGGCTAGGGCGAAGGCGCCATGCCCGCCAAACTACGGTTCTGCTGCTGATCAAGGGGAAGGTTCAGAGCAGAAAAGAAAACAGAGGGGAGGTGGAAGAGAGAGGGGAAGCTGGCGGCGATGGGAGAAGGGGTTAGGGTCTAGGGTTACCGGAGGGGGTTTTATGGAGGGGTGAGCTCTGTACAGCAAGCAATCGGGAGGGGGGAAGGAGAAGATCATCGGTGGGGAGGGAGTCGTACAGAGGATGACATCACTAGGAGGAAGACGACAACCTCCTCGAAGGGGTATGGGCCAGAGAGGGGTGGGCTTGGGGGGTGAGGTTGGGCCTGCCTCCCTTTCTGTTGATTTTTTCCTTTTCTTTTTTTTTGCTTGTAAGAAAAGAAAAGGGAGAGAGAGAAAGAATAGGTTGGGGGGGTTATTTCATTTGATTAACATTTTTTTGTTTATTAATTGCAAAACAGCAATTCAAGCCATTTAACATAACTTCAAAATTGGGAAAATATTAATTTGATTTTTTAATTGGTTAGTTGAATTCCAAAAAGGGTTTGGGGTTTTAATTTTTATAAACTATTTTTATTTAGCTTACAAAACAGCTACAACAAAGGTAGGTTCACTTATTTTCAACCATTTGAAAGATGACAAATAGTTTGAATTTTGGTGTTTGAAATTCATATAGGGTTTCAGTTGATTTTTAAAATAGCCAAATTTTATTTAATAAACCCAAAAACTTAGTGAGCTAAAAAGTTTGCAAGTTGTTAATTTTCTTAAACCACAATTTGATCATGTCAATTATGAATGAATTGATTTGAAATTTAATTTGCCATTAAGGTGTTGATAAAAAGGGAATTTTTTTAGTTAACAAGCAATTTAAATAACTTCAAACTATTGAAAAAACAATTGACTTGTTTTAGTTTGCACTTTTTAAATTGGAAATTTTGAGCAATGTTTGAAAGTTTAATTTGGTTTGAGTTTTCCAGTTGTTTTGAAAACATGATGCAATGCTTATGATGCATGTGATGCAAAGCAAAAAGAAAACAACCAACTTCTACCTAAGGGGAACACCCCAGGTGTTACAGACGACACCACTAACAAGGGATTGCGCCCTCGCAATCCACCTGCTAACCCGGGAGGGGAAAGAAGTTCGACTATCGATTCTTCGTGCTTCCAGTTGATCTCCTCGACACCACTAACAAGGGATTCTTGCTCGGAGTGACGACGATGTTCTCCCACCAGGAATCTTCCGATGATCGAACCTATTAGGTTAAGGGCTCAGAAAACGTCCACCCACGTAGGATCCTAACACTTTGAAAGATAGACAAGGGGGGAGACTCCAAAACAAATAAGATGGGAGGGGAAATAGAATAGGGATAAGGAGAAAAATAAGAATCCTATTGAGATGTTTTTTCCAAAATAGTTTATCAGATATAGTTTTTGACACTCTAGAAACAACGACCGTTAGCGAGGTTATCCTACAGGCTTTGCGGACCCGTTGCTTCGATAACCATTCGTATCGAAACAATATCAGGAATCGGAACCAAGGCTCTGATACCATTTGTGACGCCCCGAGATCGGGCACTATGCAGATTTCAGCATTTCCGCCAAAATCCACATAATAACCGATTCCGGGTTGCCACTTGTGATAACATTACAACAGTTCACGAATAATCCACAACAACAACATAAAAGATATATACAAGAGGACTCAAACGAGCCAAGGATACAACTGATACAAAACAAAGATCCAAATAACAGCGGAAGAAACAACATAGCGTCCGGCTACGGACAAGATACAAATTGGACTAAGAGTCCTGAAGATAACCGAGAGCGTCCAATCCCTGCCCATGCCAAGCCGGAGGGATTCCCAAGCTAACGTCGTCAGACTTCAAACCTGTTGACTGCAATATTGAATATGCAGCCACGAAAAAGATTTGTGGGTCAGTACGGTTAAGTACTGGCAAGTGGATAAACCATACTCACAAGATACCGGCGTAACCAGTCATCACAAGATACAAATACTTTGGGTTCAACGGGAAGGAAGGGATTATTGCAAATAAGCGGCAGCGGGCTGCACTAACCAACTACAGAGACTCACTACAACATCCGGCTAAAAGAGGGGGATAAGATAGCGTATCGGAACCAACTACAACTACTCACCAAACAATACCCATCCAATGTTACCCCCTACTAAGGAAGCAACCCAAGGATAACTCACACTGTTGGATTAAGGATGGATCAAGTTATTGTGTCAATAGGACTATTACTAGTCAAATATCATTAGTTAGGTGTAAGTTGTTCTGAGTACTTGTTAGCCAGTAATTTCACCAAGTCAACCATAACCGCGGAAAATACGGCTTCTCGAGAAGATTTAACCCTGCAGGGATGCACCAATTTGGCCATACACGTAAGAATAACCCGCCAGACGGGGGATCAACCCACCAAGCGAGGTACTCAACACAATCCAACTCTTCTTCGCATCAAGCCCAAAGAACCACGTGCTGTGCGTGCGCGGCTAATCGAGCCCCCACGAAGAAAAGGGGGACCCTCATAGCACTGGAAGACCACGCCGCCCTAAATGCCGACTACAAAAGTTCCACCCTGGCCTCGGGTTCGCACCTGCATATGCATGCATCAAATGGAAATCCCGAACTAAGTGTGGCGATTTGGACGAGATGCGAATCGAGTCAAATTGAGGGGGGCGCCCATACTCGCTTCCCACATGCGGTTAGTGCGCTCATCATGGATCAGTAGACAAGACCCTTTTCCTAATTAGGGTCGACACTAGCAGGCTTCAAAACCACGCCGGGCCTCCTGCCGGTGCCTTATCATCCAATTGTTATTACCCAAAACATTAACATGTTGTTGATTGAATTGAAACCCAACTATCAACTAAACAGGTGATAAGACGGACAACAAGACTTGAGCGCAAACGACACTAAGCATGCAACTACGACACGAGGGCCAACAGGGTAAACAAACAACAGTTAATAGGAGGTGGAAGGAAAAACTATATCATGGCTGCAAGGTAAACATATAATAGGATCGAGACACAAGCATCGTATCAACAGGCTAGCATAAGAACAACGGAAAGAATCGGTAACGAGTGATGAAAGGCAGCCATTTGGCAGCAAGTGAGTATACTTGCCTGGGATCCAGCAAGTAGAGGTACATCCACAGAACTTGTCGTTGCTCACATCATCTCAACGTCCTATCCGGGAAGAAGCAATGAACCTCGAACAAACACCGGATGCAACAATTACTACTACGGCAAAAGATCCAGCATGATCAAGATATGGATGCATGACAATTTAATGGATGCATAGAAATAAACTAGTTGACATGATAACATGTTTAAATGGACCCATATGCAATTTGAGTTGCATATGAAAAGCCCATGAATTATGGTTGAAACAATTGTTTTACAGCTTCAGGGTGAAAGTGGTTTAGTATGATGCATGGATGAGGAAAACAACAAAATAACAACAATAGAACCAATTGGAAATAAGGTTTACCCATTTTGAAATTCACTTATTAAGTTTTGGAATTTTGGTTACTTAAAGGTGTCACACAAGCATTTGGTATTTTCATCAAGTTAAATTGTTCAAAACAGATAACAAAGTTCATATTTGAGAAGATCACAAAATTTTAGGTGGATTACATGTTTCAATTATTGAAAAAGGAATTACAATGATTTAATTATGAATTAAACAAGTTTAAACAAGATTTAATTGAATTTAATTCAAGTGTGACTATTATTTAAATTTTATTTGTTCAAAACATAAATTCAAATTCATATTTGAAAAGGTTATGTTTTTCTGGTTTGAAAACATATTTTATAAGTTCAAAAATAATTTAATTTGAGCAAGTTATGAATTTAGCAAATTTAAATGATTTAAACAAGGTTTAAATTATTCAAGCAATTTTAATTATCCAAAACATGAAACAAAATTTATATTTGAAAAGGTGGTTCAAAATGGCATGGAAAACATGTTTTATTTGTTGGAAAACAATTTCAAATGATTTAGTTAAGTATATTACCACTTTTAAATGCATTAATTAAGAGATGAAACAATTATTCAATTGAAATGTTGCAAACCAGAAAACAAAATTGATATTCAAGTGTGGCATGTGATTTTGGATGAAATTCATGTTTTGAGTATTTAATTTGGAGCAACCATTTGAAAGTTATTAATTATGCCATTTAATTAACCAATTTAAGGATTATTAAATAACCTTAATTTTAATTTCCCAAATTGCAAAACAAAGTTGATAAACAGAAAGTACATTGAATTTTGACTGAAAAACATATTTTACATTTTAAATTTGGAGTTGGTTTGCAATTTCTATGTGTGTTTGAAGTTCAGGGACTGATTTGTGAAAGAAAAAGTGGAGGCAGGGGCTTCTCTGTGTGAAAGCGCCAAAAAAACGGAGTTGCACCGAGCCACAGAGACCCTGGGCCGCTGCCAAGCGGGCCCAGGCCACGCTGGCGCACACGGGGCGTTGTTGGAAGGTGATGTGGCCTCGGGGGTCACTGACTCGTGGGGCCTACCCCCCCCCCCCCCCCGCGCGCGATTAAAAGGAGAAAAAGGGCCTTGCGGTCGTGGGGGATCGAACCCGGGTTGCTCGCTGCGCGCAAGGGAACAGGGCCAGTGCGCTATCGCTGCTGCTTTGTTCAGATACCGTCGTGTTGGTTTTTCAGATAAAGGCCACGCCTTGAGCCAACTGACGAAACTGAAGCTGTCAACATTCAGTTGGCAGACACAAGAGCTGCAGATCGACGGGAGCAAGGACGGCGACGAGCTGAAGTGAATGGCTCGGTCGTGCATCTGGTGGTGTGGCTGGGCGTGTGAGGTGCGGTGCGATGGGAGAAGAAGGAGGGAAGGGGATGGCTCACAGCGGCTCGTCGCGGAAGCAGCAGGTGGTGACGATGGTGGAGTTCGGTGGCGCCGTCAACGGCGAGGGAGGGAGGCGTCCAGGGCACCTCCGGCCCGGTGGAGGAGACAAGGAGGGAGGCCGGGCCCTCGAGGTTCCATTCCCGGCCACGGTTGGCGCCGATGGTGGCTAGGGCGAAGGCGCCATGCCTGCCAAACTACGGTTCTGCTGCTGATCAAGGGGAAGGTTCAGAGCAGAAAAGAAAACAGAGGGGAGCTGGAAGAGAGAGGGGAAGCTGGCGGCGATGGGAGAAGGAGTTAGGGTCTAGGGTTACCGGAGGGGGTTTTATGGAGGGGTGAGCTCTGTACGGCAAGCAATCGGGAGGGGGGAGGAGAAGATCATCGGTGGGGAGGGAGTCGTACAGAGGATGACATCACGAGGAGGAAGACGACAACCTCCTCGAAGGGGTATGGGCCAGAGAGGGGTGGGCTTGGGGGGTGAGGTTGGGCCTGCCTCCCTTTCTGTTGATTTTTTCCTTTTTTTTGCTTGTAAGAAAAGAAAAGGGAGAGAGAGAAAGAATAGGTTGGGGGGCTTATTTCATTTGATGAACATTTTTTTGTTTATTAATTGCAAAACAGCAATTCAAGCCATTTAACATAACTTCAAAACTGGGAAAATATTAATTTGATTTTTTAATTGGTTAGTTGAATTCCAAAAAGGGTTTGGGGTTTTAATTTTTATAAACTATTTTTATTTAGCTTACAAAACAGCTACAACAAAGGTAGGTTCACTTATTTTCAACCATTTGAAAGATGACAAAAGTTTGAATTTTGGTGTTTGAATTCATATAGGGTTTCAGTTGATTTTCAAATAGCCAAATTTTATTTAATACCAAAAACTTAGTGAGCTAAAAAGTTTGCAAGTTGTTAATTTTCTTAAACCACAATTTGATCATGTCAATTATGAATGAATTGATTTGAAATTTAATTTGCCATTAAGGTGTTGATAAAAATGGAATTTTTTTAGTTAACAAGCAATTTAAATAACTTCAAACTATTGAAAAAACAATTGAGTTGTTTTAGTTTGCACTTTTTAAATTGGAAATTTTGAGCAATGTTTGAAAGTTTAATTTGGTTTGAGTATTCCAGTTGTTTTGAAAAGGATGCAATGCTTATGATGCATGTGATGCAAAGCAAAAAGAAAACAACCAACTTCTACCTAAGGGGAACCCCAGGTGTTACAGACGACACCACTAAGGGATTGCGCCCTCGCAATCCACCTGCTAACCCAGGAGGGGAAAGAAGTTCGACTATCGATTCTTCGGGCTTCCAGTTGATCTCCTCGACACCACTAACAAGGGATTCTTTCTCGGAGTGACGACGATGTTCTCCCACCAGGAATCTTCCGATGATCGAACCTATTAGGTTAAGGGCTCAGAAAACGTCCACCCACGTAGGATCCTAACACTTTGAAAGATAGACAAGGGGGGAGACTCCAAAACAAATAAGATGGAGGGAAATAGAATAGGGATAAGGAGAAAATAAGAATCCTATTGAGATGTTTTTCCCAAAATAGTTTATCAGATATAGTTTTTGACACTCTAGAAACAACGACCGTTAGCGAGGTTCCTACAGGCTTTGCGGACCCGTTGCTTCGATAACCATTCGTATCGAACAATATCGGGAATCGGAACCAAGGCTCTGATACCATTTGTGACGCCCCGAGTCGGGCACTATGCAGATTTCAGCATTTCCGCCAAAATCCCATAATAACCGATTCCAGGTTGCCACTTGTGATAACATTACAACAGTTCACGAATAATCCACAACAACAACAGAAAGATATACAAGAGGACTCAAACGAGCCAAGGATACAACTGATACAAAGATCCAAATAACAGCGGAAGAAACAACATAGCGTCCGGCTACGGACAAGATACAAATTGGACTAAGAGTCCTGAAGATAACCGAGAGCTTCCAATCCCTGCCCAGGCCAAGCCGGAGGGATTCCCAAGCTAACGTCGTCAGACTTCAAACCTGTTGACTGCAATATTGAATATGCAGCCACGAAAAAGATTTGTGGGTCAGTACGGTTAAGTACTGGCAAGTGGAACCATACAAGATACCGGCGTAACCAGTCATCACAAGATACAAATACTTTGGGTTCAACGGGAAGGAAGGGATTATTGCAAATAAGCGGCAGCGGGCTGCACTAACCAACTACAGAGACTCACTACAACATCCGGCTAAAAGGGGGGGATAAGATAGCGTATCGGAACCAACTACAACTACTCACCAAACAATACCCATCCAATGTTACCCCCTACTAAGGAAGCAACCCAAGGATAACTCACACTGTTGGATTAAGGTGGATCAAGTTATTGTGTCAATAGGACTATTACTAGTCAAATATCATTTAGTTAGGTGTAAGTTGTTCTGAGTACTTGTTGCCAGTACTTTCACCAAGTCAACCATAAGCGGAAAACACGGCTTCTCGAGAAGATTTAACCCTGCAGGGATGCACCAATTTGGCCGTACACGTAAGAATAACCCGCCAGACGGGGGATCAACCCACCAAGCGAGGTACTCAACACAATCCAACTCTTCTTCGCATCAAGCCCAAAGAACCACGTGCTGTGCGTGCGCGGCTAATCGAGCCCCCACGAAGAAAAGGGGGACCCTCAGAGCACTTGAAGACCATGCCACCCTAAATGCCGACTACAAAAGTTCCACCCTGGCCTCGGGTTCGCACCTGCATATGCATGCATCAAATGGAAATCCCGAACTAAGTGTGGCGATTTGGACGAGATGCGAATCGAGTCAAATTGAGGGGGGCGCCCATCGCTTCCCACATGCGGTTAGTGCGCTCATCATGGATCAGTAGACAAGACCCTATTCCTAATTAGGGTCGACACTAGCAGGCTTCAAAACCACGCGGGCCTCCTGCCGGTGCCTTATCATCCAATTGTTTACCCAACATTAACATGTTGTTGATTGAATTGAAACCCAACTATCAACTAAACAGGTGATAAGACGGGACAAGACTTGAGCGCAAACGACACTAAGCATGCAACTACGACACGAGGGCCAACAGGGTAAACAAACAACAGTTAATGAGGTGGAAGGAAACTATATCATGGCTGCAAGGTAAATAATGGATCGAGACACAAGCATCGTATCAACAGGCTAGCATAAGAACAACGGAAAGAATCGGTAACGAGTGATGAAAGGCAGCCATTGGCAGCAAGTGAGTATACTTGCCTGGGGATCCAGCAAGTAGAGGTACATCCACAGAACTTGTCGTTGCTCACATCATCTCAACGTCCTATCCGGGAAGAAGCAATGAACCTCGAACAAACACCGGATGCAACAATTACTACTACGGCAAAAGATCCAGCATCAAGTATGGATGCATGACAATTTAATGGATGCATAGAAAATAAACTAGTTCATGATAACATGTTTAAATGGACCCATATGCAATTTGTTGCATATGAAAAGCCCAATTATGGTTGAAACAATTGTTTTAGCTAACCAACAGGTGAAAGTGGTTTAGTATGATGCATGGATGAGGAAAAAATAACAACAATAGAACCAATTGGAAATAAGGTTTACCCATTTTGAAATTCACTTATTAATTTTGGTTACTTAAAGGTGTCACACAAGCATTTGGTATTTTCATCAAGTTAATTGTTCAAAACAGATAACAAAGTTCATATTTGAGAAGATCACAAAATTTTAGGTGGATTACATGTTTCAATTATTGAAAGGAATTACAATTTAATTATGAATTAAACAAGTTTACAAGATTTAATTGAATTTAATTCAAGTGTGACTATTATTTAAATTTTTTGTTCAAACATAAATTCAAATTCATATTTGAAAAGGTTATGTTTTTCTGGTTTGAAAATATTTTATAAGTTCAAAAATAATTTAATTTGAGCAAGTTATGAATTTAGCAAATTTAAATGATTTAAACAAGGTTTAAATTATTCAAGCAATTAATTATCCAAAACAAAATTTATATTTGAAAAGGTGGTTCAAAATGGCATGGAAAACATATTTTATTTGTTGGAAAACATTTCAAATGATTTAGTTAAGTATCTCTTTTAAATGCATTAATTAAGAGATGAAACAATTATTCAATTGAAATGTTGCAAACCAGAAAACAAAATTGATATTCAAGTGTGGCATGTGATTTTGGATTAAATTCATGTTTTGAGTATTTAATTTGGAGCAACCATTTGAAAGTTATTAATTATGCCATTTAATTAACCAATTTAAGGTTATTAAATAACCTTAATTTTAATTGCCCAAATTGCAACAAAGTTGATAACAGAAAGTACATTGAATTTTGACTGAAAAACATATTTTACATTTTAAATTTGGAGTTGGTTTGCAATTTCTATGTGTGTTTGAAGTTCAGGGACTGATTTGTGAAAGAAAAAGTGGAGCCAGGGGCTTCTCTGTGAAACAGCGCCAAAAAACGGAGTTGCACCGAGCCACAGAGACCCTGGGCCGCTGCCAAGCGGGCCCAGGCCACGCTGGCGCACACGGGGCTTGGTTGGAAGGTGATGTGGCCTCGGGGGTCACTGACCCGTGGGGCCTACCCCCCCGCGCGCGATTAAAAGGAGAAAAAGGGCCTTGCGGCCGTGGGGGATCGAACCCGGGTTGCTCGCTGCGCGCAAGGGAACAGGGTTAGTGCGCTATCGCTGCTTCTTTGTTCAGATACCGCCGTGTTGGTTTTTCAGATAAAGGCCACGCCTTGAGCCAACTGACGAAACTGAAGCTGTCAACATTCAGTTGGCAGACACAAGAGCTGCAGATCGACGGGAGCAAGGACGGCGACGAGCTGAAGTGAATGGCTCGGTCGTGCATCTGGTGGTGTGGCTGGGCGTGTGAGGTGCGGTGCGATGGGAGAAGAAGGAGGGAAGGGGATGGCTCACAGCGGCTCGTCGCGGAAGCAGCAGGTGGTGACGATGGTGGAGTTCGGTGGCGCCGTCGACGGCGCGGGAGGGAGGCGTCCAGGGCACCTCCGGCCCGGTGGAGGCGACGAGGAGGGAGGCCGGGCCCTCGAGGTTCCATTCCCGACCACGGTTGGCGCCGATGGTGGCTAGGGCGAAGGCGCCATGCCCGCCAAACTACGGTTCTGCTGCTGATCAAGGGGAAGGTTCAGAGCAGAAAAGGGAGGTGGAAGAGAGAGGGGAAGCTGGCGGCGATGGGAGAAGGGGTTAGGGTCTAGGGTTACCGGAGGGGGTTTTATGGAGGGGTGAGCTCTGTACGGCGCAATCGGGAGGGGGAGGAGAAGATCATCGGTGGGGAGGGAGTCGTACAGAGGATGACATCACGAGGAGGAAGACGACAACCTCCTCGAAGGGGTATGGGCCAGAGAGGGGTGGGCTTGGGGGGTGAGGTTGGGCCTGCCTCCCTTTCTGTTGATTTTTTCCTTTTTTTTTGCTTGTAAGAAAATAAAAGGGAGAGAGAGAAAGAATAGGTTGGGGGGGTTATTTCATTTGATGAAATTTTTTTTGTTTATTAATTGCAAAACAGCAATTCAAGCCATTTAACATAACTTCAAAAGTGGGAAAATATTAATTTGATTTTTTAATTAGTTAGTTGAATTCCAAAAAGGGTTTGGGGTTTTAATTTATAACTATTTTTATTTAGCTTACAAAACAGCTACAACAAAGGTAGGTTCACTTATTTTCAACCATTTGAAAGATGACAAATAGTTTGAATTTTGGTGTTTGAAATTCATATAGGGTTTCAGTTGATTTTTAAAATAGCCAAATTTTATTTAATAAACCCAAAAACTTAGTGAGCTAAAAAGTTTGCAAGTTGTTAATTTTCTTAAACCACAATTTGATCATGTCAATTATGAATGAATTGATTTGAAATTTAATTTGCCATTAATGTGTTGATAAAAAGGGAATTTTTTTAGTTAACAAGCAATTTAAATAACTTCAAACTATTGAAAAAACAATTGAGTTGTTTTAGTTTGCACTTTTTAAATTGGAAATTTTGAGCAATGTTTGAAAGTTTAATTTGGTTTGAGTTTTCCAGTTGTTTTGAAAACAGGATGCAATGCTTATGATGCATGTGATGCAAAGCAAAAAGAAAACAACCAACTTCTACCTAAGGGGAACACCCCAGGTGTTACAATTTGCATCTTAATCTCTTTCTTTTGGTGTTCTTTTGAGAAAAGGAGTTTTAAAATAATTTGTGACACTAGCTAATTTGTTTATTAGTGTTAGTCTTGTGTTGAAACTGAACCATGTGAATATATTATTTCGATTGCACTAACGTTGCTAATGAAGATTGTGAGAAGTTTGGTGTGAAGGAAGTTTTCAAGGGTCAAGAGAATAGGATGATATGACGTGATTAAGAAGAGTGAAGAGCCTAATCTTGGGGATGCCCCGTAGGTACATCCCAGCAAATTCCAAGAAGACTCAAGCGTCTAAGCTTGGGGATTCCCAAGGCATCCCCTTCTTCATCGACAAATTATCAGGTCACTTCTAGTGAAACTATATTTTTATCCAGTCACATCTTATGTGCTTTAGTTGGAGCGTATTTTATTTTGTTTTCAGTTTTTTTGGTTTTCTTTGCTGTAATAAATAGTTGGATCCTATCATTCTTGTGTGGGAGAGAGACACACTTCGTTTTCATTGCTTAGAACACTCTAGTTTTCTTTCTTATTGTTCTGTGAGTGTTCACTTTTTGCTAGTGATGCGTTTAACCTTTGTTTTCATGCATCTCCTATTCAGGGCTGTTAGTTTTAGTAGTGTTATGTGAGTACTCTCATGTTTGCTTGTTGTAGCATGTAGAGAATTGAAAAGAAACCACTGCTTGAAGTAGAATTTATAACGACGCTACTAGAAGCTTGTATAGACTGTTGCTAGAACTTTTTCATGCCATGCTAGATGTTATTTTAGTTTTAAATACTTGTGGTTATTGAGTAGCATGAATAGCCTCAAATAGCTGAGAGTGTTTAATATGCCATTGAAAGATTCATGAGTTGTTCTTGTCATGGTAAAACATAAATTTATGGTATTCTCTTTCGAATGTTTTATTTGGTTGACTTGGCGGATGCCCACACCATGTTTATGACTATGAACCAGTCATGAATAGCCTCCATGATCATTTAGTTTTTGAATTTGTGATACCACTTATGCTTTGATTAATGATGTTTATGTCGCTATGCATGATTATGGCTCTTATGCTCTCTTGATTTGTCGCTCCCAGTCTTTTGCTAGCCTCCACTTGTAATGAGTATGTGCTCTACTCGTGCATCCAATTTCTTAAAACCAAACATTTTCCCATTGTGTCCACCATACCTACCTACATGTGGTATTTCACTGCCATTCCAAGTAAATTGCTCATGTGCTACCTTTAAAACTTTCAAAAATACTCATGTTTTGTGTTCTTGTTTTTGCTCATGAGGACGTCAATAGAGAATCTTTATCTCACTTGTTGATTGGATTTCACACCCTGGACTAGTGGCTTCATCTCCTTATCCAAATGATAGAAGAGCTGGCAGCGGGGTGCCCAGACCCAAATTAACGCAATCAAATTCTCTTCACTATTTTTGTCCCTGATTTATCAGTCAAAACATAATTTTGTAAAAAAAAGAGAAAGAGGGATCCACCCAGATGCGTCCTTCATATGCGAGCCGCTCTTGTGAATCCAGTTGGCTTGTGACGTACTGTATTTTATGTTTACCATTCGTTGACATTAGCATGCACCTCTCCTAAAATATAGACACTCCTCCATGGTATGTGATTGTTGGCAGGCACCCGAGGATTCGGTTACCATGGTTTGTGAAAGATGGATGGGAGGAGTGTCAAACTTTTCATACCTCTGTTTAATAAAATAAAAGTCTCTAGCACATGAGTGGTCCATGTTTCCCTCCGCGAAGGGCCTTTGTTTTACTTTTATTTGAGTCTCTATCTTCTAACTTTATGCACAGTTCGAGCGTATTTTTGCCATTCTGGGTTTTATGTGCATTTGTCCTATAAACATCATTAGTTGATTCATGAAGTGTTATTTCTTGTTCTCCAACTATTCGTTCTAGTCTTCCTCATGAACTTTGAAGGTGTCCTCGCATTTATGTTTTGTCCCACTCTTAAGGACTAGCGAAATACCACTTTGCCATGCTTTCTTTATACTTGAAACAAACGTATAACTTTCAATGCATTGTTATTCATGATCTTTTATTTGAGTTACTTCTCATGATGCAAAGTGATTGCTATGCTTTATTAGTAAAGTTCTATTTATCATGCTTGTGTTTAAGTTCTATGATCTCAGCTTACTTATGTTTTTTACATGATGATGATCAAGTTTATGTTAGTAGCATGTCACCTCAGAAATTATTTTGTTTTATCGTTTACCTACTCGAGGATGAGTAGGAGCTATGCTTGGGGATGCTTGATACGTCTCCAACGTATCTATAATTTCTGATTCTCCATGATGATATTATGCCAATTGCTACATATTTTCTCCCTTCTTCATAGCATTTTTACACATTTTCCGGGACTAACCTATTAACAAGATGCCAAGTGCCAGTTCCCTGTTTTCTGCTGTTTTTTATTTCAGAAAAGTTGTTCTAGAAATATTCTCAGAATTGGACCCCACAAATCCTGAAATTCTTATTTTCCCCGGAAGCATCCAGAAGACCGGAGAGGAGTCAAAGACGGGCACCAGGGGGCCACATCATGGGGTGGCGCCCTCCCCCCTTGGTCGCGCCAATGGGTGGTGTGGGGCCCCAGGGCTCCACCGCCTTTGCTCTTTCGCCTATTTATACTCCTCCGGAGGAAAACCCTAGATACATCGACCTTTTCCACAAAATACATCCATAGCTCCGCTGCCGCCACCGATAAGTTTCGGGGGACAGATATCCGTTCTGGCACCCTGCCGGGACAGGGAAATGCACCCGGAACCATCTCCATCGACTCCACCGCCATCTCCATCGTCGTTGTTGTCTCCTACGATGAGGAGGGAGTAGTTATCCCCCGGGGCTGAGGGCTCTACCGGTAGCTATGTGGTTCATCTCTCTCTCCCATGGTGTGATCTATAGGTGATTGTGAGCTTTGTAATCTAGTTGAATTCGTAGATGTTACTCTTCATCTTTTGCTACTGAAGTGCTTTATTAATATGAACTTTGGATTCACCTTGTCCGTGGTGTGAAGGTGACAGTGTGCACATCGTGTGTGTCTCCTCTATGAATTGTGGTGTTTGTCTAGTACCATCTAGGGTGCTCATAGTGACAGCGTGGGGTTAACTAGACATGGGAATGCTTACTTTAAGGAATGCTTTTTGCATCCCTACACAATGATTAGTGTTTGTTATTTGTTATGAGATCTCCGTAAATTCTTTAATCACGGTGTAAAGGTGACAGTGTGTGCACCATGTGGTTTAGCATTATATTTATATTTTGTGTTGGATAACTTTATGAAATTGTGGTGTTTGCGTGGAACCATCTGGGTCCCATGGTGATAGCATGAGGGTTACTTGTTTGCGAAAGTTCTTACTCTGAGGAGTGCTGTTAAAGCCCTACGCATGGATTGGTGTTTTTATTCGACTGAAGAGTGGTTAAGATTAGCAAGGTGAAGAGAAGATATCTAGTTATTCAATTATGTGATCATTGTTGAGAGTGTCCTCTAGTGAAAGTAGGATCCTTAGGACTTGTTTCCAAGCATTGAAACACCGTTTTACACCAGTTCTGCTACATGTTTGCTTGCTGCCATTTTTTTAATTCAGATTGCTATTATCACTTATTATCATCCATATTACTTGCATTTTACTCTCTCATCGCCGAACTAGTGCACCTATACAACTAACAATTGTATTAGGTGTGTTGGGGACACAAGAGACTTGTTGTATCTTGATTCCAGGGTTGTTTGAGATGGATCTCTTTGACCTCTACCTCCCTGAGTTCGATAAATCTTGGGTAATCCACTTAAGGGAAACTTGCTGCTGTTCTACAAACCTCTGCACTTGGAGGCCCAACACTGTCTACAAGAATAGAAGTGTGCGTAATGATGCGTGTTGGGAACCCCAAGAGGAGGGTGTGATGTAACATCCCTGATTTTTGGAAAATGCAAAAATCACAAAAATTTGAAAATTTTTGTTTTCTCTTAAAGTAAGTCACCAAAAACAAATAAAACTCAAACACAAAGGTTGTATTACTTGTTTTCCAATGCTATTGAAATTAATATAATCCAAATACCGTTGTTTTCTAAAAACCTAAATCCTCAAAACAAATAACTATCCAAAGGAATTATTTTCCCTAATTGCAAACCTTAAAAGTATAAGATGGTTTCTATAAAGAAGTTGTTTTCCATTTTGTTTTCTCCAAATGATATACCAAGTTTTAGCCATAAAGTTTTTATATAAGTTATTTTTGTTTATGAAAACAAGTCAAGAACCATGGAAAACAATATTGGCATTTGTGATTCTCCTTTGAGTTATTTTAAACCCCAATTCAAAGTGTCAATTATTTTCTAAATAAAAAAACGCACCTTTAGTTGCTATAAGGGTTTGCTCATATTTTAAATGTAAAAATATGAAGAATGAGTAATAATGACTTTGAAAAATAATATTTGACTTATAGGATGCCACTAAAACTTTATTTGACCTTTATATTATATTTCTATTTAAAATGGCATTAAGTAGCTACTAGTAATTTAAATCTTATTTTGAAAATAAAATTATTTTTAAGTGTGTTAAAATAGCACACAAATGTTTTCAGTTGAAAGGTTTTATTTTTCCAAAACCATAGAAAAAAATTTGAGCTTATTTGGTTTTATAAATAAATAGTTATGTTTTATTAAAGAAAATAGAAACAGAAAAAAAAGGAAACAAAAAAGGGAGAAAACCAGCCCAGCAAGCCAGCCCATCTCCCCTTTCCCTGCCCTCCTATTTTTCCGCACGCGCGCTGCGCATAGAGGCCAGCCGCAGCCCACAATGAACCCAACAGCAGCCCGCTCCCCTCCCCCTCTCACACTCACCGACAGGTGGGACCGCACGCTGACGTCAGTGGCGACGTCACCGTCTTCAAGCCCTGGAAACGGACGAACTTCCGTTTCTTCTCGCTTTGATTCCGCGCGTTTAAGCGTATAAATGCCAGCCCCGATCCCTCCCTATTATACCCCTACGCCTCCTCTTTGTTTCCCCTCCTCTACCCCCTCGTTTCGTGCCCGAGGGCTGAAGAAATTGCTCGCCGGAGGTTTGCAGCCCCGCCGCCGTAATCGTGCATATCCGGCCACCTCGAAGGTCTCCCCCGCCCCTTTTTGGTTCCCTTCTTTTCCCCTTCCCTGTGTGCACCTCCTAAGTGGGAGCACGATTTTTTTGTGTGCAGAGGAGAGCATATGCATCTCGCCGGAACCCGAGCGCCACAATCCGCGCCGCACCATCGATTCCGGAAGCGAGAGAGCCTGACGTCCCCTCCATCGTCTTCCACGCATCGTGACGCGTCTCGCAGTGCCCTCCGTTGAGTCTGAGACCCTCTGCAACGTTCGCGCCATCGATCCCCGAGAACGCCGGCCACCGCGACTCCATTGCCGGCGACCTACCAACGCGGTGAGATCCTCTCTCTCCCTCAGCCTTTCAATCTAAAATCAACGCATAAGATTAGATCTGTTTATCGAAAAGGTATGCAACCGTCCGATCTGGATCTGACGGCCCAGATCTGTTGACTTATCCACGTCATCAGACCCAGTCAGCTAACCACGTAGATACACAGTCAGCACACCTGGCCAATCAGGAGCTCCCACGTGGCCTAGCCTTTATTTGAATTTTCTCCCGCTAGAATTAATTGGCAGTTTTACAGTTTAGTCCCTGCACCTTAGATCTATCATATCTTTTGATCCATAAGCCCAAATTTAGCAAACTTGGACTTTTTGAAATCACCAGAACATGTAGAATATTTTGGATTTAACCAAATTAAAAATTTGACAATTTAAAATATGATCATTTTCAAATATGCTTGTTTGATGAAATTTGGCATAATTCAAATTCTACAAATCCAAAAATTGCAAATAAAATATATTTGGAAACCTTAGGATGTGTAATTTCATGCCCTCTGCCCCAAAATAATTTTTGAACAAGTTAAAAATTGTGTTTAGAATTAATTGGTACATTTGAGTATTTTTTGACATAGATTTAATTCTATAAATATTTTCACTATAGTTCCTTTTGCAAAATTGCTCCATTTGGTAACCTTGGACCAAAAAAACCTTGCCCAACCATTTTTGGACACCCTTGGACCATGACCATGTATTTTAGCCAAAAATCCATCATAGTAGTCCATCTAGTTATTATGTCTTAGATTTTGTTTCTATTTCTTTCTACCATTGTTTGTTGTGGCCATTTTTGGATCCAAGACCAAGTCCCTAAAATTACCAAGTAGTGAACCTAAAACACTAGTACTATAGGTTTCTATCTACTCCTCCATCCCCCTATTCTTGCTTCAAGAATTCACCAAGTCAGCAAAATGGAGATCAAGACTCAAGCACAAGAATGAAACTTCAATATCAACTTGGTGGCAACATGAAGAGCTACAAGGAAGATCAATGAAGAAGTTTTGAAGAAAATACATTGACACACCTAGAAGAAACAAGAAAGTACAAGTGTGAAGAAATTCAGAAGAAAGCATCTCCCCCTCTCTTCCTATCCTTCTTATTTTCTTTCCAATTTGACTTAGTGGTATTGTACCCATCCCATACCCAAACCAATTAGTAAAGTGAAAGCCCAGAAGAATTTATCAAGACCAAGAGAAGCACCACACCAAGGAAGGAAACAACTTAGAGGGCATGATGATTATCTTCAAGAAGGCAATCACATGAGGACTAGAAGCAATTCATACAAGTTGAAGGATAACAAGTTATTTCTGTCCAACCATTGACCCAAATGGAAAACCCAAGACTTAGTAATATTTTCCTTTGATGATGAAGTTAGTAGACCTACCCTAACCACAATGGAAAATACTAACATAGTCACTCAAATATTTTTGAAGGTGAATATGACCAAGTGTTTGCATGTACTTTAGTTGAAGAAGTAATATGTTATTCTTAGTGTGGAACTCGAGTATGGTTAATAAAGTTATATCACATCAAACTCAACCTAGTCATCCCAAGTAAAACCTTGGAAACTCCTTAGAATGTATTGAACCATTAGAAAATAAATTATTTTAAAAATCAAACCTTGACCTTGTCCTAGCCAACTTGGTTAAACCTCCTTTCCCATGATTGTTGCTTTGTATGTTTTCTTCACTTGCTTGTTTGTTTGATAGTATGTTTGTTATTGTGTTTTCAATGAATAGATTGAACGGAGAGCAACGATCTTTTGTGAAGAGAGTGTGATATCTTCACCAAATTCAACAAGGCAAGTAACACATCATCAACTACCCATTATTTTCTATATGCATTAGTTGATTTTTTAGTAGTATGCATTGATAGGAAATTTTTTACTAAGTTATATTATGCTATGCTATTATCCTGGTAGTGTGTATCTCTTTTATCCTTGTTTTTATAGCCTTAGAACTTGATAGATTCTATGCAATGAGACAAATGATTTTTACTTGATGTTGTGGAAAAATTCTAAGTAACAACTTCAATGAACCACCTGGGTGGATTTGGTTGTTTGGCTGATGAGAGTTGAGTGTCTCCCCGAGGGGTGTTCACTTGAGGAATGCCACCCAGGAACAAAGTGATTATGATGTTCCCCAAGTTTAGATTGCTTCCAGTGCAGCCTTTAGTCATATGGGCTCTGTCTTGATCAACTAAGTTGTGAGGGTTCAGCCTGGGCTTGACAAGCAGATGTAGCATAATTATAGTGGAACGGGTCTTGCCATTGGGTTGGATTCTTGCTTCTGAAAGATCTCGTCTCGATTCTTCTCCTTTCCTTAATGCACTCAGGGTGTATAGTATGTTTGGGTTGAGTTGGGTCTGAAGGTGAAAGTGCACAAGCTCTGCAGAGTCAACAAACTAAGATCTTAGCCGTGTCCCCGGTTATGGACAACTATGAGCAGCTGGACAAGGAAGGACAGAAGAATCACATCACCATTTTCAATAAGTAAATTTTGACCAAGTGAACAGTAGTTGTGGTGTTTGGATCTTAATCCAATGTTGCCACCCTTTGAAAAGTTTGTTTTACAAAAGTGATAGGAGAAAACCGGCTTTATGCAAACTTAGCCAAATCTCCAGCCAAATGAGCATGTGTATTAGTCTTGCCATTTATATCCACCATAGTGTTACTTGCCAATACATTAAATTGTATTGACTCCCTTGTGGCTGCATATTCCATATTGCAGATGTTTCTGAAGACGAGTGAGGATTTCGTTTAGGGTCTCGAGACTATCGCCAACTTGTTTTGCCTGTGGCACATGAAGAAGATGGGCTCAATGTTGTACTATGTTTCCGATGTATTTCTTTCTTTATGCTAGTTTAAGACTATGCAAGTTGTAATATTTTGTAAAGAATGGATCATGCGATGTAATAGAATTTGATGCATTGCATGATATTTCATTTTGTACTGTGGTGCTAGCAAATGATCCAGGGACTAGCACAATAACAGAGGTGTCCTTACATTATTTAAATGTGGGAGCGCTACAAAATGGTATCAGAGCATTGTGTTGCCTGTAGGATTCGAGACCCTAAGTTTGGATTAGAATAGGAAAATCCATGGGAATAAAATTTTACTATCTTGCAACTACTCCTCAAATAAATCTTTTATAACTTCATTTCTCCTCGTACTCCTTCCCATGATACATTTCTAATGACTACTCTTATCTGTAGATGGCCAGCATTCAATCATCAAGAAAGGACCAATGATGACCATGACCCTGGAGTGTGACACTGAGTTCCCAAGAGCACTGAAGGATCTCATGTTAATCATGGGATTTGAAGGACCAGCAGTCTATTGGGGTTTTCCCTACATAGATGAGGATGATGGTTTCGAATATTGGTGGGTGCAGATTCATCTGTACAGAAACAAGGAGTACGACCACAAGATGGGAGGAGACTGCATGTTCACCAACAGGATAATGCATTTCTCATTCCTCGATTCAGCAAGAAGTGCTGCATGGAGTGCTATTAAAGAACTTACAGAAAGACTCAAGTGGAGACTTTACAACACTAAGAAGGGTCTCAAGGAAGCCGAAGAAGAGATCAACACTCTTGAAAAAGAGATTACAATGTACAAGAACGCGGAGATCATCGTGAAGACTGAGTGAAGACCTCTCACGAGGAATAAAGCAAGAAAGTTGTTACCCTGCCTTGAATAGTAGACCACCATGAGATGTAATAAAGTTGTGAGACACGAAACACGATTAGAGTATTGATCATACTAATGAGTGTGGTATGACAATACTAGATTTTTTTTAAAAAAAAAGTTTGTTGTTTGATGGGATGAATATGTTGCTATATGTTTGTTATGTGTTGTTGGTAAGATGAGTTTCCTTGATCTACTATGTTTGGATAAGAACCTTCCTTAGCTATCTTTCTAAATCTCTACTCATCCCTACTAGACCAAACCCAACACCATACTCATTCACCAACCATAGTGAGAACCATTTGGAATCATACAACCTTTACCCTATTGATACACAAGCCATCCCATTTGAGGAATGCTAGTATCAAATTTCTTTCTTCTGTGTGAAGGAACAATCACATCCATGATCAATGCCAACTGCCTAATAAGGAGTATCAAGCCAATCAACAAGAGAAGAAAGACAAGTGAACCCCAAGTTTCATGAGCTATGAAGATTTTAGAGCCAACTACACCAAGAGAAGAAATAATGAAGAAACACAACTATCCAGTTGTGTTACATAAGAGTTTTACGCAATCCACTAGTTGAGAAATGATAGTTTAGCTCAAGTTTGTCTTACAGATTGGAAAACTTTCTGTTAGACAAGTGAGGTGACCTAGTGTTATTAAACAAGATTCATCAATCCAAGTACAAGGTAATGATTGAGTGCAACATGGATTGGCCCCCATGGTGACTACTCACATTATTTACTTTTGCTATGAGGAATGTTAAATCTGAGTGATACCTATTAGAGAGACGATGGTGAACCATAGAATGGTAGAATCAATAATGACCCTATGATAGTGTTGCTCAAAACGTACTATTTTCAGGGAGGATCAAGCCAACCTTAGAGGTATCAAACAAATGGAAGATTTTTTCCTACCATGAGAGTTTCGTTAGAAATAGCATGGTGTTTGCCTTTCAAGGATGACAACAACAAGATGGAAGATTCTGAAGGACATCAAAAGACCAAGTTGAGAGTGACCCTAGGACTTTTGATTGACCCAAAGAGTGACCCCTTAGTGTCAAAGGTAGTTCAACAAACCTATGTTGGTGTACAACCCTACCGTGAAGGAAAGTTCTACTCAAGCCAATCTCAAATCAATCTACACTCCAACTCTAATGGAAAAAATACTACCCACAAAAGTTTCTTTTAAGGGTGGTAGCCCACCCATTTGTTCTGGAACCCAGTTATCCAAAACCTGATCTTTCTTTCTAGCCTTCCCAAATCTCGGGACGAGATTTCTTTTAAGGGTGGTAGTCTGTAACATCCCTGATTTTTGGAAAATGCAAAAATCACAAAAATTTGAAACTTTTTGTTTTCTATTAAAGTAAGTCACTAAAAACAAATAAAACTCAAACACAAAGGTTGTATTACTTGTTTTCCAATGCTATTGAAATTAATATAATCCAAATACCGTTGTTTTCTAAAAACCTAAATCCTCAAAACAAATAACTATCCAAAGGAATTATTTTCCCTAATTGCAAACCTTAAAAGTATAAGATGGTTTCTATAAAGAAGTTGTTTTCCATTTTGTTTTCTCCAAATGATATACCAAGTTTTAGCCATAAAGTTTTTATATAAGTTATTTTTGTTTATGAAAACAAGTCAAGAACCATGGAAAACAATATTGGCATTTGTGATTCTCCTTTGAGTTATTTTAAACCCCAATTCAAAGTGTCAATTATTTTCTAAATAAAAAAAAACGCACCTTTAGTTGCTATAAGGGTTTTCTCATATTTTAAATGTAAAAATATGAAGAATGAGTAATAATGACTTTTGAAAAATAATTTGACTTATAGGATGCCACTAAAAATTTATTTGACCTATATTATATTTCTATTTAAAATGGCATTAAGTAGCTACTAGTAATTTAAATCTTATTTTGAAAATAAAATTATTTTTAAGTGTGTTAAAATAGCACACAAATGTTTTCAGTTGAAAGGTTTTATTTTTCCAAAACCATAGAAAAAAAATTGAGCTTATTTGGTTTTATAAATAAATAGTTATGTTTTATTAAAGAAAATAGAAACAGAAAAAAAGGAAACAAAAAAGGGAGAAACCAGCCCCAGCAAGCCAGCCCATCTCCCCTTTCCCTGCCCTATTTTTCCGCACGCGCTGCGCATAGAGGCCAGCCGCAGCCCACAATGAACCCAACAGCAGCCCGCTCCCCTCCCCCTCTCACACTCACCGACAGGTGGGACTGCACGCTGACGTCAGTGGCGACGTCACCGTCTTCAAGCCCTGGAAACGACTTCCGTTTCTTCTCGCTTTGATTCCGCGCGTTTAAGCGCATAAATGCCAGCCCCGATCCCTCCCTATTATACCCCTACGCCTCCTCTTTGTTTCCCCTCCTCTACCCCCTCGTTTCGTGCCCGAGGGCTGAAGAAATTGCTCGCTGGAGGTTTGCAGCCCCACCGCCGTAATCGTGCATATCCGGCCACCTCGAAGGTCTCCCCCGCCCCTTTTTGGTTCCCTTCTTATCCCCTTCCCTGTGTGCACCTCCTAAGTGGGAGCACGATTTTTTTTTGTGCAGAGGAGAGCATATGCATCTCGCCGGAACCCGAGCGCCACAATCCGCGCCGCACCATCGATTCCGGAAGCGAGAGAGCCTGCCGTCCCCTCCATCGTCTTCCACGCATCGTGACGCGTCTCGCAGTGCCCTCCGTTGAGTCTGAGACCCTCTGCAACGTTCGCGCCACCGATCCCCGAGAACGCCGGCCACCGCGACTCCATTGCCGGCGACCTACCAACGCGGTGAGATCCTCTCTCTCCCTCAGCCTTTCGATCTAAAATCAACGCACAAAATTAGATCTGTTTATCGAAAAGGTATGCAACCGTCCGATCTGGATCTGACGGCCCAGATCTGTTGACTTATCCACGTCATCAGACCCAGTCAGCAAACCACGTAGATACACAGTCAGCACACCTGGCCAATCAGGAGCTCCCACGTGGCCTAGCCTTTATTTGAATTTTCTCCCGCTAGAATTAATTGGCAGTTTTACAGTTTAGTCCCTACACCTTAGATCTATCATATCTTTTGATCCATAAGCCCAAATTTAGCAAACTTGGACTTTTTGAAATCACCAGAACATGTAGAATATTTTGGCTTTAACCAAATTAAAAATTTGACAATTTAAAATATGATCATTTTCAAATATGCTTGTTTGATGAAATTTGGCATAATTCAAATTCTACAAATCCAAAAAATTGCAAATAAAATATATTTGGAAACCTTAGGATGTGTAATTTCATGCCCTCTGCCCCAAAATAATTTTTGAACAAGTTAAAAATTGTGTTTAGAATTAATTGGTACATTTGAGTATTTTTTGACATAGATTTAATTCTATAAATATTTTCACTATAGTTCCTTTTGCAAAATTGCTCCATTTGGTAACCTTGGACCAGAAAAACCTTGCCCAACCATTTTTGGACACCCTTGGACCATGACCATGTATTTTAGCCAAAAATCCATCATAGTAGTCCATCTAGTTATTATGTCTTAGATTTTGTTTCTATTTCTTTCTACCATTGTTTGTTGTGGCCATTTTTGGATCCAAGACCAAGTCCCTAAAATTACCAAGTAGTGAACCCAAAACACTAGTACTATAGGTTTCTATCTACTCCTCCATCCCCCTATTCTTTCTTCAAGAATTCACCAAGTCAGCAAAATGGAGATCAAGACTCAAGCACAAGAATGAAACTTCAATATCAACTTGGTGGCAACATGAAGAGCTACAAGGAAGATCAATGAAGAAGTTTTGAAGAAAATACATTGACTCCACACCTAGAAGAAACTCAAGAAAGTACAAGTGTGAAGAAATTCAGAAGAAAGCATCTCCCCCTCTCTTCCTATCCTTCTTCTTATTTTCTTTCCAATTTGACTTAGTGGTATTTGTACCCATCCCATACCCAAACCAATTAGTAAAGTGAAAGACCAGAAGAATTTATCAAGACCAAGAGAAGCACCACACCAAGGAAGGAAACAACTTAGAGGGCATGATGATTATCTTCAAGAAGGAAATCACATGAGGACTAGAAGCAATTCATACAAGTTGAAGGATAACAAGTTATTTCTGTCCAACCATTGACCCAAATGGAAAACCCAAGACTTAGTAATATTTTCCTTTGATGATGAAGTTAGTAGACCTACCCTAACCACAATGGAAAAACTATACATAGTCACTCAAATTTTTTGAAGGTGAATATGACCAAGTGTTTGCATGTATTACTTTAGTTGAAGAAGTAATATCTTTATTCTTAGTGAACTCTTGGAACTTCCTCGACAAGTATGGTTATAATAAAGTTATATCACATCAAACTCAACCTAGTCCATCCCAAGTAAAACCTTGGAAACTCCTTAGAATGTATTGAACCATTAGAAAATAAATTATTTTAAAAATCAAACCTTGACCTTGTCCTAGACAACTTGGTTAAACCTCCTTTCCCATGATTGTTGCTTTGTATGTTTTCTTCACTTGCTTGTTTGTTTGATAGTATGTTTGTTATTGTGTTTTCACTGAATAGATTGAATGGAGAGCAACGATATTTTGTGAAGAGAGTGTGATATCTTCACCAAATTCAACAAGGCAAGTAACACATCATCAACTACCCATTATTTTCTATTGCATTAGTTGATTTTGAGTAGTATGCATTGATAGGAAATTTTTACTAAGTTATATGCTATGCTATTATCCTAGTAGTGTGTAGCCATATCTTTTATCCTTGTTATTTATAGCCTTAGAACTTGATAGATTCTATGCAATGAGACAAATGATTTTTACTTGATGTTGTGGAAAAATTCTAAGTAACAACTTCAATGAACCACCTGGGTGGATTTGGTTGTTTGGCTGATGAGAGTTGAGTGTCTCCCCGAGGGGTGTTCACTTGAGGAATGCCACCCAGGAACAAAGTGATTATGATGTTCCCCAAGTTTAGATTGCTTCCAGTGCAGCCTTTAGTCATATGGGCTCTGTCTTGATCAACTAAGTTGTGAGGGTTCAGCCTGGGCTTGACAAGCAGATGTAGCATAATTATAGGTGGAACGGGTCTTGCCATTGGGTTGGATTCTTGCTTCTGAAAGATCTCGTCTCGATTCTTCTCCTTTCCTTAATGCACTCAGGGTGTATAGGATGTTTGGGTTGAGTTGGGTCTGAAGGTGAAAGTGCACAAGCTCTGCAGAGTCAACAAACTAAGATCTTAGCCGTGTCCCCGGTTATGGACAACTATGAGCAGCTGGACAAGGAAGGACGGAAGAATCACATCACCATTTTCAATAAGTAAAATTTTGACCAAGTGAATAGTAGTTGTGGTGTTTGGATCTTAATCCAATGTTGCCACCCTTTGAAAAGAAAAGTTTGTTTTACAAAAGTGATAGGAGAAAACCGGCTTTATGCAAACTTAGCCAAAACTCCACTCAGCCAAATGAGCATGTAGTATTAGTCTTGCCATTTATATCCACCATAGTGTTACTTGCGAATACATTAAATTGTATTGACTCCCTTGTGGCTGCATATTCCATATTGCAGATGTTTTCGAGTGTGAGAATTTCGTTTAGGATCTCGAGACTATCGCCAACATGTTTTGCCTGTGGCACATGAAGAAGATGGGCTCAATGTTGTACTATGTTTTCCGATGTATTTCTTTCTTTTCTGCTAGTCTTCTAAGACTATGCAAGTTGTAATACTATTTTGTAAAGAATGGATCATGCGATGTAATAGAATTTGATGCATTTGCATGATATTTCATTTTGTACTGTGGTGCTAGCAAATGATCCAGGGACTAGCACAATAACACAGGTGTCCTTACATTATTTAAATGTGGGAACGCTACATGTGATGAGCACAGCGGTAGGAGTATTCCCCTTAGTTAAGAACCAGGGTTATCAATCCAGTTGTGTGGTACTTTCCTCTCATTCCCCGTCTGCAGCAGTACTTCGTGGACCCCAAGGAAGCAAAGCTCATGCGCTGGCACGAGGACAGAAAGAAGGCGGTGATGAGTGATTGCTATGTGTTGTTGGGATACCCCAAGAGGAGGGTGTGATGAGCACGCGGTAGGAGTTTTCCCCTTAGTTAAGAACCAGGGTTATCAATCCAGTAGGAGAAAGAGAATCTTCGGAAGGTTGATGCCACTGGCGGTGGTGCTGGCGCTTCACCAGTGTCAGCAACAACGTGGAACCTGCGCACAACACAACCAAAATAGTTTGCACCAATGGTACAGTAAGGTTGTCAATCTCACCGGTCTTGTTGAAAACAAAGATTAGACATATAGTGTGGAAAACAATGTATGCTTGCAGTAAGTAAAGAGAGCAGGAAATTGTTGTGGTTTGTTTAACGGTGTGGAAAATGGACCGGGGTTCATAGTTTCACTAGTGGTGTCTCTCCATAAAAGATAGCATGCTGGGTGAACAAATTACAGCTGGGCAATTGACAAATAGAGGTTGCACCGTAGTGCACAATATAACATGAAGATTACTATGATATTTAGTGCGGGCATTACAACAAGATACATAGACCAACATCCATCTGCACCTATGACTAATAATCCAGCCTCAGGTTATCATCCGAACCCCCTTAGGTATTAAGTTGCAAGCAAGAGATAATTGCATTAAACAAAGTGTGTAGTGTAAGCAATGCTTATGCACGCGGGCACTCTCACCGATGTTTTCTCCCTAATGGCAACAGCACATCCTCCCCTTCACGTTTCTGTCACTCGAGCAAGGCAACGAGGAGGCATGAACCCACTATCAAGCATAAATACTACCTCTTGGAGTCACTAGCAACTACTTGGCCAGAGAAACCACTATCAACAAAAAGCATGCAAGATCACAAATAACATATGAAATAAAGACTATAATCAACTTGGGATAAGGTCAATATTCATCTTATCCCAGCAAACACAGCATATAGAATTACATAAGATCGATCTCGATCATGATAGGCAGATCACGAGATCTAAACATGGAGGCATATGAGGAGGAGACAACCATCTAGCTACTGCTATGGACCCGTAGTCCAGGGATGAACTACTCACGCATCACTCTGGAGGCAGGCATGGTGATGTAGAAGCCTCTGGTGATGATTTCCTCTCCGACAGGGTGCCGGAAAACAGCTCTAGAACGCCCCTGATCTAGGGTTGACGACGACGGCTGCGGAACTTTTTTGCAATTTTTGATCAGGTGCTTAGGGTTTTCCATCCGGGGGGATTAAATAGGATAAAGGGCAGAGGCGGTGGAGGTCCAAGGGGCCCACACCACCCCCTGGCGCGGCCAAGGGAGGGCGCGCCACTCTATGGTGTGGCCCCCTGATGCGCCTCTTCGTCTCCTCTTCGGTCTTCTGGATGCTTCCGGGGAAAATAGGACTTACTGGCTTCGAACTTTCCAACTCCGAGAATATTTCTAGAACAACTTTTTTGAAACTAAAAACAGCAGAAAACATGGAACTGGCTCCGTGGCATCTTGTCAATAGGTTAGTCCAAAAAATCGATAAAATGACATAAAGAAGGGAGAAAACATGTAGCAATTGGTATAATATCATCATGGAGCATCAGATATTAGGGATACATTTATGACGTATCAAGCATCCCCAAGCTTAGTTCCTACTCGTCCTCGAGTAGGTAAACGATAAAACAATATTTTCTGAGGTGACATGCTACTAACATAAAATTGATCAATCTAATGTAAAAGAATATGCACGCTGAGATCATAAAACTTTAAACACATGCATGATAAATAAAACTTTAATAATAAAGCATAGCAATTACTTTGCATCACGAAGAGTAACTCAAATAAAGGATCATGAATAATAATGAAAAGAAAGGTAAACGTTCATTTCAGGTATAGAGAAAGCATGGCAAAGTGATATTTCAACAGTCCTCAAGAGTGGGGCAAAACATAAATGCCAGGACACTTTTAAAGTTCAAGAGCAAGACTAGACCAAATAATTTAAGAACAAATGATATCACATCATGAAGTAATTATTGATGTTTATGGGACAAATGCACATAGAACTCAGAATGGCAAAAATGCTCTCACAATTGTGCATACAGTTAGAAGATGGAGACTCAACATAAAAGTAAAAGAAAGGCCCTTCGCAGAGGGAAGCAGGGATCACTCATGTGCTAGAGCTTTTTATTTTATTAAACAGAGGTATTAAAGTTTGACATTTGTGGAGGAATGTCTATGTTTTAGGAGGGGTTTATGCTAGTGTCAACGAATGGTAAACAGACAATACAGTACGTCACAAGCCAACTGGATTCACAAGAGCGGCTCCCATGGTGAAGGACGCAACTGGTGTAGAAGGTCATCCCTCTTTCTCTTTTGTTTACGCAATTATTCTTTGACTGATATGATGAGGGGCAAAAATAGTGAAGAGAATTTGTTTGTATTAATTTGGGGCTGGGCACCCTGCTGCCAGCTCTTCTATCATTTTGATAAGCGGATGAAGCCACTAGTCCAGGGTGTGAAATCCAATCAACAAGTGAGATAAAGATTCTCTATTGACGTCCTTATGAGCAAAAACAAGAACACAAAGCAGGAATAATTTTGAAGGTTTTAAAGGTAACACATGAGCAATTTACTTGGAATGGCAGTTAAATACCACATGTAGGTAGGTATGGTGTACACAATGGGAAAAACTTTGGTTTAAGGGGGTTTGGATGCACGAGTAGAGCTCATACTCAGTACAGGTGGAAGTTAGCAAAAGACTGAGAGCGACAAATCAAGAGAGTATAAGAGCCATAATCATGCATAGCGACATAAGAATCATTAAAACATATCACAGTATCACAAGTTCAAACCAATATGGAGGCTATTCGTGACTGGTTTGTATTCATAAACATGGTGTGAGCATGCGCCAAGTCAACCAAATAAATCATTCGAAAGAGAATACCATATATTGATGCTTTACTATGACAAGAACAACTCATGAATCTTTCAATACGTATTAAAAACTCTCAGTTATTCGAGGCTAATCATGCTACTCAATAACCACAAGGCTTTAAAACTAAAATAACATTTAGCATGGCATGAAAAAGTTCTAGCCACAGTCTATACAAGCTTCTACTAGTACTGTTATAAATTCTACTTCAAGCAGCAGTTTTCTTTCTCCCAACAAGCACCATACAAAACATGCTTTAACAAAAATATGATTTATGATATAGCAAGCAAACATGAGATTACTCAAATAACACTACTAAAACTAACATCTCTAATAAGAGATGCATGCAAAATAGGAGCTAAATAAATGCAGCAGCTAGACAGAGATTAAGAATACAACGTATTCTCATGAAAAAGCGGACCGTGTCACTCTCCAATAAAAGAATGCTGGGGTCCAACCAATCTTATTATGAAAGTAAAAACAAACTGAAAACAAAAATAAAAGACTCTCCAAGTAAAGCACATAAGATGCGACCGAATAAAAATATAGTTTCGCTAGAAGTGACATGATAATTTGTTGATGCAGAAGGGGATGCCTTGGGCATCCCCAAGCTTAGACGCTTGAGTATTCTTGGAATTTTCGGGGATGTACCACCAGGGCATCCCCAAGCTTAGTCTTTTCACTCTTCTTGATACATCATATCACCCTCTTCTCTTGACCCTTGAAAACTTCCTTCACACCAAAATTCTCACAATCTTCATTGGCAATGTTAGTGCAATCAAAATAATAAACTCACATGGTTCAGTTTTAACATAATACTAGCAATAAAAAACACATTAGCTACTGTCAAAACTTATTTTAAAAATCTTTTTTCTCAAAAGAACACCAAAACAAAGAGATTAAGATGCAAATGCAATAATTGGCAGAAATCTGTCAAAACAGAACAGTAGGCAGAGATCGATTTTTTCGAAAATCTTATGTTGCTCAAATTAAAAAAGTGTTCAACCAAGAAAAGTTGTGTATATAACTCAGGATTAAGCACAAAAAATCTCAGGTCATTTTGAATTTTCGGTGATTTTTAACGGAATTAACAGTGGACAGCAGAAATCTGTTTCTGCGCAGAAATCCGAAATATAGTGTCAACTTTCCACAAGAGGCTTTACTTGGCTCAACAAAAACACAAAAGAAAATATACATCGGGGTTTCTAAGGTAATAGACAACACCCAGGTGCAAAGCACACCAAAGAAAACAAATAAAAACAGAACGAAAACAGAGAAATAAAACAGGTTGTCTCCCGGTAGCGCTATTCTTTAACGCCTTTCAGGTAAGCATGATAATTTGAGAAGATGCTCACATAAGAAATATTAATTGAAGAAAAATAGATTCATAGAAGCAATCATAAACCAAATTTAAGTCTAACCCACTTTCTATGCATAGGAATATTGTAAACAAATAAATTAAAGAAGCTCAAATTAGAAATCATGGGAAGGTAGAACAAGAGCAACTTCAAAACTTTCAACAAAAAGAGAGGTGTTTTAGTAACATGAAAATTCCTACAACTATATTTTCCTCTCTCATAATAATCTCCAGTATCATCATGAACAAACTCAACAACATAATTATCACATAAAGCATGTTTGTCATGGTATGAAAGAACACAATTCGTATCAAGCTAAAAAATAGTGGGATCAAAATTTAAAAATCAGCTCCTCTTTTTCCCCACTTTTAGCAATAGAAAAACAAGATGATTGATCACTCATAAAAGTTATAGGACACATTATAGCAATCCTATTTTCAGTAGAATTATGATTTATAACATCAAGTAACATAGGACCATCATCAAGAGCATTATCATATAAATTTTCTAAACAAACTTCCTCGTTATCATGCATATCAATAGTTGGAATAAATAGAGGATTCTCATAGGATTTATGAAAGTAGAATGGATTATCATAAATAATAGTAGCAATATTATTCTCACTAGTTTCATTCATAGTAGTATCAAGGTCACAAGTATAGCAAGTATCAACTTCATCAAAAAGAGATATTTCAAAAGAATCAATAGAATCATCACAATTATGAGTTAAAGAGTTACTATAATTGGGAGGTAGATATTCTTCCTCCTCTTGATCATCACTCCTCGCCTCTTTTTCATCCAATGAGCTTCCAGATTCAGCAGTTTATTCTTCCATAGGTTCCTGCAAGGCATTAGTCTCTCCCTTTGGGGGAGATCATTTATTAAGATATTCCATTATGTAGTAATTACAATCTTTGTAATTATCAAAGCAATATTCAAGTATAGCATAAATCTCGTATTTATAAGGTGCATCATCAATACTTTCAAGTAAATAAGCAATTTCGAATGCACCCTTCCAAGCAATAAATTCTTCAATTTGTTCCACATCATATAATTCATAATTTCCCTTAACATAAGAAGATATGGTAACATCATCATTACACTCACATTGAAAAGGGAGGTGTTTATACCTCCTACAACAGCAAGATTTATCAAAGCAATAATTAACATTATAAGTAGAGCACAAGTTTTTAGCATAGTCATGCAATTTATTAATTTGCTCCCATAAGTGTATTCCTTTTTGTGACAAGCGGTGTTCCTTATAATATTTTTGTTGTTCATCTGTGAACCCACTTTGCCTATAAGATCTAGTTTCAAAGACATTAAACATTGATAGCAAGCATGATAAAGAAAAAAATAACAACTAGAATAAGAACTAATTTGTTTGTGTTTTTAATATAGCAAATAAAAACAATACAAAAATCAAAACAAGACAATAAACAAAATAAAGAGGTTGAGAGTGAGAGACTTCCCTTTCCAGAAGACTTCCTTCTCCCCGGCAACGGCGCTAGAAAAATCCTTGATGCGTGTTGGGAACCCCAAGAGGAGGGTGTGATGAGCACGCGGTAGGAGTTTTCCCCTTAGTTAAGAACCAGGGTTATCAATCATGTAGGACAAAAGAGAATCTTCGGAAGATTGATGCCACTGGCACAACACAACCAAAATACTTTGCACCAACGGTACAGTAAGGTTGTCAATCTCACCGGTCTTGTTGAAAACAAAGATTAGATGTATAGTGTGGAAAACTGTGTATGCTTGCAGTAAGTAAAGAGATCGGGAAATTGTTGTGGTTTGTTTAACAGTGTGGAAAATGGACCGGGGTTCATAGTTTCACTAGTGGTGTCTCTCCATAAAAGATAGCATGCTGGGTGAACAAATTACAGCTGGGCAATTGACAAATAGAAGTTGCACCGTAGTGCACAATATAACATGAAGATTACTATGATATTTAGTGCGGGCATTACAACAAGATACATAGACCGACATCCATCTGCACCTATGACTAATAATCCAGCCTCAGGTTATCATCCGAACCCCCTTAGGTATTAAGTTGCAAGCAAGAGATAATTGCATTAAACAAAGTGTGTAATGTAAGCAATGCTTATGCACGCGGGGACTCTCACCACTGTTTTCTCCCTAATGGCAACAGCACATCATCCCCTTCACGTTTCTATCACTCGATCAAGGCAACGAGGAGGCATGAACCCACTATCAAGCATAAATACTCCCTCTTGGAGTCACTAGCAACTACTTGGCCAGAGCAACCACTAGCAACGGAAAGCATGCAAGATCACAAATAACATATGCAATAAGGACTATAATCAACTTGGCATAATGTCAATATTCATCGGATCCCAGCAAACAAAGCATATAGAATTACATAAGATCGATCTTGATCATGATAGGCAGCTCACGAGATCTAAACATGGAGGCATATGAGGAGGAGACAACCATCTAGCTACTGCTATGGACCTGTAGTCTAGGGATGAACTACTCATGCATCACTCCGGAGGCAGGCATGGTGATGTAGAAGCCTCCGGTGATGATTTCCTCTCCGGCAGGGTGCCGGAAAATAGCTCTAGAACTCCTCTGATCTAGGGTTGACAACGACGGCGGATGCGGAACTTTTTTGGAATTTTTGATCAGGTGCTTAGGGTTTTCCATCTGGGGGGATTAAATAGGATAAAGGGCAGAGACAGTGGAGGTCCAGGGGGCCACACCACCCCTGGCGCGGCCAAGGGGGCGCGCCACCCTATGGTGTGCCCCCCCTGATACGCCTCTTCGTCTCCTCTTCGGTCTTCTGGATGCTTCTGGGGAAAATAGGACTTCCGGGCTTCGAACTTTCCAATTCAGAGAACATTTCCAGAACAACTTTTTTGAAACTAAAAACAGCAGAAAACATGGAACTGGCTCCGTGGCATCTTGTCAATAGGTTAGTTTGGAAAATCGATAAAAATGACATAAAGAAGGGAGAAAACATGTAGCTATTGGCATAATATCATCATGGAGCATCAGAAATTAGGGATACGTTTATGATGTATGAGTAGACATCATTGCCTTCTCTCCTATTTAAGCTCCTCCACGGGTTAAACCTAAACACCGTAGCCTTTTCCACCAAAAAGATCTGTAGCCGCCGCCATCGTCAACCCTAGTTCGGGAGGGTTCTCTAGGTCTCCTCGGCACCCTGCCGGGAGGGGAATTCAACACCGGAGGGCTCCACACCACCATGCCTTCCTCCGGAGTGATGCGTGAGTAGTTCATCCTTGGACTACGGGTCCATGGGAGTAGCTAGATTGTTGTTCTCTCCTTTTTATGACTCATGTTTAGATGTTGTGAGCTGCCTAACATGATCAATATCATCTTATTGTTAAGCGTGTGAACCATAAAGACTTGCTAACACACAAACAAGTTCGAGAACTTACCAAAAAATAGCCAACATCTCAATCGTGGATACCCATTATGGCTCATGTATGTTAATTGAAGGATCGAGAGGTTAACTAGAGGGGGGGTGAATAGGTTAACTACAAATTTTAACTTCTTTTTCAAGTTAACAAGGTAATGCTCAAATATAGATTATCTAGATTATGCAACTAGGTGAACAATCCTATATGTTGAGCAAGTACAACTAGCACAAGGTAAGTATATGACTAAGCTAGTAGTAACTAGTAAAGGTAAGTTGAGGAATAACCGAACATAATGACGCGGAGATTTATCCCGAAGTTCACTTCCCAATGGAAGCTAATCTCAGTTGGAGCGGTGCGGTGCCACCAAAGTGGAACACCGAGTAGGCCTCAAATGCCACACCGTATCTCCTTCGAGTCCTTCCACCGATGTGGATAGGCTCGAATCACTATGTTGCCGTTGAGGTTGACAAGTAGAACCTTTACAAGGATGAGGCACACTCCACAAGATTGGAGGGTCCTCACCAAATCCCAAGAGCCTCCAAGACTCCGAGAAGCAAGATCCACGAGCACAAAAGCACCGGGGATATCAACAAGGCTCCGAGCTCCGATGAACTAAGAGCAACAAGATTCCTAGATCCAATGAACTAAGAATGACAAGATCCCTAAGGGATGAGTGGGTGGATTTCTAATCGACTCGGTGGAGTTGTAGATCAGGGGTGTCTCCTTCAAATCCTAAAGTATCACGAGCTTTGGTTGGGGATTTGTGGATATCTTGTTCTTGAGCTTGAGCTTGATCAATCAATGGTGGTGAGAGAAAGTGTGAGTGAGATTGACAAAGCCAAAAGGTAGGTGGAGGCGTCCTTTTATACGTGGGTGTAATACGGCCGTTGGGGGGCAGTTTTTCACCTTACAGCACCCCCCACCCCCCCCGGCATGGGGGCCGGCCTGGCCGGCCTGGGGCAGCCAGGGCCGGGCGCATCCCACCCCGGCCTGGGCCGGCGTGGAGCGAGGGGAGAGGCCGGCGTGGGACGATGGAGGGCGTGCCTGGGGGACCGGCCAGGCCGGCGTGGGGGCACAGGCGAAGCCGGCGTGGGGGCAGCCATCCACCCAGCCAGCCCGGCCTGGGGCCGGCGTGGGAGCAAGGCGGGGCCGGCTCCCCAACCGAAGCGCCCGGCCTGGCACCCGGCCTGGGGCCGGCGGGGGCAGTGGGGTGAGGCCGGACCCCCACCCGAGCAGCCCGGCCTGGCACCCGGCCTGCGGCCGGCGTGGGGCATGGCGAGGCTGGCGTGGCAGCCACCAGCCCGGCCTCGAGCCTGGCCAGGCCGGCCAGGCAGGCCGGCCACCCCCCTTTTTCTTCTCTTTCTTGTTTCCTCCTCATTTATTCTTATTTCTTCCACATCTCTTTCCATAGATTTTTCTACCTTATTGCAGCAATTTGTATGAGGTTTACGGGGAGATCTTTTCTGAGTACACTTAGCAAAACACATTAGTCCATCTATATGTTGTAATCAAACACTCAAAATAGGATTTAGGAACTATGTTCTTTCAATTTCCCCCTTTTTGATGTTTGATGACAACATACGGATTTGCGTAAGAAATAATTTTGCATGGCTATTTGTGAGAGAATTAGCATATATTCGTACCCCCCCTATTTGTGTGCCCAAAACAAAAGATAGTATATTTGATCATCATGTTAAGTGCATCGAACATAATCTCATCTTCACACCATGATTTATAAGATAATGGTGTATGTGATGTAACTATGATATCCTTATGTGAAGTGCGAGAATTATCCAAACATGATTCTAACATTTGAGATACACATGTAGGGACACAACCACTAGAATGATCTTACCATAGCATTATTCTCATAGTTATCTATGGATATAAACTACCCTCATCATGGCTTCAACACATCAAATAGTGAGTAGATGAAATAACATAATAGCCTTGTTATGATCTTCAATATATCAACTATCACACGCATAATATATAGATAGAAAGTACGATAGATAAATAAAGACATACTCTCACAATAACACCAAAGTTCAACAAACCACACAAATAGTCTCAACTAAGAATGACGAAAGCAAATAGCGAAGATAAGACGCAAATGAATGCATGAAATGCAATCCAATGCGTGAGTGTTTCTCCCCCTTGGCATCAACACCAAAAAGGGAGAAAAATGCAATCCCAATCACTCGTCGCCCATCTCATCATCTTCCTCAATGAAGTCCTCTGGAGGAGCCTGACTAGAGCTAGCAGTGGTAGTGTAGGGCGCCGCAAACGAGCCGAGTGAGCTAGCATCATCTCCACACCAATAAGTATGCTGAGACTTCCACAGATCCTCTGAAATCTCTTCTGAGCTGGGAGGACTAAGGGGAATCTTAAGAGCAGTCTGGATGGAATGCTGACGGTGACTAGAGGCCTTGCCCTTGCGATATGCCTCATAATCCTGATTCTGCTTATCAATGAAGAAGCAGTTCATCTTCTGGAGAATCTTCTTAAGGTTGAAAGTCTCAGGAGGAGGACTTGGAGAAGGAGAGCGGCGCACCCCCTGAGATGTACTAGGAGCAAAGGACTCGGTGCGGGTGCGCTTAGGCCGTGGATCATCAGCTGACTCAGGCGCAGCATCAAGCATAAGAATAGACTTCTTGGGAGTCACCTTGGCATAGTTGTTGATGAGACCAGCTGGGATCTTGGTCTCAATAAGGCGCTGAATATACGAGCCATCGATGGGAACCCTCTTTTCACGAACCACAGTCTGCATCTCATGCCACATGTACTTGGCCCTCATTTTAGAGTCAATGTGATATAGAAGGTTGATCATCCACTTGCGTACCTCGCCCTTCTCACCAAATTTGGCATTGATGGTATTGCGAAGAATAGCGTGCACCATATACCAATGTTCAGAAAAGAACTTGACTTTAGGAATGTGCATGGAGCCGGTACCTTCGGGATAGAAATGGCGAATACCCTCCTTGGCTTTCATAACATTCTTGGAATCACCATGAATGCGGAAATAGAACATATAATCAAACCTATACTCGGGAATACCCGATGGTACCAAAATCATCCATAGTAGCAACACACTTGGAGCCACCGCTCATCCATGTCAACGTACGCGGTAGCCGCGTGGGGCCTCCATATGAGAAGTGAACAGTAGCATAAAACTCCTTGAGCAGCTCTGGGGAAAATGGATGAGCAAGATTGTCACCCATGAGAGGAGTGATGTTGTGGTAGTCCATGAGTTCCATAACTTCAGGCCACTTGGTGCGAGCATACTCAATATCAAAGTAATGTTGATCCACATGTCCATGCTGAAGCTTGCCAAGAATAAAGCCATGCATGACTTGATGCATCTTGCAATAGAACCTAGGATCAGGGCATGTGCGTTCACCAAACTCATAAGGATTAAATTTCAGCCTTGCTTCCTCAAAGTCGGTGGTACTAAGACCACCCCAGTTCGTGACCACGGGTTCCTGTGGATTGATTGGAAGAGATGGACCATGTCTCCGTGAGGGAGTAACCAGCAAACATCCGCGACACTCTTCTTGCGAGGGTTGCGAGGGCGGAGAGAGCGGGGGGCATCTGACTCATTTTGGGGATTGGAATCACCTGAAACATATGATGCATGGATATGGAGCATGATAATGAGTGCACATGGTCGTGGTTTGAGAAAAAAATTAATCCATGAATATATGTGATAGCGCCATGGTAAAAAAAACGAAGACTATATTAATCAGGACACGCACATTATTATTAGTGTGAGCATATGATCATAGCATTTGTATAGGATTGTGTTGGTGTTCTTAGGGAAAATAGGCATGGAAGGATATATTTGGCATGATACTATAAACACCATTATAATGTAAAAAGATTGAGGGCATAGCATACACATCATGTCATGATGAACATAATAATTTAGAATCACGACACTAGGACAATCATATCAATAATGTGGAATTTTTGTGGAACCATGGCCAACCATGAGAGAATGATTTGCAAAGTTAGGTAAAGCATAGTATCACACGGCGAGATCATGAGGAGCATATGACATCAACTTAGCATGGCATAGGAATTAATCTAGTGATATATGAGCGGCATGAACCCTAGCATGAATAGATGGGGAAAAATCCTAACACATGAACACTAGTACTAGCACACCGATAGATAGCACTCACATACACATAATCTATAGAAAAGCCCAAAGAAAAATTACCCGAGTTCGAAGCCATCTTCAAACAAAAAGCACTAGGCAATAAAGGGGACCGATCTCCTCCAATAAGGGGCCAACGAGAAATCCGTGTGGAGGAGGTGGCGGAGAAGGACGAGGGCTTGCGGATCCGTGATTTTGGGCGGTAGAGATGGGCTAGGGAGGTGGGGGGGAGGGGGGTTAGGGAAGAGCACCAAGGGGCTCTAATGGAGGAGGAGGGAGGAGGAAGAAGGGGTATGGGGGGTTTGGGTTCGGGTGTGGGCAGGGGTGTGCGTGTAGGTGTGTGTGTGCGTGAGGCGCCCACCCCGGCCTGGGGCCGGGCATGTGGCCGGCCTGGCCGGGCGTGCGGTGCGTGTTGGCGTGAGGCCGGCGTGCAACGGAGGCGAGGCCGGCATGGTGGCCGAGCACCCCGGCCTAGCTCCCGGCCCGGGGCCGGCGCGGAGCAGCGCGAGGCCGGGCAGGTTCCCGAGCGCCCCGGCCTGGCACCCGGCCTGGGGCCGGCTCGGCGGTGGCAGGGGCCGGGGTGGGAGGGGCGAGCGCGCGCGATTTTTTTTTGTTTGTGTTTTTTTTTCGGCTGGTGTTGGGGTGTTGGGTTGTGTTTGGGTGTGTGTTTTTCCTTTTCCCATTTTTTTAAAAAAAATTCTCCCAAAGCAAGATGAAAATACACAATTACCAAGCCAAAATACGCAACAACAACAACAAAAAAAATTCAATTTAAGGATTTACAAGACATATAGTCTAACAAACAAAACGTCAAAGTGAAGCTAGTGTCTTAATAGCACATTTTCATAGGTTTGTTTCTTAGAGCAATTTTATTTGACCATGTGCACGAATGAAATGAGTATGATGACATGCATATGATGTTTTCATTTGTATCCAACGGAGAGAAAAAAATGTGAAACGAAATGAGCGACATTGGATACTAATGAAATATGAAAACAAGTGGAAATGCAAATGAGTGAACACTCGAACACCAACCAAATATTGGGCGGTGGCCGTAGCCACCATGTATGAGTATGTTCGATATGTCACCACGAAGATGTATCTTGGGTGCATTGTCGAGACTCATCATTGAAGCACATGATGTCATTTAAAATGATCATTAGGAATGATTTGTTTATTTATGCACTATAAAGGTAGTGTTGGCTCATTGATTGATCTACACTCTCCCTATGTCTATGTGTGCATCTAGAATCCAAATAAGAGTCTAGTAGGGGTGTGTATGCAAGATTTTCAATCAACTAAAATTGCTTGCACATATGATGTTGAGCTCACTCCTCAATTCCTTGAATCTCTTCACATCTAGAGGCTTGGTAAGGATGTCGGCAAGTTGATCTTTAGTGTTGACATAAGAAAGTGAGATATCGCCATTTGCCACATGATCCCGAATAAAATGATACCGAATCTCAATATGCTTGGTCTTGCCATGAAGTACCGGATTGTGACCAATCTTTATAGCACTCTCATTGTCACATAAAAGAGGCATTGTCTTAATCTTAATTCCAAAATCCTTAAGACATTGCCTCATCCATAAAAGTTGAGAGCAACAACTTGCGGCGGAAATATACTCCGCTTCCGTGGAGGAGGTGGCAATGCAATTTTGCTTCTTGGAAGACCAACACACGAGAGACCTACCAAGGAATTGGCAAGCACCCGAAGTTGATTTTCTATCCACTTTGTCACCTCCCCAATCCGCATCCGAGTATCCCACAAGATCAAAAGTTGTGTTTGATGGATACCAAAGGCCATGATTGGGGGAGTGTCAACCAAGTACCTAAGAATCCTCTTGACCGCAATCATATGGCTTTCCTTGGGGTTAGATTGAAATCTTGCACACAAACCCACACTAAACATAGTGTCTGGTCTAGATGCACAATGGTAAAGCAAAGATCCAATGATAGATCGATAAAGTTTGGGGTCTACCGGTATACCTTCATGATCTATAGTAAGATTCGTGGTTGTTGGCATTGGATAAGGTAATGGTTTGGCATTGTTTATATCAAATTTCTGAGCATGTCTTGAATATTTAGCTTGAGAAATAAAAGTCCCTTCATAGTATTGCTTGATCTCAAAGCTAGAAAGAACTCTAATTTTCCCATCATAGACATCTCAATTCACTTGTCATTAGTTTTGCAAATTGATCTACAAAACTCACGTTAGTGGATCCAATATAATATCATCAACATATACTTGGCATACAAAGAAATGTCCATCTACACTTTTGGTTAAAGAGAGTGGTATCAATTTACCCCAAGTACGAAACCACGATCCACTAAGAACTCCTTTAAATGATCTTACCAAGCACGTGGAGCTTGTTTGAGGCCATACAAAGCCTTATGGAGGAAGTAGACATGGTTAGGATACTTGGGATCCTCGAACCCCGGAGGTTGTTTAACATATACCATTTCATTTAGAGGTCCATTTAGAAAAGCACTTTTAACATCCATTTGATGCAAGATGAAGTTATGACTAGTGGCAAATGCAAGTAATATACGAATTGATTCAAGCCTAGCTACGGGAGCGAAAGTTTCACCGTTGTCGAGACATCGTAGTAGTTTTCATAGACGGGGGTGTCATGAGACTACGGTAGAGACGTGGGGTAACGGGATAGCGTGGTAACACAGAACACGGGATTTTACCCAGGTTCGGTACGTCGCGACAGTACGACGTGCCTACTCCTGCACTTCTCACTAATTGGGACTAAAGCCCGTAAACAGGGTTACAATGTGAGGGTTTTAGATCTAAACCACTCGGCGAGGATGAGCTTCTCGGCGAGTTGGCGTAGAGCTTCTCTGTTTGTTCGTTGTTTCGTTTATCTCCCGTCCGGCTTTATATAATAGCCGGATTAGGGCTTACAGAATAGGAAACCTAGAAAACTACGGTAACTTGTAACTTGGAAAGCAAGGAATCCGTCTTCTCCTCCAAGCCAGATCACATGGGCTGTGATCCGGGTTCTTCTAGAATCCGGCTTCTGCGCGTCGGATTACTGGGCCGCCTAATGGACCTAAGCCCACTACCACTTAGGCCACCCTGGTAATCCGGCACTTGGCCTACCATCTTCTATACCCCTATTTGGTATATATCCGACAGTAGCCCCCAAGAAGGATCAAAACTCTGATTCTCCGCTATTCGCCAAATGTTCTTTGTCCGAGAAATATTGATTCAGCAGTCTTGATTCTTCTTATTCTTTATTTGAAAAAAGATGGTGGCATGAAACTCGGAATCCTGAAAATCCGGCTTTTCTCTCACGATCCTTCGTGGAGAAGAAACTTCCTACGTCAGCGCACTCAACCATGCTGACGTAAGTGACGTTTGAGATTTACTCGGAAAAACCCAGAAACATATCTCTGACAGATTCGCGCGGGAAACGAGGAGATAATCATCATTACTCCGTCGTTTCATTTCCCGGATTTTCCGGCGAGCGACACGCGGCAAACATCCAACGGTCAAAATAGCCGTTGGCACGCATCTAAACGGTTTTCCGGCTATAAACAGCCGTCCTCGTCCTCAACGAAAACTTTCCACACTCCCCACTGCCCACGCCATTGACGCGAACGAGCTCGAGAGCAAAGCACTGTCCCAGGCGCACTTAGCATCCAAGCACGCCGGAACGCAACGCGCCACCACGAGATGGCCTCCTCGCCGTCCTCACCGACCCGCGCCGCCATCAACGAGCTCATCAGCGATTTAGATCCACAACTGGGATCGCCCAAGCACACCGACGGCGAGCCGGAGAAGACCACGGCCTCCGCGGCGGGTGACGCAAATTCTTCCGCCGCCGCGGACGTTGCGGGATCGAGCTCTGCAGCCTCCCCGCCGTTTGCTCCAGAAACGGCGGAGGAGAAGATCTTGTTTCAAGTCAACGAACATACTGCTACTGAAGAAGTAGAATTTGTCGGCGACTGGAATCCGAGTAACTCTTCCCTTATCCTCCTTCGACAAATGTCAAAAGAGGGATTAATAGTTAAAGGCAAATGGGAAAGTCATATGGTGAGCTCGAGCCCAGACCAAAAGACGGAGAGTGTGTCCTCCTTACATCTCATATTACACGAGGTATGGGTTTACCTCCTTCTGCCTTTTTCATAGACATCCTTAACTATTACGGCGTCCAACCACATAACCTCTCTCCAAATTCCATCCTCTATCTAGCTAGCTTCCAAGCCCTTTTTGAGGGATATCTCGGAATAACTCCTAGTCTAGATTTTTGGCGATACTGTTTTGAAGTAAAACATAACATCACAGAAGGTATTTCCCCTATCTGTGGAACCATATCTTTCATTCTTCGGAAAAATAGAGAGGATTGGTTCCCGAGAATACAAATGCCAGAACCCACCAAATCCTGGCTGGGTTCTTTCTTTTATCATCAGGACATCCCATTCCCTGGCAAGGAAATCGGGGTTCCTTCATTCGTTAATTCCGCCGCCATTCCTCGAGGGAGTTGGACAGTCGAAGCAGTTGAGACATTGCCGGAAAATTTAATGAAGATAAAGCGCCGTATTGCCAAGCTTACTTCTTCCAAACCTTCCTTAACTGGGAAAGACACTGTTTTATGCTGTTTTGGACGTCGCATTCAACCCCTTTCATTTCGTTCCCGGCTTCTTTGCGAATACCAAGGGCCAGAAGATAGCATGAGGGGAACAGATAAAGCCTATACCAAGAAAGATTTTATAAAGCGACTTCATCAGCTGGTTGCCTCCAGCGCCCAAATCGAAGAAAACCTAGCCATTTATCACGTGGAAAATCAAGTTCCTAAGGTATTTATACTTTCCTTGTTTCCAAGTTTTTCTCTGATTAACTTGTATCTCCACCTTTTGATCATGTTGTGAATTCTTTCCTAGTTCAACGAACTCGGAGGAAATGATCTTGCTTCCGATGCCGAACTCAGCGAAATACATGCTAGGTTTTACAACAACCGGAAGCGCAAAAGGCAGGTGACTTTCGAGAAAATGGTAACTGTTGACGGAATTCCTGTCGCCACCTCCAGGTATCTTACCGGGATTTTCCTAGTTACCATCCTCCTTCAGTTCTTCGAGATTTTTAACTCTCAGATATTCTTCTTTCAGTCTTGCCCCAACTCCTTTGAAAACAAAGAAGCTGAAGAAACATAAAGCTGCTATCAAAGAAGAATCTTCTTCCGCAGCCATGGGCCCGAGGAATAGAACGGAAGCAGAGACAGGTGAAAATCTCCGGACCTCTGCTGGAAACGAACCCGTCTCCAATTTGGACAGTAACATCCGGATAAAAGAAGAACCGTTCGACGATCTCGGATATATTCGTCCGGAGGCTAAAAAGTTCTTCGCTCCTGCCCCTCTAATTCGTCCTTGGCCACAGGGCGGATTAGTTGTTCGCAATGATATTGTATTTAACCCTCGCCAGGTCTTACAAGATGGACTTCATCACGTTTGGATTCTTTTTGCTGAATATGCCAAAGAATTCAACGAGAACTTGGCCGACTTGCGAGAAATGAGCCAGGTGATACCTATAGCCCCCAAGCATTAAGTTGAAAATCTGAATTCTTCTTAATGTTTCATCATATGCTTGTTCATACTTAAGCATTTTGGCTTTCATTTCCGTATTCAGCATTCCGCAGATGCCATAAACTTGGAAGTTTTTAAGAAGCTTAATCTCAAAAGTAGAGAAGTAAAAACCCTTCAATCTATGATTGAGTTGAAAAGCAACGAGCTGGCGTCATCTCAGCTACAATTGTCTAAAACAACAGGTATGTATTCTCTGCAGTTTTTATCCGGATAACATTTGTCCCGAATTTTCATAAGCTCGAAATGTTTTTGTGTCCCCTAGCTGCTTTAGCAAAAGCCAACAAAATAGCCAAGGACGCTAGCAATGTATCTCGGCTCCGTGCAGAAAACTCGAGCCTTCATAAGGAACTTACGAAAGTTGAAAAAGACCTGGAAGCCAGTAATCTGGCCCTTGGGATTGCTCAATCCCAGGCTTCTTTGCAAGCGGCGGAAAATAAATCTATTATCCATAATTTTGAAAGTATGCTATCCCCGCGCATGAAAGAAGGCACCGAAATTGACAAGGTTCTTGGTAAGTTAGTTCCTTTTACCAATTTCTTCATGTCTTACTTTCTTTTATTTTGTGGCCTAAACTTGTTTCTGCCATCAAAACAGGGAATATTCCAGGCATTTCTCGGATTGAGAAAATCCGAGCTTTTGGAGAAGTATGGAACGCGATCAGAAATGTAGGAATGCAATTGATTAATAAATTCCTTCCCGCAAGTACTATAGATTTCTCGGAAGTTTACAAACTCCCGGGTGCCATCATGGAAGTTGCGGGATCAAAGTAATTCATCCTACGCTCCGCTGCACGAGGTGGTGCGCGCATGGCACTAGGCCTTATGCGCCTGCACTATCCTGACGCGAAATCTTGGCGCGTGGCCTCTGGTGTCCCTCAAGGGTATACAGAGGATCAGCGAACCGCCATCTTTGATGAAGTCAAAGGCCACGCCACCAAGATTGCTTCCATGGTTAACATTTCTATCACTTATCCAGAAGGAGAGGTTCCCGCGGTCCCCGAAGATGAAAGCAGCGAGGAAGACTCGGATGCTTGAAGGACTGCCTTTAACCTGGATGATGGATTTGTATAATAGGAGCGCTATTTACACTGTAATTCATACTGTAACGCTTCTATTTCATTTGTCGAAACAAGAACTCCGCCTTTTGCAGCTTTGAATTATGAAATTCTTTGCAAGTTTGTCGGGTTGAATTGCTCCCTTATCTACTAAGTTCTCTGGCATATGTGTTTTGACTGTCTTTAGTGTTTTAAATGACTCGATAGCATTATGATCGTCATGACGAGTAACTGGGTATAACCAATCAGTTAGAACTCGAAAACATGGACCGTACTAAAGGAATTTTTACTAACCAGATCCAGTGACCCAACATATATTCGATCAGGTAATGCTTAAAGATTTGTAAGGAACTTTCTTGAAACTTGGGCACGCAGGCACAATCCGAGTTTCCTTTAGCCATTAACAGGCTGAAATCATTCAGTTTTTTAACGCCGAGCACGCAGGCACAATTCGGGTTAACATTGAGTATTTTGTAAGATCATTGGGAAATAGAAAAGGTGGAAACATGCTTTTACTATAATGAACTTGTAAAAAACATGGATATCAGAATTCCAATGACTTTATTTCATGATCTCAAAAGATGTTTACATAGATATTGAACTAAGTATAGAAGGGACGTAACTGCTGGATGCTCCAAGGTCTCTTTGTCTCTCCTAGCTCATCATCTATCTTTCTCTTTCTTTTGCGATTCGGTTTCTCGGGATCGTCTTCCGTATCTCGAATGTCAACAAGATAGTATGATCCATTTTTCATGGCTTTACTTATGACAAATGGCCCTTCCCATACTGGGGCTAATTTGTGCTTCCTTTGCTGCACCAACCTCAGCACTAGGTCACCTTCTTTAAAAGAACGATGCCTGATTTTCCGACTATGGTAAAGTCTCAAACCCTGCTGGTAAATGGCGGATCTTTGAAGCACAAGCTCTCGTTCCTCTTCTAGGAGATCAACGGCATTCTGTCGTGCCTCTTCGGCGTCTAATTCGTCAAAATCTTGCACTCTTGGGCTATCATGGATCATATCTGTTGGGAGAATAGCTTCCGCGCCGTAAACTAGGAAAAACGGGGTTTGCCCAGTTGACCTATTTGGCGTCGTTCTTATACTCCAAATCACGGAAGGCAACTCTTCTACCCATGCTCCGGCCGCTCTGTGAAGAGGAGTTTCGAGTCTTGGGCGTATTCCTTGCAGGATTGAGCTATTCATTCGCTCAACCTGTCCATTGGATTGCGGGTGTGCCACAGATGCTAGATCTAGGCGAATTCCCGTTTGTCGGCAATATCTTGCCAACTCTCCGATGGAGAAATTTGTCCCGTTGTCGGTTATTATGTTGTGTGGCACACCGTATCTCATCACCAAGTCGATGATGAAATTTCTAGCAGTTGCACCATCCAGCTTTTTGATGGGTTTGGCCTCCACCCATTTGGTGTACTTATCCACTGCTACTAGCAAATGAGTAAGTCCGCCTCTTGCGGTTTTGAATGGTCCCATAATATCTAGCCCCCAGACCGCAAACGACCACGTAATGGGGATAGTTTTAAGTGCTTGGGCCGGCAAATTGGTCTGCATAGCGTAATATTGACATCCTGCACATGTATTAACTATATGCTCGGCATCTGTCTTGGTTGTTAGCCAGAAAAAACCCGCGCGGAATGCTTTTTTGACTATGCTTTTTGATTGAGCATGATGTCCGTAATCGCCGGCGTGGATTTCTTCCAGTATTTCTCTTCCTTCTTCTGGTGAGATGCACCGCTGAAAAATTCCAGAAATACTGCGTTTATATAGGCAGCCGTCAATTACTGTGTATCCTTTGCATCGACGTTGTATTTGTCTTTGCAAGACTTCGTCTGCTCCTTCCGGGTACTTCTGATTGACTAAGAAGTTTAAGTACGGAATTGTCCAGTCCGGTTTAACGATCATGACTTCAATCGATTCAGACGCCAGAGGGTAATCAACGTCTCCACCTTTTATGGATGGCTCATGTAAGTGCTGAACGAATACTCCTGGTGGTAAGGTTTTTACCCTTTCTGATCCCATGCGGGCTAGCGCATCCGCGTTCCAGTTTTCCTCCCTTTTGATGTGAAGGACCTCGAATCCAAAGAAACAGATGGCGAACTCGTCTACCGTTCTCCGATATTCGGCCATTATAGGGCTTTTTGCGTCCCAGGTTTGGTTGAGCTGATGCTGCACCAAATCCGAGTCGCCATAGCACAGGATGCGCTTCACTCCTATTTCTTTTGCGATATGCAAGCCGTGAAGCAAAGCTTCGTATTCTTCCACGTTATTACTGGCGTTGAAGTGTATTTGCAACACGTACTCCATTGTGTCTCCCTTAGGAGATTTTAAGACTACGCCAGCCCCAGCTCCTTCCTTCATCTTGGATCCGTCAAAGTGCATGATCCAGTACTCGGACTCCGGCATTGGTGTTTTTTCCATTGCTTCTGTCCAGTCGGCAACAAAATCTGCCAAAACCTGAGATTTTATGGCCGTCCTTGGCTGGTACTTAATGTCGAAGGCTGCCAGCTCAATGCCCCATTTGGCTACTCGGCCGGTTGCCTCTGCATTGTTTATAATGTCTCCTAGTGGTGCTTTACTAACCACTGTTATGGAATGCCCTTGGAAGTAATGGCGTAGTTTTCTAGATGCGAAAAATACACCATACGCCAGTTTCTGGTAGTGTGGGTACCTTTGTTTTGACTCGGAAAAAACTTCGCTTATGTAATATACCGGATGTTGGTCTGGTATGCTTTGTTCTTCCTTTAACCGTTCCACAATGATTACCGCACTAATAACCCGATTTGTAGCCGCAAGGTACAATAACATGGGCTCTTCGTCTTTTGGGGATGCCAAAATCGGAGCTTTCATCAAGGTTTCCTTCAACTGAGTCAGCGCCGCATCGGCCTCTTCTGTCCATTCGAACTTGTCGGATTTTTTCAGCAGCTTGTAGAGTGGTAATGCTTTATCCCCCAGCCGACTAATAAATCTGCTAATGGCAGCTGCGGAACCCGTCAATCTTTGGACGTCTTTGACGCAGGTAGGTTTTGTGATGTTCAAGATTGCCTTGATCTTTTCCGGGTTAACTTCTATTCCTCTGTGAGAAACGATGAAACCCAGAAGTTTTCCTGAGGGAACCCCGAATACGCACTTAGATGGATTCAACTTCATCTTGTAGGTGCGTAAGTTTTCGAAAGTTTCTCGCAAATCCTCAAGGAGTGTTTCTTTTCCTTGGTTACGACAGCAATATCGTCCACATAAACATGGACATTTTTTCCAATCTGACTATGCAAACAACGTTGCATGCAACGCTGGTAGGTTGCACCTGCGTTCTTCAGGCCAAACGGCATGGTTACGTAATAATACGTCCCGTATGGGGTTATGAAAGAAGTCTTAATTTGATCTTCCTTTTTCATGCGTATTTGGTGGTACCTGGAGTATGCATCCAAAAAGCACAAAAGCTCAGAGCCTGCTGTGGCGTCTATTATTTGATCGATTCGCGGTAATGCGAACCTATCTTTCGGACACAATTTGTTCAAGCCTGTGTAATCTATACACATTCTAAGAGCAGTAGTGTCTTTCTTCGGTACTAATACCGGATTTGCGGACCAGTCAGTATGAATCACTTCCTTGATGAAATCCGCTGCTAAAAGCCGGATAATTTCCTTGCCAATAGCCTTCCGTCTTCTTCCGTCAAATCGACGGAGACCTTGTTTGACGGGTTTTGATCCAGGAATAACCTTAAGTTGGTGCTCAGCAAGTTCCCTGGGTACACCTGGCATGTCCGCTGGACACCAGGCAAAAATATCCCAGTTCTCACGGAGGAACTTGATGAGCTCGCCTTCCTATTTGTCAGTCATCCCAGTCCCTACGACGACAAATTTTGTCGGATCTTTGGGATCTAGGATTACCTGTCTTGTATTCTCGGATGCCTTGAAGCTGTCTGTTGGCTTCCGAGTTTCTTTTCCTGCCGGCATTTCTGACGGCGATACCTCCTTGGCTAATTTCTTCAGTTCTTCCTTTGCTATAACTCTCTGAGCGCAAAGGACGTTTTCTTTCTCCAACTCATTAGCCAGCTTGAAATCACCAGCTATAGTGATTACTCCTCCCTTGGGTCCTGGCATCTTCAGCTTGTTATAAATATAACAGGATCTTGCCATGAATTTGGCGAAATCTGGACGTCCGAGTATTGCGTGATACACGCTTTCGAACGGCACTACCTCGAAGGATACTTTTTCCTGCCAGAAGTGATCTTTATCTCCGAAGGTGACATCTAGGGAAATTTCTCCTAGGGATCGTGCTTGCCTGCCAGGGACGATACCATGGAAGCGTATATTGCTGTAGTTGAGCTGAGACTCGGAAATCTTCAGGTGCTTCAGTGTATCCAGGTACATTATGTTAATGCTGGATCCTCCATCCATCAGCACTCATCTTAGCCTAGTATTTTGAACAATAGGGCTTACAACAAGAGCTTGTGTGCCGGGTTCAGGGATATTTCCGGGATGATCAGACTGATCCCAGATTATCGGTGTATTGGAGTACTTCAAGAATTTCGGGGTTGCCGGAACAACCACGTTTATCTCTCGAAGTGTTCTTTTTGCCACCTTTGCTGATGGGGTTGCTAAGAAAGTTAGCATTGCTTCTCCATCCACTCTCGGAAATTTGGGTTCGCCTTTACGCTGTTGTTCCTGGATTTTTTCGTCAGTGTCCGATTCACTGTCTTCTTTGTCAGCTTCTGGCTTTTGTTTGGCGGGTTTCCTTTTGGAACCCTTCCCTTTATTTCCGGATCCTGCAGTGCCTTTCATGTGCTTATTCAGCCGGCATTGCGCGTTTGTATGGGTGGGTTTCCCAAATTGCGAGTGGTGAACGCAAGGTTCCGACTTAATCCTTTCCCACTCCTCTGGAGTGTAATTGATTGGATCTGGGTTGCGTCCTTTCCACTTGTTTCCCTTTTCTCCTCCAAAGGCTATGTTCACCTATTTAGGCTTTGTCGTTGTTTCTGGAGTGGCTTTTTTGTCAGAACGAGGGGTTTTCTTGGCGAGTATCAATGATTCAATATTGCCTCCTCTTGCTCTGATGTCATCCTCGGCTGCGGCATGCTCATTGGCGGTTGTAAGCATGGATCCGAGATCCTTGTGCTTTTTGGAACCAACCATGAACGGTACAAGTCCGGGTTTTAGGCCATTGACGAAAGCATGCATTGCTTGTACGTCAGTTACTCCAGAGCAACTATTCTTCATTGTTGTCCATCTGGAGATGAAATCCACATATGGTTCATCCTCAAATTGCGTGCAACGGTTTAGCTGGTTGATGCTATTCGGGCGTTTGTATGTTCCCCGGAAATGCTGAGTAAATACTCTAGCCATATCGTCCCAGCTGTCGACTGTTCGTGACGGTAATCCATTGATCCAATCTCTGGCTCCGTCCAGCAGCATTAGGGGAAGAAACTTGACAGCTTCCAAGTCTGTCCCGTTGTTGATCTGGACGGCTGTATAGTAATCCGAGAGCCAGGTATCCGGGTTTGTGCTGCCAGTGTATTTCTTGTACGTTGGACCGACCTTGGCAAAGCCAGAATGCAGCGTTATTCTTTGGATCCTGTCGGTAAAACATTTAGGACCAAAATATAGATCATCTTTTTCTGCTCTGTCAATGTGTGCAGAATATCTTTCGGCTGAATGGACAGAAGGGGATCTGCTCCTTTCTCTTCCATTGTTGCGCGAACGCGCTCTTCCGGGATTGTTTCTATCTCTTCCGTGTTCACGCTCTTTTGGATTAGGCGGAGTTCTACTCCTGTGCCTTTCTTTGTCCTTAGGCGGTGTCCGGGATCTCTCACGCCTGTGAGGTATATCGTATCTTCCAGCTTTCTCAGCTGGGTTTCTCGGAGGTGGCATTATTTTGCCGTCTTTCCGGTGTTTGTCTTCCCGATCATGGGGTTTGTACCCATCTTTCGGGAGATGGGATCCGGTTCTAGACGCTGCATCCCGGTTGTCGGGGTTTTTCTTGTCTTTTCTCGGATCCTCTTTTTTATCTTTTGGGTTGTCTCAATCCCCGGGTTCTTCCGGTCCAGGGGCTCCAGCAGCGCAAGTAGATGTCTTGCATAGGGCGGAGTTATCATGCAGCCTCCCTGATCGCTCTTGAGCGCGCTGTTGTTGTTGCAATGCTTTTCCTAGGAAAGCATACACCCGTTGGAGTTTTTCCCCGTTGGAATACAGATCGTTGTTAAGAATCGCGAACGCTGCTTCCGCGTTTTCTGCTGCGGTCTTGTATATTGGTTCGCCCTTGGCATCTTTGCCGTTTAACTGCTTTTGCCAAGACGGGTTATGGAACCTTTCTTTTGGCTGCAGTTCTTCCGGTCTTGCGATTCCGGGTAACCTAGTAGGTTTTAACGCGGATCTATTCTTTCTCTCGTACTCCTCTATTTCTTCCTTCATGACCTTGATGTCATTATGGGTTTGTTGGAGATGTTGCCGAGATCTGAGTAGATGTTGCTGTTGCCGTTGGAAAGCTTGTCTTCTGGCTTCCAGCATCTCAGGGGGTTCATCTGGTCCCACTGGCGTTTGCAATAGCTCTTGCTCTTCCTGTTCCGTCATTGGCGGAGCAGTGATTTCCTTAGATTTCTTCTCCGCAGGCTTTGTTCCGCTAACATCTCCAACTTCCAGGTTTTCATCAGCGAGATCAGCTGATTTTTTCTTCCGGATTTTGTATTGGAGTTTTTTAGAAGCACGGTGCTTTTTCTTGGAAGAGGGAGGTTTTTTGACAGGCTCATCTTCTGTCATCTCCTTGACACTGGGGAATATCGGAGAAGTTTCTCCGTCTTCTCTCTCTTCCACTGGCAGAGGGGTTTTAGGGCTTTCCTGGCTGCCGGCGTCCGTGGTATCAGCCGGTTTTGCCATTAAGACTTCATGGAATCCCTATTGAAAGGATTTAACCTTTCTTACGAAGGCGTCCTCATCTTCGTCTTCGGAGTCGAAGTTATCCGATCCGGTTTCCGACTCCAATCTCACCTCGATGGCGGCAAGCACGGATTCTGCTTCCGAGTTCATCGTCTTGTTGACGGATGTCGGATCTTCCGCCGCTGTGACGGGTGTTTGATCTTCCGTCTCCATGACGGGTGCGTTGTTGTCTGCCTCTTGCACGGGATTTCCATCATCCGTGTTTTCGGCGATTTCGGATTGCACCATGCCGATAAAGTGTGTATTACTTTTGTCTCGGCGATCTGAGCAGAATCCGGCATCATAGTCATCTTCGACTGGGTATAGGGCGGGTGGGATATATTTGCTTCCACCGCAAAACCCCATTGCTTCTGCAGTTAGCCCGATAAAGATGTTAGCAGATCCTATCGGTAGCACGCAGGCACTTACCAGGTGGTTTTGCGCCGGTATGTAGGATCCGTTGTCGAGGAAGCGCCCGACGTTGTTGTCGAATTCCAAGCTTCCGACAGTGATTGATCTTCCGATTCCGCCAAGTATCCCAGATCGGAATCTTACGCCTGACGTCGTTTGCCCCATGGTGGGCGCCAACTGTCGAGACATCGTAGTAGTTTTCATAGACGGGAGTGCCATGAGAGTCCGGTAGAGACGTGGGGTAACGGGATAGCGTGGTAACACAGAACACGGGATTTTACCCAGGTTCGGTACGTCGCGACAGTACGACGTGCCTACTCCTGCACTTCTCACTAATTGGGACTAAAGCCCGTAAACAGGGTTACAATGTGAGGGTTTTAGATCTAAACCACTCGGCGAGGATGAGCTTCTCGGCGAGTTGGCGTAGAGCTTCTCTGTTTGTTCGTTGTTTCGTTTATCTCCCGTCCGGCTTTATATAATAGCCGGATTAGGGCTTACAGAATAGGAAACCTAGAAAACTACGGTAACTTGTAACTTGGAAAGCAAGGAATCCGTCTTCTCCTCCAAGCCAGATCACATGGGCTGTGATCCGGGTTCTTCTAGAATCCGGCTTCTGCGCGTCGGATTACTGGGCCGCCTAATGGACCTAAGCCCACTACCACTTAGGCCACCCTGGTAATCCGGCACTTGGCCTACCATCTTCTATACCCCTATTTGGTATATATCCGACAACCGTAGTCAAGTCCTTCGACTTGAGAGTAGCCTTGAGCAACCAATCGAGCCTTGTTGCGAATCACTTGCCCATGAGAATCTTGCTTGTTTTTGAACACCCATTTAGTTCCAATGATATTATGATCCTTGGGTCTTTCCACTAGTGACCATACTTTGTTTCTTTCAAAATTATGGAGCTCTTCATGCATAGCTTGAACCCAATCTTCATCTTCAAGAGCATCATAAACTTTGATGGGTTCAACATGAGAGACATATGAATGAAAACCACAAAACTTGAGTACTTGTCCACGAGTGGAGACACTTCTCCCCAAGGCACCAATGATGTTCTTTTGGTATAGTGACTTTTGTTGCAATCTTGATGCTTGACGAGTCATGATACGACCAAGTGCATCATCGGGATTTTCATTGGGGGGAATATCCTCATCATTTCCTTTATCAAGACCATTGTCCACTCGTATTGGAGTTCTTGGTGATGAAGCACCAAAATCATTTCCACCATTTTCATTGGGTGGATCTTGATCACTTTCTTGATGAGAGGTATCCACATGAAGATCTTCTTCTTGCTCTTGGTCTACCATTTGATTGGTGGTTGATGTAGAGGGCTCCACTTGCGTGGAGCTAGTTCCATCCTCATTTGCCACCAGGTGTCCCTCAACGGGTATAAGTGGACCTACACCCATTCTTCCTATGGCTATGGAGGACGGTTCATCACCTACAACATCACAATCAATTTGCCCCACTTGGGAGCCATTATCCTCATGAAATTCCACATTCATAGATTCTTCAACACACCCGGTGGATATGTTGTAGACTCTATAAGTGTGGGAGTTCGTGGCATAACCAACAAAAATGCCTTCAAAAGTTCTAGCATCAAACTTAGACAATCTAGTTCCCTTTATGTAGACTTGGCATTTGCACCCAAAAACTCGAAGATATTTGAGGTTGGGTTTGTTACCGGTTAGGAGCTCATATGGAGTCATGCCAATCAACGGACGAAGGAAGAGTCGGTTAGATAGATGACAAGCGGTGTTGATGGCTTCGGCCCAAAATTTATATGGGGATTTGAATTCGGCCATCATAGTTCTTGCCATATCAATAAGTGTGCGATTCTTCCTCTCCGCTACACCATTTTGTTGAGGGGTGTACGCGGCGGAATATTGATGTCTTATCCCCTCTTCACTCAAGAATTCGTCCATGGTGTAGTTCTTGAACTCGGACCCATTGTCACTCCTAATGGACAAGATCTTGGTGTCATATTGGCGTTGCACTTCGGTGGCCCAAGTTATGAATCTTCCTTGAGTTTCACTCTTCTTCTTGATATAGAAAACCCAAGTGTATATTGTATAATCATCAACAATAACCAAACAATACTTCTTGCCACCAAGACTATCATATGTGGGAGGCCCAAATAAATCCAAGTGAATGCGCTCAAAGGGTCTTGTTGTGGCGATGATTGATGTCTTGGGATGATTCTTCTCATGCATCTTTCCGGCAATACAAGAGCTACAAGGACGATCTTTGGAAAAATTCACACTTGTTAGTCCTACCACATGCTCACCCTTCACAAGAGTTTGTAAATTTCTCATACCGACGTGGCCTAGGCGGCGATGCCAAAGCCACCCCACGTCGGATTTAGCCATTAGACATGTGGCGATATGTTTAGTTTCTTTCGAGAAATCCACTATGTACATACCGTTTTCCACAAATCCAACAAAGGCTACTTTAAGAGAAATAGTGTGAAGGACAAGCACATGATGACGCCCAAATACACATGTAAAATTGCACTCACAAAGTTGCAAGACGGAAAGAAGATTATATCCAAGGGACTCAACAAGGAGACTTTCTCAATGGATGAATCCGGAGAAATGACCACCTTGCCATGTCCCAATGCCTTAAGTTGTGAGCGATCACCAATAGTTACATGAGCAAATTTGAGAAGTTGGAGCTTCAAGTCTTCTAATACTTCTTTGCTTCCGGTCATGTGTGCGGAACAACCACTATCAATCATCCATGATGTTCCACCGGAGATACAACCCTACAATGAATCAACTTCTTGTCTTAGGTACCCATTTTTGGATGGGTCCTTTTTTGTTAGTCACAAGGGTCTTGGGAACCAAAATAGCATGCTTGTAATCATCACCATATGAGGTGCCTACATACTTTGCATAAACATGACCATTAATAGATTTAAGAAGCACATAAGATGGGTTATATTTTCCCGCAATTTTGTGAGTAGTAGTGTTCCTAGGAACAATACTTTTAGCAATAATATCAAACTCATCTTCCTCATTAGCCAACTCCCCCTCCTTTACAAAAACAATAGAGTTAGTGGAGTGAGTTGACTTCTTCTTGTAAGCCACCTTGGATGTGGAACCAAAACCAAGGCCTTCTTTACCAATAACTCTCTTATGATTACTCAAAAGATCATTGAGGTTCTTTTGGCCTTGGATGCATGTGGCAAGACCTTTGTTGAGTTGTGCCTTCAACCTATTGTTCTCCTCAATGAGAGTTGCCTTGACACACAAAGGGTTAGTAGCACAAGAGTTTTCATTCACAACTCTTACTCCTTTTAAGGTTTTGAGCTCATTTGAGATAGCGCGATGATCAATTTTAAGCTTATCAAAATCCTTAATGAGTTCATTATCACCTTGGTTAGTTGCATCATTTAAACTCATGAATTCCGTTACCTTAGCAAAAGAATGTTGACAATCAAGTTTTACTTTAGCTATGTCAATTGAAAAGGTTTCTTCTATGCTTTCTCTAAAGCAATGTGATTCATCTAGAGCTTTCTCAAGCTCCTCAATTTTACTAGCATCATCACGAGCAAACTTTTCAAGTAACATTATTCTCTCCTCATGTTCATCAATGAGGCCATGTGCCTCACTTAATTGATCCATGAGAGAGACAAAGATAGATTTAGTTTCTCCTTCTAGTTTTTCCACAAAGTTTGTCAAAGGGTCTTCCTCGACACAATTTAGTAGTGAAGGAATAGAGGAGTTAGCAAGTATGAGTGTAGGAGTCACCTTTGGGGGTATACCCTTGGCCATGAAGCACTTGTGACTCTAAGGACCCTTGTGGTCATTTGGGTTGGAGAAGAGAGAGCTTAAGTTAGGAGGTACAACGCCCCTAGCCATGGCCGCCATACCTACTTGTTCGCCTTCACCATCACTCTCTTCACCACCGGATGTGTACTCAGCTTCTTTTGCAATCAATGCCCTAGGAGGGCCTCTCTTGATGAAGTTCTTGGACTTGGGAATGAAGGTGGATTTCTTGATGAGTCTTCCTCCATTCTCAATTCTACTCTTGAAGGGGCACTCGGCAACGAAGTGCTCGGAATCTCCACAATTGAAGCAAGTTCTTGCTTTCTTCGTGCTTGAGGATTCCTTCCCTTTATTCTTGGTGGCATTGGATCTAAAGTCTCCTTTCTTCCACCATTTGTGTTGAGCAAGAGCCAAGCATTGTTCATGTGATGTCTTCATCTCTTTCTCGGAGACCTCATGAGTGGATCCACCATCATCACTTGAGTAATTTTCTTCATGGGGAATGACCTTGGCCTTCAAGGCAAGAGATGCTTTATTTGCTCCGTTTACACGAGCCATGACATCATCGGAAGTTTGCTTCATGACCTTTAGAGTGATAAAGAGACCCAAGACATCATTGGGGGATAGGTCCAAGTAGTCGGCCCTTGCTTGAACATTCATCACCATGTTTTCATTGTATGGCATCAAGGTGAGTAGAAATTTCTCCTTGACCCAATTTTCCGTACAATCCGTGAAACCACTATCTCTCATGTCATTTACAAGAGCCTTGAGTCTTCTAAACATGCCTTCTATGTTCTCTCCATCACCCAAGTGAAAGTGTTCAACTTTTCTTTGGATGATTGACTTCTTGGATTTTTGGAGGTTGACATTGCCGTCAAACATATCGACAAGACCATCATAAGCTTTCTTTGCACTAGTGAAGGACCGGATGTGCTCAACTCCTTCTTTTTCCATTGCCCTCTCCAACATGTGCAAAGCATGAGCGTTGAGTTTCTCATCTATGATGTCACTTGAGCTTAGATTTGCGGGGTCCTTTGGCTCATATCCTTTTTCAACAATTCTCCATATTTGCATTGAAGAGCTGCACATGTAAGACTTCATGGAAGCTTTCCAATTAGTAAAATGATGCCGATCCACCAAAGGAGGTGGACCAAGATGAGTAACATGCGGATGTTGAACATTAGGAGCATTGTTATAAGCAAAGCCAAAAGAATTTCCACCACTACCATTTAATGGTGAAGATGATGCGGATGCTTCTTTAGTTGGAATGGGGTTTCCATGTTCATCTAAAATAATCTTTTCACTCGATTGTCTAGATGGAGATGTCAATTATTTTATTAGTCCCTCCATCTTTTTCTCGGAACTATCAATCATAGCTTGGATTAGCTTTTGAATCCCATCCATGGTGACGGGATCATCGGGCATCCTTACCTCCTCTTTTAGGCGGTAAAGCCTATATAAAGAGACGAGGCTCTGATACCAATTTAAGGATCGAGAGGTTAACTAGAGGGGGGGTGAATAGGTTAACTACAAATTTTAACTTCTTTTTCAAGTTAACAAGGTAATGCTCAAATATAGATTATCTAGATTATGCAACTAGGTGAACAATCCTATATGTTGAGCAATTACAACTAGCACAAGGTAAGTATATGACTAAGCTAGTAATAACTAGTAAAGGTAAGTTGAGGAATAACCGAACATAATGACGCGGAGATTTATCCCGAAGTTCACTTCCCAATGGAAGCTAATCTCCGTTGGAGCGGTGCAGTGCCACCAAAGTGGAACACCGAGTAGGCCTCAAATGCCACACCATATCTCCTTCGAGTCCTTCCACCGATGTGGATAGGCTCGAATCACTATGTTGCCGTTGAGGTTGACAACTAGAACCTTCACAAGGATGAGGCACACTCCACAAGATTGGAGGGTCCTCACCAAATCCCAAGAGCCTCCAAGACTCCGAGAAGCAAGATCCACGAGCACAAAAGCACCGGGGATATCAACAAGGCTCCGAGCTCCGATGAACTAAGAGCAACAAGATTCCTAGCTCCAATGAACTAAGAATGACAAGATCCCTAAGGGATGAGTGGGTGGATTTCTAATCGACTCGGTGGAGTTGTAGATCGGGGGTGTCTCCTTCAAATCCCAAAGTATCACGAGCTTTGGTTGGGGATTTGTGGAGATCTTGTTCTTGAGCTTGAGCCTGGTCAATCAATGGTGGTGAGAGAAAGTGTGAGTGAGATTGACAAAGCCAAAAGGTAGGTGGAGGCGTCCTTTTATACGTGGGTGTAATACGGCCGTTGGGGGGCAGTTTTTCACCTTACAGCACCCCCCCCGGCATGGGGGCCGGCCTGGCCGGCCTGGGGCAGCCAGGACCGGGCGCATCCCACCCCGGCCTGGGCCGGCGTGGAGCGAGGGGAGAGGCTGGCGTGGGACGATGGAGGGCCGGCCTGGGGCCCGGCCAGGCCGGCGTGGGGGCACAGGCGAGGCCGGCGTGGGAGCGAGGCGGGGCCGGCCCCCCACCCGAAGCGCCCGGCCTAGGGCCGGCGGGGGCAGTGGGGTGAGGCTGGACCCCCACCCGAGCAGCCTGGCGTGGCACCCAGCCTGGGGCCGGCGTGGGGCATGGCGAGGGTGGCGTGGCAACCACCAGCCCGGCCTCGAGCCCGGCCAGGCCGGCCAGGCAGGCCGGCCACCCCCCCCCCCCCTTTTTCTTCTCCTTTCTTGTTTCCTCTTCATTTCTTCTTCTTTCTTCCACATCTCTTTCCGTAGATTTTTCTACCTTATTGCAGCAACTTGTATGAGGTTTACGGGGAGATCTTTTCTGAGTACACTTAGCAAAACACATTAGTCCATCTATATGTTGTAATCAAACACTCAAAAAAGGATTTAGGAACTATGTTCTTTCATTAACGAAGATGGAGGGAACCTTACAAGTCACTCATTGCACGTATTCTCGTAACTTCACGATTCCAACATATCACGAGGTGAGACTATGTGATCTAGTATGATCAAACCCTTTGATCATAACACATATAAAACTCGTTACCGATATCGTCCTCTTTTCTTATCCATATCCCGGATGCCCTTGTGATAAATCACAATGTGTCTAGCCAGACGATTGGTTTTACATTGGTGATACTAATAGGGCCCAGAGCATGTATATCTCTATCGTCTAGAGGATTCAAATACTAGTCTTGAACGATCTTAGTTCCACTACACTTATTAGATTATACCTATATGTCAACGTTATGATCTCTAGTTATGTAAAGATGGTTGATGACATCCAAAGTATAACTCTAATTCTAATTATTTCCCCCTAATTGTTCGAGACGAAGGGGGAAGTTCTAGAGGGGGTCTAGGGTGGCGCCACACTTTGTGGTACTACCGCATTGGTCCTAGGCCCACTAGGGAAGGCGCATCCCCATCCCAAGACATTCCTTAATTCATTTTGAAAAGAAATAGAAAAGTATGAAATTGAGGGGAAGGGAAAAAGGAAAGAGGTAAGAGGAAAGGAAAGGTCTCCCAATTGGGGCAGTCCAATCCAAATCGGGCTAGGGGAAAGGGCGTGGATGCACTTTCTTGGCCGCACCAAGTACCCTCCCGTAAGGAAAGTCCCCTCGTCCTCCCACTATATAATGACCCCCACCCCATGTGAAAAGATACACAATTGGCTCTTGGGTCTCTTTCTATTGGGATTTTTAGGTGCTCTGTCCCTTTAGACGAGATCTAATTATCCCTCTCCCTCTCATGTGTTGAGAAACATGATATGTCCAAAATGTATGTAAATTTTTTTATTGTTCCACGCTATTTTTATACCAATGCCATATGTATTATAGTTGTATATTATTTATAGCCATTTTCCTGGATTAACCTATTGACAAGATGAGTTTCTATTTTTCTGCTATTTTCTATTAGAAGATCCCTGCATAAAAAGTCCGAGAAAACCCAGGAAATGATGTAATAATTATTTCCTCAACGATACGAACACAGAGTCCTAAAATCTCTCGGAGGAGGGCCACGAGGTGGCCATGCGAGTTGAGGGCGTGTATGGGCCCTTGGCTGCACCCTCGGTTGCATGGTCCCACCTAAACTACTCCCGGGAACTTCATTGTAACATCCCAAGTATGAAAATACCCCTAGAATGCTTTGTTCTTTGTTTTATTTCAAGCAATGCATCATGTCATCATGTTTACTTATTGTTTGCATTTGTTTTCCATCTGTTTTATCATGTTTTCACAATTCAAATTCAAACCTTTTTCAAACCTGGGTTCATACTTGCTCTGTTACAACATTTTGAATAAAAATCACAAGTAATAACCATCTTTTTGGTTCCATGTTTTCCATAATAATCACTTGGGAAGATGATGTTTAAAATCAATTAATTATGATTCAAACCCCATTTAAAATTCAATTTCAAACTCACAAACAGAACCATATTTGAAATTATGTTGTTACCCAAAGCAAACCAATTCAAATTGCCTTTTTACAACAGGGGTTACCCTATTTAAATGATGGTTTTTATTAATGTTTATAAACATTAACAAATTGCAACCAAATTGGTTTGAATTTTAAACAGCAAGCCAACATTTAAAATTTTGAAAATCAAAGCTATAAAATGTTTGCTTTTTACCTAAGGAAACTCCCCTAATTTTTCTAGATTTTTCCCTAACTTAAAAACTATGTTTTTCTACCAAAAGCATTGCTACAAAAAAAAACAGAAAAGAAAAATTAAAAAGGAGAAAAACAGCCGCGCGCGCGCGTTACCTAAGCTACCCAGCCCATCTAAACCGCAGCCCAGCCCGCCTACGCGCCACTTACTGGTTCGTTGCGCTGAGATGCGTGCGCACCTTCTAATCTCCTTTCTCCCTCCCGTACGGCGACCATCCAGCGGAGCCACCTCGACACCGCGGCGACTCCGGCGGCTAGGGCAGCGTGCAGGCCCTATAAATACCTCCTAGGTACCTGGCGCTGTGCCCTAGTGCCTAGGTTTCCGCCTCCACCTCGCAGCGCCGCCAATTCGCCTTTTCCCTCGAGCTCCACCTTCCTGTTTTCCTCCCGCCGGCGAGCTTCTGTAGAATTCGATGGCGCCGCCGCAGCGATCTCCCACCTAGCCACCCGCCAGCCGGAATCAGACCGCCGTGGTTACCTCTTCCCCTTGGACACCCACAATCGCCACGGTGAGCCTCCGATCGTCGACGCCGTCCTCTCTTTTCCCTCCGGCCGCCGCGCCCCGTTCTCTGAACTTGCACACCCCGTCGCCGTTGCAGATCAGCGCTACGGCTTTGGAGCACGGGAGTAGCACCGCCACCATCTCCTCTACATCTTGGACACCCGCGGGGGCACGGAGAAGCACCACGTCCTCGACACCGTCCGCGATCGCGCCGCCGTCGAGCTCGCTGCCGCCTCTGAACCTCGACGCAGCCACGGTGAGCCCACCGTCTCTCTTCCCTCCCTCTGCTGCTCTGCTACGACACCGTGTGCACGCTCTCCACGTCCAGCACAGCCACAGCGAGCGCCGCCGTGCCGTTGATCGCCGGCGAGCCCTCGGTTTTCCTTCCGTCAGTCGAGCACGCAGTGTTTCGTCAGTTAAAAATTCAGTCTTGCGCGAACTGAAACTATATCCTCTCCGCGTCGCCTCCTCTGTCAGCTGAACGCGAACACCGCAGTGGTACTGAACCTTTGCGCGCAGCGCCTGGGCACGGGTTCGAGTCCCGGAAGCCACAAACTTTTTTGGAGATTTTCTCCCACGCGCAGAGCCCCACCAGGCAGTGGCACTGGAAGCCACGCCAGCGTGTGCGCCACGCTGGCCCCTCTGGCCCACTGCGCAGTGGCAGTGGGTAGCTAGAACCTGAGTAGCAAAAGGTTTTCTGCGTAATTCAAAAATTCCAAATTCTTTTAAATAACAGAATTAAATCAAAACTTTAAAATTCAATATCTCCCATTTCATAAATCCAACAAATGCAAACTTTATATGTTATCATATCCAAATTTCATAATCTTTCCATCTAGCTCATTTGTGTTCTGTTTTGAATTTTCAAAATACATTTAAATTTCAAATTTAAATAATTCAAATGCAAATTGAAATAATTCATAACTAATTCATACTGTTTTCAAATAATACAAATAAAATATGTTTTTCACACCATTTTGAATGCTCTATTCAAATATAAATTTTGTTTTCTGGTTTGAACAATTTGAACTGCCTAAAATATTTAAATCTTGTTTAATTCAATTAAAAATTGTTTAAAATTGTTTAATTCATAAATAATTAATCCTAAGTCCAATTTCAAAATGTGAAACATGTAATCCAACTAAAATTTGATAAACTTTTCAAATATAAAATTTTTAAATTGTTTTGCACACCTTAATTTGATGATAACAACATTTACTTGTGTGCCATGTTTAAGTAGCAAAATTCCAAACTTAATAAATGCCTTTCTAAATTGTTAACTATTATTCCAATTGCATTTAACTTGTTATGTTTTTGTTATTCATCATGCATGCATCATACTAAGTCACTTACACATGATGCCTAGTGATAGAACAATTAATTCAACTCTAAAGCATGGGCTTCCATATGCAACCTTTGCATATGGAATCCATTTAAACTTGTGTTTCATGTCAAGCAAGTTATTTTGGTGCATCTATTAAACATGACATGCATCATCCAATGTTTGTGCACTTATGCCATGTATTGATTGCCGTCTTCCTTCGTTGTTGTTTTTGCTTCTTCTCGATTAGACGACGACGTTGGTACCGACGAGCCTTACGACACCACTACTCAGGACCTAGCCCAGTACGAGGCTGAGCTGCCAGGCAAGTTATCACTCACATGAACCATCGAGTTCCTTTCCACACTTGTTGTCGATACTATCTTTTGTCTACTATTGCTAGCCCTATGTATCGTTGCTTGTTCTCCGAACCCATCACATGATACCTTGAGCCATGATATTGCCACCACCTCCATACCTACAGCCATTGCTTGTGCCTGTTCTTATCTAGCATGCTTAGGGTTGCTTTTACTCGAGTCTGTTATCGGTTACTACTGTTACTATCTTATTATCTGGTCCGGGGCTCGTTATTAATCAATCAATCCTGTTAATTGCTAATGGTGATAATAATTTGATGATAAGGCACCGGCAGGAGGCCCATGAGTGGTTTTGGAGCCTGCTAGTGTCGACCCTAATAGGAAAAGGGTCTTGTCTACTGATCCATGATGAGCGCACTACCCGCATTTGGGAAGCGAGTATGGGCGCCCCCCTCAACTTGACCTGATTCGCATCTCGTCCAAATCGCCCCATTTAGTTCGTGTTTTCCATTTGCCGCATGCATGTTTTTGCGAGCCCAGCGCAGGGTGGAACTTTCGTAGTCGGCATATAGGGGGACACGGTCTTAGAGTGCTATGATGGTCCATTTTCTTCTGGGCTTGATTAGCCGTGCGCCCAAGGTTCTTTGGGCTTGATGCGAGGAATGGTCGGTTGTGTTGAGTGCCCCGCTTGGTGGGAGGCATCCCATCTGGCGGGATATTCATGAGTGTACGGCCAAATTGGTGCAACCCTGCAGGGATAATCTTCTCGAGAAGCCGTGTTTTCCGCGGTTATGGATTACTTGGTGAAAGTACTGGCTAACAAGTACTCAGGACAACTTCAACATAACTATCAATCATGTTTCACCCAATGATTAATAACCTGACTAGTAATAGGTTATTCACACAATAACTTGATTCACCTTATCCCAACTGTGTGAGTTATCCTAGGATTGCTTCTTTGGATAAGGGGCGAGATCCAGGATGGGTTTGATTGAAGTTATCTTTCAGTTGGTTACAATCCTCGATCTTATCTTTTCTGTTAGCCGGAACTTGTAGTTATCTACTGTAGTTGGTTAGAGCAGCCAGCAGCAACTTTTATATTATCCCTTTCTTCCGTTGATCCCAAGCATCAATGCTTGTGTTGACGGGTAACTCCTTGATGAACTGTGAGTCTTGCTTGCCAGTACTTGGATGTACTGACCCCGTTGGGGCTGTGGTTTACGCAGAGTACGACTACGACTACGATGCTTCCCAGGATGGCTACTTTGTGGAGTTCGACGACGCTGCAGACGAGTAGTTAGCTGGACCAGGGCAGGATCCAGACCTACGTGGATGGGCTTCGCTTTTCTTTATTTTCTCCGGCTTCTTAAGCCATGGATTTGTCTGTACTCAGACCCCTTTGATTGCTTCCGCTGTTGTAATGGATGATATGTTGGGACATGTGTCCTCTGGATGTTTGTATTCGATATTTCTGCCTTAATGAAGGCCAGTTGCCCTTATTTCATTCTTTTGTGTCTTAGAGACATTCTGTGCTATTTCGTACCAAACTGTTGACGTACCGTGCGTGTTTGATTATGAAGTACGTCGACAGTAGTGCCTTTAGGTTCCTAGCGGATAGTTTACTTCGACGGTGGAAGCAGGGCTTGTGTTGTCGCGCATAAGCGCAGGCCTACCAGGAAGCTGGGACGTGGGAGCATGTTTGCCCCATAATCCAAGCACCTGACTTCCAGTTCGTGCGGGGAGTATCCTCTAGAAACCTTGGGTGCGACAAATGGTATCAGAGCCTGTCTGCCTGTAGGATCCCTTTTTACTGGTCGCAGTTGAGTCTAGAAACTATTTTGTAGCTATACAGGAAAAATGAAACGTGAGAGTAGGAATTCTGCCATTTTTCTTCTTTCCCCACCACCCACCCTTTTCTGGTAAGGAAGTGCAACGTTGTTTTCTGTTCTCACCTAAACTTTCAAGTTAGGATTTCACGTGTTTTGGGTTCTCTGTAGTACCTCAGGACTTTTGGTCTCGTTTTCCCGATGTTGCTTCGATATCATGTTCTTTTCAACATCCTTTTCGTCCATTGAACCTTGTTGTTGTTTTCCACATCCTTTTCCTTCTACCGGAGTCTAATCAAAACCTTCCAAATAATCTGCAGATGGGTCTCAGCTACTACCCGCAGGTGGTTCGCATGACTCGCTGTGAGAGCACCGCCGGTTTTCCGGAGTTGCTGAGAGACATGGTTACCTTTCTGGGGTTCCGTTGGGCACCAGAGTACCAGGTCTACGAGCACCAGCGAGAGTTTGACCAGACTTGCTACCGGGCTATCGTCTACATTCTGTCGGATGATGGCAGGAGCATTGCACACCAGTACGAGGCAGTAGGGTCCACAGTGGATATGGCAGTGCAGCAGGCAGCGTACGTGAGTATCACCGTTCTCCGTGCTGACTACTGGGGGTTTGATAAGTCCAGTTTTCGTCACATCCCCCGTGGTTACATCACGGCAGCGGGAGTTCACTTCACTATCCACCGCGACATGGATACCTACGAGACTGACAGCTCCAGGCTCCAGATCACTGCCCAGTTCGCTAGTCACAGTGATGCCGTTGCTTCCGCACTTTCTCAGGAGTTAGCCTCAGTCAGGGAGCAGCTCCACCTTGCTCTCACTCGTCTGGCGACGTACACCACAGACTTTGTTGGAGACGAGCGCTTCGCACGTGTCGTTCAGCCAGCTGGTCTTCCGTTGCCAGATGCTGGAGGTTACGAGCCGATCAGAGGCCCACTTCTCGACCTCGGAGCTGGTTACACAGGGATTCCCCGCTATGGAGCACAGGGGAGGACGCTTTCTACTTCACCACACCGAGAGTTGCTCTCAGAGCAGTTCCTATCTACATGGATCGTCGTGATACCTACTTCCGTGGGATTCCTCCTCACCGTATCTCGTCGTACTACTCACCGCCGTCCTGCGTGATGAGCATGGGAGTACCGTTGTATCCATTACTAGCTGTGTCTAGTTTATCCTTTCGTTTTCGAACCATGTATTGGTCTGTTGGATATTCTGATGTATTTGAACATGTGATGATGTACCTGTTGGTTATCTATTCATGCGTCGGAATAATCTATCTTTCGGTTACCAAGTCTATCCTTTTCTGTTGTTGTGCTAAAATGAATTTCTGTTCAGGATGCCTCCAACCAGGAACAACCCGCCTCCGCCACCACCAATGGGGGAACTGTTGGCTCAGATGACCCAAGTGGTGACACAGATGGCCCAGATCCAGGCTAACCAGCAACACAACCAGAATGCTCCAAGGGTCACCATCAAGGACTTCCTCAGCTTGGGCCCAAAAGCTTTCGTGACAACACGTGAGCCCCTGGACGCTGATGACTGGATCCGTGACGTAGCAAGAGCTCTGGAGATAGCTCATGTTGCTGAAGAGGATAAGGTCAAGTACGCCACCTACCTACTGAAGGGTCAGGCAACTACTTGGTGGGAGAACTACCAGGCCATGAGGGCTGGCTTTCCTATCAACTGGGGATGTTTCAGAGATGCCTTCCTGAAGCACCACATCCCGGATGGTCTCATGGAAAAGATGCGTGAGGAATTCTGCTCTCTCAGATAGGGCAAGCTGGACGTTCTCGGCTACCAGAACGAGTTCAATCGTCTCGCTCGGTACGCTGGTGACGAAGTGTCCACCGAAGCCAAGAAGATGGCAAGGTTCCGCCGAGGCTTTAACCCGGAACTGAAGTACGCTCTCACAAACATCAAGTGCAAGGACTTCGTGGAGCTTGTGAACACCGCGCTCAATGAGGAGAATGGGCGCAAGGCGTTCGAAGAGTCCCGCAAGCACTCGCGTGAGGGTGGTTCCTCCTCCAACATGACCACCCCTCCGCAGAAGCGCCGCATCTGGGTGCCAAATGGTGCTGTCACTCGGGCTCCAAATGCCCAAGCTTCTCCAGGCTATGGTCCCCGCCCACCCAACCCATCTCAGATGCAGGGTCAGAGGTTCCCGATGGGGCAGCCAAGGCCAGGTCCTTCTCGTATCGTCACTTGCTACAAGTGCAAGGATACTGGACATTATGCTGATAAGTGCACTCAGAAGCAGCTACCCCTACCTCCTCGCCCCAACACCAACCAGGCTATGGTTCGTGCTCCTCCGGCTAAAGCCTTCAACTCCAACAATAGGCCTGTCGGGAGGAACGCGAGGGTGAACCATATCAAGGCCGACAAAGCTGAGGAGGCTGCTGACGTCGTTCTCGGTATATTACCCGTAAACTCTATTCCAGCTAAAGTGTTGTTTGATACTGGAGCATCGCATTCGTTTGTGTCAAAGATCTTTGCTACAACGTACAATTTAGCTCTGGTTCCGCTAAGCAATCAAATCTATGTGCACTCTCCGGGAACTAAAATGATTACTTCCAAGATAAGCATGGACAATCAGATCCTAATTGGAGGTCGTGTATTCCTTGCTTCACTCATGTTGCTGGGAAATTCTGACATTGATGTCATTCTGGGTATGGATTGGTTGAAGACCCACAAAGCTAAAATTGACTGTGCTCAAAAGTCAATAACTCTCTCCCACACTTCAGGCCAGATAGTCTATTCTCCATATGGATCAACTTCTGTTCAGCTGTTCAGCCTCGATGCCAAACCCCTTCCTGCAATTGAAAATGTTCCGGTGGTTTGTGAATTCCCTGACGTCTTTCCAGAAGAGTTGCCAGGGATGCCTCCGGACAGAGCAGTTGAGTTCGTGATCGAGCTTGAGCCAGGTACTGCTCCAATCTCTAAGCATCCATATAAGATAGCTCCTCCTGAACTGAAATTGTTGAAGGAGCAAATCGATATGTATATGGACAAAGGTTTCATTCAGCCTAGTTCCTCCGCTTGGGGTTGCCCAACTCTGTTTGTTGCCAAGAAGGATCAAACTAAGAGACTCGTGGTTGACTATCGTCCTCTCAACGAGAAAACCATCAAGAACAAGTATCCACTTCCTCGTATCGATGATCTTTTTGATCAACTTGCTGGAGCCTCAATATTCTCAAAGTTGGACTTGAGGATGGGTTACCATCAGATAAAGATCAGAAAGGAAGATATTCCTAAGACAGCTTTCACCACTCGTTACGGTCTATATGAATACACGTCATGTCCTTTGGTCTCACCAATGCACCGGCAACGTTCTCAAGACTCATGAATTCTGTCTTCCATGAATACCTCGACAAGTTCGTTGTGGTATATCTTGATGACATTCTAGTCTATTCCAAATCCGAGGAAGAGCATGGAGAACACCTTCGTCTCACTCTCATGAAACTTCGCGAGCATCGTCTGTATGCCAAGTTTTCCAAATGTGAGTTCTGGATTCCAGAAGTTGCATATCTTGGTCATATCATCTCTGCCAAAGGCATTGCCATTGATCCTGAAAAGGTTAAGGCAATTGTTGACTGGAAACCCCCTAAGACGGTGAAGCAAGTCAGAAGTTTTCTTGGCTTGGCTAGCTATTGCCGTCGTTTCGTCCAAAACTTTTCCAAGATTGCTAAACCTCTCACTGATCTCACAAAGAAGGACAAAAAGTTCGTTTGGACTCCACAATGTGATGAGAGTTTCAACCTCCTGAAGACTAAACTCACTTCCACACCTGTTCTAGTTGGCCCCGACACCACCAAACCTTTCCAGATATTCTGTGATGCATCTCTCCAAGGCCTAGGAGCAGTTCTTATGCAAGAACGTCAAGTTGTCGCTTATGCTTCACGTCAGTTGAACCCACATGAGCAAAACTATCCCACTCATGATCTTGAACTTGCAGCAGTTGTGTTTGCCCTCAAGAAATGGAGACAATACTTGTTGGGTAACAAAACTGAAATCTTTTCCGATCATAAGAGTCTGAAATACATCTTCACTCAGCCAGATCTGAACCTCAGGCAAAGGAGATGGATTGAGAAGATTAAAGACTTTGATCTCACCATTTCTTACACTCCAGGCAAGGCTAATGTTATGGCCGATGCTCTCAGTCGCAAATCCTATTGCAATAATCTCATGATCATGGAAAGCCAACCTCCACTTCATGAAGAATTCCAGAAGCTGAACCTTGGTCTTGTTCCTGAAGGATACCTTGCTAGCTTGACAGCCAGTCCAACTCTCGAGGACAAGATTCGTTCTGAACAACTTCGTGATAATGAAATCAAGAAGATTGTGGGTCACATCAAGGAAGGCAATGATAAGTTCAAGTCCTTCTCAATTGATGACAAGGGAACTGTGTTCTTCGAAGGACGCATTGCAGTCCCTCAGATTCAAAGTCTCAAGGATATCATTCTCAAGGAGGCTCATGAAACTCCTCTATCCATTCACCCTGGAAGTACAAAGATGTACCAGGATCTCAAGACTCTGTATTGGTGGCCTGGCATGAAACGTGAATTGCTCAATACGTTTCTGAATGCGACGTTTGCCAACGTGTTAAGGCAGTCCATCAGAAGACAGCAGGTCTACTCCAACCTCTGAAAATTCCTGAGTGGAAGTGGGACATGATTGAAATGGACTTCGTTACTGGGTTTCCAAGTCCAAAAAGGGCAACGATGCAATCTTCGTTGTTATTGATCGTCTCACTAAGGTAGCTCACTTCTATGCTGTAAAGGAAACTATCTCAGCTAGCCAGTTAGCAGAGCTCTACACAGCAAAGGTTGTTCCCCTTCATGGTGTTCCATTGGAAATAAGCTCAGACCGTGGAAGTATCTTCACTTCTCATTTCTGGAAAAGCTTTCAAGAAGCATTGGGCACTAAACTTCTGTTCAGCAGCTTATCACCCTCAGTCTCAGGGGCAAGTCGAAAGAGTCAATCAGATTCTCGAGGATATGCTCAGAGCATGTGGTCTCTCCTTTGGCATGAAATGGGAGGATTGCCTTCCATATGCTGAATTCTCCTACAACAACAGCTACCAGGCAAGCCTAGGAATGGCACCATTTGAGGCACTGTATGGTCGCAGATGCAGGAGTCCAATCAATTGGTCTGGAGCTGGTGAACGTTCACTTTTAGGCCCTGACATTGTTAAGGAAGCCGAGGAGAAAGTTCGTATCATTCGTGACAATCTCAGGATTGCTCAGTCTCGTCAGAAGAGCTATTATGATAGCAAGCACAGGGATATGGTCTATGCACCTGGTGATAAGGCATATCTCCGTGTAACTCCCCTCAGAGGCACTCATCGTTTTGGTGTGAAAGGAAAGCTTGCACCAAGATACATTGGCCCTTTCAACATCCTCTCAAGACGTGGAGAGAATGCTTATCGTCTTGAACTTCCAGAAAAACTATCCAAAGTGCACGATGTCCACGTGTCACAACTCAAGAAGTGTTTCAAAGATCCAGATCGTGCAGTTGATCATGATTCCATTGAGCTGCAAGATGATCTATCTTATGAGGAGCACCCTATTCGTATTCTCGATGAGACCGAGCGTAAGACTCGCAACAAGAGCACCAAGTTCTTGAAAGTCCAATGGTCGCATCATTCTGATAAAGAGGCAACGTGGGAGACCGAAGAGGATCTTCGCAAGAAGTATCCGGACCTGTTCATTTCTCAGTAGGGAATCTCGGGGCGCGATTCCTTCAAGGGGGGGCGTTTTGTAACATCCCAAGTATGAAAATACCCCTAGAATGCTTTGTTCTTTGTTTTTATTTCAAGCAATGCATCATGTCATCATGTTTACTTATTGTTTGCATTGTTTTCCATCTGTTTTATCATGTTTTCACAATTCAAATTCAAACCTTTTTCAAACCTGGGTTCATACTTGCTCTGTTACAACATTTTGAATAAAAATCACAAGTAATAACCATCTTTTTGGTTCCATGTTTTCCATAATAATCACTTGGGAAGATGATGTTTAAAATCAATTAATTATGATTCAAACCCCATTTAAAATTCAATTTCAAACTCACAAACAGAACCATATTTGAAATTATGTTGTTACCCAAAGCAAACCAATTCAAATTGCCTTTTTACAATAGGGGTTACCCTATTTAAATGATGGTTTTTATTAATGTTTATAAACATTAACAAATTGCAACCAAATTGGTTTGAATTTTAAACAGCAAGCCAACATTTAAAATTTTGAAAATCAAGCTATAAAATGTTTGCTTTTTACCTAAGGAAACTCCCCTAATTTTTCTAGATTTTTCCCTAACTTAAAAACTATGTTTTTCTACCAAAAGCATTGCTACAAAAAAAAACAGAAAAGAAAAATTAAAAAGGAGAAAAACAGCCGCGCGCGCGTTACCTAAGCTACCCAGCCCATCTAAACCGCAGCCCAGCCCGCCTACGCGCCACTTACCGGTTCGTTGCGCTGAGATGCGTGCGCACCTTCTAATCTCCTTTCTCCCTCCCGTACGGCGACCATCCAGCGGAGCCACCTCGACACCGCGGCGACTCCGGCGGCTAGGGCAGCGTGCAGGCCCTATAAATACCTCCTAGGTACCTGGCGCTGTGCCCTAGTGCCTAGGTTTCCGCCTCCACCTCGCAGCGCCGCCAATTCGCCACCTTTTCCCTCGAGCTCCACCTTCCTGTTTTCCTCCCGCCGGCGAGCTTCTGTAGAATTCGATGGCGCCGCCGCAGCGATCTCCCACCTAGCCACCCGCCAGCCGGAATCAGACCGCCGTGGTTACCTCTTCCCTTGGCACCCACAATCGCCACGGTGAGCCTCCGATCGTCGACGCCGTCCTCTCTTTTCCCTCCGGCCGCCGCGCCCCGTTCTCTGAACTTGCACACCCCGTCGCCGTTGCAGATCAGCGCTACGGCTTTGGAGCACGGGAGTAGCACCGCCACCATCTCCTCTACATCTTGGACACCGCGGGGGCACGGAGAAGCACCACGTCCTCGACACCGTCCGCGATCGCGCCGCCGTCGAGCTCGCTGCCGCCTCTGAACCTCGACGCAGCCACGGTGAGCCCCACCGTCTCTCTTCCCTCCCTCTGCTGCTCTGCTACGACACCGTGTGCACGCTCTCCACGTCCAGCACAGCCACAGCGAGCGCCGCTGTGCCGTTGATCGCCGGCGAGCCCTCGGTTTTCCTTCCGTCAGTCGAGCACGCAGTGTTTCGTCAGTTAAAAATTCAGTCTTGCGCGAACTGAAACTATATCCTCTCCGCGTCGCCTCCTCTGTCAGCTGAACGCGAACACCGCAGTGGTACTGAACCTTTGCGGCAGCGCCTGGGCACGGGTTCGAGTCCCGGAAGCCACAAACTTTTTTGGAGATTTTCTCCCACGCGCAGAGCCCCACCAGGCAGTGGCACTGGAAGCCACGCCAGCGTGTGCGCCACGCTGGCCCCTCTGGCCCACTGCGCAGTGGCAGTGGGTAGCTAGAACCTGAGTAGCAAAAGGTTTTCTGCGTAATTCAAAAATTCCAAATTCTTTTAAATAACAGAATTAAATCAAAACTTTAAAATTCAATATCTCCCATTTCATAAATCCAACAAATGCAAACTTTATATGTTATCATATCCAAATTTCATAATCTTTCCATCTAGCTCATTTGTGTTCTGTTTTGAATTTTCAAAATACATTTAAATTTCAAATTTAAATAATTCAAATGCAAATTGAAATAATTCATAACTAATTCATACTGTTTTCAAATAATACAAATAAAATATGTTTTTCACACCATTTTGAATGCTCTATTCAAATATAAATTTTGTTTTCTGGTTTGAACAATTTGAACTGCCTAAAATATTTAAATCTTGTTTAATTCAATTAAAAATTGTTTAAAATTGTTTAATTCATAAATAATTAATCCTAAGTCCAATTTCAAAATGTGAAACATGTAATCCAACTAAAATTTGAAAACTTTTAAATATAAATTTTTTAAATTGTTTTGCACACCTTAATTTGATGATAACAACATTTACTTGTGTGCCATGTTTAAGTAGCAAAATTCCAAACTTAATAAATGCCTTTCTAAATTGTTAACTATTATTCCAATTGCATTTAACTTGTTATGTTTTTGTTATTCATCATGCATGCATCATACTAAGTCACTTACACATGATGCCTAGTGATAGAACAATTAATTCAACTCTAAAGCATGGGCTTCCATATGCAACCTTTGCATATGGAATCCATTTAAACTTGTGTTTCATGTCAAGCAAGTTATTTTGGTGCATCTATTAAACATGACATGCATCATCCAATGTTTGTGCACTTATGCCATGTATTGATTGCCGTCTTCCTTCGTTGTTGTTTTTGCTTCTTCTCGATTAGACGACGACGTTGGTACCGACGAGCCTTACGACACCACTACTCAGGACCTAGCCCAGTACGAGGCTGAGCTGCCAGGCAAGTTATCACTCACATGAACCATCGAGTTCCTTTCACACTTGTTGTCGATACTATCTTTTGTCTACTATTGCTAGCCCTATGTATCGTTGCTTGTTCTCCGAACCCATCACATGATACCTTGAGCCATGATATTGCCACCACCTCCATACCTACAGCCATTGCTTGTGCCTGTTCTTATCTAGCATGCTTAGGGTTGCTTTTACTCGAGTCTGTTATCGGTTACTACTGTTACTATCTTATTATCTGGTCCGGGGCTCGTTATTAATCAATCAATCCTGTTAATTGCTAATGGTGATAATAATTTGATGATAAGGCACCGGCAGGAGGCCCATGAGTGGTTTTGGAGCCTGCTAGTGTCGACCCTAATAGGAAAAGGGTCTTGTCTACTGATCCATGATGAGCGCACTACCCGCATTTGGGAAGCGAGTATGGGCGCCCCCCTCAACTTGACCTGATTCGCATCTCGTCCAAATCGCCCCATTTAGTTCGTGTTTTCCATTTGCCGCATGCATGTTTTTGCGAGCCCAGCGCAGGGTGGAACTTTCGTAGTCGGCATATAGGGGGACACGGTCTTAGAGTGCTATGATGGTCCATTTTCTTCTGGGCTTGATTAGCCGTGCGCCCAAGGTTCTTTGGGCTTGATGCGAGGAATGGTCGGTTGTGTTGAGTGCCCCGCTTGGTGGGAGGCATCCCATCTGGCGGGATATTCATGAGTGTACGGCCAAATTGGTGCAACCCTGCAGGGATAATCTTCTCGAGAAGCCGTGTTTTCCGCGGTTATGGATTACTTGGTGAAAGTACTGGCTAACAAGTACTCAGGACAACTTCAACATAACTATCAATCATGTTTCACCCAATGATTAATAACCTGACTAGTAATAGGTTATTCACACAATAACTTGATTCACCTTATCCCAACTGTGTGAGTTATCCTAGGATTGCTTCTTTGGATAAGGGGCGAGATCCAGGATGGGTTTGATTGAAGTTATCTTTCAGTTGGTTACAATCCTCGATCTTATCTTTTCTGTTAGCCGGAACTTGTAGTTATCTACTGTAGTTGGTTAGAGCAGCCAGCAGCAACTTTTATATTATCCCTTTCTTCCGTTGATCCCAAGCATCAATGCTTGTGTTGACGGGTAACTCCTTGATGAACTGTGAGTCTTGCTTGCCAGTACTTGGATGTACTGACCCCGTTGGGGCTGTGGTTTACGCAGAGTACGACTACGACTACGATGCTTCCCAGGATGGCTACTTTGTGGAGTTCGACGACGCTGCAGACGAGTAGTTAGCTGGACCAGGGCAGGATCCAGACCTACGTGGATGGGCTTCGCTTTTCTTTATTTTCTCCGGCTTCTTAAGCCATGGATTTGTCTGTACTCAGACCCCTTTGATTGCTTCCGCTGTTGTAATGGATGATATGTTGGGACATGTGTCCTCTGGATGTTTGTATTCGATATTTCTGCCTTAATGAAGGCCAGCTGCCCTTATTTCATTCTTTTGTGTCTTAGAGACATTCTGTGCTATCATTCGTACCAAACTGTTGACGTACCGTGCGTGTTTGATTATGAAGTACGTCGACAGTAGTGCCTTTAGGTTCCTAGCGGATAGTTTACTTCGACGGTGGAAGCAGGGCTTGTGTTGTCGCGCATAAGCGCAGGCCTACCAGGAAGCTGGGACGTGGGAGCATGTTTGCCCCATAATCCAAGCACCTGACTTCCAGTTCGTGCGGGGAGTATCCTCTAGAAACCTTGGGTGCGACATTCATTCGCCTATAAGTTGTGTTGGACCTATAAATGTCGGGGCGGTGATTATTTTCCATGAAACCCATACACAACAACCCTTATCTGGAAAGTCCCATCTATGGATTCTAGAACCCTGCTCCGGCACCCCGTCGGAAGGGGGAGATCATCATCACCATTATTGGCTTCGGAGCCATGCGTGAGTAGTTCATTTTTGGATTACATGTCCACAGAAATATCTAGATGGTTCTCTCTCCTCCTTATGCTACCATGTTTGGATCTTGTGAGCTTCCTACTACCATCAAGATCACCGTTATGTAATTTCTACATGTTGTGTTTTCTAGGATCGGATGAACTATGAAGTTATGATCATATTGTTCATGTGTCTTATATGATCTTGATACTTTATTTTTCTTAGTGTTCTATTGTGTTCTTGCATGCGCTCTCGTGTGTGTGTGGTTGCTTTGTCCAAGTGATCACGTGTATCTCCAAGAGGGAATTTAATTAGTGCTATATAGTGGGTTTATACCTCCTCTGATCCTAGGCATGAGTGACATAGTGTCTAAGTGAGAGGATGTGTTGTTCCTACTAAGGGTAAAACAACGGTGTTTGTGTCTACTTATTGATTATGAATATTGTTTATATTATGAACTGTGTTTAACGCAATTATCTGTTACTTTTGCAACTTAATACCAACGAGATGAATGTTTTATAGCAGTCTCAAGGTGGATTATTAGTTATAGATGTATTCTGGATAACGGTCTACATATATTTGACGTAATGCCTACATGAATAGTACAACGCAATTTATCTTGTCATAATAGTATTGGTATGCCCTGGTGGTTTGCTAATTTTCTAGGTGTAATTTCTTCAGAGAACATGTTAATTGTTTTGTGGAGAGACACTGCTAGTGAAACTGTGGCACCTGCTCCAATCTTTTACATTGATTATAACATCGTTGCTTATTTTTAATTATTACTTGCTCGGTGTTCCTTTTTTTAGCACTCTCAATTACACCATACGTTTAATTCTCTCGTCAACAAGAAGATGGGAAATTCGACAACCTTCCTAAAAAGTTGGGAATGAAATAGAGTTTGTGCCTTGTGTGCAGATCTGTGCCTGTCAATATTACGCAAGTGAATTTCTCGCGCCTTGTTAGTTGTGTTTGACGTACTACTGAATTCATAAACTTAGGTTTTAACTGAGATAAATTGCTCCTACGCTGCATCGTACTTTTCACTTGGGGTTTCCTAGTAGGTATGTGTGATTCACACCAGCATCGAGCTAATTGTTGGGGTCATTGCCGTCAACTTCAAGCTTTGAGTTAGGAGAGTTTCACACTTCCACACTCTCTCTTTTATTTTGTTCTTGTTTAGTTGTTATTTAGTCTTGTTTTGTTTGTTATTTCTTTCTAAAAAAAAAAAAACGCAAAACAAAATTAGTATTTCAACTTATAGTTTCTTTACTTGTTTTGTTCGTTTACACACTTATATCTCGAATGTTAGATCACTACTAGAGATTTGCTTATAGCAGCATATGCTACCACAGGCGAACACGCAAATCGATGCGCCTGGGCTACTTAGCGCAGGCGAACTTGTGCATTGTGCGCCTGGGGTAAGTCTGTTACCCCAGGCGAACCAAATCCAGAAGCGCCTGGGGTACAGTGTGGCAGCGCCACCACCACCGCCCCCTGGCACTCTTCCTTTACCCCAGGCGAATAACATACATGTTCGCCTGCGGTATAACACATACCCCAGGCGAATTTTGACAGAAGCGCCTGGGGTAAAAAGTGGACTGGGGTAGCTCCCCTTAGCGCAGGCGCACCACATCTCTGTTCGCCTGGGATAAAAAAATGCCTGGGGTAGCACCCCTTAGCGCAGGCGCATTGCACGCCTTATTCGCCTGGGGTAACATTTGTCCTCAATAAGTGCGGCCAGCCACCCACCACCACCCCTATCCACCCCACTCACTCACTCACTAGTCCAAACTCGACCCATTAGTGCTCCTAGCTCAATCCCCCACACCCCTCCACCATTTTTAGCTAATTTAACCAATCATGTTTGTTATATTTTAGCTAGTATGCTACCCCACTTTCCCTCTTCCAAATCTATCCACTAGATCTACTAACCGGACACTAGATCTCACCACAAATGCACCACTAGCTACTTCTAGATCTATCACTCTCTTATCGGTCGTCTCTCCGGTGATCTTCGACATCGTCATCGCGTCTATATATTTTGCATTGTGTGTCATCTTAATAGGTGTGTGGGATTGGTCGGTGGATGAGAATTCGGTCTCTTTTTCATTTTATTGTGTTGCCATGAGGATGAGTTGCCAATGTTTTGCCGAAATGTTGATTCATTTCCTTTTCGGCAAATTTCCGGCGCTCCGTGTTACACCTTTTGTAGGAAGCTCATGCCGAAATTTTCCGTGAAAACCGGATCTAGTTAATGAAACCTCTCTCTCTTGCATTTTGTAGCAATGGTCATTGCGATGAGGACAAGCGTGGTGCATAGGTATGTGCGACGCGCGACGGCTGAGATGCATCGAAACAACCGCACCGAGATAGAGTGTCCGTATCGGAAATGCAAGCTGGGGTCTTTGTTCAAACCAGATTCTGGTAATGTGGAGAAGCACCTGCTCAGGTATAGTTTCATGGAGGCCACACTAAGTGGATGGATGATTATGAAGACGATGATCACGTCGAGACCAATTGGGCGGCGACATGTGAAGATGATCAGGAGGAGTCTGAACATGGCAATAGAGAGGACGAAGAGGCTGCCGACGGAGACGACTATAATGAAGAAGAAGGAAGTCATGGTGATCAACAACATGAATACGAGGACATGAACACTCCGCTAACTTCAGTCGTGCGGGACCCTCATGTTCAAGATCTTCTTCTCAAGAACACGTCGACCGACGCCAGACGTAAATCTAAGATCACGCAACTAGAGATAGACTCTACAACTCCGTTGTATGACGCAAGTCGCGGGGCGGAGGAGTCACGCTTGAGAGTAGCTCTGGATCTTCTAGAGATGAAGGCAAAACACGGATGGACCGACACAAGCATGGACGATCTTCTGTGATACCTGAAGACGCACTTACCTGAAGGGAACACATGTGCTAGTAGTCTACAGGAGGCCAAGAAAATCGTGTGCCCCCTCGATTTACCGCACACAAAATACCACGCTTGCGTCCGTGACTGCATAATTTATCGTAACGAGCACGCGGACCAGATCAAATGTCCGGTGTGCGGTGCTGATCGTTACAAGAGGGGGACGAAGAAAGCTCCTAGGAAAGTTGTGTGGTACTTTCCACTCATTCCCCGTCTGCAGCGGTACTTCGTGGACCCCAAGGAAGCAAAGCTCATGCGCTGGCACGAGGACAGAAAGAAGGCGGTGCTGAGCGATCCAGAACGTGTTGAAAAACTAGTGCTAACACACCCTTCGGATGCACGTCAGTGGAAAGCATTAGATGCATTCGATGAAGAATTCGGAAACGACCCAAGGAACATCAGGCTGGTGCGAGCACCGACGGTCTCAATCCGTTTGGCAACCAGAGCAGCAAACATAGCACCTGGCCCGTGTTTGTATGGATGTACAACCTCCCCCCGTGGCTGTGTCTGAAGAGGAAGTACATACACATGAGTATGCTGATTCAAGGGCCGACCCAGCCAGGGAGCGATATCAACCTGTATCTCGAGCTATTGAAGGAGGATCTAGACACGTTGTGGGAGGAAGGGGTGGAAACATGGGACGCCTTCAAAGAAGAAACTTTTCGTATGGGATCCGCACTGATCACGACGGTGCAGGGCTATCTCGGATACGGATATATTGCGTGTCAGGTGTGCCATGGACACAAGGCTTGTGTCATGTGCATGGAATTTACCCCGTTTCTACAGCTACACAAGGATCCCGGATCTTCTAAAACCGTATACATGAGGCATCGAATGTGGCTACCACAGAACGACCCGTGGAGAAAGCGCGGAGACCTGTTCAACGGTAAAGATGAGCTCGATCTACCTCCACGCAAGAGAAGAGGAGAAGAGATCGATACTCTATTGAAGAATTGGAAAACGTGTCCTCCGCCGGGAAAGGTACAGAAGCGGAAGCGAGGAGAGAAGCTAAATAGGGGAGAGAAAAAGTGTCCTCCGCCAGAAGGACCGCTCTTGGGGGTATGGAAAAGGAGGTCCGTGTTTTGGGACTTGCGGTACTGGCCAATCCTCGGAGTGCCTCACTGCCTTGATGTCATGCATATCACGAAGAATGTGTGTGAGAGCTTTCTTGGCACCCTGTTCAACATGCCAGATAGGACCAAAGACGGGCCAAAATCAAGATACGACCTGATGGTCCTGAATATCAGGAGCGAGCTTCACTTACCGCCTTCTACGCGTGAACAGACGGAGGAAGACGAGGATGAGGTGGAGGAGATGGACGACCGCAAGCGGAAAAGGGCTAAGCAACACCAAACTCACCGCCTGAAACCCTCTTGCTTCACTCTAAGCCCCGACGAGCTCGCGCAAATATTCACATGCCTCCTCGGAGTGAAATTTCCCTTAGGTTACGCGGGGCTGATAAGCAGATACCTAGACGCGGAGAAAAAAATCTTCAGCGGGATGAAGTCTCATGACTGTCACGTCATGATGACGCGGATACTTCCGGTTGCAATCAGAGGGATAATGGAACCGCACGTCCGTCAAACGCTTACTGGCCTCTGTAACTTTTTTGACGTCATCACTCGGAAGTCGATAAGCGTGAAGAAACTCGGAAGGCTGCAGGAAGAGATCGTCACCATCCTATGCGAGCTTGAGATGTACTTCCCACCTTCCTTCTTTGATATTATGGTACATCTATTGGTCCATATTGTGGACGATATCACCAATCTTGGGCCGGCATTCTTGAACAACATGATGGCGTTAGAAAGAATGAACGGGATCATCAAATCATTCGTTCGTAACAGGGCACACCCGGATGGAAGCATCGTCCAGGGATTTCTCACCGAAGAATGCATCTCTTTCTGCAAGAATTTTCTAGGCGATGAGAAGCCAGCTGTTGGTTTGCCCGCAAACAAGCACCTTGACAGGTTCATGGGGGTAGGCCACAACACTGGCAAAAGGGTAATGGACGCGGACTCCTGTGGTCGGAGAGCCGACTTTGATAGGGCCCACCTAGTAGTGTTACAACACATTGACGATGTCGACCCTTGGATAGAAGAGCACAAAACCACGAATAAAAACAGTGCTCGCAGGCCGATGACGGAAGATGAGATATTTAGAGCACACAACTCCTCTTTCGCGACATGGTTCAAGAAGCAGATTGATGCCGATCCCCCGCCAATGACATGTCAGAAAGATAAAATTGTATTGGCCTTGTCATATGGCCCCGCGCCCAATCTGATGACTTATCAAGCATACGACATCAATGGGTACACATTCTACACGGAGGAAAGAGACAAAAGTAGCGACTATCAAAACTCGTCTATAACGATGGAATCTTACACGGGCGAAGAGATTAGAAGATACTACGGAAAGATCGAGGAAATCTGGGAGTTTGACTACGTTGGGGTAAAGCTGCCGATGTTCCATGTCAGATGGGTTACAAACGTCACGAAAGAAGACGAATATTTCACCACTATGTCGATGTCTGAAGCCAACAAACCCAAGTCCAAGAACCCCACCGCGCAAAATGAGCCCTGGGTATTGGCTAAGCACATGGAGCAATGCTTCTTCATAACCGACCCGGCAAAGCCTAGTCGTGTTGTCGTAAGGAGAGGAAAAAGGGCCCTCGTCGGAATGGATGGAGTCGCCGATGAGAAGGACTTCAACGGCTTAGTCGGAGATCCGATGATGGAAGAACCCGGTGAAGACGATGCACCATACACCACAAGAACAAGCAGGACCACACTACCTAGGGCAGGTCTTCCATTCACAAGAAGAAATCACGATATGGCGGTTACGTATTCAACATCGACCAAGAAAGGTAAGAGTAAGATTGTGAAAAAAGGCTGAGAGAGGGAAATACTCGCGATATGTGCGATATAACATGCTAATAGCTACTATGTACAATGTGTTTTGAGAGAGAAACACTTGCGGTATCTCGCTAAATCAATCTATTTACGCTTGATACGACACTAAATGTTTTTGCATATGTTAACTTTCACATGTATGTAATTTTTAAGTGAAAAACAATGTGGGAGCCCCACCTAATAGCATTCCTATTGCTCGATGTGTCCCGGGCCGGGGTGGTATGTGTAATTTAGGAAACCTTATCACATGCGCATCTGTGACAATATGCGCCTGGGGTAAACGTTATCACAGGCGCATAGAGGCAAACATGCGCCTGGGGTAAGCCTCTGTGGGCCCGCGCAAAACAAAACAGTTGGAACTTTACCGCAGGCGCATTTGCGAAGAATTCGCCTGGGGTAAGGCTCTGCGGGCCCGCGCATAACAAAACTCTTGGAACGTTTAGCGCAGGCGCATTTGTGGCTTATTCGCCGGGGGTAAGTGATAGCCACTGGTAGAAAATAGGCCTTCGGTACGCCCCCATTAGTCCCCAAAATAATGGACCCGCGACCATAGGGGTCTTTAGTCACGGTTCGGGACGAGACCCGCGACCAATAGTCTGGGCCCAGCGCGCTCGGCCCACAGCTGGCGGAGGGGAGGGGATTTAGTCCCGGTTGGCCAGACCAACGGGGACTAATAGGTCCTCGGGCCGGCCCCACGGCCTTTAGCCGCGGTTGTCCAGGTGAACCGGGACTAAAGGCCCATCCCTATATATAGGACTCACCTCGCTGCACTTGGCCACATTTGCTCACAATATTCACAAGGGGGTGGTGGGTATGCTTTTGGTTCCTACTATGCACACAAGGTGTTCGATGAAATGCCCCATAGCATGAAACACACTTGAGCGTTTTCATTTATTTTACCTCCGTGATCGCGGTTAGCAACTTGAACCTTTCATGATTTGTATTATTTCCAGCTAGCTAGTTAGTTTAACAGATGCATGATGGTTAATTATATACTTTATATAATAATAATGCAGATGAATCGGCAATGGATGTACGGTAACCGACTCTCCGGTGAGTTCACTACGGGTTTGAAAGATTTCCTCGTAGTGGCAAATGCGAACAAACAGCGAGGTTTTATTATGTGTCCATGTGCTGAATGTAAGAATGAGAAGGGTCACTCCTCCTCAAGAGTCGTTCACATGCACCTGCTTCGGCACGGTTTCATGCCAAGCTATAATTGTTGGACCAAGCATGGAGAAAGAGGGGTTAGAATGGAAGAAGATGAAGAAGAGGATGATATCGATTTCAACTATCATGACCTTTTCGGTGATACTTTCATGGAGGATGATGCTGAAGGTGGGGAAGGGTTTGGTGAAGGTGAAGAAGAGGCACATGATGAGCCCGCTGATGATCTTGGTCGGACCATTGCTGATGCACGGAGACGCTGCGAAACTGACAAGGAGAGGAGCATTTGGATCGCATGTTAGAGGATCACACGAAGTCACTGTACCCAGGATGCGACAATAGTCTGAAAAGCTGGGCTCCACACTGGATTTGCTGAAATGGAAGGCACGGGAAGGTGTAGCTGACTCATCATTTGAAAATTTGCTGAAAATTTTGAAGAATATGCTTCCGAAGAATAACGAGTTGCCCACCAGTACGTACGAAGCAAAGAAGGTTGTGTGCCCCTCTAGGTTTAGAGATTCTGATACATGCATGCATTAACGACTGCGTCCTCTACGCGGTGCATACGAGGATTTGAATGAATGCCCTGTATGCACTGCATTGCGTTATAAGATCAGAGGGGATGACCCTGGTGACGATGTTGAGGGCGAGAAACCAGGAAGAGGGTTCCCGCCAAGGTGATGTGGTATGCTCCTATAATACCTCGGTTGAAAACGCCTGTTCAGGAACAAAGATCATGCCAAGTTGTTGCGATGGCACAAAGAGGACCGTAAGTCCGACGGGGAGTTGAGACACCCCGCTGATGGAACGCAATGGAGAAAGATCGACAGAGAGTTCAAAGATTTTGCAGCTGACGCAAGGAACATAAGATTTGGTCTAAGTACTGATGGCATGAATCCTTTTGGCGAGCAGAGCTCCAGCCATAGCACCTGGCCCGTGACTCTATGCATCTACAACCTTCCTCCTTGGTTGTGCATGAAGCGGAAGTTCATTATGATGCCAGTGCTCATCCAAGGTCCGAAGCAACCCGGCAACGACATCGATGTGTACCTAAGGCCATTAGTTGATGAACTTTTACAATTGTGGGGCAAACCTGGTGTACCTGTGTGGGATGAGCACAAGAAAAGGAATTTAACCTACGAGCGTTGCTTTTTGTAACCATCAACGATTGGCCTGCTCTCAGTAACCTTTCTGGACAGTCAAATAAGGGATACAAAGCATGCACGCACTGCTTACATGAGACTGAAAGTGTATTTTTGGATAACTGTAGGAAGAACGTGTACCTGGGTCATCGTCGATTTCTTCCCCGAAATCATAACGTAAGAAAGAAAGGCAAGCATTTCAACGGCAAGGCAGATCACCGGCCGAAGCCTGCGGAACGTACTGGAGATGAGATATTTGATATGGTCAAGGATTTGAATGTCATCTTTGGAAAGGGTCCTGGCGGACAATCAGTTCCGCAGGGAGTTGACGGGCACGTACCCATGTGGAAAAAGAAATCGATATTTTGGGAGCTACAGTATTGGAAAGTCCTAGATGTCCGCTCTGCAATCGACGTGATGCATGTTACGAAGAATGTTTGCGTGAACCTGCTAAGCTTCTTGGGCGTGTATGGGAAGACAAAGGATACAAAGGAAGCACGGCGGGATCAACAACTTTTGAAAGACCCAGATGACCGGCATCCGGAATGGTTTCAAGGTCGTGCCAGCTACGCTCTTACGAAGAAGAGAAGGTCATTTTTTTTGAATGCCTGAGCAGTATGAAGGTCCCGTCTGGCTTCTCGTCGAATATAAAGGGAATAATAAACATGGCGGAGAAAAAGTTCCAAAACCTGAAGTCTCACGACTGCCACGTGATTATGACGCAATTGCTTCCGATTGCTTTGAGGGGCCTCCTACAGGAAAATGTTCGAGTAGCCATTGTGAAGCTGTGTGCATTCCTCAATGCAATCTCTCAGAAGGTAATCAGTCCAGAAGATCTACCACGGTTACAGAACGATGTGGTCCAATGTCTTGTCAGTTTTAGTTGCTGTTTCCACCATCCTTCTTCGATATTATGACGCACCTCCTGGTCCACCTAGTCGAAGAGATTTCCATTCTCGGTCCTGTATTTTACACAATATGTTCCCCTTCGAGAGGTTTATGGGAGTATTAAAGAAATATGTTCGTAATCGTGCTAGGCCAGAAGGAAGCATCGTAAAGGGCTATGGAAATGAGGAGGTAATTGAGTTCTGTATTGACTATGTTCCTGACCTTAAGCCGATTGGTATTCCTCAATCGCGGCACGAGGGGAGACTAAGTGGAAGAGGCACGATCGGAAGGAAATCAACGATATGTATGGACGGTCATTTATGACTGAAGCACACTACACAGTTCTGCAAAATTCGAGCTTGGTGGCTCCGTACTTCGAGCAACACAAGAATATTTTTACGCTCGAACAACCCGGGGAAGCCTGAATCATGGATTAGAAAGGCCCACATGGAGACTTTCGGCAGTTGGTTGCGAAAACATTTAATGAATGACAATGATGTTGAAGATCAGCTGTACATGTTGGCCAAGACACCATCTTCGACTATCACGACTTTCCAAGGGTACGAGATTAATGGGAATACATTTTACACGATCTCCCAAGATAAAAAGAGCACCAACCAAAACAGTGGTGTCCGCTTTGATGCAGCAACCGAGATTGGGCAAAAGGTCACATATTATGGTTACATAGAGGAGATATGGGAACTTGACTACGGACCCTATTTTAAGGTCCCTTTGTTCCGGTGCAAATGGTTCAAGCTAACAGGAGGTGGGGTAAAGGTGGACGAGCAATACGGAATGACAATGGTGGATTTCGACAATCTTGGTTACCTTGACGAACCATTCGTCCTAGCCAAAGATGTCGCTCAGGTTTTCTATTTGAAGGACATGAGTAGCAAACCGAGGAACGGAAAGATAAGAAAACGATCAGTGCATCATGCGATGATCCAAAGCGTCACATTGTTCTTTCAGGGAAAAGAAACATCGTGGGAGTGGAGGACAAGACAGACATGTCAGAAGATTATAATATGTTTGGTGAAATTCCGCCCTTCAAAGTGAACTCTGACCCAAGCATTAAGTTAAATGATGAGGATGCTCCATGGATACGTCCAAATCGTAAGAAAGCGGGGACACAAGGAAAGAATTGATGTGTAATAATTTATTGTACCAAACTTTGTTGAATGGATCATGTTTAATGGATCATTTTGAATTATATTATCTCTAATTAATTTATTGTACCAAACTTTTACTAAAAACAGAAAACAGACGCGCTAGCGCGCCGCAGTGTCGCCGGAATGCAAATTCTTTTATTAAAAGAGAAAACATACGAACACTAGCTACTCCTCGCCGTCGTCGGGGAACTCGTCGGTGACCTCCTCCGGGTCATCGTCGCCGAACTCGTCCGTGACCTCCTCGTCGTCGTCGGAGGTGCATGATGGTATGTCCGATAGGCCCCCACCTCGGATCGTCGGAGGCCCAGACTTCGCCGGCGCGGTCGGCCCGACGAAGCTCCTGCAGCGCCCTCGTCCTCGCCTCCCGAGCGGCATCTAACGCGAGGTGGCGTTCGAGGCGGCGCTCCGCCCGCTGACCCGCGCGGGTCTGCCAGAGCTCCTCGTCGGCGCTCTCCTCCCCCGGGTTGTTCCGGTAATACTCGCGGACGACGCGGTCTTCCCTGGCGTCGACTAGGCCCTGAAACGCGCGGTGGCGGAGGTGGAGGTGGTCGGCGGCAGTGATGATCTGCGGCTTCGGCGCCCTGGCCTCCGCTTCCCAGACGGTGTCGCAGTCGTTGAAGTTCATCAGCGACCGCGGGCGGTTGAGGCGCCAGGCCGCCGCGTCCCAGGCGCGGGCTGCCTCCGCCGCCGTCGCAAAGGTGCCGAGGGGGGCGGTCGTCCCCCCAGCGGATATCTGCGCTGAACATTCCGTTCTGCCGTGCTCGCACGCCGCGGAAGCCGGTGGTGCTGTTCCTCCTCGGAGGCATGGTGGAAGCGCGACGGTGCGTGGAGAGGAGAAGACGCGCTCGAGGCGCGACAGTTTATACCGCGCCCTCCTGGCCACGCGTCACAAACTACCGCGCCACGCGTCGCAACTCCCGCGCCACGCGTCACAATTCCCGCGCCACGCGCCACCCTAACACAACCAAGCAAATAGTTGCACATTACAGCCCTACCAAATGCCCGGTAGGACGTATATATGATGGCGAATCCGGATGTTCTGTATTTGCTCGATGAACTGACCGGTGTATGAAGGTGGGCTATATAGGGTCCTCTGGCTCACAAAGTGGTGCTAGGGTTTTGATCCAACGGTTAAGAAACCACCTCATCCACGGCTCACAACAACTCGAAAGAAACACACCGTAGCCCTGATCGAACGGCTCACAACAGCTCAAAAGAAACACACCCCGGATCCAACGACTCAGAAGCGCTTTAAAGAAACACACGATCCGTGTGATTCTATCTGATTGGTCCAAACGAAACCCTAACCCATTTAGTCCCGGTTGGTGTCCCCAACCGGGACTAAAGGGATGTTTTTCTCGCTATATATATGTGCATTGCCACACCATTGGCATAAACACATACAAACTCACCACTCTCTCATGGCTTCTACCGTACCCACTCTAACATTCAACCAGGCCGAGGCACTTTCCGCCTCGAACTACCCCTGCCCGCCCGGCTACAGTGTTCCCGCCGGTTGGATGCTGAGCGCCGGAGGAGTGCCGGTCCCTCCTCTTCCTCAAGGTGTGGCACGTCGGGCGGCCATCACGAACCATTACTACAACGAGCTCACGCCGGAGCAGCGGAGAGATCCCAGCTGGCATCCCGATAACCAACATACTTGGGATGCCTTCTTCATCAATCGGCGTGAGAGGGCGCTCGCCAGGTATGAGGAGGACGGCCTGCCTCCTGGGAACTTTCACGAGGCCGGTCGTCGGCTATGGTGGTCCGGCCGGACTCTACAGAGCGTCATGGACTACATCAGGGCCGGCGATAACCCCCGCCTGCGCTACCCTCAGGCCCAGTCCTGGGCTCTGAATTTTCTCATGTCGTAGGCCTAGGCAGGAGTATGACTAGCAGCAGATCAGATCATGCATGCATCTATGCTCTCCGTTTAGGTTTAGATCCACTCTTGCCATTATGTACTGCCTTTTTTATCTATGGGAATTTTTAAGATTGGAAAAAGAATTAGTTCTATTTTTCTGAATTTTCTGATATATTATTTGTATTTTTAAGATTGGAAAAGAATTAGTTTTATTTTTCTGAATTTTCTGATATATTATTTGTATTTTTAAGGTTGCACGCATCTATTATTTCTATTCGAATAACCACCTTTAGTCGCCGTTCGTGTCACGAACCGGGACTAAAGGCTCGTTCTGCGCGGGAACGAGAAAGCCGCGAAAATTTTCACCATTAGTCCCGGTTCGTGACACCACCCGGGACTAAAGGCCCGCGGAGGGTACCCCAGGGGACCTTTAGTCCCGGTTCGTGACACCACCGGGACTAAAGGCTGGAACTATATATGTGGATGCCTTCCTGCCCCAAAATTTTCTAAGTCACAAACCCTCTTCTTCCCTCGCGCCGGCGCCTGCTCGTCTTCTGCCCCGTCGCCGTCGCCCGCGCAGAGGACCGCGCCGTCTCCATCGCCGTCGCCGTCGCCGTCGTCGAGCCCTTCTCTCCACCGCCTCCACCCTGCTCCGCCCCCGTCCCGTCGCCGTCTCTCCGGTAGGTTCCCCGCGGGCCGTCGCCGTCGCCCTAGATCCAACGCGCGAACGCCATCGAACGGATCGAGAACACGAATCACGCGCGAACGCGCCGCCCTCGAACGGCGACCACGAACTGAGAACGCGCCGTCCTCGCGCTCGCTACCGCGGCCAGATTCGCCGCCGGCGAGACAACAGTGGCCGTGTGGCTCGTCCCCATCTCCGTCCCCTCCCCCGTGGCGAGCACCACAGTGGCCTCCTCCCCATCTCCGTTCCCTCCCCCGTGGCCGGAATCGTCGGAATCGCCGGAGACCCGAGAGCCTGAACTGCCACCGCCGGCCACCGTGTGACGCCAGGGGGTGACGTCATCATGACGTCACCTGGCCACGTGTTGACGAGTTTTTTTAATGACGTCATCATGACACGTGGGGCCCACTGTATATGGAATTACAGAACATAATTAAATCTTCTAAATTAAATAACTTTTAATTTATAATTCCAAAAAATATGGAAAAATATGCAAAATGTTCACAAAAATGTAAGCTATCTGTTTATATCATTATCATTCATGTTTGACAAAGTTTAAAATGAGACCATATTTGAATTTGAGTTAAATTCATTAAAATAATGAAAGTAAGTTTTAATTCAATAAATTCAGAATATTAAGTATAATATACCAAAATGACCAGAAAAGCAAATGCAACCTAGCTTTGGGGTTCTCCAAGTCATTTGAGAGACCCTACCAATCTGTTTTCCCTCTTTCTACGACAATATTTGCTAAGTCCCCTATATACTATTAATTAATTGGCAAACATATGTCTCTGCAGGAGTGACATATGGCAGACAATAAGACCACAGGACTGAAGGTTATATTATAGATATCATAGCCGGAGGAGGAACAGACATTGACGATGATGTAATCTCTTCTTATCTGAACCTTGAGGATCAAGAAGGTGAAGGAGGAACAGACATTGTCGATGATCAAGGAGGTGAAGAAGGAACAGACATTGTCGATGATCAAGGAGGTGAAGGAATGGACATTGATGACGGAGGTCAACCGTCGACAAACGACGATCTCCAATTGCAAAGAACAACCACCTCCGGCGAGGTATATATTTTAGCCCTCGGTCTTATTTTAGCCCTCGGTCCAATTGCAAAGACTAACGCGCGCGACTCTCTTTCTTATTTTAGCCCTCGGTCGGATCTAGTATGACAAAGCGTGGCAAATCCAAGGAGATGAAAGATTCCGAAATATATACCATCGAATCAGTCAGTCAAATCGGCAAGCCCCTACAGCACACCACAAAGTTTATCAACCAATGCGGAGTCATTGTTAGAGACGTCGTCCCGATCACCGTCCAGGAATGGAAGGAGCCAAAGAAAGCACGTGTTGGTTTCACTTATGTCGACAAGAGAACGAAAAAGATTATGTTTAGAAAGCTTATTGCACATTTCATTCTACCTCCGGAATACAACAAAAAAGATGAATTCGGTCAGGACGTTCCGGGTGGACGTGAGAGGAGGAGGATAGTCAAAGAGTTCGCTCTTCAGAAGATGGCCGAAGCATTCCGGAACTTCAAGAAAAAATTGTTCCGTGAATATGTCAGCCAGGGCAAGACTCCGAATTTCACTGGACAATATGAGAAACTGAGAGATGATTGGACAGAATTTGTGACGCAACATAAATCGGAGCATTTCAAGGTAATGTCGGCAAAAAATAAGGCTAATGCGAAAAAGAAACAGTACCATCATGTTATGGGGCCAGGAGGATACCGCGTTTCGGCGCCTAAGTGGCAGCAATGGAGGACGGCCTAAGGGCAAGAGGAATCCGTCTAGGTACAGAGGGATGGGACGAAAGAGCCAAAATGTGGTGGTACGGGCATGGGGGATCGCTAGACCCGGAGACAGGGGAGTGTGTTCACCGGCAGAAAAAGTTTGCTCCCACAAAAGAACTTGTTGACGCAATGACCAGAGCTCAACAGGGCAAGATCACGTTCAACAGAGAGAGACCAACTGACAGTTGCCCTCGGAAATCCTGAACACGGAGGACATATACGAGGCAAAGGCAGAATGCCGTGGAAAGTAGGGTTTTCCCAGGAGGGTGACCCGTACTGTTACAGAAGCCGTAGGAGAGGTACGGACCGGGCTGCAGATGAACTGGCGAATCTTGCAATGGAAGTTTCTGACCTGAAGAAGGTCGTGGCGGGAATACTTGAGAAAGAAAAAGCGTCGGCTGCAGGGCCGCATCAAGAACATGCAACGGATCTCGGAAGCCAGCAGCGGAGAAGCAGCGTGGCTTCCACGGAGGCCCCGACTGCAGGTGCTAATGCACCGATGATCGAGAGTCGTGCACCGGAGCCTCACTACCCCGTGGATGACGTAAAGGAGATGAAAGAATGTGATCTGCATTATCCCGTGGGGAACATTTCCATGAAGGTGGCTACCGGCAGTGCTTTACCCTATACACCTGGAGCACTCCATCACAACAACCCCATTCCATATGGCTATGCTTGTGTCACGGTGGAAGACATAGTCCAAGCGTTTGAGGACCTGGAGATTGACATAGCTACACCCGAAGGGGAGAGAAGACTTGGAGATGTCAAGCGCCAGTTCATTCTATGGAAAAAGAAGTACATAGTGTTTCCAGGCGAGACGCCAAGGCTAACAAGTCCACCCCCCTACGATGGTGCAGGTGCTGGTGGTGGTGGTGGTGCTAGTGCTGGTTCACCTACGCCTCCTTCACGCCATTCGACGCCGTCCCCCGATCTTCCTCCTCCGGTGGTTAAGCAGCCGTCGCCCACGATTCCTCCTCCGGAGGAAAAGCAGACGTCTCCCACTATTCCTCCTCCGGAGGAAAAGCAGACGTCGTCGCCCCCCATTCCTCCTCCGGAGGATAAGCGGACGTCGCCCCCCATTCCTCCTCCGGAGGATAAGCAGACGTCGCCCCCCATTCCTCCTCCAGCGAAGAAACAGAAGCAGGCGGGCAGCAAGGGAACACGCTCTTGGTCTATTAACCCGGACCCTTATGTACCTAAGACCACACGGGTACCGGAGCCATCACTGAAGCCTCTCACCCCAAGGCCTTGGGAACTTAGTGATGCTGAAACCAAATTGGTCGTGAAGGCTGACGTTGAGAAATGGAAGGGCAAACTGAAGGCGCTAAAGGAGCCTGAGCCCAAGGAAGTATTCCCTCCGATTGTAGACTATTGGGCTACGGATTTTTTATCGACAGTGTCCCAATCCGTGAAGAATTTGCCTAAAGACTATGATATTGAACTTCGTAAGCAAGCAGGAATATTGGAGGAGGAGAAAAAAAAAAGCAAAAATGATACAAAGCGGGAAACAAGTTGCCCAGCTCGGGATGCAGAGTAAACAATCGATATCCCCCCTCATAGTGAAAGCCGCTCCGGAACATGACCCCGAGGTCATAAATGCTGTGACAGCAATGGGATTGACTGTAGCTACTGCCATGCAAAATGCGTCCGAGGCCGGTATGTCTCTCCGTGCCTTTTTAGACATGGACGATATGCCAGTGGCTGATGTAGCATTAAAATATGTGAAGAAAGGGCCTCTCGTCGAGCCTGCGAAGGAAAAGGATCTACCACCACTAATGCAAAGTCTTCTACGTTGGTACAAAGATTTCATAACTTTTACCGACAAAGAATATGTGTATGTGGATTATACAGGAGCATCACACCAAAAAGTACTCTGTAACAGTTGAGTTGAGTGAATTGTTCCAACTGTTCAATATGCGTGAGCTCGACAAATCTATCCTGAGTTGCTACGTTCTGTAAGTGATTTATTTCTACCTCATCTCGTTCTTCATTTGCCTACACTATATATATATATATATATTGTCCTAACTATATTGTTCCGTACGCTATTATGCAGATTGAAGATTTGGGAATGCAAAGTAAGACTCATCCATGATATTGGGTTCATTGACCCACAAATCATTAATGGAACTATGTTAGAACGTCACCCCATAGACGTGGAGAAAGACTTGTACAATTTTTTTAAAAAGCATGAATCCAAAAGATATATTCTATTTCCTTACCATTTTGGGTGAGTGTTTCTCTCATGTTCCCATTCTCTTTTGTTTACTCCATGCATGGTATGTCCAATCGATAAATTATGCATGACTGCATCTAATGTGTCCGCAGGTACCACTGGATTCTGCTAAAAATTGATCTTCACCAGGCCATAGTTTTCATCATTGACTCTATGAATTCAAATACAGATCTTTGGGTCGACATGAGAAAAATGATGCAAAAGTAATTATTTTTCAATCATTTGCGCTCTATATCGATCGGTCTCTTTTGTTCATTTTCTAAGCTAATAACTCCCTTGTTCATTTAATTTTATTTGCATTGTAGAGTTTGGAGACGGCTCTCACATCAACATGTCGGTGAATTCAAAGATGCGCTAAAATTTAAAAATGTGCTCAAAGGTGTGGATAAGCAGCCACCGGGGACCGGTCTATGTGGATACTATGTCTGTGAGAACATACGGAAAGAAATATCTGAGAGGAAGAAGGACGAGCAAACGCGGAACGGTCTCAATAACTTGCGGAGGGCGCTTACTCCAGAAGCTCGCTTCCGACCAATTCAAGAGGAAATAGCAGGATTTTTCCTTAGGCATGTCATCCAGAAGAAAGGAGAGTTCCATGCGTCCACCGACGATGACTTTTATAAGCATGTATAAGCCCTAAGTACTTTGAAACTTGTGCGAATTTGTGTATGCTCGTCCATCTTAATTGTGTAATATGGAAACTTGTTCGAGGTTGTATATATGGTCACCCGATATTGAATATATATTATATATTCCTATTGAATTCTCCTCGTTTGATATTTCATATATATATATATGCATGAATATGTGTACTGAAATTAAAACAAAACAAATTAAAAAGGAAACAGGTTTAGGGGGCCTAAAACCCTAAACCTGCGCAGGTTTTCAGTCCCGGTTAACCACAAGACCCGGGACTAAAGGTCCTCCGCCGCAACGGACCCCTAGCGCCCACGTGGACGGGCTTTTAGTCCCGGTCCGTAAGTGGCGGGACTATAGGGGGGGGGCATTTAGTCGCGCATAGCTAGTCCCGGTTGCCCGGACGGGATTAATAGTCCTGGTGAACCGGGACTGTAGGCCTATTTTCTACCAGTGAGCGCAGGCGCATATCGTGTGTTATGCGCCTGGGGTAAGACCCCACTGTGCTAACTACCGCGCCCGCACTTCTTCTTTCTCTTTTGCGCAGAACAGATCGACACAAACCACTTCCCTCTCGATCCCCAATTCGCACGCCGCCGTCGTCTTCAATTCGCACGCCGCCGTCGTCGTTGTCGAGCAGCAGGAGGACGAGCGGGAGCAGCAGGAGGAGGAGCGGGAGCAGCAGCAGGAGGAGGAGCAGCGCAGGTCGTCGAGGAGCAGTTCAAGGTCGAGGGCGCCGTGTCGAGGAGCAGTTCGAGGGCGCTGTGTCGAGGAGCAGCAAGGTCGTCCACGCCGTCGTACGTCGTCCACGCCCACGCATCCAGGTCAGCCCCCCTCTTCCAAGCCCCCCTCCCGTCCCGTTCACAACGAGGATCTAGGTGTTCATCTGCGCCGGTGCAATAGCTCGCGCGAGCCAATGCCGCAACGTGCCCATGTAGATTTGGGAACGACCAAGCTGGGGTGGATGGGGATGCTTGGTTTCGGATTTAGTGGAGGCAAAATCACTGAATTTTGCCAGCCTATGGGCTGTGGTGCAGTCCAACAAAAGCTTGGTTTTACTCTGAATTCTGCTATTTCTAGAAGAGTGCCCAGGACAGAATACGAATGTACTAATTATCTGGTAATTGGTACGTTTAATGGGAGGAAGGACGATGTCAAATACTAGCCCTCACAAGTACTCAAGGAGAATTTGCACATTGTATGGCTTTAAAACAAGAACAGGCAATAATCTGTTAGTGCAAAACTGAGCACTCCAAATGTAGATGGACTTCAGCTTTGCCATGGAAGATGCGACTAGGAACTGAAAAACCAGATTTATGATTAGCCTTATACTACTTTCTATTCAAGATACAGATGAACACAAATGATTTACATAGCTACTCTTAATACATTTTTTACCTTTTAAGTAGATGTAAGAAATGAGTACAGAGATACAAGTCCAGTTTCAGTCAGACAGAGTCTCAGTTCGGGCTGGCTATAATAAAATTTGTGCACAAAATAATAATGTTCAGTTGTGCAAACCATGCATTGAATTTGATTTTGGCACTGGTTGTGATGGTACCGGTGTTTCGTGCGTCGGTTTGTGTGTTTCTCCTGTACTTTCCTGATTATTGATGCAATTCGTTTTCGTTTCTTTTTTACCAGCCAATGATAGAAATTTAGTCCTCTTTTTTTATGAGTTTATCGAGTTTCCTTGCTAGTAAACCTGCAGCTTGCTGGACTTCCTTGGGCGCTAGTATACTTTTCAGCCGATTAGTTGTACACTTGTCCGGTGGGTTTGGATAGCCACATAATAATGCTGCGTGTTGAGGCTGCACACTCGCCACATTAGAAATTCTACACTTGGTCCTCGTCTTTGATGAGTTTGGTTTTTTTCTTCACTACTGATGTTGCACACTCCATTAGAAAATGGTCTCCTGCCATTATAAAGATACTTATAGAATATGGAGTATATGTTGGTAGCTCATGAGTGTGGAGTATATGTACGAGTATCTTTTTACACTTGGGTTTGATTACAATATTTGGTTCAGGAATGAGAGAAACTTGTGTACAATGTCGAATTTATAGATTTTCCCATTATTGCCTTTGTGCACACCATGCAGTGCACCTTGCCGTTTTATAATCTTGCACATGGAGAGACCAGAGATTCTTGTAGTATATCATTCAACCTTGTCCTTATAAAAGTTGTGAAACAACCTGATGCTTTATACCTGATGCTGATGCTTTATACCTGATGCTTTGTACCTGATGCTTTATACCTGGGATGTTACCTGATGCATATATTATACCTGGAAGTTTTTTGGCATATACCTGATGCATTATACCTGGGAGTTTTTTGGCATATACCTGGGAGCTAATTGCTGCAGCCAATATGGAAGTTTTTTTGGCATGATATGAATTTCCTGGGAGTTTTTGTGCCATGTGATGACAGCAAGAAACTGTTTTTGTGGCCATGTGTGCATTCAATTTATGTTGCAGGTATATTGAGTGCCAATGTTTTGCCGGAACGTTGATTCATTTCCGTTCCGGCGAATTTCTGGCACTCCGGCATGACCATTTGTAGCCGAGGTCATGCCAAATTTTTCCGGTGACTAACCTAGTATACGTTTTGTCTACTGCTAGCTAGGCATGTCTTCTTCTACTACGGATCCGGCTTTATTGGACCACTACATCCTTATGGCCCGAGAGTCGCAAGAGGAAGAGCCAATGATGGCGTGACGATCGGATACAAACTGACCAGCCCCCCGATGTCGAGCCCCACAATGATGACGGGCTCACCGGTGGCGAGGAGGAAACCACTGATAGTGGCGCCGGGGGTCCCTCAGGGAGCAGCACGACGGGAAACAAGCGTCGGCAGCGAGCTCCGAACAAGGTCGACACCGTTCGAGAGAAATTCACGGAGGTGGATCCTTCCAGTGGCACGCCTATTATGCCATTGGACCTTGTGAAGGGGTACTTCCTCCAACTTGGCGCGATACTTCGAGATGTCGTCAATGTCAACGAGCCGACTCTCAAGAAGAAGCCAACTTTGCGCGCCCAACTCATCTCGAGGCTGCACGCGCGGTACAAGTTCCCTCCCCCTACAACAACGAGAATCTGAAGGGCAACCTGGTGAACAAACTCGCCCTCACTAGATTCACCAAAGCCCTGAGCAATTACAAGACTATGGTGAGGGCGATGATTAGGGAATCGACACCATTCGAAGAGATCCATCGCCACTTCCCGCGGATTACGCCCGATGACTTCAAGACTTTCCTAGATAACGAGTCGCTTGATTTCACTAAGAATCAAACGAATGGGGAAGGAGCTAGCGTCGAAGAACATCGGTCACCACAATCTCGGCTGTCGTGGCTACGACGGGAAGTAGCCAGTTTGGGCGAAAGAGGACCAGGCCTACATTGAAAAAAGGGATTGAGAACCCTTACGCCAAGTATGCCCATGACCCGCAATTTCCAGAAATTCATGAGTCGAGGTACAGAAAAGTAACTCCGATCGGAACTTGTCTCGGACCCGAAGATGGTGGAGGGTGTTATTTTGGTCACGGACGATAGCGTGAAGAATGTTGAGAAGCTAGTGGTAAGAAAATTACCATTTCATGCAACTCATCATCATCAAGTCCATGATTTCATTCTAGTACGAAACCATTTCTAAACCATTCATATGTTGCTTCTGCAGCTAGAAGAACAACAGCTTGAATCTTCCTCGTCGCAGACGTCGACGGCCAAAGTCGCGTGGGATAAGCCTTTCATCAGGGGGTACAACAAGGCAAAGATCCAGGACCCTCTGAAAAGGCCGCACTTAGGCCGTATCACCGGCGGCGGACTTAATAAGAAGCACGCCAACTATGGCTTTGGCTGAGCCCCAGCACTAAGGAGTCCGCGGGCGCGAAGAAGAGCCAGTCGATCGAGGAGACGGAGGCGCTGAAGAAGAAGGTCCAGGACTTGGAAACAAGCATGGAGAAGAAGATTGAGGAAAAGGTGGGGGAAAAGATGAATGCGCTCATCCCCGCCGTATTTGAAAAACTATGTGGCTACATCGCCGGGAGCTCACAGGGGCCGTTACCGACGATCAACATACCGTCGATGTTGGTCGTGCCCGCCGCGGCCGCCGCCGATGGTCCGTCGACGTCGGCCGTGCCTGTCGCCCCCGCCGTGCCCGACGCGCCTGCCCCCGATGGACCGTCGACCGTGTCCGGCGCGGCCACCACCCCGTTGCTCGACGAGCCCACCATCACTTGTGGTCCGTCGACGTTAGCCAAGCTCATGCCCTCACGGTAAAATTATTGACCGTCTCAAGCTGTAGCCAATTCAATATAACCCTACTCTCTGACCTATCCATGCAGTATCGCAGGCTGACGCGACGGATGCACCTTCCAGCTAAAAGTGGGCAGTGAGTTGAAGGATGTTGCAAATATCTTGCAGCCACTATCCCGCAAGTACCACTGCAAGATATACCGGCACAACGAGCTTCGGGTTCGCGTCGATCTGGTGCTACCGGGATCGAGGACTATGTATCCTCCTAATCACAACCCGCCGATGCGACAGCTAGCTAATCTCGGCCAACTGGACAATCAAATCTTGCTATGGCCAAAAGCCCTTATTCGGCTGAACACCACGTCAGGGTCGGCGCCAAGCCAAGGCATGAACGTCACCACTACACCTGTTGCGCCCGCGGCAAGCCAACAAGACAAGGTCCAACATGGCAATGTCCTCTCTCCACCTCCGGTGGATCTTCCTCCTCCCGAGCACGAGACGTCAAATGACGAGCAACATCACGAGCATGAGACCCATGACGAATACATGGATATTGAACTTGCTCCCATTGACGATTTCATAAATCAGTTGGATGGCGAGAAGTCGGTTCCTCCGGAGTTACCTACTAGAATTCTTGATATCCAGAAGAAGGTAGATGGCGGAGAGGGCGGTTCTTCTGAGTTACCCACCAGAAAACCGGATATCCAGAAGAATCTAACCTATTCCCAAGAAACTCCCGAGGAGAAGACGGCCTTTACGGCTCCACAGCCTATGCTGGTTACCCCGAATACACTCCGTGCTACGGCCGAGGAGGCGGTAAAACAAAGCGGCACTCCCATCTGCTTGAGGCCGAAGAAGCAACGGAAGAGGCCGGTAGCCAAGAAGAAGAAAGGTGGTGCCTCCTCTAGTAGCCAGCCAGCGGCCGCCCGAGTCCTGGACCGTTTGCCGCCCGCCGTCCCGTGGAGGAAGGTGCATGAGATAGGTCAGCCGATGCTGCCGCCAGAGGTTGTCGCTGTCATAGGTGGTGACATGAGGACCATCCACGACGGAATTTTGTTCAAAGAGAATGAACTTCTACGTGAGAAACATCCCTCCTACCCGCTATACGTGGTCAAGGTGCCCCGATCCGTGGGCTTTGTGGATACAAGTCCCACGGAGGTGTTCTTCATTAGATACGAAGACATATTCAGGGTCTTCCACTTGGGAAAGCTCGACCGAAGCATTGTCCGCCTGATATCGCTCAGCATGGCGCACGATATGGTCATGGAGAATACCCCGCACATCGCGATTATGGACCCCTCCTACATGAATGAGGACTACTTGCGGTCACCCGCGGACCGGGATGTTATCACGAACTTCATAATGGGGTTTTTGATAGATAACAAGGATAAGAACGCCATTCTCATGCCATACTTTCCCAAGTAAGTAGTCCTCTCCGCTTCCCGTCGTTACATTCTTTCTAGAATCTCCTTAGTATTCCGATTGATGATATTGATGGCTTGTTCGAAATTTTCTGCGTAGAAACGGAGGATGCGTACTCATCGTCATGGAACCGCATTGATCGGTATGCACTTATCTCGATGCGGGTAGGGCGGTGCAGAAGGACTACAACGACATAAGAGATATTCTTAATAGTGCCCTCAACGGCTTCGCCGCCGAGTTAGGCAAGCCCCTAAAAAAGGAGAAAAAAGTCCGAGACGCCTACGTGTGCAACCACGTAACAAACTTCCCCTGCCTCAAGCAATCGGAGCAAGAATTCGGGTTGGAAGCTTGGTATGTCATCTTTCAGATGAGGGAGTACTTAAAGGATGCCCAAGAGGTCCAGCTACCAAGTCATCTCCGAGACCTGGCCACAAAGATGGCCAACACCCCCGATGAATATGTGCAGGCTGAGTTCCGTCGCATCCAGCGGAGGATCTGCACGATACTCTCGTCGGATGTCATCACTCGGGGTGGCTTGTTCTTCCACGGCCACGCACCACCGAGCAACCGTGACATAGAAGCACACCTACGAGAGCAACGTGACACCCGGACATTCAACACGCTAGAAGGCGCTCGTCCGTTCCCGCCGAGACCATAGGATTGACAAAATGTTAGTATACACTTGCATCATATAACTTTTAGTCCTTTATTTGTCGTGTTTTATTCGTAAACCTTGATGCTTCTATTTTTTGATAGTTATTTGCGGTCTATTATCACTTTCGATGCTAAACTCGTATTTTTGTCCTATGCACAGATGACATGGTATGTTGTGTATGTCGGTAGGGTTCCCGGAGTCTACGACGACTGGGACCAATGCCGGAGGCAGGTGCACGGTTTCAGCGGCAACAGCTACAATGGGTACAAGACCATGGTGGAGGCAGAAGCTCGATACGCCACTTACCTAGCGAGAGAGAAGACGGAGAAGACGAGAGCCCGGATGACCACCTTCGCCATCGCCGTGCTTATACTCCTTGTACTACTAGTGTTGATGCTACTTGTTGTTTCGCTTGTCTAGAACTATCTCGCTTCGAGACTATGTAATATTTGTTGAACTATGTGGTGATGATCGAGACTATTGTTCGAGACTATGTGTTGATGATCCAGAATATTTCTGTTATGAAACTTTATTCTGTCATTTTGCTGTCAATTGCATACTTATTTCTGTCAATTTGCTGTGATTCTGTTATTTTCGTTTCTTTTATTTTTTGACACAGCAAAACCATACCCCAGGCGAATAAGAAATGATACCCCAGGCGCACAGTGCCTGTTCGCGTCAGGTAAGAGGTTTACCCCAGACGCACAGGGCCAGTTCGCCTGGGGTATGTCAAGTTACCCCAGGCGCATTTTGAAGTTCGCCTGCGGTAAGTCATTACCGCTGGCGATGTGGTCCCAGCCGAACCGAAATTCGCCTGCGGTAGTCTAATTTGGTGCGCCTACGGTAGACTTTTCCCGAGCAGTGGATTGAAGTTGAACCTGACCTCGACGACACTCAAACCTTTAAATCTAATATTTGCTACAATTATTTGTTGTGCTATAGATCTCAAATTTGCTTTCTTCCTCCACTGCTTTCGGTTTGAGATGTTACCTACTCCACCTGCTACCACCGCTACTCGACCATATAAAAAAATCTAGTCTGCTCATTTGTTCCTGAAACGCACGTCACGTTCCAACAAAGTTGTTCTTTTTTTTTTGTACAAGCAACAAAGTTGTTCTTGCCCAGCCATTTTCAGTAGGAAAAGTCTGATCGCGCATTGCCGAAAAACAGAAAAGCACAAAGTTTCCGGTTACGATTGATACAAGAACAGCTAGCGTCCCTATTATATAGCAATCAAATTTATTGTTATAGGATTTTGTGATAAGATTTGTTGAATTATTTTGCTTTGTACAGGTAGATAATTCGTAGAACAGGGTTCAGGACCTGGTTGTGTGTGACTCGGGATCTTGATCCATAGTTCCATACTTTCGTAACCCCGTCTGCTTACCACAAGAAGAAAAAGCAAAAGAATTGACCCAAGTTTCACCGTAAGATCGATGGCCTAATTACTGGAGCTACCAAAGGTTAGCGTGGAGCCCTTGAGCGCCTCCTCGACGATCCCGTCCAGCCGCGCCGCCATCGCCGGCGTCATGCAGCTCCTCCAGTCCCCCACCGTCCCATTCCTGAAGAACGACTCATTGTTCAGCCCCAGCAGCGTGGTCCCGCTCCTGTTAACCTCCAGCCCCTTGAGCTTCCCGAGGCTGCAGAGCTCCACGACGTCGCGAACCACCCCCGCAGCCTCCTCCTGCGGCGAGAACGGGCACCCCATGAACGCCGCGAGCGTCCTCAGGTTCCCGTTCGGGTCCAGCAGCATGTCCTCGTACCTGAGGAACAGCACCTGGTTGGGACGCCGGCGGCTGGCCTCCCAGAACTCGAGGGCGTGGCGCCAGTGCGGGCCAGACACGCACCGGCCCTCGCAGAAGAGCTCGAAGGCCTCCTCGAAGGTCGGCATGGCGGGGGGCGACGCGCTGGCGCCAGCGGCGCCCACGCTGGGCACCTGCAGGAGCACCGCGGTGGTCTTCTCGTGGAAGTGCCAGAAGGAGACCAGCGTGTCCTTGGGGTCCCTGCACACGTACACGATCTTGCAACCCGGCCCGGCGCTGCTGCCGCCCTCGGCCGTGATGCCGTGGGGGAGCAGGGAGTAGGGGAGGTGGGAGGCGAGCAGCCGGGGAGGAGGCAGCTCCCCGTACATCTCGTCCTCTCCGACGTAGTCGTTGGCGATGAGCTCCGGGCTGACCTCGAGGAAGCTGACGAGGTCATGGGGGCTGCTGCGGTGGAGCGGGTGGCTGCGGCCGCCGCCGGCGGAGAAGGAGGACGGCGGGATTGGGTGGGCCGCGCGATTGAGCGCGGAGAAGGCGAGGGCCTTGAGCCAGGTGGTGCCGGACTTGGGGAAGCTGGCGAGGAGCACGTCGGTGGGTCTGGGCCTGAAGCGCGCGTGCGATGCGGCGATGCCCTTGAGGAACAGCTCAGACAGCCAGAAGCCCCCGTAGCGGCGCAGTGGGTAGGGCGGGAACCCGGGCCGCATGGGGAGCGACGACATGATCCTGGGCATGTCGGCGTGCGGGGTGGTGGCGGCCTGTGCCTGTGCGACCCCTTCTTCTGCCGCGGCGACGCCGCCGCCTGTGGGAGCAGCCATGGTACCTGCAAGGCTTCCACTGATTCGCAGCTAGCGGTATATATAGCGCGCGTACTGGCCGATCGGATCGGGCAAATAATTATACAACACCTGGTCTATAAATTTAGGCCCACCAACTCCAGCAATTGACACGTGGCTAAAAAATAGAGGAAAAATAAAATTCGGTTATCTAATTTCAGATCTAAACTGCTTTCTAGCCACGTGTCAATTGTTGAAGTTGTTCCACGGCCTAAATATGTAGACCAGTTTCCATATAATTATTTTCCGATCGGATGAAGGGTTCAATCGGTTGTCATGGTAGGGCTGTCCTATGCTGGGCGCTAGATTCGATGTAGGGCTGCCCTATGCTGCACCCCACGTATTATTATTTTTTAAAGAAAAATTAATTACTACAAAATGAATCTCCACCGAGACCCGATGTTGTGGACATGCGGCGGCCGCCCGCGTGCTCCATCTTCGCCGAGAAGCAGCCGGGCCATCTCGGCGAAGCACCAACAGAAGCCTGACATATATCTGACAAGGGGCGGTCGAGATTCACTTTTCTTCGCCGGCCTTGATAGCAAAGCACTCGCTTAAGTCTTTCGCCGAGACCCCAATAAAAAGATCTCGGCGACGTCGCTTCAAGCCGCCCGAATGTCGCCAAGTCCTAGTTGCCGAGTGCCATACTCGGTGAAGTGATTCGCCGAGATTGATTAGTGCCTTCGCCGGGTATTTTGACCACCCGGCAGAGAGGCAGTTTCCGGTAGTGATTGCTCACATTTAAAACGGACGACTCAAATTTCATTCGAACTTAAGAATTTTTCAAGGAATTTTAAAACATCTAGGCCTAGGTCTACAAGGATGACATGGAGTACTCGTTGGGGCCCGCCTCACTGCCCTTCAACGCTGGCTAGGGGTCGATGATGGGAGAGGGCTCATTGGGCCCAGCCTCACCAACATTCGCCGCTAAATCATATCGCTCGGCGGCCATGAACTGGCGGGCTGCCTCCCCTCCTCCCACGCAGCAGTGGTGACGGAGATCTCCGTCTCGCTCTGCTTAATAAAGTCGTTTGTCTCCCTCTAGAGTCACCGGCACTCATCACCCCTAGGCGTCGCCGTTCGCGGCTCTCCCGGTGTGCAGTGCATTAGGACGGAAGCAGGGTGGCTTGCTCCGAATAGAGCGGAAGCTCCTCCTCATCGTTGGAAGGTGGGGGGAGATATGTGCGGTGGCGACGGCGCATATGCGTCGCAACGGTCGGAATGGCCCTGGATGTATGAACCCTTTTTTTCCTATTGATGGCGAACTATGAGTATGTGAGCACGGTAAAAACGGCGAGGCAGCCAACCATCCTTTATAGGGGAGCGAAACTTGGGCAGAAAACAGTGGTGCGAGCGGAAATGTGGGTAAAAACGCGACGACTCAGATTAAATTTTGGTCACACATGGGGGAGTCTTAAGGGCATGTACAGTGTTACCAAAGCCAAATTTACCACATAGATGTATTTGGCATCAGTATTAAATTTGCTATGTTTGCTACACGGGAAACGCTGGAGAACATCCGGGGGATCCCGTCGTTTCGTGCCCCCGCCTTCTAAGCTTGACACGCGTCCTGTACGCGGACCACTCCCCTCCACGCAAAATGACTTATCTCTTCGTCCGGGAATATTCTTCCACGGACGGGAAACATGTAGAGGACCAGCGCCCTGCAAACTGCACGCATGCACAATGGTGACCCGCCCCCACGTCATGGAAACCGCCCGACCTCCACGAGACCCTGCCGCAGTGCTGCTCCTCCGTCGTCGTCCCACCGGAGCGGCTCCCCCGAGCGTAACGAATCTCGTCCCCGTGTTGCTCCTCCTCCTCGACGAGGAGCGTGGCGCCGGTGTCGTCAGTGGAGAAGAAGTGCGGCAGGCCAGTGGAGACATGAAGGCGCGCACGGGGCCATCCTCTTCCGAGTCCACCAGAGGAGAGGAGCCCGTGTTGTGATGCTCCCGGGGCACGGATTTGGTGCTTCCATGGGACAAATGGATTGCTTCCGAAGGCCGGCGAGATCTCGCGAGCTCCCCAGCACGCCGCCACGAACCTCACCGCTGGGTCGCCGGAGGACAGAGAGATCGTGGCGCCCGCCGACCTGGAGGCGCCTCTCAGTTCGGTGTGGTGCTCCCATGGTAGGTCGCCGGTGCTTCTGAAGAAAGACGGTGACTCTCCCATTAGAGAAGATGGCACTGCTCTAAGTGGGACGCGGCGGTGCTCGCACAGGAAATTTTTGCTACATATTTGTATTTTTTTTTTTTTTTTGCTATTTTAGTATAAAGGTTTTGCTATGAGAACTCCGGCAATATTTCCCGGCGAGGTTAATTTTTTTGCTATAATAATTCTAAACGTTTGCTATAACGGTACAATTTTTTTGCTCTGATCTTTTCCGACGAGTGTCCCGGCGGTGTCGCCGGCGAAATCAACTCTGTAGCATTATTTTTTGCTCCGACGAGGTCTCCGGCCATAACTTTTTTATGTGTTTTAAGACGGTTTTTTTTTGCTACATAGGAGCAAAAGTGGGTTTTTTCTTTTTTTTTTCTTTTTGCTACGGGAGCAAAAACAAAATTTAAACCAAAAATGGACACGTGTCAGCGCGGGACCCGGGGCTGTGAATTTTCGTGCCCCCCCGGAGGACGCCCATCACGACCCTTGTTACAATGTGCCAAATGCCTAAGCCAAATGCCAAATTCTCTCCTATCATTGCCCACTACGTGCAAAATAATAAAAAAAATAGTGATGGGTTGTTCACCTCTCTAATGTCACCCCTCCATCTCTATTATTTTATTCACTTTAATAAATTTGTCATAGTTGCTCCCACTCTTAAACATTTGAGTTTTGGAACCACCAAAATGAGTTACACGATGTTGCCAAAATTCAAATACTCATTTGGTAACCCTATTTGGCTATACACTGTGGTTGCGCTAGCTCCGCCGTGTCGGCGGGCCCGGAGAGACGAGAAGGCTGAGCCGAGCCATTTCAAGTGACGTGGCCGACATGCGGATAAGACCCTTCCGTCTGAATCTGGGTGGTGGCCAGACTTGTCCATTTCTGGAGAGTCGAACCGATGGACACCGTTAGGACATCTCCAGCGGGGCTGCTCATTTGGCCCGGACCGGCCGGATTTGAGCAGCCTGGGCCAAAACCAGGCCCCAGCGCCCAGCTCTCATACCGCGGTCCGTTTTTTTTGCCGGAGAGAATCGAGGGTCAGATTTGAGCAGCCCGCGGACAACAAAAGTGTCCCGTGGACACACTCCTGGCCCGCAAAAAACCCCCCTCCTCCCCCCCCCGCGCCGCCAGCGACCCACCTCGCCGCCGGTAGGTCGCCGATTTCGCGACCACGACCACCGTTCGGCCCCTCGCCGGCGACGTCCACCTCCCCCCAACTCCCTCCCACGCCGCCGCGCCACCGCCTGCCCCGCAGGAGGCTCACCGGCCTTCGTACATCCCGCTCCACCTCCCCCACCTCCACGGGCGCACACAAGCTGTTCGTCCGTGTGCCTGCCCGACCTCGGCCCAAAATGGCGGATAGCGGCGACGAGTTCTTCTTCAACAACTTCATCATGTACTCGTCCTCGTCGGACTCCGATTCCGAGGACGAGAGCGACATCCTCGTTGCCACTCTCGTGGTCAATGACCACATCGCAAGGATGCGGCCGGTGTGAAGACCATCTCCAATCCTCAAGGTGAGATGAGGAAGCGGTTTGCCCAAGAGCAGGAGAGTGCCCGAAAGGATGTGGAGCGTGCTTTTGGTGCGCTTCAATCTCGATGGGCTATTGTTCGCCACCCTGCTCGAACATGGAGCCCGGAGATTATGTGGTCGGTGATGACTGCTTGTGTGATCATGCACAACATGATCATAGAGGATGAGCGCGATGACAGCGTCTACGACGAGAACTGGTTGTTTGGGTGAGAACGTGGAGCCCCAGCCAGGAGTGGCAACATTTGCGGATTTCATCGACTTCCAGTACGAGTTGCGTGATCAGGACACCCACCTCACACTTCGGGATGATTTGGTGCAACACATCTGGAACTTCGTTGGAAACCAGTAGTTTTTTTTTATTTTAGCTAAGACTTATTTGTTTTCTTATTAAACGGTCAAATTTGTAATAAATAACTCGTATTTTATTTAGTTTTGTGTTTGTTTTAGGCTCAAAGTATGGATGAGAAGAAAAAACTAGAAAAAACAAATTTAATGTCCGGCCACTAAATGAGCAGCCCCGCTGGGTGCAGGGCCCAAATCCGGCCGGACACGGCCACGGACGGCTGCTCAAACAGACAAAATGCGGACCAAATTGGTCCGCATTTGAGCAGCCCCGCTGGAGATGACCTTAGGTCAGATTTTGCCCTCCGGACAAACCGACGGGGTCCTACCGAGATATGATATCTTGTCAGTAGTCGCCCGAATCTTATCAGGATCAGCGCTGTGACGCGTCGATCCGAGTTAAGCGTGCATCGGACAGAGTCTACGCAGCATGTGCATGCTCAGATCGGTTGCCATGGTGAAGAGAATTACTTGCAAGTGAAGGTTGTCTGCTTGTCACTACCCGACCACACAAATCTTATCACGATGGCCACTCGGACAATTGCCATCCAGCTTGTATTGTTTTGATGATACGGCGCTCTGCTCCTAGCCAGTCGTTCGATCGTCACATCTGCTGATATCTGATCAAGCCCAACAGCAAGCCACACCCCAGGTTTTGTGTTTTTCCCTTTATTGTCAATTGGCGGAGGCGGCACACTCCTGGCACCTCGCTGTGCTGCAGCGTCACTGATTGGGAGGCTACGTGACGACGCACAGTGCTTACTGATTCCCACACCTTGTTTATTTGTTAGGCTGGTGCCAACCGGGGCTGTAAGGGGGGCGGTAGGGGGCGCTATCGCCCCGCGCGGGGCGAGAGGAGGCGAGATGGCGGGCGAGAGGGAGCCGCCGGGCGGTGGCGCTGGCGCCCGGCGAGAGGGCGCTGTCGCCCGGCTTCCCGCCCGCGTTGGTGGGGCGACAGCGGCTGCCCGGGGCGAGAGGGGGGGGCGAGAGGGCGAGAGGGGTGGGCGGCGCGCTGGCGCCATCGGGCGAGAGGGGGGGCGATAGCGGGTAGCCGTTGGGGGGGCAACGGCTAGCTGACGTGGCGCCTCCCCCATTGGTCCACGTCAGCTAGCCGTTGGGGGGAGCGTGGCTGGCTGGAAAAAAAAAATTGACCCAAATTTCCATCTCCAATCCTATAAATACCCCCCCATATCCATTCCTTCTCTTCACACCATTTCCCTCTTCTCTTTCTCTCTTCTCTCATACCATCTCCGCCATGTCGGGTTGGACTCCAGATAACACCTTGTTCACGGAACTCTTGCAGTCCGACGGGTCACAACCTAGTCACATAGAAGATGTCTCTCCCACACATCGTCGGTCGAATGCCGGTTCTTCGCCGCATCCCCGAGTGTTGTACCCCTCCAACACACCACCTCCGGGGCCATATGGTCCGCTTCCTACGGGATATGGTTCATACCAGCATCCTCCGTATGCTTACCCACCACCACCTCCACCTCCACCTACAGGTAGCGGGAGTCCACTTCCTCCGTACCCTCCTACGGGATATGGTTCTTACACTCCACCTCCATATCCATACGGTTCATACGCTCCACCTCCACCGTATCAGCAACCACCTCCTCCGTATCAGCAACCACCTCTATCGTCTGCTCCAGAAGACAGTGCTCCAAGCGACGGGTCCGATGCCGCGGAAACACTGGTACCAACGCGTCCAAAGAGGCTCGAGTGGAAATGTTCTGACGAGGAAAAACTGGTACTTTTCTTACCCGTCACATGTTTATTTCGGAGTTGGTTTTTGTTTGGATTTTTCACTAAGACAATATCTATTTCGTTGCAGGTGAATGCTTGGATTTTCAACTCCAAGGACTCTCGCCATGGCAATAGCAAGACCGGCGATAGTTTTTGGGGTGGAATAGCGAAGACGTTCAACTCTACCGCCGATCCTGCCCGCCAAAGGACCGCGAAGCAACTGAAGGATCACTGGAACGTCTACAACCGTGAGGTGTCCTTGTTCAATGGATACCACATCCAAGAAGAAGCGGTACGTCAGAGTGGAGCAGACGATGCAATGGTCATGGACGCGGCACTGGCGAGGTACGCAAATGACCCTAGAGTGACTCAGCCTTTCAAACGCTTCAAGTGGTGGGAAGCTGTTCGCAAGGAAGCGAAGTGGAGAGCACAGCATGGTCCTGGTAGTGGGACTGACTCTAGTTCCAAGCGAACCCGTCTGGGGGTCGGAGGTGAGTACAGCTCTAGCGACGCGACGGAGGAGGAGCCGCGTCCTCCTGGCCGCGATAAGGCCAAGGCCGCGTTTCGCAAGGGAAAGAACAAGGAGAAGGAATCGTCCAGTGAGGCATCAAGTGCAACCTTCGGAATGAAGAAAATGTGGAAAGGTTTATTGAAGGTTAAGCTACTGAAGCAATATAACAAATTGCAAGACCGCTCAACCGCCGGCATGAACGAAGCTGAAAAGCGCAAACATGCCAAGGCCATCCAGATAGTGGAAAAAGAGCTAGGGCTGGAAGAGGATGACGACGACGAGGACGAGCACGAGGATTAGATTTTTTAATTTTTATGTAATTTTTACAATTTATTATGCAATTTTATTAATTAGTATGTAATCGGTAACAATTTTAGTTCAATAAAATTATTTCCTTGCATTATTTGTAATGTTTTCGTCTCAAAAATATGTGTTGACGTGGAGGAGAGAGAAAAGCTGATGTGGCAGAGAGAGAATCTTATAGCCCGGGCTATAGCCCGTGCACTGGCACCGTGCCGTGAGAGTGCCGTGAGAGTGGCGTGAGAGTGGTGAAAAAAGGTGACGTGGCGGGGCTATAGCCCGTGAATAGTGCGTGGTGCATTGGCACCAGCCTTACTAGTTGATTCGCTGGTACTTTTGGCATGTCAGGTAAATTAAGAACGCCCCGAACGGGGACAAAGATACAAAATGCTGAACCCAGATTATAACAACGACCTGCACACACACACACAAAAAAAAACTGGACAACCCAACAAACACCAACGAGGCGGATGCCACCTAAGAACTACTCCGAGAAGGTTGCGAACTAGCAGGGCGGAATGTTGGACCGAAGCTCGCCTTCGAGGTCCAGATCGGCACACCGACACACGCTGCACACCGTCAACACGGGCAAAGGCGTCAGGCCGAAGCTCACCCTAGGGCCAAGCCCGGCTCACCAACACACACTGCACACCGTCGAGACCCTCGCAACGTCACTAGAGAAACCCACCAGGGGAGCACCAGCTCGCTGAGGCCCACCAAGGAGGTCCATTAGTGGAAACACGGGCACTAGTCCCGGTTGGTAAAAACCATTTGTCCCGGTTGTGCAACCGGGATGGGCCAGCCGGGACAAATGCACCTCCCCCATTGGTCCCGGTTGCACCAGGATCCGGGACAAATGGGACTGACCACGTGGCGAACCTGGCCAGGGGAGTTAGTCCCGGTTCGTGTTAGGAACCGGGATGAATGCCTTCTCTGAAAAAGCAGCAGTTTGGCCACTTTCTCTGCCGCGGCAGGGGTTTTTTTCGCTTTTTTTTTTGCAATTTTACGATGTCTGCCTCGTAATCCTCAACCGGCCTCCCTTTCCCCAACCGCGTCCACTGGCCCACGCCTTTTATTAAGCCCACTGGTCACATTTTGGTCAAAGGGCCCACTGGCCCGCGTCTTTAATTAAGCCCAGTGACCACATTCGGTCAAAGGGCCCACTGCCACGCGGGGGCAAAGGGGCCACTGGCCGGCGACCTAGTGGTTGGCTCGCCCGTTTCCATGTCCCCACGTCCTTAAAGTAAGACCGTAACCGTAGCCGGCGCGCGGTCTAAGGGCCCACTGGGCAGCGACCCCGGCCGCCTCAGCTTCCCCGCGCCTCCACTTCCCCACGCGTGGCCACGAACGGTCACGCCATGTCTCGGCTTCCTCCCCGCGCATTCATGGCCTCCTGCAACCGCCGCCACGTTCTCGCCGCCGGTTGGCATGCCAACCCCGTCCCGGTCCTTTTTAAAGGGCCCCGCCGCCCCGTATGCCCCGCACATCCCACTCCAGCACGAAACGTAGCCATGTCGCCCCGCCGCTGGTTCAAGCGCGCCAAGAACGAGAACGAGGTCGGGTCCTCCAGCGGCGCCGGCGTTCCCCCGCCGCCGCAGGAGGCGTTCGGCTACGGTCCGTGCGACATCCGGATCAGGGGCGGCCCGCGCGTCCCCGCACCACCACCGGCACCGCGCAAACCCGCCGTCTCGCGCCCCGCCAGGCAAGAGGCTCTGCCGCTACGTGCGGAAGGAGGAGGCGACGTGGCACTGGGATCACGCCACGACGGTCTTCTGGCCGGACGTCCACCTCCCGGACGGCTGGCACCTCAACCCCCAGAGGATCCCTGTGCCGCCGCTCCCGACCAATGAAGCTGCCCGCGAGGAGATCGACCGCCGGCGCGCGCTCCGGCCGGCCCACCTCCTCAAGGACCGCGCCTACGCGCGGAGCTCCCCGAACTAGAACGTCTGGTTCCAGCAGGAGCACGACCAGCGCTGCCGCTCCTTGTCGTGGGATAATCACGGCAGATGTTACCTGGGGTAACTGATCTTGGGGCAAGTCGACACAGGTATTCGGGAGAGGGTTTAGCTCAAAGGAAGACATGGCGAAAGCGATCTAAGAACCGGAGAATAACTCGCCGGATCTCGATATCGATAATGCTGGATACTCGATAACAGGTATTACAACTATGGCTTGAACCTCCCTGAGGCTAAGCCTAGGGGTTGGTTTATATAGCACTCATACCCCCCTTGGCTTGCCTTTACAAAGCGCCTCCTGAGTCCTACTCGAACTCTATACACAAACCCTAACTTTCCTTACCGCAACCCACAATCCGGGTCACGAACGTTACATGCCCTGGGCCTTCCAGAAGTTTCTTTGTCTTTAGCCGGATTTGGTCCAGCCGCCGTTTGGGCCGGGTCACACCTGGGAGTTGGGATACCGGTTTACTATCCCCTCATCAGTAGTCCCCAGAATAGCTTGGGCTTCCAAGATTTACTCTTCGAAGCGTTGGCTATTCCCTACAGAAATATTAGATGCAAACACATGAGGATCAAGACGCAGCGCGTCGACGAATAGCCGTGACTGGTACCAAGGGAGCCAGGTAAAGACCCGGCTCTCCCTTCTTAGGTTCTCCCTTAATCTCCCAGACTTAAATCTTAATAGGAAACTCCCTGACCCCACATCCTTCTTGATAATTACCGCTGATACGAGGAAGGCAATTTCCCCTTCCTTTTTCTCTGGATCATATTGGTCTGCGCATAAAACGTGCCTTTCAAATTTCGAAATGGCCAATTACTCCGCACTCCCCGGGTCTCGACCGTTAGGCTAAGCCCTTCCATCCGGGCGGTTATAAATAGAGCTCAAGGAACAAACCCAACTCTTAACGGCTCATTTCCCCCATTCCACTTCTCCTCAAACCCGAGCTCGCGGAGTGCCACCACGGAAGCCCCACGCACCTCGCCGGAGCCCATCCGCCGTCGCCTGCGCTCCGCCACCGCGCGACTCACTCCAATCCCCAACTCCGCCGCCGAGCGCCCGATTCGCCGACCAACAACCTCAAAGGGACATCAATCTTGCGCCATCTGTCTCCGCAAAGCTCTTCTTCAACCCCCTTTGGTAAGTTCCTCGTATCCCTCAGCTCATCCTCGCAATTTCTCATCCTTCCCTTGGATCAGATCTGAATCGAGGGGTCCGCGATTTCTCGGGCCGCGCCGGATTAACTCACCGATATTTACCATAATCATTCCCATAGATAGGATTCATAGCTTGTATTGCTCTCCTAACTCCAGTAATCATTAACATGGCCATAAATTTAGAAATAAGATCCCCAATCTAGGCTCGAGCCATATAAAATTTCCGCCCTTGTTCTCCCTCCTCAGAAAATCTCACTTCTCCGGATCATTCGCAGATGGTAGGCATATAAACACCCTCATAACTTCTCCAACATTTGCTTTTAAGGAAAGCTCCATAGATTTTGTAGTAGCACGCAATACCCGGACACATCATACTTGACTCGGCAAGGCAATACCCGGATTGTGTTTAAATCGCCGGTAACCACTTATCTGCTAACTTCCGAGTTTTTGTCTCTTACGTCCTTTCCTTCAATGTTTTACCAGGTCAATCCCATGGCACCCAAGAGGCAGGGGAAACAACCGGCTAAGGCTAAATCCACAAACTCCATATCAGCCAATTGGGGGAAATCCTCTGTTACCACGGCCAAACTGGAGGAGTTGGTCGAGCTTGGAACCCTACCTCCACAGGAAGCTATCCACTGGAGAGTACCAGGCAACGAAACCCGACCTTCCCCAGCAACGGACGAGGTAATATGTTTCGTTGAACACGTGACCCGGGGCTTCAGGCCTCCGGGTCACCCTTTCTTCCGCGACGTCCTAGACCACTACAAACTCCGTATTTTCGATATAGGCCCAAACTCCATTTTAAACATCTCCCATTTTATCGTTCTTTCCGAGTCTTACTTGTGCACTCCGCCAAGTCTGGCTCTTTTCGTCGAACTTTTTCAGTGCAAGCCGTGTCGCGAAAGCGGCGACGGCGCACTTCTTACTTGCGGCGGGGTTTCCATCCAGCGCCGCAAGAACTCCCTGATGCCTCCTATTACTCTCAATTCTCATGTGAAGCACTGGCAGCTCTCATACTTCTACTGCCAGGATACCTCTCCACCCGGCGAAAAGAAGTTGCCGGGTTACTCGGAGGGTCAGCTTGACATCTCCGAGACTTTCAACGCCTTCGCCCCTGACTCGGACAGGGAGGCGGTCTTGCCTTTGCTAGCTAGGATCTCCATCTTGTCAGCCCGAGGTCTCATCGGGCTAAACCTGGTGAAGACCTGGGTCAGCTTCCGCATCCAGCCAAACTCCATTCGTGAGAAGCTGATGTGCGAATACTCGGGTCTTCCCACAGACCCTATCCGATACTCTCCTAGTACCCTTGCTCCTAGTGATATGAACAAGACGATCAAGGGTTTTTTAACAGAGAAGCTCGAGGTGATCCGGAGCATAGCCGGACTAGAACCTTTTACCCTCGAGAATCCAGCCCCCGCAGTAAGTTTCCTACCTCTTGATTTTGACTTCTAACAGCTTACTTTTATTCTCTTCTCTTGACTCGATATTAATCACTATCCTGGCATCTTCTCCTCAGGCCGATGATGACTTTTGGACGGTCGACACCCCTCCTAATTCCGAAGATGCGGAGGAGGAAGACAATGTTGTTAACTCGGATGAAGGTACATACTTGATTCCCTTGTACACGTTATATCCCGCCTTTTCTTCTTCTTTATGCTATAACTCGGATATTTTTCAGAGCAAGAGGACCAAAGCGAAGAAGAAGAAACGGACAGCAGGGGCGGATCCACCAGCGAGGAGGAAGAGCCGGAGCTGGCCACCAAAGCCGGAACAAAGAGGAAATCCCAGAGGATAGCCCTCCAGGTTTTTACTTCATCTCATTACACTTTGGTTTTTTGTTCCCATAACGTCACTCCGGGGCTAACCCCATCTCCACCCCTTTTGATCATAACTGAAGGAGCCTCCCGCGACTAGGCGCCGAGTAACCCGGAACCATCCGGGCAACGAGACCCTTAACCCGGTCGCTTCGCCGCCCCCGGTTCAACACCCTGGTATTTATCGTAAACAAAATTTCTTTCCGGACATTCCTTTGTAATGTAATCCCAGACCTTTCTTGCCATTTTTCAGTCTCTTCCGGGTCTAGTGACGGCTTCCCCTCGGACTTCCCGGTGAACACCGGGTAAACTCCTTTCCTTAGAGTTACACCAAACTTTATCACCCTTTTCACAACTAAAAACTAACTGCACCTTCGTACCTTCTACAGAGCCACGGTTGTTATTAGCGACGAAGAGGGCACGGAGGTTGAGGTCCGAGTCGAGAATAAGCCGGCCGACGACGCATTCGCTGCAACTGGCGACGAGCAAGCGTCGTCACCGGAGCTGGCTAGGCATGATACTGGGTATCCCATCGCTTCGCACGCAGGCGAGAAGGAGACGGGAACAACTTCGAGCGCGGGAGGAGGACCAAACTCCGATATTCGGATGACCCGGGTGCCACCTCCTGTTACAAGAAACGCTCCTTTTCCCGCTTTCCAGGTACCCGAGCCATCTAACTCGGATAACGCTGACTTTAACCAGCTGATGAGCGCTCTTCTCGCCATGAAAGCTTCAGAAGGAAATGTCCTAGAGCGTATGGCTGCAGCACATCAGGTAACTTTTACTTGATACTCTTTATTATACATCCAGTCCCCAAGTCCCGAGTATAATTTTTTTTGTAATTATCCTCGGTACTTCGCATAATACTTTTCGGTAATCATTTCCTCAGAGGAAATACTCTCGTGATATCCGGCTTACAGCTTCACCCAGTCTTTGCAGGCAGAGATTACTCAGTCAGATGAAGCGTTACTTAAGGCTGAGCAGCTCTTGCTGGCTGAAGTTAAGCGTAGGGAGGCCCTTGAAGCGGAGATAAAGACTTTGGAAAAAGATGTCTCCACATACAAGAAGAAGTACAATGCCGCCCAATCCTCGCTGAAGAACTTATCGACTCAGATTACGGACACTTACCGTATTTTGCTAAGTAAGTTTGTTTATCTGCAACTAGCTTGCTTACCTCCATTTTGCCGTTGTAATAACCAAAATTACTGATATGCTTTTGTGTTTTTCGATTGCAGGTGCTAACCTTGCTGCTCCGGAGGAGAATGCCATTACTCAAGTTAAAACTCTGAAGACTGTGCTCCGGACGTTTTTTGCCGGCACGAAACTTTTGCTGGATGCTATCAAGTGGCCTTCTGAGGTATACCCGGGCGAGGAGAACCTTATGCAGGCCTTTTCCACAGCGCCTGGGTGGATTGAAATACTGAAGCGTTCGTCCTGCCGAATTGGGATGACCCGGGCTTTAACGCTGGCGAAGGCTTATTTTCCAAAGCTTGACCCGGCGAAGGTAGTATCCGGGTTCCCAGAGTTTAAAGCTGACGGATCCAAATTCAAGCCCCAGGATTTCAAAGCTATACAATCTGCGGTACGTCCTTCAGCCACAGCTTTGGCCGACAAGATGGATCTAAACACGATTATGAGCTCGTATGATTCTGAGGGCAAGGTTATCCTGGTGGAGGCACCCCCCCCTATTGATATGTTGGACAAATGGTCGACTGATCTGGCTAGGAGGAAGGAAGAGGCTGCAAAGGGGGAAGCAGAGCTGGGCGTAAAGCCGTCTACCTCTACCCCAGCCGTGCCTCCGCCTGTTCGTCCAGATGTGAAGAGCCCGGGTAAAACTGCTGGCAAGGCCAAGGAGCAAGTCCAAGACTTAGACCCGGAGGACCGCTCTCAGGATGCCGAGTAGGATGCTGCCTAGTGCTTTGCGTTTCTCGAGACTGATATGATTTTTTTTTGCGGTGCGCCTGTGCACCATTGATGCTGACACTATGACTTTGCGTTTGTGAACTTATGATAACTCTTTGCCTCCCCTGGCCTTTGATAATATCCATCCTTGTGTTACTTATAAGCTTATTCTCGATACTTCGAACTCTTGTTTTCAATTTCCTTTTGAGACTCGGCTAACCGAGTATCGTAGGTTTTGATAGATGAACTTTTCTTTAAGTCCCCAATACTCGGAAATTAAGGTTTACAGGCTTTGGTAGTTAAACAGTTTGTTTCTGTTTCGAAGTCCCCAGTCCCCATGACCCAAAGTACGAGCTATGGGGGCGTGGCCTTTCTCAGATGACATACTGCTGTTTACCAAGCTGAATACCAATAGCTGTTCACATAAATACTGAAGTCATGCTTAATACTTGTTGAGTTTCCGGCTTTTTAGCCTTATACTCTGCATGGACTTGTGGTTTAGATGACCCTTTTGATTATCTTGTACTGTAAGCCGGCTTTCGCGTGGATACCATGTCGTTGCATCTATACGAAAAACAAGATCAAGCAAGCCCCATTGGGCTGCATAGTTTGATTGTAATCGTACGTGAACAGATCATGCCACTTTAGCGCGAGTCACATCGAGCTTAAGTAAGAATAATCAAGAAATTTGGCTCCTTCGTCCAGTTATAGGATTGTAGCCGCACCCGTTTCTACGAGTAATCAGCCCCCATAACTCATAGGCATCATGGCCGGGTCTCCGGGTTTGAGATTACTTATTGAAGCAGATCGCCCCCCGGAGACCTATATTCACGCAATGTATTTCGATGATATTGATGTGTTGATAATAAAAACGTTACTTACTTGTAACTGAAGCAAGGATCATGATAAGACTCGAAACCATCTTCTTTTATTGATAAAAGTTTCTTTTTTGAATCAGCAGGCCGCCTCGTTAAAAACCTTCCAGTCCCCTTAGGTACCCTGGTAAGGAAAAGAGTGCGTATGAAACCTGCCGTCGATTATACTGCTTTAATTGTTCTCGGGAATCGGCCTCACACTGGCGTGGCCGATGCATATTCTCCATTCGCTAGGCCTTTTCATAACGAGTATCGGATTTGCTAGCCAATCCGGGTATACCGTCCTTGAAGCGTGATCAGCTGCGTGTGGCAGTACGTCTTCTTTTTTGTTAGGGGATTTGGAAGGTTCGCCCCTGATGAAACCTACCATCTTAAGGTCCTTTTCTGCCCTAATCTTTGCTTTGTCCCCTTCAGGGGTTGGCTTTTTTGACGTCGTCCTCTCTTCTAGGTCCACCTTAGAACGATAATGTTTGAGCTCTTCCTTCCTGCAAGCTTGCTCGGCCATCGCCGCATCTCCCTCATCACATTCAGCTGCTATATCTCGATTTCCATGTATGGTGATGGTCTTCTTAGGACCCGGGATCTTCAGCTGTAGGTACACATAACACGGTCTTGCCATGAACTTGGCATAAGCCGGCCTTCCAAACAATGCATGATAAGGACCGCGCAACTTTACTACCTCAAAGGTAAGCCACTCGACTCGATAATTGTCCTTTGACTCCCCGAAAGCTACTTCCAGTGCCACTTTTCCTTCGGGGCATGCCGAATGACCTGGCACTATCCCGTGAAAAACTGTTGTACTTTTTTGCAGCTGTGATTCCTTTAAGCCCATGCGCAGGAAAGTTTCCCAGTATAGGATGTTGATACTACTCCCTCCATCCATCAAGACTTTCTTTAGCTCGTAACCGTTGACCTGTGGTGCTACTACCAACGCTAAGACTCCCGGTGATCAATCCTGTCCGGGTGATCTCTCCTGCTCCATGTTACCTCCTGTTCTGACCACCTCAAATATCTTGGAACAGCGGAAGAGACCGAATTAACTGCTTGTTTCAGTATCTTCTTATCCTTGCTAGAGCCTCCAGTAGTGTGCACATGATATTGACCCAGCTGTTTGGGGTTAGCTTGAAAACCTCCTGCTCCACCTTGATTGTTACCTTGACTTCCAGCTGGAGGATTGCCGGCTGGGGGCGGTCCGTTACCCAAGTTTCCACCTAGACCCGGACCTCCTCCTCGGCCCGCACCTCTCATAGCTCTGTTCACTTCCTCGTTCTTCCACCTTTGTAAGTCGGCACATTGCTCCAATGAATGATTGGCCGGCTTGCCATTCCTGCTATGCTTCGGGCACGCCATCCTAAATATGTCCCAACTGTTGCTTGGTCTTGGAGGTCCTTGGTAGTGTCCCCCATTGTGATTTCCAGTATTAAAATTCCCTTCGGATCTAGGTCTTGAAGACCCGGCCTCCGTATTGGCTACAAACTCGGAATTCCCCTCAAACGGGCGCTTGTTCTGGTTACTTCCATTATTGTTTGGCGCCGATCCATTGCCGGTTTTCCCACTGTTACTTGCGTTTGCTTTTGCCTTCTTGTCATCAACTTCCTCCTCTGTAGTATCCGTTGCAGCGTGCTTGTTGCATGCATCCATTAACTCTCCCATCGTAACCTCCGCTGCATTTCTACTGGATTTCATGCGGGTTAGCTTTTGCACTAAGGGAACATACTTACATGTTTTCGCCATGGCTTGTAGCGCGTCCTTTGGTTGGATATCTGTAGACGAGTGGAGTATCTCCATAACCCGGCGTACCCAGCTGCGTGCTGACTCTCCTTTCTTCTGAACGCATCTTTCTAAATCGTCAATAGTAAATAACTTCTTACATGTCCCATGGAAGTGTTTGATAAATGCGGTTTTTAGCTCCTCCCACGATTTGATCGACTTCTCCGGTAAATTGGTAAACCACAACTTTGCTGCTCCCTCTGACATCATCAGGTACATGAACTTGGCTTGGAGATTCTCGGATGCATTGCGAATTGACATTGCCATCTCGTAGCTGCTCAACCACGTTTCCGGATCCATTGTTGGCTCATAATTCACTACTTTCCCCGGTTCTTTGAATTTCTCCGGGTAAGGTTCTGCCCTGATATCGTCCGAGAGGCACTTTGGTCCCGCAAGGGTGGTTGGGGCTGGTCTTGCCCGGGAAACGCGTGACCCGGCTGGGGGTACCGCGGGGTGCGGCACCGCCGGTAACTCGTGCGCTGCAGACCCGGCCCCGGCTCTTCTGGCCCTGGAGCTGTCCACCACTGCCTGTGCTGCTGATACTGCCGGTACTGTCTGGACGCGCGGTGGAGGCGGCATTTGCTGCTGCTCTTCCCTTCGTTGTGCCGCACTTGTTTGAACATTGCCCTGTTGCTGACTGACGTACGGCGTCCCATGCATCCCGCTTCTATGATCCGGATAATTGGCTTGCTGTGCTACCGCGGTGTGTAGCAGATCGATTGCTCGTCGGGTTCCTTCCGCATGAGGCGAGTCTCCCACAGGAATCTGGTTTAATGCGAGCGTTGCTGCGTACACGTTGTCCATGGGATTGTTGTAATGACCTGCTGGTGTGCGGAATCGTGATGGTGGTGGCGGCATGGTATTGCCGGCTGTCGCCCCCGTCTGTGGCAAAGGTAACCCGGCTGGCGCATTTACCGGATGTGCTCCCATTGAAGGTCGCGGTATGGTCCCTTGGTTCGTCGGTGGAATCGGCTGATCTTGAGGCGTGAACACCAGGGCAGTCGGGTTAATAACCCCTCCTGTTGCCGGCAGCATAGTTCGGTGCCTTTGGTGCATCCTTGTCGTTTCCTCCCGGAGCCGGGTCTCTCGGTCATCCAATTCGCGCTGCCGCGCGACCATCCCCTGCCTTTCTGCTTCCACTTGCCTTCTTTGCTGCTCCAATGCACGACGAGCCACGTCCAGGTCTCTTACACGCTCTGCCGCGTTTTCTGGGGTAATAACTGTGGCCAAGACTGTGGGGTCCAAAATCAAATTATTATCAAACAGAGCCGGGTGACGCGGGTTTGAGGGGCCCGCCCCCGGTGTCCGGTTTGCTTGGAACCCGAACATATTTGCGTGTCGCTCCTCGTCTGCTGGGCGACTGGTGACAGACGCCGACTCTCCATCGACATGGACCAAGACCGGGTCAACTGCTCCTTGCTGCTGGGCCGCTGCCTGAACCGCCCCGGCTGGCGCCGCGGCCGCGTTTTCTTGATTGAGATTGGTCGCGGGAGCCGCATAGACTGCAACCCGGCGCATGATGCCCGGTGTAGATTCGTACTGTTCTTCCTCGCTGTTTTCCCTTTCATATCGATCCTCCGACAAATCCCGTATAGACTCGGTATCATCCTCCCTCTCTGTCTGATCCGTTGTTCCGATCGATTCTTCTTTTTCCGATTGAACATGCTCATCTTCCCCTGACACGGAATCAGATCCAAGATTATCACGATTCGAATTGGAAGTACATACCATACCGATGAAGACGTTGATGCGGCCGATTGTCACGACGGATCCGGTTTCGAGGTGGTCCGACTCTGGCCCCCAGCCAGAATCGTCTACCATCTTCTTTCCTTGGCTGTTGACGTAGATTTCTCCGACGACGAGATTCTTCATGTTCTTCCGAGCTTCTCCCGTGATGCAAACACCTTTGGACGCAGGCCCCACGGTGGGCGCCACAGCACTCCTACTTCCCCACGCCCCCGGAGGAGACCGCCGACACCTACCCAGCACCGTCACCCGGCAGCGAGCCGGAGCTGTGGTTCGAGGAGGACATCCTCGAGGACGAGGAGGACCCCGAGCTCCAGGCCGGATTGGAGGCCGCCTACGAAGCCTCCCGCCGCTCCCTCATCGAGGACGAGATTAAGCGGTGGGAGCAGGTCCTGGCCAGCGCGGCCGCCGACGCCGACGCGATGCTGCCCCCTCCGCCGCCGCAGCCCTGGTGGAAGACGGTGAACGCCACCATGGAGGCGTCGGAGGACCAGCCGCCGCCACAACCGCTGCCCCCCGGCCTGGAGTACGGGATGAGCTGGGCCTGGACCGGCGGCGAATGGGCGCCGGAGGAGCTGCCACCGCCGCCAGAGGATTTGCCGCCGCCACCGGAGAACGCGCCCCCGATGCCTCCGCAGCCACCGGCGGGCACCCCCAGCTGCCTGCCCACCTGTGGCAGCAGTCTGCCTACCACTGCATCTCCTCCGACGAGGAGGACTAGGCCGGCGCAGGCGCGCCCCCGGCCACCTATATATAGTACCTAGGCAACCCCCACCCCCCCCCCCAAGAAACGGCCGGCCGCCTGTGACCGCGCCGCCGCCCCCGATGCATGTAAGGACGGCCAATAGGGCCGTCGTCAAGAAACACGGCCGGCCGCCTGTGGCCGCGCCGCCGCCCCAATGTAAGCACCGGCCTTCGGGCCTTTTAATATATAAATGCATTCCCGTCCAAAACTCGTCCCCCGCCGGCCAATCTACGTCCTAGTTCAACCCCGCCGGCGGAACCAGCACCGGCGGGATCTTCGTATTCATTCCCGCTGTTGGCAGGGCTTCGCCAAGGCTACTTCGCTCGGTCCTGGGTGGTTGCTCGGCCTGGAGAGAGGGCCGAGATATTTAAACAAATGGGCCTCTAGTCCCGACCCGTGCCACCAACTGGGACTAGAGGTACCCCCTTTGGTCCCGATTGGTGGCACGGGCCGGGGCCAAAACGTATTTCGAAATTTGGTGCCACCCTACGCGTCCAAATGTTTTAGCGCCAAAATTTGAAAATTGTTTAAGTATGCACATTAATAACTTCTATATACTTTCAAATTTGACAAAAATTTCAACATGAAAAGTGATTGAATTTGCATAAATAATTCAAATCCATTTTTTAACTAAATAATTATTCTAACTATTGAAACTATTAATTATTTTACTATTTGCATATAATTTGAATATAAATATCTTATAATGTTTGTTTTCTCTTGTGATCTTCCGAGTGAGTCTAGAGCATACAAGGCATCCGGGTGATTTGTATTCCGTCGATGAACCTTTAAGAGGGATGTAGAACAAAACTGTCGGACATATGATGGCGAATCAAAAGAACGGTCGAACGTATGATGGCGAATCCGTATGATTTGTATTTGGTCGATGAACTGAATGATGTATCAACCCTTCAAGGGGGGATGTAGAACACAACAATCGGTATCGCCAGCCTACAGCCCTGCCGTGGGAGAAACTTAATCAGATCAGGACACTAATCGTGTTCAAACCTGTATGGAGCAGCTTAGGTGAGGAACAAACCTTGCCTACCCTTTTTATTTTTGCTTGATTCAAGAGGACTTCTCTGCTGGCCACGCATCTCTACATTTCTATTCTTCTTAGTACTTCCTCTGCGATGTTCACTGTTGGTAACATCGTTCTGAACCAGATTTTGCTGATGACTTTTCAGGATAGTGCTCAAGGAAGGTTTGTCATGCAGCTTTGCTTGCAAAATAAGCTCAACTTGCTCTAGGAGCTGATCATATTGGCTCTCCATGAATGCATGATCTTCAACATTTTCTACAGCCTTTGCTGCAACTTTATATAAAGTTCGACAAAGCGAGTTGTACCTTTTCCACACTGAGAATTTGGGATCTTCGTCTACAACAGAAAAACCATAGTTCTCCTTTGAAGGTTCACTCTGAGCATCCTTTCGCCATCTTTTCAAAACATAGTGTGGTGGAATTTCTTTGATATTTCTGATCTCAAGAACCTTCAGTACATGGCAACACGGAAGACCTACATTTTCAAACTTCTTGCAGCTACAAACGACAATATATTCTGATGAATCGAATCTAACAAAATGACCCCGACGCCTGTTTTTGACAGTTATCTCATACTCGGATATGGGTCATAGTTGTCAGCTTTTTACCGGTCAATACAAATTACTGGTCAAACAGAACTATATGATCATGTATTCCACGTTTATTATTACACATCACCAACAGACGGAGGAGAGAGAAACAGAAAAGTGGGTGGGTGTGCCGCTGGTTGGGATAATAATGAAATCAGGCTGGTCATAGTTGTCAGCTTTTTACCGGTCAATACAAATTACTGGTGAAACAGAACTATGATCATGTATTTCACGTTTATTATTACACATCACCAACAACATCCCTATCTAGTCTTCTGAATTTTCCCTTGCTTATGATCGCTTCGGCCGTAACCATGGAGCATCTTCATTATTTAACGGGATGGTGGGGTCAACTTTCACTGTGAAGGGTGGAATTTCAACAAACTTATTATAATCTTCTGACATGTCTGTCGTGTCCTCGATTCCCACGATGTTTCTTTTCCCTGAAAGAACTATGTGACGCCATCTGTACTTAGACCAAACCATAAGTTTCTCGCCTCTCCTGTAAAGTCCGGGAAGTCTCTCTCGATCTTTCTCCACTGCGATCCATCGGCGGGGTGTCTCAACTTTCCGTCTTTCTTACGGTCTTCTTTGTGCCATCGCAACAACCTAGCATGCTCTTTGTTTCTAAACAGACGTTTCAACCATGGTATTATAGGAGCATACCACATCACCTTAGCAGGAACCCTCTTACGGGGGGGCTCGCCGTCAACATCACCAGGGTCATCTGCTCTGATCTTATACCGTAGTGCAGTGCATACCGGACATCATCCAAATTCTCGTACTTCTCACCGCGGTAGAGGATGCAGTCATTAATGCATGCATGTATCTTCTGCACATCTAATCCTAGAGGGCAGAGAGCTTTCTTTGCTTCGTGCGTACTCTCAGGCAATTCGTTATCCTTTGGAAGTTTTGGCTTCATTAGTTGAAGTAAACTCTGAAATGCCTTGTCAGTCACACCGTTCTGTGCCTTCCATTTCAGCAACTCCAGTGTGCTACCGAGCTTTGTGCTACCATCTTCGCAATTTGGGTATAACAACTTTTTTTGATCCTGTAACATGTTGTCCAGGTTCAACCTTTACTTTCACAGTCTTCCCTTGCATCAGCAATAACTCGGCCAAGATCATCATCGCGCTCTTCTGATGCCTGTTCTTGATCACCTCCTTCTTCTGCATTCTCTTCCATTGCAGTCGTATTCAGGGAACAAAGGATCTTCTTCTTCTTCATCATCGTCTTCCATCACAACCCCTCTTTCTCCGTGCTTGGTCCAGCAATTATAGCTGGGCATGAAACCTCTCCGAAGTAGGTGGCCGTGAAGGATTCTTTCGGAAGAGTGCTCTCTGACATTCCGACAATCAACACATGGGCAACACATAAAGCCATTTTCTTTGTTCGCCTGAGCTACAGCAAGAAATGCATTCAGGCCTGCCATATACTCGGAAGTGCGTCGGTCACCGTACATCCATGGCTGTCGTGCATCCATCTGCATCGTATAATTAAGTTTATCAAAATACATTACAATAACATATTAATACAGAAATGACCACAGTACATCGAAAAATATTACTTTTTTATGTATCAGCTACAGATGAAAAAGATAAGTTTGTTAACCTCGGTCGAAGATACCATTTTCAGTGAGCTTATGTGTGGCTCGGGAATTTCGTCGAACACCTCGTGTGCATAGTAAAATAAAACACACTAACACCCACCTATCTCACACCTCCAAGCAAAAAAAAGATGGAAGGGGGGCTGGGGCAGTATATATAGGGGAAGGGGGACATTGGTCCCAGTTCGTGGCCTGAACCGGGACCAATGCCCATGCGCGTGCCACGTGGCCTGTGGCTAGGCATTGGTCCCGTTCCGTGGCACGAACCGGGACCAATATCTCCCCACCAACCGGGACTAATGCCCTCAGGCGATTTATGTTGCCCCGGGCACACAACCGGGACCAATGCATAGCATTTTTCCCGGATTTGGTTGCAACCGGGACAGGTGCCCCCTGGCCCCCTGGACGAAAGGGGTTGTTTCCACTAGTGGTCCAAACAAGGAAGCGCCGAGAGTACAGATCAAGCCACAAGCTCTGCCAGCCTCCGTGGATGCTAGTGACTCCAAGAGGGAGTATTTATGCTCGATAGTGGGTTCATGCCTCCCTTTTACTCACACTCGAGTGACAGCAACGTAACTGGTGGGGGATGTGTTACTGCCACTAGCTAGGGAGAAAACAACGATGTTTACATTGTTTATATTACACATTGCTTAATGCAATTATCTGTTGCTTGCACCTTAATACCCAAGAATTATTCGGATGACATTCTGAGTGTGGATTATTAGTCATAGATGCAGTTGGATAATGGTCTATGTATTTTGTTGTAATGCCCGCATGAATCACATAGTAATCATCATGTCATGCATGTTTCAATATCTATCAATTGTCAAGCTGTAATTTGTTCACCACACATGTTATTTATCTTCTATGGAGAGACACCACTAGTGAACTGTGGACCCCAGTCCATTTCTCTCATACTGATAATACAACCACTACAATAACTATTTTAATACTGCTACTATTGTTTTCATACTGTTTTCCACACCATACGTTTAACCTCTTTGTTTTCAGCAAAACCGGTGAGATTGACAACCTCACTGCTTCGTTGGGGGCAAAATGATTTGATTGTGTTGTGTAGGTTCCACGTTGCTTTTGAACCGGTAGTGCATCCTGCCACATCAGCTGAATCAACCTTCAGAAGTTGCTTCTTTCTCTTACTGATCGATTCAACCTTGATTTCGTTCTGAGGGAAACTTGTTGCTGCACTCTTCATACCTTCCTCTTGGGGTCTCCCAACAAACATGTGTTCACACGCATCCAACAACTTTCTGACGTCGTTGCCGCAGACAAAGAGAATTTCAGCAAGGGGAGTCTCTCACTTCCTATCTCTTTAGTTTGTTATTGTTTTGCTTAGTTTATTTTATTTTGTCTTGTTCACTTCTCTATATCGAAAACACAAAAAATTAGTTCTTATTATAGTTGTTATTTTTGTTCTCCTGTTTTAATCTTGCTTTATCATGCTTGCTATCAATGTTTGATGTCTTTGAAACTATATCTTATTGGCAAGATGGGTCCACATAAGAACATCAAAAATATTATAAGGAAAATTGTTTGTCACAAAAAGGGATACACTTATGGGAGCAAATTAATAAATTGCTTACTATGGATAAAATCTTGTGCTCTACTTATAATGTTACTTATTGCTTTGATAAATCTTGTTGCTTTGGGAGATATAAACACCTCCCTTTTCGATGTGAGTGTAATGATAATGTTACCATATCTTCTTATGTTAAGGGAAATTATGAACTTTATGGTGTGGAACAAATTGAAGAATTTATTGATTGGAATGGTGCATTCAAAATTGCTTATTTGTTTCAAAATATGAGACTTGTGATATACTTGAATTTTGTTTTGATAATTACAAGGCAGTAAATGACTATATTCTTAAATATCTTTATAAATACTCTCAACCAAAGGAGACTAATGCCTTGCAGGAGACTATGGAAGAAGAAATTGCTGAATCTGAAACTCATTGGATGAAAAAGAGGAGAGTGATGATCAAGAAGACCAAAAATAGACCCCATGTCTATCTTCCAATGATAGTAACTCTTTAACTCATACCTTGTTTCATTGCAATCCATGTTATTTTGATAAATCGTATGATAATCGCCTATTAATTCCAACTATTGATATGCATGATAATGAGGAAATTTGTTTAGAAAATTTATATGATAATACTCTAGATGATGGTCCTATGTTATTTAATGTTATAAATTATAATGCTACTGAAAATATGATTGTTATAATGTGTCTCGTACCTTTTATGAGTGATCAACCATCTTTCTTTAATATCGCTAAAAGCGGGGAAAAGAGAAGCTGATTTTATGATTCGAGAAAGTAAGGGGGCATACACCGACTAAATACAGGAGGGCTAGACGGTCAAATGGGCAAACAGAAAAGCCTAAAAAGAAAGGAAATTCATAGACGTGAAGAAGAAAACTTGGAGCGGTGTGCCAAACTAATCTTCTTTGACCTTTCAAACATGTGGATCTGATCTGCACTTCACGCCGACAGTGCAAAATCTCATACACGATAGCATGTAGACAACATGGGGCCGAGAAATCATGGTGAACCCAGAACCTCCTATGCTTCATGGTCGGCCGAGACCAGGTCGACTTCCTCCTCCTCCTCTGCCCGATCGAGCTTGCCTGTCAAGGTGCCCCCGTCTAGGATGCTGCCAAACATAGCGGCCTTGTACAGGTAGTTCACCTGCCATACGTGGTGGCTCGCATGGGCGTGGAGCCAAGCCATTTCGTGGACGAGACCCTTGGAGTAGAGTTGGGCCATTTGCAGGCGTAAGGATTCTGCGAGGTGCTCCTCGCGCTGCTCGTCTACCTCGCCCTGTCGGAAGTACTGCAACGGGCCGGTGACGAGGGACCACCAGAGGGCGCCGAGCAGGTCTTCGTCCTGGCGGACGGCGGTCGAGGAACCAGCGCACATGGTTGCAGGTTTCCTCACCGTCGCAGGCGTACTTGAGGTCCAGGGGCCTGATGAAGCCGGTGGTGTGGAAGTTGGTGTCGAAGACCTCGTCGAAGTCGGCCTCGCGTTGGGGCCGCGCCGGCGACTTGTGGGCCTTGGGCCATCCGAGGAAGGCGCGGCGGAAGAGCATATGCCGGTCGTTGGTGATGTGCCAGGCGTATTCACCATCGACCATCCGGGCCGAGGGCTCGTGCCACCTCTGGGTGAACGTCCGTGCGCTCGTGGCGGCGTATGCATCATAGATGGCCCAGAGCGCCGGCTCGCTCACGACGCCCGAGGCGGCGATGTCGGCCACGTTGAGGAACGAGTTCATGATCTCGGAGTTGACCAGGTCGGAGCCCACATCGATGACGTCGTGCCTGTTCACGCTCAAGACAAGGTCACTCATGGCGGCGCCAGCGTCGAAGCCCCGGGCCATGGCCTCGCCTGCGATGCCGAGCACGCTGCTGTCGAACAGGTAAATGACCTGGGCGGCACGGCGGTCCATCTGCGCGGAGCGGTCCTTGAGGCGTGTCATGTACGCCACCTCCAGGGCGATCTTGTCCTTGATGTACGGGATGCTAACGGCGACGGCCTCACGACGCTCCCGGCCGTGAGGGGTGCCCAGCGCGTGGGCGTCGGCGAGCCCATCCTGGACCAGCCCCTGGAGCTCGGGGAACATGTGTATGTACCCATACTCTTAGTTAACAGCCATGTCGATGACAACGTTGGAGAACATGGTACGCACGTCGGCGCTGCCAATGAGCATGTTGGACATGCAGGCGCCGAACATGGCATTGGTGGTCGTCAAGGCCTCGGGCCAGTCGGTGGCGCCCAGCTGCGCGAGCACCTGCGGCGAGGTTTGCGCCAGCGCCTTGCCCTTAGGGGGAAGCACGTTGACGATTTTGTGTTGGGTGCTTTTCCACAGCGCGAGCTCCGGGGATAGCCGCAGCTGCACCACCCTGGGTCTTGCGGCTGCTTCCTCCCCGGACAGGTCGTCCCTGCCGATGCTAGCAAACATCTCGGCCGCCATGTCTTGGGCCTGCCGTGACAGCCTTCTCAGATCCGCCATGGCTCCCTCGCCGATCAAGGCTCTCATCTCCGAGTAGCCGGTGTGCACAGGGAAGCCAAGCTTGGCCTCGGCGACTGGGCTCGAGCCCCAGAAATGCGGAGGGATTTTAAGGTTGCTGCCGCCGTTGGGGAGAGCGTCTCTATCCAGCTCCGCCCGGACCACAATGTTGAGGCCTTGGAGAGAGCAGCTACCCCATCGAGGGAAGGAGAAGCTTGCGTCCGTGCCCATGCTACCCATAGCAGTATAAAAGAATGTGAGTAGAGAGAAGGGCGTACTCAGTTCTACCTACTCCTCAGCTTATATCCCCAACCGGGCTACCCCCTTTCCATTACTTAAAACGGAAATACAGAGTTCAACAATAACAGAAAAGGACAGGGAAGGGAGAAGCGAGTTGGGGCAGCAATAGGAAACCCACTGAGAACCTATCCGACTCGGAAAGGCCCTCTATGGGGCGAAAACCTACGACCACCTACAAGTTCATAACGCGACATTACAACAACCACCAAAGGAACCAAGGTCCAAAATACGCGGCAGCGCCGCAATCGAAACAACCAGTAGCAAGACAGCATACAGTCGGACCTATGATCGTGGTGGCCATATGCACTGTGTCGCTGGTCATCGTTGCGTCCTGTGATATGGTGCTACCCAGGGCCGGTCCTGAGATTTCCGGGGGCCGGGGCGAAGCGAAAATTTGGGCCCCTTTAGTACACGTAGACATATATATAGATATGTTGATGAAATATAAATCAAATCATAGAAATCAGAGACATTTTTACGTGGAAACCCTTCGCGGGGAAAAAAACGACGGATGACATCAGTATACCCTAAAATTTTTGGTATACCCTAAAACTTTCTCCTTGCATTTCTAGATGGAATGAATGTCAACCTCATCCAATAACTTCTTCTCGATGCATAGAGTTGCCAAACAATTTAGTCTCTCTTGTGACATTATAGATCTCAAATAGTTTTTCAATAATTTCAACTTTGAAAAACTTCTTTTAGTTGATGCAATAGTCACGGGCATTGTGGCGTCTTCTTAGTTAGGATCATGGACGGGGGTGCCATAAGCCTACTGGTAGAACCGTGTGTGGAAGCGTAAGAGTACCGAAAACGAGGACACGATTTACCCAGGTTCGGTACGACGCAACTAGGCGGCGTTGCTACTCCTGTAATCTCACTAAAATTAGGGTTGGCGCCTAAAGTATACAGAGTACAATTGCGAGTACGATTTCGCTAACTCGGCGAGGATGAACTTCTCGGCGAGTTGGCTTCTAACTAATAGAACCTCTGTTCTCTTCTCTTGTTCTCTCTTTCGCTCTTGTCCGACTTTATATAAGATAGCCGGGGGAGGGCTTATATGGAGGAAACCTAGAAGACTACGGAAAGTATCTAATCTTGAATAGTAAGGAATACGGATTCTTCTCCAAGTCGGAACACGTTTGGGCCGTGATCCTGGTTCTTCTAGAATCCGACTTCCTGCGCGTCATCTTACTGGGCCGCCCAATCACTGGCGGAACCAGGGGGACCAGCAGGGGCCTTGGCCCCCCCTATGGTTTGGCAAAATATTTTTTTTGTAGTGTATAAACCGGATTTAGGTACAAATTTTAGAAAAAATTAGCATGTTTGGCTCCCCCTAACTGAATATTAGCATGTTGGGCTCCCCTCAAATTTGAATCCTGGTTCCGCCAGTGCGCCCAATGGACTCTGTTCCATTGCCTATGGGCCACCCTGGTAATCCGTCCTTCGGCCAATGCCGGATATACCCCCGTTTGGCATATATCAGACAGTAGCCCCCAAGGAGAATTAAGACTTTATCTTGCCGTCCTTTGTGGATGTGTATTCAGAAAAGTCGGTGCTTTGTCTTGAATCTTCTTTCATCGAAAACTCCTAATGCCGAACCCTGATTTTCTGAAATTCGGCATTTCCTCCATGAATCTTCGCAGAGAAGGAACTTGTGACGTAAGCGATGAAATCGTGCTTATGTCACGAACGCTTGGTTTCGATCAAAAGTCTAAAACCATATCTGGGACAGATTTTACGCGAGAAACGAGGAGATGGATATCATCTCCCCGTCTCCTCGTATCCCGGGTTTCTCGGCACAACACGCGTCAATCATCCAACGGCTAAAATAGTCGTTAGGACGAATCTTGGCGAAAATGGCTATAAATAGCCTGCCTCGAACCCTCCAGTTCTCCTTCTTCTTCCTCACTAACCCTCAAGCACTCCAGAGCACAGCACACCGGCAATCGAGAGAGAGAGAGAGAGAGAGAGAGAGAAGAGAGACCAAGCACTTCACCCAAAACTTCACCATCGGAGGCCGGAGTTCTATCTCGCAACTGCGCCGCCCAAAAATGGCATCCGACAACGCCTCGCCTCTACCCGAAACCGTAATCATCCCCGGGCCGGCGGCGGAAACCCTTGCTTCTTCTGCTCCCCTAGTTCCTCCAAGCACCTCCATGAGCGCGCCGGAGATCCCCGCGAGCGCATCGGCGGGTGGAGACTTTGTCCCCGTGGCCGGAACCATGCCACCGTCGTATTCCACTAATCTTCCTCCTCCTCCCATCTCCGAATCAGGGGAGGGGGAATCTTCTGCCCGTGGCGGCGAAACTGTGACGGCCATTGCCGCCACCAGAGGCGAGGAAGAAGAAGCTGGAAACTCTGGCAATTGGAGTCAGTGAAATACTGCGCTGGATCTAATGCGGAGTTTGGAGAATGACGGATTCGTCGCCAAGGAAAAATGGAGGATCGACGAGGATTGCATGGAGCCCTCGCCAAAAGACGGAGAAAGGGTAATCCTTGCCTCCCATGTCCTTAGAGGTATGGGTTTCCCCCTTCTGCCTGTTTCTTCCAGGTCGTGAATCACTATGGGGTTCAACCCCATAATCTTCCTCCTAATTCCATCCTCTACATAGTCGGGTTTCATGCTCTCTTTGAGGGCTATTTAGGCATAGAACCTAGGCTGGATTTTTTCCAGTATTGCTTCAATGTGAAGCGAAACACCTCCGACGGTGTTCTCCCTACCTGTGGGACCATTTCCTTTAACCTACTTAGGTTTAGAGACGAATGGTTCCCAAAAAACAAAACTTCCAAATATTTCCAATTCCGTACGGGTTCATTCTTTTATCATCTGGATGTTCCGTTTTCTAGAAAGGAGACGGGCATTTCGGCATTCGAGAATTCTGCCGCCACTCCCAGAGACAACTAGGCATTGGACACAGTCCAGGTTCTTCCTCTGGAACCGCTGCGGATCAAAAGGCGAATCTAGAAGCTCATCGTCTCCTCTCATCCTTTGATCGGCATGGATACAGTCCTTTGTTGGCCCCGGAAGGAGGATTAAACCCCTTGCCTTTCACGGCAGTTGTCTCCTCTGTGAGTATACGGAGCCAGACGATGCGATGAGGGTGACAAAGACGGCTTTGACCAAGAAGGAATTCAGGAAGCGTTTAAATCATTTGGTAGCAACACGCGACCAATATGAAGAAAGCCTTCCAATGTTCAAGCCGAACATCCTCCTCCCAAGGTACGTTTTTTCTGATGTCTTTTGGGAAGGTTTCTATACTTTGCTTCTCATGGATGGTTTTCTTAGCAACTTATACGAGTTTCTTTTTTGGCAGCTTGAGACTCTCACAAAGAATCAACTCCGCTCTACTGCAGAGCAGGCAGAACTGAAAGCCCGCTTTTTGCGGCCGGTGGACGCAAAAGGAAGAAGATTCCTACACCCTCCGACATAATAGATCTTGACGAAGTTGCCGTTCGCACCTCCAGGTAAAGACTCAAACTTTTCTTTTGCATACATTCCATATTTCTGCACGAATCTTTTTCTCGGATTTTTAATCTTGGATTTTCTTTTCCTTTTAGCCTTTCTCCCGTTCCTTTGAAGGGAAAAGGCAGGAAGACTCTTAGGGGGCCTAAGCCTTCCCCTTCTACTGCCCCAGTTACACTATTGGCAGGTGGTGAAGAACACTCGACTTCTCAAGAAGAGTCCAACTTCCCCCTTACAAGCCAGGCCAGCCAGCCCGATGCGCCTACTACAGACGTGCGGGAAAGGGCGGCGAAATTTGAAGAAGGAGGCCCTTCCCTTATACAGCCAATCGAGGAAATTTCTCGATTTGATGATAAGTTTAAGGTAAAGGAGGAGGATTGCTTTGATGAACACGGGTATGGTGTGGAAAACAATATGAAAACAGTAGTAGCAGTGTGAAAATAGTGAAAACAGTCATTGAAGTGGTTGTATTATCAGTATTAGGAAATGGACCGGAGTCCACATTCACTAGTGGTGCCTCTCTGTCGGATATATACCAAATAGGGGTATGTCCGGCATTGGTCTAAAGAGCCGGATTACCCGGGTGGCCTGTTGGTAATGGATCACAGTCCATTGGGCGGCCCAGTAAGCTGATGCGCAGGAAGCTGGATTCTAGAAGAACCCGAACCACGGCCCAAAGTGGTGCGGCTTGGAGGAGAAGATGGATTCCTTACTTTCCAAGTTATACTTTCCGTAGTCTTCTAGGTTTCCTTTCTGTAAGACCTAACCCGGCTATCTATATAAAGCCAACTCGCCGAGAAGTTGATCCTCGCCGAGTTAGCAATCCATACTCATATTGTACTTTGTATACTTCAAGCTTCAGCCCTGATTTAGTGAGATTGCAGGAGTAGGAACGTCGCCTAGTTGCGTCGTACCGAACCTGGGTAAATTGGGTGTTCTCGTTTGTCGTACAACCACGCCCCCCCCCCCCCCCACGAATCTACCAGTAGTTTCATGGCACCCTCGTCTATGAACTCTACTACGATGTATCGACAGTTGTCGCCCACCGTGGGACCAGCGACGTCAGGAGTTACGTTTCGATCGGTGATACTCGGCGGGATCGGCAGTACAATAACTGTGAGAAGCTTGGAATTTGACGATGACGTCAGACGCTTCATCGACAACGGATCATACATGCCAGCACGGAATCACCTGGTAAGTGCCTTCGTTTTACCGATTGGATCTACAAATATTTTGATCGGATTAACAGCAGAGGCAATGGGATTTTGTGGTGGAAGTAAATTTATCCCACCCGCCCTATACCCATTTGAGGAAATCTATGATACCGGATTATGCTCATATCGCCAAAACCCTGTTGAATTTGTTGCCTCTTCGGAGATGCCCGCAATCAGATCTCACTTCATTGGCATGGTGCAGGCCGAGGTCACTAAAAACACGAAAGAAAACAATCCCGTGGAAGAAGCACAAAAACACAATCCCACAGAAAAAGTGGAAGATCCGACACCCGTCAGTGAAACGTCAAACTCCGAAGCCGACTCTGTGTTAGCTGCTATAGAAGCAAGATTGGAGACAAAACCCGGATTTGAAGACACAGATTCCGAAGATGAAGATGAGGACCTTTCGAGAGAAAGGTCAAATCTATGCAGGGGAGCTTTTATGAAGTAATTATGGCAAAACCGGCTGAAAACTCGGATGCCGAAGACGATGAAGACCCCAAAACACCTCCGCCAGATGAGGAAAGAGAGGATGGTGAAACCAGCCCAACTTACCCCAATGTCATAGAATTAACAGAGGAAGAACCTGGCAAAAAACCTCCTTCATCCAAGAAGAAAAAGAAAACTGCCAAGAAACTCCAGAAGAAAAAATTGGCAGATATTGCCAACCAAAACCTGGAAGTAGGAGGAGGAAGCGTAGTCACGCCTGCGGAGAAGAAAAGGGAAGAAATCCATGTTCCACAAATGTCGGAACAGGACAAAATTGATCTAATTCAAACCCCAGTGGGACGAGACGAACCCCCTAAAGTGCTGGAAGCCAGAAGACAAGCTCTACAGCGGCAACAACGACATCTATTCTGTACTCAGGAAAACCTCTTAAAAACCCAGGCTGACATTAAGTTGCAGCGGGAAGCAATAGAGGAATACGAAAGAAGGAATAGATCTGGCATAGAACCTACACGGTTACCCGGAAGTGCAAAACCGGATGTGCTGCCACCAAAAGAACGATTCCAAAACCCTTCTTGGCAAAGGCAGGTAAACGGCACCAATGCCAAGGGCGAACGCATATACTAAACCGCAGCTGAAAACGCGGAGGCCGCGTTCGCCATCCTTAATGACGATATGTACTCCAATGACGAAAAACTCCAGGGAGTGTATGTTTTCCTAGGAAAAGCACTACAACAACAACAATGAGGACATGCAAGATCAGGGAAGTTACATGATGACTCGGCTCTATGCAAAACCGCCACATGCGCCGCTGGAGCACCTAGACCTGGCGAACCTGGAGATTCAGGCGATTCTAAGGAAAAGAAGGGAGATCCCAGAAAGGACAAGAAAATATCGGATAATAAGGATGCAACGTCCAGGATAGGATCCCATACGCCAAAAGGTGGAAATAATCCACATGATTACAAAGAACGGGAGGAACAAAACTGGAAAGACGGAAAAATGATGCCGCCTCCGAGACGTCCAGCTGAAAAAACTTGAAGATATGAAAATCCCCACAGGTGTGAGAGATCCCGTACTTCTCCTAAGAACAAAGAAAGGCCAAGGAGTCGAGCTCCACCTTGTTCCAAAGGACACGATAACGGACGAAACAAGGATAATCTCGGAAAAGCGCACTCGCGCAACAATGGCCCAGAAAGGAGCAGATCCCCTTTGTCCATTCAACCGGCAGACATTCCGCTCACGTCAATAAGGCGGAAAGAGATGATCTATACTTTGGACCTAAATGCTTTATTGACAGGATCCGAAGAAAAACTCTACATTCTGGTTTTGCCAAAGTTGGTCCAACTTATCAAAAGTATACCGGAAGTACAAACCCGGATACATGGCTTTCAGACTATTATACTTCTGTTCAGATCAACAAAGGGACAGACCTAGAGGCGCTAAAATTCCTCCCCCTAATGTTACTGGATGGAGCCAGAGATTGGATCAACGGGCTTCCGACAAGAACCGTGGATAGCTGGGATGACATGGCTAGAGTATTTTCTCAGCATTTTCGGGGTACGTACAAACACCCTAAGAGCATTAACCAGCTAAATCGTTGCGTCCAGTTTGAAGACGAGGTGTATGTCGACTTTATATCAAGATGGATAGCAATGAATATTAGCTGCTTTGGAGTAAGTGATGTACAAGAAATGCATGCTTTCATCAATGGCTTAAAACCTGGTCTTGTACCGTTCATGGTTTGTTCAAAGGAGCACAAATATGTCGGATCTATGCATACCACCGCCAATGAGCACGCAACGACCGAAGATGGTATCAGAGCGAGATGTGGAAATATTGATGCTTTGGTTCAGGCCAAAAAGACGCCTCGTTCTGAGAAGAAAGTCACTCCAGAAGCACAGCCAAAACCCAAAGAAGTTAACTTAACCTTTGAAAAGGATAATGGAAACAAATGGAAGGGAAGAAACACAGAACCTATCTCCTACTCAAAGGAAGAGTGGGAAAAGATTAAGTCGGAAAAATGTGTCCACCATTCGCAATTTGGGAAGCCTACCCACACCAATGTGCATTGCCGGCTTAATAAGCACATGAAAGGCACTGCAGGATCCGGAAACAAAGGAAAGAATTCCAAACGAAAGTTCTCCAAGCAAAAGCCAGAAGCTGAAAAAGAAGAAAGTGAATCAGACACTCATTACAAAATCCAGGAACAACAACGGAAGCCAAAACTCCCGAGAGTTGATGGAGAATATAACTTAACTTTCCTGACAACTCTCTCGGCAAAACAGGCGAAAAGAACACTTCGAGAAATCAACGCGGTTATACCTCTAACCCCAAAGTTCTTGAAGTATTCAAATACGTCAATCACTTGGGATCAGTCTGATCATCCCGGAAACATCCCAGAACCCGGCACACATGCTTTAGTCGTAGGCCTTATTGTTCAAAACACTAGGCTCAAAAGAGTGTTGATGGATGGATGATCTAGTATCAACATCATGTACTTAAGTACATTGAAGCATCTACGCATCTTCGAGACCCAGCTCATGTTGGAATTTTGGCCCAAATATGGCCCAGCCTATTTTAGTCCTCCACAAATTCCTGAAAATCCTAGAGGCCCATGTGGCCTATTCGTGTATGGCAAGAGGCGGGACAAATGTTTAATCCCACATTGCTAGTTGAGTGGAAGTTTTACATGTTTATAAGGGAGGTCTTTCCGCTTGTTGTATGAGCATGAAAATGAGATGACTACACGCGCGCTCCTCCTCCGCCGCCCACCTCTCCACGCCTCGCCTCGCCTCGTCGCGACGCGTGCGCGCGCTGCGGGTTCCAGGAATGAGCCGAGCAGAGCTAGGACCTATGTTGCGTGTACGCCTTGCCTTCTTTTTTTCACACACGAACGAAGAAATATGAACGGTTACGCGAGAGTTCAAACGTTTTGCACTAGTGGGAAATTACTACGCGTGAGTGGATGGCTGTTCAGCTTCGGCTGCCGGCTATTCATTTCATCGCCTGTCTGTTCGTTTCCACTCCCTCGCTACCCGTTCGCCTCATGTTGATGCGCCTATATAAGAGAGGCCGCTCCTCTCTGTAGACACAACACATCTACACCTCTGCCTCATATTTCTCTCGAGCACTGCGCCGCCGATCAGGACATCTCCATCCCGTGCCGCGGAGTGTACCGCGGGACGGGACAGTAGGCCTCCGAAACCGCGTCTCTTCGGATCCTGTACGGGAGAAGGGCGATAATATTTTTGGGGAGCGCTGCGACGCGACTACTGGCATCATCATCATCACGGACGCCGACGACTGAACGACGACTTCTTCGCAGACGTCGACAACCTATTTGGCGACATGTCTGACTCGCCCAACATCAACGGTTCTTCGTTTGCACCATAAGTGTTCATGTTTTGTTTCATGTCTCAATACATGTTCTTCTAGTACCGATCTATTTGAACCTGTCTATGCCGTGTTTTCATGCAAATCATATGACTAGTTTATTTCCAGTTATTCTAGCCATATGTTATTTATCTTTTTCATGGATTAAATCATTTGGAAAATTGCTCATATATTCAACAATCCAAAAACCTTATTTTAGACATTTTTCAATTGTTGGCTTTGCTGCTTCTATGAAGCCCCCTGTTTTCAAAGGGAAAGATTTCAAGCGGTTTCGTGCGAGAGACACTCTCTGGTTTCAAAACATGAGGTGCTACGATGCCACTAAGGGGAAGCTTGAAGGAGAGATTTCTGCTGCTGATGAGAAAGCTTTCGAGGAAGCCGACTCCCTTCTGAGGGCTTCTATTCTCAGCGTTCTTGATGAGAATCTGATTGATCTGTATCTGACCATTCCTACGGGTAAGGGTATGTGGGATGCGCTCGAGGCAAAGTTTGGTTCCTCGGACACAGGCAGTGAATTGTATGTCATGGAGCAATTTTATGACTACAAAATGAATGATGAGCGCTCCACTTGTTGAGCAGGCTCATGAAATACAGTCCATTGTCAAAGAACTTGAGCAGTTATCTTGTGAGTTACCGGACAAGTTTATTGCCGGAGGCATCATTGCCAAACTTCCTCCTTCGTGGAGGAGTTTTGCTACCGCTTTGAAGCACAAGAGACAAGAGTTTTCCGTTATGGATCTCATTGGTTCTCTTGATGTGGAAGAGAAGGCGAGAGCAAAAGACAAACGTGCTCAAGGTCTTGAGGGAGCTTCTAGTGCAAACTTCGTTCAGAAGAAGAACTTCCAGTTCTATTAGCCCAAGATTAAGAACAAGACTGAGAACAAGAACAATTCTGAGTACAAAGGCAAGTATGATAGGAAGAACAAGCCTGCACAAACTACCAACTTCAAGAAAAGGAAGGGATCCTGCCATTTCTGTGGTGACCGAGTCACTGGGCTCCAAAATGTCCTAAATGATATGAGCTGCGAGAACTTGAGAAGAATGGCAAGAATGTCAATGTTGTCATTGGGGATACTGAGATGAAGGATGCTGGGTATGGTAAATTCCCTACTATTCTTTCAGTATGTCATTCTCCTAATTGGTGGGTTGACACTGGTGCCAATGTACACATATGTGCTGATATCTCATTGTTTTCCTCATACCAGTTCGCACGGACTTCCTCCGTGCTGATGGGAAACGGGTCGCATGCTTCTGTTCGAGGTGTTGGTACGGTGGATCTGAAGTTTACTTCAGGGAAGATCGTGCGCCTGAAGAACGTTCATCATGTGCCCTCTATCAATAAAAATCTTGTTATCGGATCTCTCCTGTGTCGAGATGGCTACAAGTTAGTGTTTGAGTCCAATAAATTTGTAGTATCAAAGTTTGGAACTTCTGTTGGTAAAGGTTATGATTGCGGAGGCTTGTTCCGCTTATCTCTTTCAGACGTTTGTAATAAAGTTGTGAATCATGTTTGCACCAATAGTGAATCAAATGTCTGGCATTCACGTCTTTGTCATATTAATTTTGGATGCATGACTCGGCTGGCCAAAATGAATTTAATCCCAAATTTCACTACTATCAAGGGCTCTAAGTGTCAAGTATGTGTGCAAGCAAAGCAACCTCGCAAGTCTCATACGATTGCGGAGGTACAAGACTTGGCACCACTTGAGCTCATACATTCAGATTTTTGTGAGATGAATGGCGTGTTAACAAAAGGTGGAAAGAAATATTTCATGACGTTGATTGATGATTCCACTCGTTATTGTCATGTCTATCTCTTAAAAACAAAAGATGAAGCTTTGAACTTCTTAAAGATCTATAAAGCTGAAGCAGAAAATCAACTTGATCGGAAAATCAAGAGACTTAGGTCTGATCGTGGCAGAGAGTATTTTTCCAACGAGTTTGATTCTTTATGTGCGGAACATGGTATAATCCATGAGAGGACGCCTCCCTATTCACCTCAATCTAATGGGGTGGCCGAAAGAAAGAACTGTACTCTAACAGATTTGGTTAACGTCATGTTAGATACATCAGGTCTTTCCAAGGCATGGTGGGGGAGGCGATATTGACTGCGTGTCATGTCCTAAACCGAGTTCCCACAAAGAACAAAGAAATAACTCCATTTGAGGAATGGAAGAAGAAAAGATTAAAAATCTCTTACTTACGAACTTGGAGTTGTTTGGCGAAAGTCAGTATACTAATTCCCAAGAAGCGCAAGCTTGGACCCAAAACTATGGTATGTGTTCTTCTGGGCTACGTGCTGCATAGCCTTGGCTATAGATTCTTGATGATAAAATCTGAGGTACCAGACATGCATGTCGGTACAATCATGGAGTCGAATGATGCAACTTTCTTTGAAGACATCTTTCCCAAAAAGGAGATGCCTAGCTCATCGAATCATGAGATACCTAATTCATCTACTCATGAATTGTCTGTAATTCCCGAACCCACCATTCCGATAGAACACGTTGAGAATCCCGTAGAGGATGGAAGTCCCTTTAAGGAGCAAAAGACAGAGGACTACAAAGTCCTTTGGTGATGATTTCATCGTGTATCTCGTGGATGACACACCCAAGACTATTTCAGAAGCGTATGCATCTCTTGATGCTGACTACTGGAAGGAAGTTGTCCGTTGCGAGATGGATTATATCCTGGCTAACGGAATCCGGGATATCACTGATTGTCCTTATGGGTGCAAACCTGTAGGATGCAAGTGGGTGTTCAAGAAAAAACTTAGGCCTGATGGTACAATTGAAAAATATAAGGCCATGCTCGTGGCTAAGGGTTACACCCAGAAAGAATGAGAATACTTCTTTGATACCTACTCACATGTGGCTCAACTGACCACTATTCGGGCCTACTCTCATTGGTTGTCTCACACAGTCTTCTCGTTCACCAAATGGACGTTAAGACGGCTTTCCTTAACAGAGAGTTAGATGAGGAAATTTACATGGAGCAGCCAGATGGTTTTGTAGTACCGGGCCATGAAGGCAAGGTTTGTAAGTTATTGAAGTCACTGTATGGCCTCAAGCAAGCTCCTAAGCAATGGCATGAAAAGTTTGAGAGGACATTGACTGTTGAAGGCTTTGTTGTAAACAAAGCTAACAAGTGTGTATACTATCGTCATGGTGGGGGCGAGGGAGTTATTCTGTGTCTGTACGCCGATGACATACTGATATTTGGAACCAACCTTGACGTGATTAAGGAGGCCAAGGATTTCTTATCTCGATCCTTTGAGATGAAGGATCTTGGAGTAGCTGATGTTATATTAAACATCAAACTGCTAAGAGACGACAATGGTGGTATCACCCTGCTTCAATCCCACTATGTGGAAAAGTTCTTGAGTCGTTTTGGGTACAGCGACTACAAGCCTTCTCCAACGCCATATGATCCTAGTGTTTTACTTTGAAAGAATCGACGGATTACTAGAGATCGGCTGAGATATTCTTAGATTATTGGCTCTCTTATGTATCTAGCTAGTGCCACGAGGCCTGACATTTCGTTTGCTGTGAGCAAATTAAGTCGATTTGTTTCAAATCCGGGAAATGATCACTGGCATGCGCTTGAAAGAGTTATGCGCTAGGCACTATGAGCTATAGAATTCATTATACCGGGGACCCAAGGGTACTTGAAGGATATAGTGATTCAAATTGGATTTCTGATGCTGATGAGATTAAGGCCACGAGTGGTTATGTTTTTACACTTGGTGGTGGCGCTGTTTCTTGGAAGTCTTGCAAGCAGACCATCTTAACAAGGTCAACTATGGAAGCAGAACTCACAACATTATACACAGCCACTGTTGAAGCAGAGTGGCTTCGTGAGCTCTTGATGGACTTACCTGTGGTTCAAAAACCAATACCCGCTATTCTAATGAACTGCGATAATAAGACTGTGATCATCAAGGGGAACAGTTCCAAGGATAATATGAAGTCATCAAGACATGTGAAGATGAGATTAAAATCTGTCAGAAAATTGAAAAACTCCGGAGTTATTGCGTTGGATTATATCCAAACATCTATGAACTTGGCAGATCTCTTCACAAAGGGTCTTTCACGTAATTTGATCGATAATGCATCAAAGCAGATGGGAATGAGACCCACTGCATGAGTTGTTCACAATGGCAACCCACTCTATGTGATCGGAGATCCCGTGAAGTAGAATTGGGAGACAAAACTGTTGATCAACTGAGAGGAGAGTATCCTTACGTTTATTTAATACCACTTCTTGAAGATGCAATACTCTCCTATACTGCAAGGTAGGCTGATATAAATCTTAATGTTTTCCAAGAGGCTTCATTGTAAGCAAAGATGTTGACCTGCAGGACATCTTTTGAGGAATTCACCTATATGAGTTCAACTGTTAAACGTCGCAGTCTATGAGAGTTGTGTTCTCTCTAGTAAACTCATGAACGGTCTTGGAGTATGACGTATAAGCTCCACCCGCGGGGGGTCCCACGGTAGTCAAGTATCAGTCAAGACTTTGTGTGAAGCTAGATTCGCAGAATACTTGCAGTTCAAGGCACAGTCCACTGTTCAAGTTGCAAACCAGTGTAACACAGAGTTCTTGGTGGAGTTCAACTTAACAGTCTCCATTGTAGAACCGGTATATAAATAGTGTTTTGGAACCTAAGGCAAATTTTGTGTGCCTCTAGGATCTTGTGTGGGGTTGTTGGAATTTTGGCCCAAATATGGCTCAGCCTATTTTAGTCCTCCACAAATTCCTGAAAATCCTAGAGGCCCATGTGGCCCATTCGTGTATGGCAAGAGGTGGGACAAATCTTTAGTCCTACATTGCTAGTTGAGTGGAAGTTTTACCTGTTTATAAGGGAGTCCTTTCCACTTGTTGTATGAGCATGAGAAGGAGATGACTACACGCACGCTCCTCCTCCGCCGCCCGCCTCGTCACGACGCGCGCGCGCTGCGGGTTGCGGGAATGAGCCGAGCCGAGCTAGGACCTATGCTGCGTGTACGCCTTGCCTTCTTTTTGTCACACACGAATGAAGAAATATGAACGGTTACGCGAGAGTTTAAACGTTTTGCACTAGTGGGAAATTACTACGCGTGAGTGGATGGCTGTTCAGCTTCGGCTGCCGGCTATTTATTTCACCGCATGTCTGTTCGTTTCCACTCCCTCGCTACCCGTTCGCCTCCTGTTGCTGCGCCTATATAAGAGAGGTCGCTCCTCTCCATAGACACAACACATCCACACCTATGCCTCATATTTCTCTCGAGCACTGCGCCACCGATCAGGACATCTCCATCCCGTGTCGCGGCGTGCACCGCGGGACGGGACAGTAGGCCTACGAAACCGCGTCTCTTCAGATCCTGTACGGGAGAAGGGCGATAAGATTTTTGGGGAGCGCTGCGGCGCGACTACTGGCATCATCGTCATCACGGACGCCGACGACTACTTCCTGAACGATGACTTTTTCCCAGACGTCGACAACCTCTTCGGCGACATGTCTGACTCGCCCAACATTAACGGTTCTTCGTCTGCACCGTACGTGTTCATGTTTTTGTTTCATGTCTCAATACATGTTCTTCTAGTACCGATCTATTTGAACCTGTCTATGTCGCATTTTCATGCAAATCATATGACTAGTTTATTTCCAGTTATTCTGGCCATATGTTATTTATCTTTTTCATGGATTAAATCATTTGGAAAATTTCTCATATATTCAACAGCTCAATCACAACAACATACGTTTCCACGACATTGTTCCTAGAAGACAAGCACAACCCCTAGGAGAAATTTCCCTAGATGTAACCTTTGGAAAAAGAGAACACTTCCGCCAGAAAAAGATCTCATTCGAGGTGGTGCCGTTCAAAAGTGTATACCACACAATACTCGGATGTCCAGCTTTCGCCAAGTTCATGGCAAGATCATGTTATATCTATAATAGGCTGAAGATGCCAGGGCCAAAAGGAGGAGTAATCACCATATCCGGAGACTTCAAATTGGTGAACGAGCTGGAAAAAGGAAACGCCCTTTGCGCTGAACAAGTGATTGCAAAGGAAGTATTGATAGAGCTGGCCAAGGAAGTATCGCCGACAGAATTGCCGGCAGGAAAAGAAAGTCGGAAGCCGGCGGGAAGCTTCAAAGCATCAGAGAATACAAAGCAAGTTATCCTAGATCCCAAATATCCGACAAAGTTCGTCGTTGTGGGAACCGGGATGACGGACGCATAGGAAAGCACGCTCATAAAGTTCCTCCGTGAGAACTGGGATATTTTTGCCCGGTGTCCTGCGGACATGCCAGGTGTACCCAGGGAACTTGCTGAGCATCAACTGAAAGTGATCCCATGATCAAAACCTTTCAAGCTAGGTCTCCGCCGTTTTGACGGAAGAAGACAGAAGGCTATTGGCAATGAAATTATCCGGCTTCTAGCAGCTGATTTTATCCGGGAAGTAATACGTACTGATTGGTCTGCGAACCCAGTATTAGTCCCAAAGAAGGATAGTACTATTCTTAGGATGTGTATAGATTACACGAGATTGAACAAATTGTGTCCAAAAGATAGAGTCACGTTACCGCGAATTGATCAAATAATAGATGTCACTGTTGGCTCTGAGCTTTTATTCTTTTTGGACGCTTATTCTGGGTACCATCAAATACGCATGAAAGAAGAAGATCAAATCAAAACCTCTTTCATAACACCCTACGGAACATACTATTACATAACCATGCCTTTTGGCTTGAAGAACGCGGGTGCAACATACCAGCGTTGCATGCAACGTTGTTTGCATAGTTAAATTGGCAAAAACGTGCATGTTTACGCAGACGACATTGCCGTCGTTTCCAAGGAAAGGGATACACTCCTTGAAGATCTACGATAAACTTCCGAAAATTTGCACACTCATAAAATGAAGTTAAATCCATTAAAGTGCGTATTCGGGGTTCCCTCGGGAAATCTTCTAGGTTTCATCGTTTCTCATAGAGGAATAGAGGTAAACCCAGAAAAGATCAAAGAAATCTTAAACATCAAAAGGCCTACGTGTCTAAAAGATGTCCAAAAATTGACGGGTTCTACAGCCGTCGTAAGCAGGTTTATAAGCCGGCTTGGGGATAAAGCTCTGCCATTATACAAATTGTTGAAGAAATCCGAAAAGTTTGAATAGACAGAAGAGGCGGACAAAGCATTAACCCAGTTAAAGGAAACTTTGATGAAAGCTCCGGTTTTGGCATCGTCAAAAGACGAAGAACCCATGTTATTGTACCTAACAGCAACTAATAGGGTTATCGCGCACTGATAATCGTGGAAAGGCGCAAAAATGAACAGAGCATACCAGATCAGTATCCAGTATTCTCTGAATCTAAGCAAAGGTACCCACATTATCAAAAACAGGCATATGGCGTGTTTTTCGCATCTCGGAAACTCCGTCATTATTTCCAAGGACATTCCATAACAGTGGTAAGCAAAACGCCACTAGGGGATATCATCAACAATACGGACGCAACAGGCCGAATCGCCAAATGGGGCATTGAACTGGCTACGTTCGACATTAAGTACCAACCCAGGACGACAATTAAATCCTAGGTTTTGACAGATTTTGTCGTTGATTGAACAGAAGCAATGGAAAATACACAAATTCCAGAGTCAGAATATTAGATCATGCATTTTGACGGATCCAAGATGAAAGAAGGCGCCAGGGCTGGTGTAGTGCTAAAATCCCCAAAAGGCGACATTATGGAGTATGTATTACAAATACACTTCAACGTCAACAACAATGTGGCAGAATATGAAGCATTGCTTCATGGCTTGCATATTGCAAAAGAAATAGGAGCTAACCGTATACTTTGCTATGGTGACTCAGATTTGGTACATCATCAGCTAAACCAAACATGGGATGCCAAAAGTCCCATCATGGCCGAATATCGGAGAACGGTGGATGAGTTTTCCATTTGCTTCCTGGGATTTGAAGTACTTCATATTAAAAGGGAAGAAATTTGGAACGCGAATGCCTTAGCCCGCATGGGCTCGGAAAAGGTTAAAATTCTACCGCCTGGTGTGTTTGTCCAACATTTGTATGAACCATCAATAAAAGGCGGAGATATTGACTATCCTCTAGTTTTTGAGTCAATAGAAGTTCTGCTTGTTAACCCGAATTGGACAATTTCATACTTAAACTTCTTAGTTGATCAGAAGTTCCCGGATGAAGCAGACGAAGTCTTGCAAAGACAGATAAAACGTCGATGCAAAGGATACACGGTAATCAACGGTTGCCTGTATAAACACAGTACTATCGGAATTTTTCAGCGATGTATTTCGTCAAAAGAAGGCCGAGAAATCTTGCAAGAAATCCATACAGGAGATTACGGACATCATGCTAAATAAAAAAGCATAGTCAACAAAGCATTCCGTGCAGGGTTTTTCTGGCTCACAGCCAAGACAGATGCGGAACACATAGTAAACACATGTGCCGGATGTCAGTATTACGCCAAGCAGACAAATATGCCAGCCCAAGCACTCAAAACTATCCCCACTATATGGCCATTTGCGGTCTGGGGGCTAGATATGATGGGACCATTCAAAACTGCAAGAGGTGGACTTACACATCTACTCGTTGCAGTGGATAAGTATACCAAGTGGGTGGAGGCGAAACCCATAAAAAAACTTGACGGTGTGACTGCCAGAAATTTCGTCATTGACATTGTCATGAGATACGGCGTTTCACACAACATAATCACGGATAACGGGACAAATTTCTCCATTGGGGAGTTGACAAAGTATTGCCGACAAACGGGAATTCGCCTCGATCTCGCATCTGTGGCACACCCGCAATCCAATGGGCAGGTTGAAAGAATGAATAGCTCAATCCTGTAAGGAATACGCCGAAGACTCAAATCTCCTCTTCACAGAGCAGTTGGTGCATGGGTAGAAGAATTACCATATGTACTTTGGAGTATTCGAATGACACCGAATAGATCAACAGAGCAAACACCCTTTTTCTGGTTTATGGCGCAGAAGCAGTGCTTCCTACGGACATGATCCATGATAGCCCAAGAGTGTAGGCTTACGATGACTCGGATGCCGAAAACGCACGACACGATGCCGTCGATCTATTAGAAGAAGAACGAGAACTTGTGTTACAAAGATCCTCCATTTATCAGCAAGGACTACGACGTTATTATAGTCAGAAAATCAAACATCGATCTTTTAAAGAAGGTGATTTGTTGCTAAGATTGGTACAGGAAAGGAAGCACAAATTAGCCCCAGTTTGGCAGGGACCATTTTTAATTAGCAAGGCTATAAAAAATGGATCATACTACCTTGTAGATATCCGAGATACGGAGGATGATCCTAAAAACTCGAATCGCAAGAGAAAAATAAAGATAGATGTCGAAGTAGGAGAGACAAAGAGACCCTGGAGCATCCAGCAGTTACGTCCCTTCTACACTTAGTTCAATTTCTATGTAAACATCTTTGAGATCATGAAATAAAGTTGTCGGAATTCATGCATTCCTGTTTTATTTGGTTATTTACATTCAAAGCATAAGTCTATCTTATCTATTTCCCAATGATGTTAACCCGAATTGTGTCTGCGTGCTTGGTGTTAAAAAAATGGAATGCTTTCACAGCCTAAAAAGGACTAAGGAAACCCAGATTGTGCCTGCGTGTCTGAGCTTCATAATTTTCAAAATTACTTATTATTTCCTAAGTATTATCTGCTTGTATGTTGGGTCACTGGAATTAATAAGTAAAAGTGCCTAAGTATGATCCATATTTCCGAGTTTCGACTGATTGGTTTATACCCAATCACTTGGCGTGAAGATGAAATACTTTCGAGCCACTTCAAACACTAAGGAAAGTTAAAGCATAGAAAACAGAGAACTTAGAAGGAAAAGAAATTAAAACCCAGAAAAGCTTGCAAAGACTTTAATTTTACTACAAAGGGGTGAACACTTGTTTCATACAAAAGATAGATAGCATTACGATAGATATTACATGGAGGGAACAGTAATGCTTATATTTTTCTCGAACAGCTACTCAGGAACTAGGTGGCATCAGAAGAATCCGAATGTTCCTCTTCGTTGTCGCTGGGGTTCTCGGGAGTTGCCAAAATCTCTTCTTCCGGGTAGAAGGTTGAGATGGACACCATTTGAGCTATCTTGGTGGCATGCCCCTTGACAGACTAAAAAATGTCGGCTACCTGCGACTCGGTGCACCCTTGCGGGATACCAGTCGCAACACGCCAAGATTTCACGGTGGTATAATGCATACGCATAAGCCCAAGGGCCATGCACGCACCACCGCGAGCAACTGAGCGAAACCAAGACTCCTTCTGGTTCGCCACCTCCTCAATTGCTTCCGGAAGTTTTCTTACTTCTGATAATTCTTTAGCTTTGTCGGGAATGTACCTGTTCACAAGCAACATCCCCGCGGTCTTCAAGGCCGAAAAGACTCTCCCGAAAGCCCGGATTCTGCCAATCCGGGTAAGCAAGGGGTTCCCTTATGTTTAAATCAACAAGGAAAAGTTAGAAAAAACATAGAAGGAGAAACGAAACATACTATGAAAAGTATAAGGAAAAAAACCCGGTAAAAGAGTTAAAACTTACCGAGAATCTTGTCCATTTCAACGCCTTCTTCAAGGCGTTGATTCAGAGCGTTCTCCAGGTCCTGGATGGTGGCCTTGTCCTTCTCGGCCTAGGCGGAAGCCATGGACTCAACAATGCCAATAGCCAGTTGGCTAGCCTCCAGTTCCTTCCGAAGCTTTACCGTCAATTGGTAAAGTTCGGAATTCTCCTTTCGAAGATTCTCGGCATTGCCAGCATCTTCAGCAATTTGCTTGGCTTTTGGCAAAGAAGCTGAAAAGAATAAAAGGTGGAGAAATCAATACTCGGAAAAGGACTTAGAAAAATTAAAGCAGTTCAAATGATAAAAACATTTACCCGCTGAGTCCTTCAGCTCTTGCTGAACTTAGGCCAACTCCGAGTCCTTGTCCTCAAGAATACTAAGGAGAGTTTTAACCTCCTTGTTCTCGACGATAAGTTTGTTAAAAACTTCCATGTTAATTGTCTCGGCAGTTTGCTGAAACATGGACAAGAGAAATACCGCCTAAGTAAAAAAAAACAAGCAGGAATAAGAAGAAAGCATTCGGTCAAAAAGAATACAATTGACTAAATGCTTGGGGGCTTAGAGGTATTTACGTGGCTCATTTTATGAAGACTTGCCAGATTATCAGTAAATTCCTTTGCATATTCTGCAAAGAGGATTTCGACATGGCAAAGGCCGTCTTGCATGACCTGCCGAGGCGAGAACACGTAATTATTCCTAACTATAAGTCTGCCTTGCGGACAGGGACGGATTAAAGGAGCTCGAGCGAAGTATTTTGTCACCCACGGATGAATATTTCCGTGTTCGTCAAAATGCTCTTCTTTTACCTTGAAGTCTTTGTCAAAGTTTGGGATGGGCTCCTCCTTCGGGATGTTCGAAGGGCCTCCCTCATCCGGCGCCGCCCTTTCCCTCGCATCCGAGTGGGATGCAATGGGTTTCCTGGACGGCAAAGGATGCTCGTCCTCTCGGGCATCCGAGTTTTCTTCCCCCGCCGCTGTCGGAGTATCTGGCGCTGCAGCCGGAGATGGCTTTGCTCCTCTGTGAGCAGCAGCCTTGTGCTTTTTGCGGCTTTTCCCCTTCAATGCGGTAGGGGCAAGGCTAGAAGGCCCGGAACTTTTACCTAGAAGTTGTGACGGCTACGCCGTCAAGGTCGATAACCTCCCGAGTGTTGGGTGGCTTCTTGCGTTTCCGACCTCCAGATTGGCAGTTGGCACGAAGCGCGTCCAACTCGGCGTCAGTCGCAAGCTCAGCCTCAGGGAGATCGACAAGCTGTGGAAATAACAAAGTCCGGGTAAGGAAAAAATCTGAGAAGAAGAAAAACCAAGAAAATGCCCAAGGGAAAAACTATAACTTTGGAGCTGGATTGCCAGCATGGTACATTTGTCGGCTCTCTTCATACTGGTCTTGAGAGGAAACCAGTTGGTTTAGCCGATTCTTGAAGTCCTTTTTGTCAAAGCCTTGTTGGTCGCCCTCATCGCGTCATCACGGCCCGTGTATGCACACATAAGCCGAGTTCCTCCCTAAACCAATCCTCCCTAAACCTACGGAGGGTGAAGGAGATGGCCCCGCATGTCGGAAGGGCGCCTTCGGAGGGGTTGTGCTTTACCCTGAAGCAATATTGCCAAAAATCTAATCTAGGTTCTATTCCTAGGTACCCCTCGAATAGGGCTTGGAACCCGTCTAGGTAAAGAATGGAATTGGCGGGAGGATTGTGTGGCTGGATCTTATAGTTGTCTAAGATCTGAAGGAAAAGGGCGGATGGCGGAAATCCCATACCTCTATTAATGTGAGAGGCAAGGAGAACCCGTTCGCCGGATTTCGGGGATGGCTCGGTGTCGTGCTCGTCGTACCACCATTTCCCTTCTATCACAAATCCTTCTTTCTCCAGGGCAGGGAGGAGGGTAGGAACCACATTGCAGTGGCTCCAATTCCCGGAGTTTTCCTCCCCTTCGTCTTCACCATCGGCGGTGGCGGAAGCGGCGGCCTCCTCGGCGCCGGGAGTAGTGTTTTCCTCCATGGGCACGAAGAAGGGAGGCGGAGGAGGAGCAGTAGAGGTTGACGGCGGCACGGTTCCGGCCGCGGGAGGTAGATCTTCGCGGGATGGCTCGTTGGCGGCTCCCTTCGGTGCGGGCGCCGCAGCGCGTACCGTGAATCGAGTTAGGGTCATGTCATTGATAATGGACTCAATGTCCACTGCGGCGCTCTCCACGTCCGAGGCGCGGGGAAAATCTTTGGTGGCCATTTGTGGGCGGCGCAGCCGTGAGCTAGATCCTTCGATGATTAACTCTAGGGAAGGCTTGGGGGCTCGTTTCTCTCTGCTCGCACTTGTGCTCGGGCTCGGGATCTGGTTGCAATGACACTGGAGCTCGAGGAAGAAGATGGAGCGGAAGAGGAGCCGGAGACCCCGAGGTGGCTATTTATAGCCGGATGCGTGGAGATTAGCTCCAACGTCTATTTTGACCATTGGATGATCGACGCGTGTTACGCCCGTAATTTCCGGGAAATGAGGGGGCGGGGTGATAATTGTCATCCCCTCGTTTCCCACGAGAATCTGTCAGAGGATACGTTTCAGTGTTTTGACTGAACCCAAACGTCCGTGATGTCAGCAGGATTTCATCGCTAACGTCACGAAGTTCCTTCTCCATGAAGGCTCGTGGAAGAAAAAGTCGGATTTTGGTAAAATCCGAGTTATGTGTTATAAGTTTTCTGGAAAAGAAGAATCAAGACAAAACGCCAACATTTCTCGAAAAAGAATGCTAATCGATGAAAGGTGGCAGAATGAAGTCTCAATCCTTCTTGGGGGCTACTGTCGGATATATACCGAATAGAGGTATGTCCGGCATTGGTCTAAAGAGCCGGATTACCCGGGTGGCCTGTTGGTAATAGATCACAATTTATTGGGCGGCCCAGTAAGCTGATGCGCAGGATGCCGGATTGTAGAAGAACCCGGACCAAGGCCCAAAGTGGTGCAGCTTGGAGGAGAAGACGGATTCCTTACTTTCCAAGTTAGATACTTTCCGTAGCCTTCTATGTTTCCTTTCTATAAGCCCTAACCCGGCCATCTATATAAAACCAGATGGGAGAGGAGAAAGACACAGACAATTAGCTAGAATCCAACTCGCCTAGAAGTTGATCCTCGCCGAGTTAGCAATCCATACTCACATTGTACTTTGTATACTTCAGGTTTCAGCCCTGATTTAGTGAGATTGCAGGAGTAGGAACGTCGTCTAGTTGCGTCGTACTGAACCTGGGTAAATTGGGTGTTCTTGTTTGTCGTACAACCACGCCCCCCCACGAATCTACCAGTAGTCTCATGGCACCCCCATCTATGAACTCTACTACGATGTCTCGACGCTCTCCATAAAAGATAGATAACATGTGTGGTGAACAAATTACAGCTGGGAAATTGATAGATATTGAAACATGCATGGCATGATGATTACTATGTGATTCATGTGGGTATTACAACAAGATAGATAGATCGTTATCCAACTGCATCTATGACTAATAATCCACCCTCCGAATGTCATCCGAACAAACGTTGGGTATTAAGTTGCAAGCAACAGATAATCGCAGTAAGCAAAGTATGTAATGTAAACAATGTAAACAAAGTAAACATCGTTATTTTCTCCCTAATGGCAACAACACATCCTCCATCCCTGACGTTTTTGTCACTCGAGCATAGATGCAAAGGAGGCATGAACCTACTATCGAGCATAAATACTCCCTCTTGGAGTCACTAGCATCTACTTGACCAGATCATCTACTAACAACGGAGAGCATGCAAGATCATAAATAACATACACATGAAGATAACATGATAGATTGATAATCAAGAGACATAACATTCAACATTCATCGGATCACAACAAACACAACATGTAGCATTACAATAAGCCAATGTCGATCATGTAGGGCAGCTCACGAGATCTAAACATGAGGCATAAAGTGGAGAGGACAACCATCTAGCTACTGCTATAGACCCTTAGTCAATGGATGAACTACTCACGCATCACTCTGGAGGCGGGCATGGTTTGTAGAGCCCTCCGGTGACGATTTTACCCCCTGTCAGGGTGTCGGGAGAACTCCAGAACCCTCCCGGTCTCGGGTTGACGATGACGGCGGCCTCGGGTGTTTTTTGTGGAAAATTGGTCTCTTTTTAGGGTTAACGTATCGGGGGGGATAAATAAGCAAAAGGGAGATGGCGGTGGATGCCCGAGGGGCCCACACCACCCCCAGGCGCGGCCAGGGGGCGTACCGCCACATGGCGTGGCCTCCCATGTGGCCCATCTCCGGGCCTCTTCGAGACTTCGTGGAACCTTCGGGAATTCTAAGACTTCCGGGCTTCGTATTTTCCAATTCCGAGAATATTTCCAGAATTTTTTTCTGAAACTAAAAACAGCAGAAAACAGGGAAATGGCTCTGTGGCATCTTGTCAATAGGTTTGTCCCAGAAAATCGATAAAAATGACATAAAGTTTATAGAAAACATGAACATGAAAACAACATGGAACATCAGAAATTATAGATACGTTTATAGCGTATAAGTGTCTTGTACACGATCTTGGGAACTAGATCTTGAAATTATTATTCACTTGTATTTGCATAGCTAGATCTTGATTGTCGCGTAGCATGCATGGCAAAAAATTTAAATTCCCGTTGCACAACCCAACACGTAGAACCTCGCAGCTAGGCCTACATGTAAGGATTCACTAGTACCCTCATCAAGGATCACACGAGTAATCCATCCTATAGTATCCACACATCCAAATTCTTCAACCAGCCAGTGCTCCACCGTTCAGGACTCGGTGCTAACAAAGAGAGAACAACCTTTTCGGCGTAGGTTTGGTGGTAGATCTAATCAACTAGATTAGATCTAGTGATAATATGTCCGACAGCTTTGTCGATCATTTTAGAAAAAAACATCACCAACAAGGTTGAATAAAATAGGGAAATAGTCAGCCCTTTACCAGAAATAGTATGTGGACTAGTTTCATCATTGATTATAATGCTAAGGGTGCCATTATGAAGAACTCTTTTAACAAGATGAATCCTTTATTGCCAAAACCTCTAGAGGTTATCATTTCCTCATGGAGCTCCCAGTTAACTCTATTGTAACCCTTTTCATAGTCTATTTTTAAAATAATTGGTTTTTGCCTAGAAATATGAGTTTCATGGATTATCTGTTGTGCAGAAACCACACTTTCGAGAATAAACCTCCCTTTTAGAAAGACAGTCTTATTAGAAGAGACAAGTCCATCAGAGATAGGAGAAAGCCTATTGGTCATAGCTTTGGTAAGAATTTTAATACAGTAGTTTCCAAGAGAAATTGGTCTGAACTTCTTAGTCCGCAGAATTGGCTTCTTTGGGAATAAGAGTAACTAAGGAGAAATTTAGCCTGTAATCAGGCAGGGAACCATTATAAAAATCTTCTAGCAAAGCCATAAAATCATTCTTGACTAATTCCCAAAACTTTTGGTAGAAGAGAAAAGAAGGATCCGATGCTCCATCAGCGTAAGACCCGAAAAGAGCATCTTTAATTTCCTGTTCAGGAAAAGGTTTTTCCAACAACAACTTTTCCTTAGCCATGACTAATTCACTTGGGTCCCAAAAAGCAGAATAAAGGTGTATATTGGGTCTGGGTTCATACTTTTATAGTAGTGGGTCGTAACTTTTAGAAAATCTCTAGTTGATTCCACCACACCAACGAGGTTAAATCCTTGTTTTTATTCTATGTCGGCTGGCCAGAGAAAGGAAATACTCCCTCCGTTCGCTTTATAAGGAATTTTAATTTTGGCAACATACATTCTAAAATGAGTGAATCTAGACTTATTTTATATATAGATTTACTCATTTTAGCTCTTCTCTAGATACGTTTTGCCTAGTAAACGGTAAAATATCTTACATTTTTTCGATACAGAGGGAGTATGTGTTTAAAACTGAAATGGTAAGTAATGTGACTTATAAAAATGAACAGAGGGAGTAAGAGCATCTCTAGCGGACCCTTATCCCGCGGACCCTTAAACGCGGATAAGGGGCGCAAAAAACGTGTTTTTATAGGCTGAAAAAGGCTGCGGCGGAACAGACACCCCAAAATTGGCGTGAATTTTTTATTTGCAGGTTTAGTATGCGGTGTCTATTCCGCGGCTGACAGAACCAACCCTCAAACCGAAAAAACAGAGTTCATATTTTGAGTGATAGTTTGACAATTAAACATAGTAGATACAAAATTAAACCCAATATCTCGACAATTAGTCATTGTTGACCCAATATACACATGTCCAACATCATCACTCCGCACCACCATCGACATCCACCCTTGGCACAACATGGCCTCTTCCAGCTCTTGCTCGCCTCCTTCGCTCCAAGATTTCCATCTTGCCAGGTCGTGCTACTCGAGGGTCAGTTCATCCATTTCATCACAATTCATCAACATGATCCTATTCTCCTCCGCAAGTAGCTTGGCCTCCTCGGCATTTTCTATCTTGTCCTCGGCAATGACTCTTTTCTCCTCGGCAAGAGATTTCTTCTCTTCAATGGCGGCCTTGTGCAACCCTTCCGCCTTCGCGTGTTGCCACTTCGCAAGCTTCTCTTGTGCCTTCTTCTCCTCTAATTTTTTCTTTTGCTCCAAGGTTTTGGCCACACATATCTCATTGGACTTGACCATGTTGTGAATCCTATCCTTCAAACTAGAGCCCTCAACATCCCTCTTAATATTCTCCTTGGCTATCTTGGTCCCATCCGGTTTGTTATTTTTTCTTCCTCCTACGGCCTCATCATCGTCATCCTCATCCTCCATCTTAGAGAAGGCACCTCTCTTCGGTGGAGCTTCATTGTCCCTCACCTTCCACTTCTCACTCTTTTTGAGTAGTTCCCAACAATGCATATATGGAAATACTTTGCCTTTGGAGGACGACACGTCCTTGTACATTGACATAGCAATTTTTTTCCCACGACCAACAAAACATGTCAATCTACATCACATGGAACAATTGGCCACCAATTCAAATGAACAACGAAACTCACCCAATCGCCCTCATTGGTTCCACTAGGAGGCGCATTGTGCACCTGCTCTAAACATCCACACCAACGGTTACACGCGGCTTGATAGTATCCCATCATCCTTGGAGAGACCTAAAGCCGCTGGGAGTCTTCTCCACCCCCGGTATCTCGACCATCAACTTGAAGAATTGGTCTTCAATTCGTTGCCAATACCTTTTGCAGGTTTGATCCGCGCCCGTGGAGGCGTCAAGGGTCACGCTCTCCCACGCCTTGATCAAAATCTCATCCTCCAAAATAGTGTACCTCTTCGACCTCTTGCGGATCGAAGAAGATAGTGCGTACACCCCCGCATCAATCTCCTCCAAGTCATCGTCGTCGCCTGCACCATCTACACCGCCGTCCAACTCATTGTATGAGCCGAGCGGGACAATGTCAACATCAACGGTGTTCTCATCGATGGCCTTCTCGTATGAATTACGAATATACAACTAAATTATCCACGCTACTATATAACAACAACTTTGGCACTACGAGATTCAGACATACCTCACACCCGATCCATCGAACACCCGAGGAGCGCCGGTGGAAGGGAGAGAACATCCATCGCTGCTGCCGTCGCGGTATCCCCGGGTGTTGACGTCGAGGCCGGTGGTGTTGTCGCGGCCCCATTCCCCTTCGATGCGGAGCTCTTCTTCCTCTTAATTGCTGCATGCCGCAGTTTTTTCGGTGCGGGCGCGTCGAGATCGACAGGAGTGGAATTGGTGGTTGTGGCACATCCCGCCTTCGACGCAGCTCTGGCTGCAGGACGGACACCTGGACCACCGCCCTGCACGACGATGTTCCCTTGCCTCTTCCAGGAAACCACCGAGGCGACGGCCTCCGCCGCGGCGGCCTTGAGGTTTGGGTGCGCTAGTGGCGTAATGCCGATGGAGACGGTGACCAGGGAGGGGTCAGAGGTGTCCATGGAGGCGACGCACGGCCTGGGGCGCCGGCCGGGGTCGGGTAAGAGAGATCAGCGGCGGCGGCGGAAAAGGGGAAAAGGAATAGCGCGGTGATTTTCCCTCCGCCAAAGAAAACTAGTGATAGAGGGCACGCTCGGGTCGGCCTCCCGCCCCTCTTTGATAAAGGTTTCGCTGGGGGATTTCTCGTGCCCCTTAAAAAAAATTAAGGTCCAACGGGATTTGGCGCGCCTTGTATGTTCCACGCGGGTCAAAATGGCAATGGGGACGGGGATCACCGGGGGAGACGCCACCTTACCCGCCCCGATCCCCGCTAATACCGTCCCCGCCAGCCTTCGCGGGGGGGGGGGGGGGGAGGGAGGAGGGGACAGTCCCCATCCCCGTTAACCACGGATACCCGATCCCCATGGGGATATCCATGGTACCAAACAACAATAAAAAAATCAGGAAATAGCAGCACAAACAAGAATTATTTGTGACATATTCATTCATGCATGTTTTGACATTACAACAACAATATATTAGCACATACCACAATTACTTTGACAGATACAAACAACCAATACATGACCAAAAATAGCAGCAAAACAACAACACAAACCACAATCACTTTAACAGATACAAACGTTACATGACCAAAAAAAGCAGCACAAACCACAATAATTTTGACAAATTAAATCATCCCAAGTATGAGCACATAATTGATAGAATAAACAAGTCTCAACATCGACAAACTACAATACTTAGTATGGATACATGCAAGGTTCAATTCTTAACACAAGCATGGACATGGTAATCAAAATGAATGAAATGAGGACTTGAAGAGCACATCCCACGAGCTTCTCGGTCTTCCATTTGCTTCATTGTTGAATTCATGGAGGCATACAACAAGCCTAATGATTATTGCAAGTGGAGAGTTCCTCATCCTGGTCATGGCAACAATACAAGATAATTTAGAAAGATGCAAGTGAAATCAGTAGAGAGTAGATGCGATTTGAAAATGCGAGGTACCATTGGTTCATCCTCATCATCAAGAAAAGTTTGAAACTCGGTAGAGAGTGATGAATGGTTGTCACCTAAAAATAACAAACGATAGTGTAAGCAACAACAAATAGCCAAGTAGTGTAAGCAACAACAAACAACCAAGTAGTGTAACCAATAACGAACAATTAAGTAAAATAGGAGAAAAGGAGGAGCAATTTCATTGTTCTTACCTAGCATGTCAGCATTAGACCAAGCCTGCATACACATTATAGCTTCAACCATCTTTGGTGCAAGCCTACTGCGGTGAGAGCTGAGGATTCTACCACTTGTAGAGAATGCGGACTCTGATGCTACTGTTGTAATCGGAATAGGCAAGATGTCATGAGCTAGAGTGGGATATTTTATCCCTCCAAACTTCCACCAATTGATGATGTCAAAATCTTGTGTTCTTGGCAAAGTTGGCTCTTCCAAATACAAGTCTAGCTCTGTATGAACCAACAAAGATGAATTGGTAGGTTGTGAAGACATGTACCGCTCAAATATGTCAAAAACTTCATCCTATGGAGCTAAAGCAGTGGGCTGTGACGCGCTAGCAGCATTTGATGTTCCAGCAGAAGACACATCCTGGTATTCAACCAACAATTCTCTGAGCAATTGCTTCACGCGTGCAACCTCCAGACTTGCAACCTCGGGTCCATAGAGAGAACCGTACAAAGCCTTCACCATATGGAGTTCGTATCCATGGATATCTGTCCAATACTTGTGAAACTTCTTTTTCATCTCCTCAGACATTAGTTGCATCAGTTCATACTTCTCTTTCATCTCATCAGACATATCTCTCGCATCAGCCCATAATCAGGTGCAAATCTTAGGAAAGAACATATTTGCTATAACATAACGAGTTCCTAACCATAAGCAAGTTATATCATAGAATAATTTGAGCCTCTCAATCATCTCTTTAGCAAAATCCCAGTCATCAGTTGCTGGACAACAATTAAAATGCCTTTCACGCAGACTAAGACGATAAAAAACATCTCTATAGACCACATAAATACTAAGCATTATATATGTGGAGTTCCACCTGGTTTTACAGTCAAGGTTCAACCTCTTAGAGTACTCAATGTTCATCAAACGACAAGTTTTTTCAAACTTCCCATGTCTTTTTGGAGTTGCTGACCAAAACCCCACACTCTCACGCACCCTCTCAATACCATCCCCCAAAACAGCAAACCCATTTTTCACAATCAGATTTTTTAATATGTGAGCACAACAATGCATATGCAACAATTTACCACCTAGCATGAGAGAGGATGAGTCTAACTTAACTAGGAGATCTTCAACTGCCTTGTCATTGGTTGCGCAATTGTCAAGAGTAATGGTTGATATCTTTCTCTCGAGATGATACTCAACAAGAACTTCATGTAGAACATCACAAAGCACTTCAGCTATATGTGGTGCTGATACATGTACAAACCTGCAATAATTAGAAATACGGGTTTAGTAAGCATGGACAATGAACCCATATGCAACCATGCAATAATAAACTACACGTACCTTAATATGAACGACTTTAGATTCCAAGAACCATCAATGTAGTGAGCTGTTACAGCCATGTATATATCCTCTCTTTTGATGTCCAGCAGTCCACATATCCGAAGTCATAGCAACTCTGTTCTTGAAGTTTGCAAAATACTTGATCAATTTATCTCTCTTCCCTTCATACATTTCTAGAATATCTTTACATATGGTATTCCTACTCTACAACCTTGAACAATGGCTGCAACATAGAACATAACTTCCTAAAGCCTACATGATCTACCATAGCAAGTGTGTACTCATGACAACATATCATCAAAGCAAGTTCTTTCCTACATAGTGCTTGATCAAATATGTAATTCTCCACATTCACTTTCCCATCTTCCGCCCTGGTTAGTTTCAGCTTGGCTTGCTTCCAGGCTGTTGCCGCCTGCCTAGCAGGACATGTCACCAAATGGCTACGGACATGTGAAGTTCCATCCCTTGTTTCTCCTCCAAGCTTATTATGACACCATTGACATTCAACCATCCATTTTCCTGCCACCAAAACCCTTTCAAACTCATCCCACACCTTTGATGTGAGTTTTCTCTTAACACCAACCAACTTGTGTGCATCTTGTGGTTCAGATGCACTAGAGGTTGGCGTTGGAGTGGCTGCCCCTGCACTTGAGGCCGGTGTCTCTCCATTGGCAGCCCCTGCACTTGAGGCTGGTGTCTCTCCATTGGCAGCCGCTGCACTTGCCTCCGATTGTGTTGGACTTGATGCCATGGCTGATCCAAACTAGCTGTCCTGAAACAAAGGAACACAACAAAAAATTTAGAAAAGTTTGACTACATAAATATCACAATAACATGGAAAAAATGGTACATCAAGAGAACATTGGATAATAGATAAACTCCGGTACAATATATAATGGATAAAATCTGGTACAATAAGTTTCAACACTAGATCATATAGCTAATAAAAAAGTTGCAACAATTAACACGCTCATGTCTTCAAACCAAATTACAAGACCGACTCCAATCCTTAACACTAAAGGAAACCAAGAAACGAAGCATGTTACAGCCCACAACATCATAAATCTTCAACACTAAAGGAAACCAAGCATGTCTTCAAATCTTCATTCTTTAGTAGTCAAATCACCATCCTGCATTTCAGTAAAGTTGAAACATTGTTAGTAGTTGAAACATCAGAAGTTAGTAGTTAAATACTATTCAAGTTGAGGATAGAAAATTACCATTGGCCTGCCTAGAAGCACATCTTGCCAAATGAGCATGTAGATGTGAAGATCCATACTTTGGATCTCCACAAAGAAGCCGATGGCACCATACACATTCAGCCTTTATTTCTCCATCAGCAAGAACTCTGTTGAACTCATTCCAGACAACAAACCTCGACCTTCTCTTCAAACGAGGTGGAGATGGAACATTTGCAGCTTCACCTGAACTTGATGCCATTGCAAATCCTAACAGGCTACCACATACGAACATAAATTACATGAAACAGAGACTTTGCAGCAGAACATAGATAAAATCAACAACGGAGACTTTGTGCAGCCATGAAACAGAGAGTTTACAAGCTAAGTATGTGCATACAGAGCATATTTTCGTCCTAATACTGCTCTTTGGAATCTATAACATAAATCAACAATTGATTCTCGGGTTAACTAACAGAGCACATAAGCTGAAACTAGATTTTTGTCCTAAATTTGTGTCTAAACTACAAGATTTAACTACCAGAGCACATAGTTCCATGCCTCCATTGATTCTCGGGTCAAAACTTGAATTACCGGAGCTATAACATGAGGACAGGAGGAGGAGGCGAGGTCACCAGTCATCATACCAGAGGAGGGTCGGGTCAGGTCGATGAAGTTGGAGTCTGACGCCTAGAGGAGGTGGAGGCGATTCGTCTATTGCCACCGGGACACCAGCAACATTAGCAAGAGACGCGGCGAGGACGGGAGTCAACATCAGCAAGAGACGGCGACAGACGCGAGGAGGGAGACGAGCAGCCAAGGTGGCAGCGGAGCGGGAACCACCGGTCAACTCCCCGGCCTTGAGGTTTCTTCGTCTCCCGGTGAGATGCGATTCCGGTGACGCCCGCCATGGGTGGTGGACGATCTCAGGCGGATGAGAGGGAGGAGGGGCGGGCGGATGAGATGCTGCGCTGCCGGTGACGCCCGCCGCCGGTGGCGGTCAGCCTCGATCTCAGGCCGGGCGAGACGGGGTTGAAGAATGGGGGATTTCGGGAGAGAGAGAGATGTGGAGGGCTAGATGTAGATGCAGATGCGATGCGTGTGGGGTGGGCGTGTGGTGGCCGCGGGCTGAGAAGTTTAGCCGGTTGGGAAAAAATCCCAAGTCTAGGGTTTCATGTATATATACTAGACCTTAATTTCACTGAAAGGTGGGTCCCGGGTACCCATGGAGTATCCATGGAGCCAATTGGCCCCCCATCCCCGCCCCGTTGGCTTCGCGGGTACCCTGGCCCTGTTATACCCATGGGGGGATTTTGGCCCCATCACCGTTTCTTAGCGGATAAATCCCACCGGATACCCGCATCCACGGGGAAAATCGCCATTTTAGCGTGCGGGATGGGGAGTGTACTAGAGATGCTCTAAGAAATATTACTATCACCTTCTAAGATATATCTATCTCTCAACCTTTGCAGATCCTTTTAAATAGAAACTTTGGTTTTTTACCGTGAAGCATATACTTTTGGAGCCTATTCGAATACCATATACACTGTATTTGTTTTTTTCACTCAGAATACCGTATATACACCCGGGTCCGGTCCAAAACACCCCGAGGGACTGGAACCATGAAGCTAGACCCGGCCCACCTCTCAGCCCACAAATGAAACTACCCAAAACCAAACTGACCTACCACTATTACCGCCTCACCCTTCCCTTCCTCCTCGGCGCCGCCGCTCCAAACCCCTCTAAAACCCTCGCCGCCGGCGCGCCCACCCACACTCCCTTCTCCCTCTCCACCCCTCCAGACCAGAGAAAACCCTAGCCGCCGCGGCCGGGGGTATGGGGATCTTCGAGCCGTTCCGCGCTATCGGCTACATCACCACCGGCGGCGTGCCCTTCTCCCTGCAGCGCCTCGGCACCGAGACCTTCGTCACCGTCAGCGTCGGCAAGGCCTTCCACGTCTACAACGTAAGCCACCACCCCACCCCACCCCTACCCTCGTCTCCCCCACCTGCCGCCGCCGCAACCTGCAGGGAGAACCCGCTGTTGCTCGTTTGCTCAATTAGTGCTTAGGGGTTGTGTACAGACTAGAAGCAATGGCGCGATACGATAGCTTATCTTTGGAGTTCACGCGGAGTTCAGTGCCGAACCGCTGGGTGTCTGCCGTGGCCGGGTTAATGTGATTCGCCCATGGCTCGCGTCCGGCCTGGTCCAGCTTATGCTCATCTAGACCTGCCTTACGCTGCCCATCTTCCACTATTTTCTCTGTCTTGACTTCAAATTCTGATGCAACCGACTTCCATTTTGTAATATATAATCACACTGGTCTGTTCTTTTTTCTTTTGCAGTGTGCCAAGCTGAATTTGGTCCTTGCTGGTGAGCTTGCTATTTGCTATTGCTTGGTCTCTTATGTTCAGTGTTTTTTTTGTTTTAATCCATGGTGCGTGAACATGGTATGTGATTGAAGGACCTCAACTGCCCAAGAAGATCCGCGCCCTCGCATCCTTCAAGGAGTACACATTTGTTGCTTATGGAAGTGACATTGCGGTTTTCAAACGGACTGATTTGGTAAGGGAATTGCTGTACCTATGATTGCTGAATTAGCCTTATCAGTCATATTAGTTATTAGCAATCAACATTTTGCACACTCATGATTCTCTAGGACAAATCGGGGTTCTTCCATGCCCACTGACTTATTTAATTTTCATTTGAAAAAGAGAGGATGAAACCTGCTGCTTTTCTCAAACTTCCTAAATAGAGTTCCAGACCAGTAATGCCATTTTCCTAGGTGTATTTGTAGTGCTCTTGTGAAATCAGATGTAGATTGTGGAGTAATATCTAATATGTGAACTTGTAACATACTTGCCAAACAACATGCCTATTTTTTTATATTGTAACAAAAGACAAATGGTGGGCACTTACTGTTGTTATAATAGCTCCTCTTCAGTTGTTTTTATTGTACGCAAATGGACATGTTTGTGGAAGTGCACACATATCCACAATCGACATACATACATACATTTTACTTCTAATAATTGCAAATGCTTTGTTGAAAAAGAAACTCGGTGAGCAAAGGCACCCGTGAGCAAAATATATCGTCCTCTTGATCCAGACCCCCAATCATATCCATTAACTGCAGCAGTGGCTTTGTGTTTATGTTTTCTTTTAAAAATTCAGGTGGTTACCTGGACTAGACATGAAGAAAAGGTCAACATGTTGTACTTGTTTGGAGAATACATTCTCAGTGCAGATACTAAAGGTGATATATTTATCTGGGCCTTCAGAGGAGCAGAACCAAGCAATGAGCCTGTTGGAAGCATATCATTGGGAGAAAAGTTTACTCCAACCTGCATTATGCATCCGGATACTTACCTAAATAAGGTGCCTGAAATTATTGATTCATTTGGATACAATTTCCGTTCCCAATTCCTTGTGCGTTAACAAGTCTAATTATTATCGGTGCATCAGGTCATTATTGGTAGTGAAGAAGGACCCTTACAGCTGTGGAATATCAGTACAAAGAAAAAATTATATGATTTCAAGGGTTGGGATTCATCAGTACGCTGTTGTGTTCCTTCACCTGCTCTGGATATGGTTGCAGTTGGTTGTTCCGATGGAACAATTCATGTTCACAATATACGATATGATGAAGAGTTGATGTCTTTCAACCATCAAATTCGTGGTGCTGTAACTGCCCTGTCATTTCGAACAGGTGATTTGATATAACATGCTATACACTATAACCTTTTATAAAATTCATGTTTGCTCATCCCGTGGCTAATGAAAATCCAATCAAATCCTGGTTGGTTCAAGTCCTTAACTTCGGTTCTTGATTGTGAATATGTCAGATTTATGGTGGCAAGTTCGTTTATTCCAATATCCAGTTCACGAAATGTAGTTGACACATTCTTTGGCTTCGTCATATGATTTTTTGGAGAACTTATTTGCCAATAAAATCTGTGCTGAGAGTGTTTCCTAATTCAAACAAAATGACCATGATATTTGGTATGCTTGAATAAAATTATAGAGCCCGTGTAATTTATTGTGGAACTACGGATATGGAGCTGTATTTTTTTCATCTGTTGGTAGATACTTTACCTCCACCGATGTGCTTTATCATGGTTATGGATAGCTTTGAATCTCCTTGTTAGAAACAATAAGGTGCATTGTTTTTGTTCCAAATAATAACATTGCCATGCTTCTACATGTCAGCCTGAAGTTTTTTTTTTTTAAATTTGCTTTGTCCTCCAGATGGGCAACCCCTTCTAGCTTCTGGAGGTTCCTCAGGTGTTATTAGCATTTGGAATCTTGAGAAGAGAAGGCTGCACTCTGTGATCAGGGAGGCCCATGATGGTTCTATAGTATCACTTCATTTTTTTGCCAATGAACCTATTTTGATGAGCTCAGCAGCTGATAATTCAATAAAAGTAAGTGCTGTTTTCTTGTCTTTTTAATCATATTGTTGATGTGATGGACAAAAACAGTGGAGCTTATAGCTGTTGAGCAGTAACATATGAAAGGTCAAAAGCTGCTGCTTTCCATGACCTAGCACTTAGCCTGTTATGTAGGAAATCATCTCCCTTTTTTTCTATTTATTTATACTACATTGCCTAATTTTGGGGGAAATATATAAGGATCTCTCCAATTGAATCGAACTTGCAGCATTGCTAGTAAGTAACAAATCAGCCTAGAAAGACCAACTTAATACTGGCGTGAGATGATATTTGCTTTGACAATCACATTAAGTTAGCTACAACACCTTGTTAAGTTTACATTTGAAAGTTGGTAATTTAATATACTTTATGCCAGATGTGGATATTTGATAATAATGAAGGAGATGCTCGTTTGTTAAGATTTCGAAGTGGGCATAGTGCTCCACCTCGGTGCATAAGGTAACAAATGCCGTCCAAGTGTGTGTTGTGAGTGCACTTTCCTTTCGTTTGTGCTTTAGTGAGTCAGCTTATTTTGTTGTTAGATTCTATGGCAACGGAAAATCCATCTTATCCGCTGGTCAAGACCGTGCCTTTCGTCTTTTCTCTGTTGTTCAGGTAATTCATAATCTTTATAACATTAATTTGTACAGCCGCACACTACTCGTCTGTTATGATTTCCTGCATGTTTTCCCTGACAAAATGCTATTGAAGTAATGTGTTTACTGCACGGTGCATAATTGTCTTTTTGTTCACTATTTAGTCCTACTGAAGTAACAATTTTTTACAGGATCAACAAAGCAGAGAGCTTTCTCAGCGGCATGTGTCAAAAAGAGCAAAAAAGCTTAGAGTAAAGGTAAACCTTTGATTATTATTCGTTTATCGCCTTCTGTTTCATCATTTCCTTATTGGGACGTTACAGTTTTGTTCTTTTCTGCAGGAGTCAGAGATCAAGCTAAAACCTGTTATTACATTTGATTGTGGTAATTCTCAGATCTTCGCGATAGTTTTTCTGTTTTCTGTTTAAATATCTCTTAGAAGGAGTACCAAGGACTGATGTGTTCAGTTTGTACTTGCCGTCAAAGAGCACGATCATCATTTCCATGTTGACATATAATAAACCATTGACCAGTATTCTGGTCACCTTTAGTAGTGTAGAAAAGAAACTGCAAATATGTTGTCTTGTTCAGATAAGGTTGCGTATTTACCACTGGAATCAACTGTTGTTCAGCTGAGATACGTGCACGTGATTGGTGTAATGTTGTTACATGCCACGTGGATACTCCAAAGGCATATGTATGGCGTCTTCAGAACTTTGTTATAGGCGAACATATTCTGACACCATCGTCAGGCACTGAGTCGCCGATTAAGGTAATGCTTATTTTTGAATCATAATCTATTGAATTCTCATTGTGGGCTAGATCAGAACACGCTTTCTTGGGACTACCAAGACTCAGATGTTAAATGCTAGAAGCATTTCCCTACCTCTTCTTTAAGAAATTCCTTCTCTTTTCTTGCAGGCTTGTGTGATAAGTGCATGTGGTAACTTCACTATCTTGGGCACCGAAGGTGGTTGGATCGAAAAGTTTAACCTTCAATCTGGGATTAGTCGTGGTAATTACATTGATGGCTCGCCAGCATTGCAATGTGCACATGAGGGGGAAGTTGTTGGATTAGCTTGTGATGCTACAAATGGCTCTCTGATTAGTGCTGGATACCGTGGTGATATTAAGGTCTGGTGATGCTCTTGCATTTTAGTTCAGTTACAGTTCATTTTAGTGCATGTTTAGTAGGCGCATTTACTTTACGATATGCTGATGTACTTCTGTTTCATTTTCCATGCTCTTGTCAACTGGTTAATTTTTTTTTCCTCTTCTAATGCCGCAACCAAGAATACATATATATTTAACCTCCAGCTGTTTGCATAAATTAGTCACTCTTGAACTTTCTTTGCCAGTATGGTTTATCTTTTCACCACGATTCAATTACTCAACTATTGATTTCATCTCGTGCAGGTGTGGGACTTTAAAAGTTGTAAGCTAAAATCCAAATTCAATGTTGGTAAATCTGTAACTAAGATTGCATATCACCGGGCAAATGGTACATTCAACATGTTTTATTATTCGCATGGAATGTGCCATGGATGATTAACCCTTTTTTGCTCTTTTATGGCAGGTCTTCTTGCTACTGTAGCCGATGATATGGTACTTCTACTGTTTGATACAGTGTCGTTGAAAATGGTTCGTAAATTTGAAGGACATACAGACCGTATCACTGATCTATGTTTCAGTGAGGATGGGAAATGGCTCATCTCGTCTAGTATGGATGGGACACTCAGAATCTGGGATATCAGTTTAGCAAGACAGATAGATGCGATGCATGTCGATGTATCCATAACATCTGTCTCTATGTCTCCCAATATGGATGTGCTGGCAACTACCCACGTTGATCAAAATGGCGTGTATCTTTGGTAGGCTTTCCTTCCTTGCGCTCACTCTGCATTTGCATACCTTTGGTAGCCACATGTCTCAGGAAAATATGATAAGTTGAGTTTCCAAGCTGGTGCAATTTGTGCAAATCATGCCACATATCATTTAGATTTAGGCAATTATTGTCCACCCTGTACCAATGTAAATAACTAAAATTCCATAGCACTTTCTTTGTTTTTCAAATTTTTATTCTGTTATTTGATAAAACTATGCTAAAGCTTAAGAGTATTGTCAATATAAGCAATTCGTAGTTTTAAGTATGAGTTGATGCTGACTGATGGCCGGATGAACAGCTTCTGAAAATGGAAACTTTTCAAACATGTTCATTGCGGCACTTGTTTTCTCGTGCATGGAGGACAATTTCTCACCACGCCTCATAGGTCAACTTAATGATGCACATTTATGGTTTTGCTTTCCGTTGAGTTGAGTGTTTAGTCCTTAAAAAACAAAGAGTTGAATGCGAGCAGAGACAGCTTTGAATACTCAAGATTGATATTGTTTTTAGGCTCACTTCTATGTTTTTTCTACTTCATGTTCTTCTACCGTTATGGATAAAAGCATAGTATATTGGTTTCTGCAGTTTATTCTGTAGTTCGTATATAAATCTCATACTATTCTTAATAAATTTGACAGGATTAATCAAGCTTTGTTCTCACCCTCAACAAATGTTGATAGCTATGCAAGTGGTAAACATGTCCGGAATGTGCTTTTGCCAACTGTTTCATCAGCTGAAAGATCTGCGGAAGAAGAATCCATTCAAAATTCACAAGATTCAAATCAATCTAATATTAAACCTTTTGTCATAGAGAATCATCAAATACCAAATATGATCACTCTCTCCTTGCTCCCAAGGAGTCAATGGCAAAGTTTGACAAATCTTGACATTATAAAGGTATTATACTTTTGTCTCTGTTTTACTTTAAAAAATTCTACTGCAAAGTAGCGAATCATGTGGCATGTATTAGACTATGCTAACTCTCTCGAGTTAGATTTGGGCGATGTATTTTATAGGATGTGTGTAGAAGAACAATTTTAACTTTGACTGACAATAATTTGATGACCATTTAGTGCACCCATACAAAAATGATAGCAAGTTTCATCGAAAAATGTTTGTTACTCCCTCTGGTCATGAAAGGTTGTCGTGATCTGATATTGCACTATCGCAGGAATTCGTCCACGTCAATTAAATCTGATCGGAGGTAGTAATACTTTAAGTTTATTAAGTTTGACAAATATACTACAATAGGAAGTGATGGTCAGAGTTTTCATTTGGTGACTGTAAATGTCCAGTAGACTTATTTGTGACTTGATACTCTTGTAAGTAATATTTTTCTTCTGTGCGTAAGGCCAACTAGATTTAATCATCATATTTCTGTGTCTGTAGGTTCGAAACAAGCCGATCGAGCCACCTAAGAAACCTGAGCAGGCACCTTTTTTCCTGCCGTCAGTTCCATCCCTTTCTGGGGAGATATTGTTTGAGGTCCCTGCCAGTAAAGAAACAGACGACAGCACTACCGACGACACAAGTCACACAAAGATGGCTGATCTCTCCTCTCACTTCTGCCGGCTGTTACAATCTTGTGGAGAACTTAAGCACTGTAAGTATTCAGGCCAAGAAAAATGCCTAAATAACCGATATTTCGGTTTATTGTCTGTTGATGAGGCTGTAAGAAGCTGCAATCTTTGTCATGGTAAACACTGACTTGGAATTTGTTTTGCAGATTCAGCGTTTACCGACTACCTGAAAGGCCTATCCCCGTCGTCCTTAGATATGGAACTTAGGATGCTACAGATAATAGATGACGAGGATGAGGACGAGGACGACGAGATGGAAGATTCGGAGGAACCTAGGCCTGAGCTCGAATCCATCGCGTTGCTGTTGGACTACTTCCTCCACGAGCTTTCCTGCAGGAACAACTTTGAGTTTGTTCAAGCTGTTCTGAAACTGTTTCTGAAGGTACGCCATCCATCTTAACAAACCCCATCAGGCCCGTTCTTAAAAACATCATCATATTTAATATTTCTTTTGAGAGCAGATACATGGCGAGACGATACGGCGCCACCCGACGCTTCAGGACAAGGCGAAGAAGCTTCTAGACGTCCAGAGCTTGGTCTGGCAGAAGATTGACAAGATGTTCCAGAGCGCGCGGTGCATGGTGACGTTCCTCAGCCACTCACAGTTTTAGCCACAGGTAAATTTCCTCAGTTTGCTAACGTTGTTGACTTGTCATCACCTAGACGAGGTTTTCCCATAGATGTCGCTGTTAAATAAAAAATGATTTCTTCCACAGCTTTTTATTAGCTCTTGAACGACTAAAAATCTGTGTCCCCTTGTTGCCCTTGCAGGATAAAATTTCTTAAACATACTTGGGAGTTTATGTTGCTGTTGTACCATTCTACTGTACCTTACCGTCGTGTCACCCATGGTGAAAGCTGAAAGGCATATATAGGTGGGTGTTGACAGCGGCGATAACCCCACAGATCGTGCTCTTGATATGATGTAACAGTTTTGTAGCCCTGTTCTCGTATTCGTCTGTAACATACTGATGTATCAAACCGCTCCGTGAGACATATCCGGGGATGTTACAGTTGCTATCTGGGCAAAAATCAATTCAATGTTTATTCAGCATTTTATCCAAGTGGTAGTCCTCGTGTTTATTGGCGTGTGAGATCTAAAATCCATTGAATTCAAATTGTCTATATATAGTGTAGGACTGTCGCCTGGCTCTGGAAATACAACTTTTTTGTCCTGACTATTATTCCTCAGTTCCATAATACAATACGTTTTGGCTAGCTAAAACAACTAGCCAAAACGTCTTATATTGTGGAACGGAGGGAGTATGTTTGGAGATTGATAGTTATTGCTCTTCACTCACAAAATTTTCTATTCCCACTACTGACCACTTTTAGAAATATATGCCCAAGTGGATGTTGGATAAATGATAATCCTCCTTGAATATACGAAATAACATACACATATATCTTGCGAGTAAATTATGTCTGTATACAAGTTATACAATGGTTGTTTCAATAAGAATACAGACGAAAATGCTGCAAGAACAATAGAATATTCAAAGCAAGCCTCAGCGTGCAGCCTCCAGCAGACAAAGAGTAACAAGATACAATTCCTGAATTCAAATTCACCGAGATGTGGGTTTCAAGTGCAAAATTTCAACATCTATATATTGTAGACCGAGGTAGATTTTTCTAAATACAGCACAGAACCGGGTTCATTTGTCGCCTCGGATAAAAAAGTACACCACCCAGGAAGGATCTCATGTACATTATATATCTCTAAGAGAAACAAATAGAAAATACATCAAAGAATCCAGTTGCTCCGCCCCTCCATTTAATGAAATGAATGTTTCACCAATGCAAATCTGTATACGAGCCTCTGCTCAGCAGCTAGTGTATTCTGACTAAACTAGTGTATTCTGACAGCGGTAATACAATACAATCTGTATAATAAGCATATAAACATAGCTCATCTTGATCCATCAGTCAGACTTGCTCTTCAGGCAGTATAAGCAGTAGGCTTCAGTCATGCTCATCACGTTCTCAGGCCATACCTGAGCCAACTGATGTGAACTCGACTCGTAGGATTAGTCATGCCCGGCAGCTTGATGCAATTCACACGCTACTCTGAGCTCAGAGCTGAAGTGAAATGGCACCGTTCATGGCTTGGCGCCTCTTATTCGTCAATTCAAAAAATTATATGGGCAAATCCATTATATTAAGACGGCAGACAGTAACCTCTCCACATATATCGGTTCGCTCGTCGCCTCAGATCGGAAGGCAGACCCAGGATACACATGTATGTATATCTACGAAATAATAAGCAGAAAAATGCATCAAAGAATCTGGGTCCACGAGTACAAAAATGCTCTCCAGTAATGTTTCACTCATGCAACTCTGCAGGTGAAGAAATCGTATATGAGCTTTTGCTCGGGCAGCTCAACTGTATAGAGTGAATAAATTGTATACCTGCTAACTAGTGTACTCTGACGGCAGCAATACAATCTGAATATGCCTCCAAATACAGCTCACTCAGACTTGCTCCTCAGGCTGTACACGTTTCCGGCGACTCCGACGATGCTGACGATGACGGCCAGCCCCAGCATCCCAATCGCCAGGAGCCTCTCTATGCGCCCCAAGCGCTCCCCGCCTTCCTTGTCCATCCTCAGCGCCACGAGGGCTGGGAACATGAACCCCAGCGCCAGCCCCGTCGTTGCCCCGGTGAACTTGAAGGCCATCCAGATGTTGGGTATCATGGTTGAACCCAGGTAGATGAGGGCCAGGAGCACCACTGTCAAGGAGAGAATCTTCTTCCTGCTGTGGGGCGCCAGCTCACCAAAGATGAGCGAGTCCACGGTCTGCCTCAGGGAGAAGTGGACGACCGGGAACACGAGGACCAGGTGGATGATGTACCCTATCCTGACAACGTAGTTGAGCACCGAGCTGAACTTGATCCCGAGATCCTTGTCGAAGTTGGTGAGCACGTCAGACTCCGTGTCGTCGCCGAACAAGAGGTACCCTGAGATGGCGGTCAGGGCATACACGACAACACAGAGCACGGTGGAGATCCTCCCGACCTTGTACATGTTGCGAGGCGTCTTCTCCTTGAGCTCGTTATAGATGGGCTGTACGTTGAAATGGCAGATGAAGGCGTTGGTCATGATCGGTATCACCACGAGCAGGTCCAGCATCGCGGCCCTGGAACTAAAGTCTGGACCCATTCTTGGGGTACTGATCTTGCCCTCGGCGAGCTTCACCACAGCGATGAGGCAAGATACTGCCACGAAGACAACGGCGAGGCCGACCGACGCGGCGGACGACAGGCTGAGCGAGTCGATCCTCTCGAGCGCGCACAGCGGGGCGAGGAAGACCACGAGGACAAACAAGATAAGCAGCTTCCGGTTGTCCCACTCGCCATGGCCAATCAGCTGATCGATCACACCGGCGTGCTTCAACGACCCGGACATGACGTCCCCGATGATGATCAGGTATACCACAAGGATCCCGGCGTTGTTGATGATCACGCACATCTGCGCCACGACGCTGGCGGGGCGGCCGAGCGCCCGGTGCACGAGCTCCCCGTAGGAGAGGGCGCGGCAGCGCGCCGAGAAGCGCACCAGCAGCTCGATGGTGACCTCGGAGAGCACCCCCATGACGAGGATGGAGACGAGCCCCACGGCGACGCCCAGGACCTTCATGGTGGCCGGGAGCGCCATGATGCCCGCCCCGATGATGGAGGTGGCCAGGTTGAACACCGCGCCGGAGACGCCCGAGCCCTCGGGCGGACCGGCGGGGCCGTCGGCGCCCATGAGCGGCAGCTCATCGTGCTCCTCGCTGTCGGCGTCCACCTCACCCAGGAACGAGTCCTGCTTGGTGAGCTTCTTGGCGTGGCCGACGCCATTGGCGGCGGCGGCGGCAGCGCCAGATTTGGCGGGAGGCTGGCCGGACTGGAGCTCGATGGAGGGGGTGGTCAATGGGAGCGCCGAGTAGTTGGAGTTCACCATGCTTCTCCCCGGCGCATCCAAGATCGAAGGCGGCAAGAAATCTCTCCGGCGGAGAAAGAACAAATCGCGCCCGCCCAAACCGGGGCAGGAAAGAAGGAACAGAAAATGGAAATCCCGCGCAATCTAGCACGGCTCGAAGAACACGGGATCAAGACTCAAGAGCCCTGTTGCTGGCTACGGAAATCAGAGAGATCTCGCGGGAAATCCGGCTGGCATTGGCGAACGCCGCTCCGGTGCTCCCACGAAAACAAATTCTTGGGCGAGATTTGGGGCGGAGAAAAACCGGCAATAGGATCCGTTCAGATGATCGAATAAAAAGACCGAAAGCATCAGCCGAAAGGGGATCGGAGAGATTTTGGGAAGCTAGCTGGATGCCTCGGGGGATCGCCGGAGAGAGGGAGCGCACGGCGGGGAGGAGATCTGGCTTCTCTATCTACCTCCTCTGTTCTTGCTTCCGTCTGAGAAAGAGTATACTAGTCAATTTACGTTAATTCCTTCCCGTGGGACCTTTGTGCCCCTCTCCTAGGACTCACTGACAGGTGGGGACATCCGCGCGTGGGCCCCAAGAGTCAGAAGGGACGCGGAGGCAATTCGTCGCGTTTGGTGAGCACGTGGGAAGCGCCGGCTGCGTACATCTCTTCCGATCCGATTGGCCGGCAGTCACGGATGGATCAATGGGACCCAGGCCTACCGTGTGGCTCACCTGTCTGGGAGACAAAATATTCGGACCAAGCAAATCTATTTATATACTAGCAAAATACCCGTGCGCTCCAACGGGCCAAGAAGTAATATGTTCAGTCTTCTGCTTCACTTAGAATCAGATTCGTATTACAAATGACCAATCCCATTCGTGCTGGGATATGAAGATGGTCGGCACCTTTATTTTGTTCATCTTCACATGTTCTTTGTCGGAAGTAGCTGTGGTAAAATTGACAGCATACTCACCTTTAATTCAGTTAAACTTCTATGGAATTTAAGCTTCTGAAATATTGCTAATTCTCGAAAATTCACCTACAAATTTATCAAAAAGGGAAATATTACATACATATTTTATGTAATGACGTTCACACTTCTATAGAAGATCAAGTATTTGCTCGCCCAATTGTGTATATGACAGACCACATGTTAATAACCTAAGCTGTGGCCATGAGGTTACATTTTTTATTGCACATAGCTAACTTGCCGACAGTTCATATGGACGCACTAAGTGTCAACCTTATCTCTTTGCTGTCACCAATTCTCTTCCTAGTTCGATTCGTTCAACAGGGCTGACAGAGCTCAGCGAGGAGGAGGGAGGTACCAGACTACCAGAGGGCTCGTTAGATGGATATTTCGCTGGGCGACTACAAGCCACGGAGAAGAGGGGATGGAGGGACGAGGGAGCAGCTGGGGTGCTCTGCCGCCACCACGCTCACATGTGGTACACTGAGGCCCACGCCCTACTGTATGCTGCCAGTCAGAGATACAGCAGACCGCTGCAACCGCGCTGCCCCTGCTCGCATGGCTGATGGATCTCATCGCACCCGTCCTCATTAGTGGAGGCCAGATCCTATCAGAACCGCGGTGTGCTCCAACCTCGTCATGCGGTCACCAACTGGGCTCCTCGCGTGGACAACGGTGTTGTATCCATGGTGTGGGGCTACAGGCGGAAGGGCTCCCGATGGAGTTGGTTTTTCGTCGCCGTCGGCCTCGGCTTGGGATAGGTCAAGATCAAACGACTGGGGGAGGAGAGGAGGTGATGTGCCAGCCTCGGCGCGGACGAGAACGAGATCTGATGACCGGGTAGGAGAGGACGTGATGGTGTGGGCTTCGTCGCCGTCGACCTCCGCTTGGCTATTTTTGTATGCGAGATCATGGTGTGGGTTTCGTCGCCATTGACCTCGATCTGTTCCTCGATGGCTCGGCTGCTTGAGCTTTTGGTAAGGTATTTATTTATTCATGGAAGGGTTCCACCTCGGGTGAGAGTCCAGATCGAGAGGGACAAGGTACGAAAAGTTTCCAACGAGTCGAGCGAGTAGCGGCGACCTACGACGTACCAACAAACGGACGAAGGAGAAGCACAAGCCCTATTATATAGTAGAGATTAAAAGTACATTACGGGCTAACCAGAAATTAGAGAATTCATTAGAAAATCCCACAAAAATCAGAAACATCCGACCGCATATTTAATAGATTAGCCATTAGATTAGATTTTAAGCGAAAAAAAATTACCCACCATTACCATCACAACAGAAAATAACCTGACCCGTCATCCTTTATTTTTTCTGTTGATTAGATCAAACCCTCTCAGCAATCGCGCCGCCGTCTCTCTGCGAAGCTGCGTTGTGTCCTTATGGCGTCCCTGTTCTGCCGCATGCATAGTGCCTCACGAAAGAGCACCAGGCCCCAGCCTACGTGAGTATCCCATGTATTAATTTATTTTAGGAGCACCATAGATCTATATATATTTTTTATGGCCATCGAGTAGGGAAGATGTGATTCGTGAATCAAGATTGAATCTTCGGCTGGTCCGGCGAGCGGCAAATCCTGGGCGGCAAATCGAGTAGGGAAGTCACTCACTTCGCCACCCGGGGCACACTGCCAATTCCAAGACTTCCCATTAATCGGAGATCCTGACCGGATGACTTCCAAATTGCTCACTGCCGTATTCATCGTGAAGCAAGTATGTATGCATCCCGAGTATATAATTAAGCAGCACGAGACGCACTCATCATGTAAGTGCAGGTATATGCCTCTCGGTGGTCTGATGGCCTCCCGTATCTATCCTCAACTTTCTACACACGGGATTAAAATAAGAAGATAAATAGAGTAGACCATAATTATGTGAAGAGAAGCACACAATCTCATCCTGGTCTATGTATGCAGCACGCACTTAGGATACGTGTATGCATATATTTTTCCAGTTTTCATGTCACATCAAGTTCTCTTTCTGAAGTATACCAGAGGGGACAAATATGATACAGTACAAAAACTAATCTTGCAATTTTGATGCAGCTTACTTTTTGTTTTTCTTTATTTTTTCGCTCCTTATGTGCATGCATGTTCTGTGTCAATAAACCGATGAATTGTAGATTATTATAAATAATAAATATAATTTGATGAAAAGATAAATAGGTGAAATATCACACAGTCATGCATGAAAAATCAGACTTGTGTGAACATTCAGAGATAGAGTTTTATGTAGACAGGCACATATGCATGCAGTCCAGTGTTGCAGGTTTCAATCTTACTATGATGCCGTACACGCTAATTATATTTCCAACCTTTTGGCTCTGGTCAAAAAAAAAAAAAATAGTAACAACTAATTTCTACTCCTATTCTGTAGATAAAAATAATTTACAAGATGACGTGTGTTCACTAACTAATCCTTAGCATTTTTTTTTGAATTTAATCCTTAGCATTCTTAATTACTCTTAAAAAAACATTAACAGTGTCGCAGCGTCTTCATGTACTCGGGTTGATCCTCCGCTCTTTTTTCTGACCTGAACGAGATTCGTTCAGATTGGACTAGAATATTGTATACTTTAAAAACTTGCTCTCAACTCAGATAATATCTATATTATATGTTCATCAAGTTTGTTTGGAAAGATTCTTGGAAATGATATAATATTTTTCTCCTTAATTCGACTCCCTAGATAGATAAACAAAAATGATTTTGTTTTAGGGTAGCTATAGAGAAAACTGAATTCAGTTCACAAATTACAACAAAAGCAAAATATTTGTGGGGCAGGTAGTCTCCTAGGGTAGAAGTTTTGATTCATGGTACATTTTTTGTGTAAAAGGTTCTTGGGTCTACTACTGTCCGTAACTCTTTTATGATTTTTATCTTTACATAGTTAGAAAACAAACTGGGATATAAAATTATGTGTTAGTCATACTGCTCTTAGGTTCAACTACCCTAAGTTATTGAAACTTGTAGACACTCACAGTAGCTGTAACTTATTCAGTGTTGTTAGGCTAGCTAGGGTTCTGTTCGCTAGACAATACATTGGGCGTTGAATTCTTCATGTGCGACAATATAATTGGAAATGGTATAATTTTTCTCCTTAATGCGACTATTATCTGAAGATTACCAATTAACCGTATCCATGTATAATGTTTGTGTTCCTTCTTTGATTCATTCTGTCACGAACTTTCATTTTCCAGAATATTGGTGTGATTTTTTTTCTTATTTCGGTCAAGTTGTGGAGTTCTACATCTAGCCAAAAATCCCCAAACCTGGATAGCTACAAGGAGCAAACATCAGGTACAATCAGAATCACAAGCGGCTTTCTAGATAATTTTATATCACTCATTTGTTTCCAAAATGAAGGTACATCACCTGGCATTAGATTTCTAAGATAATTATTCAATTATTTACCTTGATAGCTTATGTTGTGTCTTCTTGTAGTTTTTTTCTCTGATATTAAGGATACCAGATGTATCATGTGCATCTTGAGGATTTTAGTTGCTTTCCATTTTATTGGTTAGTAATAGCATTTTCGTTGTCTTTATTTTTCATATTCTTAAATTTATTTAGGTATAAAATATTAACATCATCTCCAAATATATGTTTTACATAGTGGTTTGTTGTAAATTTTCCATCTTAAGTAGGTGTAGCCCATAATATTTTATTTTAGTTATATCGGGTAGTAAATATTTAGCGTAAGCCAATTCTTAGGTATACGTTATTTCATTTTAAAACATGTATTTTAGTCATCTTCATTTGGTTAGCACTAAACTTATCAATTGAGTCAATCCTTTGCTTTGTAGTTACCTGTAGAATTATAGATGTAATGTTCACTCGCCTAAACCATGCACGACTTATAAAATTCTTAACACATTTATGCCCCAATTACAATACCAAGCCTTTCTCCATTATAACAATACCAAAAATACAAATGCAACTAATTGTTGGAATTTAAAAATATATTTGAAAATAGTTATCACATGAGTTTTAGACTTTAGTTCGGTAGGTATCAATGGTGGAATATTTGATGTCCATGCTATGGTGTAGAAATTCCATCGAGAGGGTGTTGGTCACATGAGAAGAGTATTAAAATTACTTTGGTTAGAGACAAAGGGTGGTTGTTTAATTCAAAGCTAGGATGGGAGTAAGCAAATGATAATTTTTGTAGCTAATATTTTCCCATTTCCACTCCACTTTAATGTGGCTAATTGGTTCATTGTAAACTAATGTTATGCTCATATTTCTGAAACAAAAAGAGCTAACTTAATTGTTTTTTCAAAGATATCACATATTCTTGGATGCTCTTAAGAATGCATATAATTTATTTGTTTATTAATTTTAAATATGTTGCCCGCGCGTATGAGCGGGACAAAATATTCGGACCAAGCAAATTTTGCCAAAAAAATGCATGATACTATCGATTGTAGGAAGAAAGAAAATGTTATTATATGGTTATTAAGTGGTCCAAAGTTTGTAGATCCAAATCCAAAGGAGGGTTGGAAATTCAAGTCTTAAGACGGCAGAATATTAGGCTCCTAACCAAATGGTGGTGGAAACTTGGAACACAAGATGGGATTTGGCAAATAATTGTTAGGAAATGGTACCTTCACAATAAATCTGCGGCCAAGGTAAAAAACCGGGTTTTCTGATTCTCCCTGAGTCCTTGGTGGAAAGCACTGCGCAAAGTGAAAGATTCTTTTCTTGAGAAAAATATCCTTGGGTTGTGGTAATCTGGTGCCCTTTTGGCTTGATAGTATCAATGGTAATCCTCCTCTTTGTGAGCAATACCTATGTTATTTTCTATTAATCAAAAGAAGAACCGGAGCTCCCTTTTAGAAGAAATTTACACGGTGATCTGCTGGAGCAATGGGAATGAATTAAAGATCATATGTGGGTGATGCATTTATCGGATGGTTCTGATGTGGTATCTTGGGGGCTAAACAAAAATGGCAAGTTCTCCACTAAATATGTTTATAAATACATTGAAAATGGTTTATATGGTGATAATAATAAAGGATTTGGGATGCCAAACTTCCTCTGATAATTAAAATATTCATGTGGCAATTGTTCAGGAATGCAGGGTTGACAAGAGATAACATGAAGGTGAGAAAATGGCTTGGAAACCCGGGTTGTTCTTTTTGTAGGCAAGTGGAAACAGCTGAACACGTGTTCTTCACATGTCCCATTGCTATATATATAAGGGGGGTTGTGGGTTGTATGTTGGGGACTAACACCACTCCCAAATCCTTGTGGTAGTCCTTTGTGTGGTTCTATGCCTATCTTCCTGGAGGGAATGACTTTTACATGATTGGGTTGACTGCTATATGTTGAGGGACTTGGAAAATTCGAAACTGAGTAACTTCCGAAAATCATAGATTGCATTCACCGCTAGAGGTGATTTACATGGTGGCATCGTTGTTGATCTACTGGGCAGGTTTGCAAAAAGGACAATGGCAAGGAGGTCTTGACAATAAACACGACAATGATGATGTAGGTGGCGGCAACACAGGACCGCTACAAGGAACGCCAGTGCTGCTACCAGGCATGGCGGTAGTACCGACAAAGACGGCGGTAGTACCGCCAGGCCCAACACCCTTGCTAGCCATTTCCAGCAGACTGGTACTGCCAAACTACCCCTCTGTTGGGTTGAGCGATACTATCGACGGTAGTAGCAGCGGTAGTATAGCCGCTGGATATGCTTAGCTCTAGAACTAGCCCAGGCGGCGGTAGTACCACCAAAGTACCCCTCTGTTGGGTAGGAGCGGTACTAGTGGCGGCACTACGGCGGTAGTACCGCTACTATAGCTCTCCCAAAAGCACTTCCCAGGCAGCAGTAGTACCGCCAGTACTACCTCCAAAAGGACCCTCTATTGTGCTGGAGCGGTAGTACCGCTTACTCTAGCAGTAGTACGGGCATGGCGGAAGGAACGAAGACTCCAACAGTACTACCGCTAGGAGCGGCGGTAGTACCGCTGCTGCGAAAGGATTCTCCCCTCCAACAACCAGAATTGAAGATAGCCTATTAATTTCCCTTCTTCCTCCTTTGAAGGGCTAAGCTTCACACTCTCTCATAGCCATTAATGCAAACTTCATCTTCCTAGATCTCCCACTCCAACCACCCAATCGAGCCGAAACTTTGTGGAGTAATAGAGGGGGCCTAAATCCGTGATTCCCCCAAAGGAATTATAAATCCATCCATCAAATCCTAACGGATCTTTACATATCTTCGGTACCTTGTAACCCTAGATAAAACCCCAGTGCTTGTAGCTTCCACCTTGATTCAAGAAGTTTTAGATTGTTGAGAGTCTCCAATAAAGTTGTGGAGTAGCCTCAAACTTGTGTCAAGGTTTGTTCAACGCCTTTAAGTCGACCTTGTAGTGCAAACGAGCATCTCTCTCTCGCCGAAGAAGTTCAAGGAGAATAAGGTGTGGACCTCCGTGCTATTGGAGTTCCTAGGTGGCTCCTCACCTCTACAACATAGACGTACTTCCCTTGGAAAGAAACTACGGGGAAAATATACTTCTCTCCTTGTTTACACTTGTGGTTTATCTTGTGCTTTATATATTGTTTCCGTTGCGTGATTTGTATCGTATCACATAGGTTGTTCATCTAGTTGCACATCTAGTCAACCTTGTGTTTCATCTTGTTTAGCCCAATATAGAACGAAATAAACGAAAAAATTATAGTCACCTATTTACTCCCCCCCTTTAGTGACCATACTTGTACTTTCAGATGATTTCTGGAACCTGTAGCTCTCGACCTGATGGCATGAAGGACTCGGTGGTGGTGGTGTGAGCTGAAGATTGACCTGTTTGTTGCCATCCTGCTGGAGTGGTTGTTTCGTGTAGTCTTTTGCTAGTGACATTTCCCGTGTTATGTAGCTTGCTTTTCCTGTTTTGGTTGTTATCCTAATATTAGTGGCATTAGGTTTTCGTCCCATAGTGGACTACTTTGAGACGAATGGATCACAGTGAGTTCCCTAATGCTGCTCCATCTGGCTTCTCTTTCCCCATTCTCCTTCTTATGTTGTACGAACATTTGTATTTCCGTTCTTAGTAATGGAAAGGGGTGTGAAGCCCGGTTGGAAAACAATTGTGAGAAGAAGAAAAAATATCACATTCTATCGTTTGGCTCACTGTGTTATCACAAGTAGTGAAACTTTGGGTATGGACTAGGGCCTCCTTAAAATTCGCATGATTTCGAAAACACGGGTTTGCAATATAGAATCTATAGGATTTCACCGTGTTTTATTACAAATGGTTACGGGAGAGCAGTTTGAGTGGATAAAAATATCCTAGGAAATGTAGCGTAAAATAATCTTTAGAGGACGTCCTTATATGATTCGATCTTATGAGTCAAACAAGCAACTTAGGAAAAGAAAATCCTAAAAGCCCCAATCTTGTACGAAAATCCTTTGGACCAAAGTGACCCTAAAGATGAGGTATAACCTTGCAAAAAAAAAGCCTTTAAAAGTTCCAATACATTTTGCGCCTCTATAAGCTTTGGGGTGTGAATTCTTGCGCTCTATGCCTAAGCGGGAGCGGGCTTTCGGAATTTTGGTTACACAATCTTTTGAGCTTCGTAAGAACTGGATTTTTAAGGTTTCAAAATTCACGAAATAAATGATATACTAGATTTGGTAGAAACTTATCCTTGTAAGTTTTCCTAGAAATATATGAACTTTTGCGTTGTACTACGCTAACAAATTGCAAAACGAAACGCGTAGCGCAAGTTAGAATCACAGTATTTGATTTCTCCTTTTTGTTTTTCATGGATCTAAAGTGGATATATTTTCTTGCAAAATCTTTTCCATGGCTCTAAAATGGTCATATTTTCTTGCAAAAATGTACAAGCATAAGCACCAACCCATTATGTACACGTATGTTATTTTTCCTAACTTCAACATGATTTCCTCAACCTTCAACGAAGTAGTCCACACGTTTATTTATGGATGATCTTATCATGTTTGGTATGATTTTGACCAAGAAATATATCATAGTCTGCTCATTGATCGACCAAATCTTCAGTTGACCCAGCACAGCTTGAGGTTACCAAGTTGGCAACAGGAAACTAAACAAGTTGGCAATGGGGGAAGCTAGCTTACGGTCATCCGTCTCCACGGGTGATTTTCCAGCAGCGCCCGGTGTCCTCTGGTTCGTTTAGGTGCAGGCGAAACGCTCGGCCTGAGCTAACCGTGGACACCGTCGCCCGGATAGGAGCTGTCCTGGTTGGCAATACAATACGAAACTAAGAAAAAAAATATAGTAATGGTTTCATTTATAGTAGCACTAACATGGGCTTGACCTTTCTCCGGCGCTGTGTAACATGGGCAGAGATCTTCCACATATACTCAGCTAGTACTAAAAGAATTTTCTAAACACTGCGCCACATGCATATCTTAGGCTCCCTGTATTGCCTTCATCTGCACCCAGAAGCAACTGCACCTACCTTTCAAGCTTTGACCTAGCCTTGAAAATGATCATTTACTATTCTTCATCTCACAGCAATATCTACACTTTGCACATAAAAGTTGTCTACAAAACAGATCACTTCACTATCTTTTAAAAACATCTTGATCAATGTCAATATAATGTCCAAAGCCCTGCCACTGGATCTCAAATATGCCCGTTATACTATGGTACAGAAAGACACCCTCTGGCTTAATCCCTCTATAATCAGCAAGCACCTCGTTGCAGTGGATGAAGAAAGTGCGTTTCTCCTGCTGAAATAACCTGCAAGCAGAAACAAGTTAATAATGAGCTGTAGGCTGTAGCCTGTAACCATGGAAAAGATACCGAGACTATCGATAGAGGAACGCGAGCCACTTTAGAGGTTCTTGGCTTTTAAAAGAGCATTGGGCTACCTAATTTGTTCAGATCCGAAGTATACTCCTGTTTAAAGTTGTGGAAGCTACGCCCGCACCTGTACGCTCTAGGAAAAAAAGGCGATTAGGGTTCGCCTCCTGCCGGCGGCGGCCGCCGATCTGCCTAGTCTCCTGTGGCCTCACGGCCATGGAAACTAGGTGGATCGCGGTACTTGCTGGTGGGAGGGCTCCGTTTTCATGTGTTTTCTTGTGCTTTTTTAGGGTTTGTCTTCTACTCAGGATTGCGAGGCGGCAGCTTCCTGGAGTTGGAATAAGGATCTCCCGGCCTAACCCCCGTTTCGATGGTGCGTCTAGCGTTATCGGAGGGCGCGTGGAGGTGTGTCTCCGGCGGATCTCGTGGGATCCGGTCGGCGTTTGTCTTCGCTGGATCCACTTGGATCTAGTCTTCGTTCGTCTGCGTTCGTGTGTCTACAGTTTGGATCCTTTCGATCTACGCTTCTCTTCATCAGCGATGGTTGCTAGTCTGGTGCGCTGGTCCTATGTGGCCGTAGCACGACGACTTCCCGACTGTCTACTTCAACAAGGTTTGCCCAGCTCCAGCAACGGAGGGGCGATGACAGCGGCGCGCCTTCGGCTCGCTCCAGTGATTGTAGTCGTCGCTAGGTGGTCTATGGACCTAGATGTAATTTATATTATTTTTGGTGTTCCTTGTACTGCCTTGACAGTTGATGAATAGATTGGAAGGTTTTATCGCAAAAAAAAAAAAAAAAAAAAGAGCATTGGGCTTTGGACTGTCAAAACATTTTGGAACGGAGGGATGGAGTAGGTATAGTACGTGCCTAGCACATGCACAGCTGGTTACATCTCATTATTACCTTGTTATTATGTAACTTAAGAAAAGGTCATATTCTGTAAAGAATAACCTACAACCCACTCTCTACATGTATATATGCATTCTTTTCGTAAATTTTCAAAACTTACAACTTGATTTCCTAACCTGTGACCGTGTCCAAGTTTAGAGCAAGTACAATAAGGTGATGTAAGCGGGCTATAAGGATTAAAGTAATATTTTTATGATGACATGGATGAGAGAGAAGAGGAGAGAGAAGAGGGGTGGGCTCTCATGCAAGAGCCAGCTGCAGCACGTGCTCCTAGGCACCTTGTGAGAGTGAAAAGTGGGCCATAACTTAATGAAGTAGCACATTTTTATAGCCAACTATTGTACATGTTGGCTATAAGGTTAGCTATAGATGACATGCCAATTTCTTATAGCCGGCTGTTGGCTCCACTATTGAACTTGCTCTTACGGATTATATCTTACCACGTTTCGTCTTGATTTCCTAACCTGGTCACGATCAAATCTTCAGTTTGACCAAGTAAAGCTCCAAGCTACCAAGTTGGCAACACGAAACTAAAAAATAACACGCCGGCAATACGAAACAAATACTACCTCCGATCCGAAAAATCTGTCGGAAGAAAGCAACCTACCACACACAATTACTTAGCTAAGCTGGCGACATATTTTTCGGATCGGAGGGAGTACAAAAAAAAATTGTGCCTTGATCCGCATTTCGTCGGCAATGCATAGCATGGGCTGAGATCTTTCAGATATACTCAGCTCGTACTATATTTTTGTAAGCACTGAACCACATGCTTTGTGCCTGGCATGGCCACCGAAGTTGCCTTGATCTGCACTCGGAAGCAAGTACCTTTGCAGCTTTGCTCAAACCTTACACAAAATCGATTCATTATTCTTCATCTCATAGCGGCTAGCATATCTATGTTTTGCAATGAGAAATTTGTCTACAAGCACTGCCTCTCAAGATCAGCGAGTCATCTTTATCTTCTGTAAAATTTCAAGCAAATGTTAGTGATGTCTAGGAGCCTGCACTAGATTTTATATTACTATAGTACAGAAAGACGCACTTTGCCTCAATGTTTCTCTGCGATCAGTGCTAGTCTGACAGGATGTATATACTTCAAGCACCATGTACCACCGATTACTGTCAGAGACAGAACATGCCAAGGGATAGTGCTGCTCGGTTGCCGACTTGCGCTTGTATACCAGCAAAACTACAAGTTTCTTTAACAGGGGAGGGTAGCGTCTTCGTCCTCGCGCCCTCCACCTCCGGCGGTTGCTGCGGCGGACGTGTGACGCGCTCTGCGGAGGGGCACCTTCCACCTTGGGTGGCAGGTTGTGGTGCTCGCCGTCTCCCCCGTTGCGGTGGGCGCGGCCTCAGGTGTGTGCCGGCGCCAATTGCTCCTGTCCGTGTCGGAAAGGGGAAGAAAGGCTGCGCCTTGGCGTGCCGTGGGTGGTCCGGCGGCTTCGGCCCACACGAGCGGATGGTTGGTGGCTGGGTCGCATGGATGATGGCTGCGCCTTTCCTGCCACGATGATTGGTTACAATGGCGGGGTGCGGCGGCAGCGGCGGTGTGTAAGAAAAGGACAGCCATTCCAATCCAGTGGGTAGGGTGGGAGATAGGTCGCCATATAGACGAAAGTCTTGCCCGTCTTCGGTCGGTGCCGGCGGCGATGGCGCCCGTGGACGCCATCTCCCTCCTTGGAGGCGTCGCCGAAGTATGTCGACATCTCCCTCGCCCTCTCTCGGTTTGGTTGAGGTCTCCGGGTGAAAGTCACTAGTGGAAACAACCCCTTTCGTCCAGGGGGCAGGGGGCATCTGTCCCGGTTGCACAAAAATCCGGGACAAATGCTATGCATTGGTCCCGGTTTGTGTGCCCGAGGCAGCAGAAACCACCTGGGGGCATCTGAACCGGGACCAATGCCTCGCCACAGGCCACGTGGCACGCGCATGGGCATTGGTCCCGGTTCATTCCACAAACCGGGACCAATGCCCTCCTTCCCCTACATATACTGCCTCACAGCCCCCCTTCCCTCTTTTTTTTTTTGGCTTGGGGGAGTGAGAGAGGTGGGTGTTAGTGTGTGTTATTTTACAACTATTTAAACTAGTAACAATTTTTGAAATTTCAAACATTTTTTAAAACCTAGTTTATGAATGTTTTTGAATTTGAAGAAATTTTCAATATGAAAAGTGTTTAAAATTGCGTAAAGGTTCCAAATACAAAATCTATTTTAAAAAATAATTATGAAAGTGAGGCGCGGGAGTTGTGCCTCGTGGCGCGGGAGTCCTGCCGCGTGGCGCGGGAGTTGTGACGCGTGGCGCAGGAGCTGTGACGCGTGGCCACGAACACGCGGTATAAACTGCCGCGCCTCGAGCGTCTTCTCCTCTCCACGCACCGTCGCGCCGCCACCATGCCTCCGAGGAGGACAACACCACCGGATTCCGCGGCATCCGAGCATGGCAGAACGGAATGTTCACCGCGCATATCCGCTGCGGGGACGACCGCATCCCCCTCGGCTCCTTTGCGACGGCGGCGGAGGCCGCCTGCGCCTGGGACGCGGCGGCCTGGCGTCTTAACCGCCCGCGGTCGCTGATGAACTTCAACGACTGCCACACCCTCTGGGAAGCGGAGGCCAGGGCGCCGACGCCGCAGATCGTCACTGCCGCCGACCACTGCCACCTCAGGCACCGCGCATTTCAGGGCCTAGTCGACGCCAGGGATGACCGCGTGGTCCGCGAGTATTACCGGAACAATCCGGGGGAGTAGAGCGCCGACGAGGAGATTTGGCAGACCCGCGCGGCTGGGCGGGTGGAGCGGCGCCTCGAACGCCACCTCGCGTTAGATGCCGCTCGGGAGGCGAGGACGAAGGCGCTGCAAAAGCTCAGTCGGGCCGACCACGCCGGCGAAGTCTGGGCCTCCGACGATCCGAGGTGGGGGCCTATCTCGGACATACCATCATGCACCTCCGACGACGACGAGGAGGTCACCAACAAGTTCTCCGACGACGACGACCAGGAGGAGGTGAACGACGAGTTCCCCGACGACGACGAGGAGTAGTGTTTGTCTGTTTTCTGTTTTTAATAAAAGATTTTTTGTATTCCGGAACACTGCGGCGCGCTAGCGCGTCTGTTTTCTGTTTTCCGTGTGATTCTTCTTGATTGGTGGGATTCAGACGCCAGAAAGAAACACACCCCTCATCCAACGACTCACGTTAAGGGGGGGGGGGGGCATTTCGATAGATAAACAAGGCACAGTACACATAATGGCAAGATTGGATCTAAATCTAAACGGAGAGCATATATCTAAATAAACAAGGCAGTACATAATGGCAAGAGTGCATCGATCTACTAGTCATACTCTTGCCTAGGCCTATAATACTCCGACTCGTAGTCGTCGTAGTCGCCGCCGTCGTCGTCACTATTGTCGGACGGTGCTCTGGACTCCCTCGGAGGATCACGACTCCAGGATTGGGCGTGAGGGTAGCGCAGGCGGGGGTTATCACCAGCCCTGATGTAGTTCATGACGCTCTGAAGAGTCCGTCCGCCGCCCCACCACAGCCGACGACCGGCCTCGTTGAATTTCGAAGGAGGCGGGCCGTTCTCCTCGTACCTGGCGAGCGCACTCTCACGCCGATTAATGAAGAAGGCGTCCCAAGTAGGGCGGTAGTCAGGATTCCAACTGGGATTCCTCCGCTGCTCCGGCGTGAGCTCGTGGTAGTAGTGGTTCGTGATGGCCGCCGGACGCACCACACCTTGAGGAAGAGGAGGGACCGGCACTCCTCCGGCGCTCAGCATCCAACCGGTGGGAACGCTGTAGCCGGGCGGGCAGGGGTAGTTCGAGGCGGAAAGTGCCTCCGCCTGGATGAAGGTTAGAGTGGGTACGGTAGAAGCCATGAGAGAGTGGTGAGTTTATATGTGTTTATGCCAATGGTGTGGCAATGCATACATATATATAGTGAGAAGAAAACAGATCCCTTTAGTCCCGGCCTGTTTTACCAACCGGGACGAAATGGTTCGAGTTTCGTTGGGAAACGGATTGTCCCTTTAGTCCCGGCATGTTTTACCAACCGGGACGAAATGGTTAGGTTTTCGTTTGGACCAATCAGAAAGAATCACACGGATCGTGTGTTTCTTTCAAGCGCTTGTGAGTCGTTGGATCAGAGGTGTGTTTCTTTCGAGCTGTTGTGAGCCGTTCGATCAGGGCTACGGTGTGTTTCTTTCGAGCGGTTGTGAGCCGTTGGATCAGGGTGTTTCTTAACCGTTGGATCAAAACCCTAGCACAACACTTTATGAGCCAGAGGACCCTATATATAGCCCACCTTCATACACGGTCAGTTCATCGACCAAGTACAAAACATCCGGATTCGCCAGCATACGTCCTGCCGTGCATTTGGTATGCATATATGCACTTAGTAGCCACGACACAGCTGTATGCTGGCGATACCGATTGTTGTGTTCTACATCCCCTTTAAGGTTTGATACACCATTCAGTTCATCGACCAAATACAAATCATCCGGATTCGCCATCATACGTCCTGCCGTGCATTTGGTATGCACATATGCACTCAGTAGCCACGGTAGGGCTGTATGATGGCGATACCGATTGTTTTGTTCTACATCCCCCCTTTAAGGTTTGATACATCATTCAGTTTATCGACCGAATACAAATCATCCGGATTCGCCATCATACGTCCGACCGTTCTTTTGATATGCACATATGCACTCAATAGCCACGGTCGGGCTGCACGATGGCGATACCGATTGTTTTGTTCTACATCCCCCTACAAATCACCCGGATGCCTTGTATGCGACGAAACTATGTAAATGCATGGAGTTATTATAAATTGGTCTGAAGTGCACTTATTATAAATTTAACGTACCTTGTTCTGTATTTGAAACGTGTGGAGTTATTATTTGAAACATAAAGGATATAATGGAAAACAAAATAAAACAATAGAAAACATAAAGGAAATAATGGAAAACATAAAGGAAACAATAGAAAACAAAAAAGGTAACAACAGAAAACAATATAAAACATAAAGGATATTTGAAACGTGTGGAGTTATTATTTGAAACATAAAGGATATAATGGAAAACAAAATAAAACAATAGAAAACATAAAGGAAATAATGGAAAACATAAAGGAAACAATAGAAAACAAAAAAGGTAACAACAGAAAACAATATAAAACATAAAGAAAAACAATAGAAAACATAAAGGAAACATTAGAAAACAAAAGAAAACAAGAGAAAACAAAAAGGAAACAAGAGAAAACAAAATAAAACAATAGAACACATAAAGGAAAACAATAGAAAATAAAATAAAAAAATAGAAAACATAAAGAAAAACGAAATAAAACATAAAGGAAAACAATATAAAACAAAAAATAATTAAAAATAGGGCATTCGTCCCGGTTTTTGCAAACAACCGGGACGGATGCCCCCCCACTGAGCGCGTTACACGTACCCTAGCCAGGGGAAAAAAAATTAGGCATCCGTCCCGGTTAGTAGGACCAACCGGGACGAAAGAGGCTTTCGTCCCGGTTGTTCCTACCAACCGGGACGAAAGACCCTTTCGTCCTGGTTGTTCCTACCAACCGGGACGGATGCCCGTGCCTATATACGCGTCTCCTTCCCTCCCCAAATTCATAATCGCGCGTAGGGAAGGACGAACCGACGCCGCCAGGCTGCTCAAATCCTCCGTCGCGCCGCCCTCGATCCCGTCGCGCGCGCCGTACGTCCGCCTCCGTCGCGCCGCCACTGCCCGCGCGCCGCGCTTCTCCGTCACGCCGCCCTCGACCCCGTCGCGCCGCCATTATCCCGCGCGCGGCGCCTCCACTGCCCCCGCGCGCCGCCACTGCCCGCGCCGGGCTCCGCCCTCCGTCGCGCGCCCGAGAGGAGGTACGGTCTGTCTCCATCGCGCCCTACAGAGGTTTTTTTTCTTTTTTACTTACTGTTTTTGTTTTTTACTTTTCTATTAGTGTTAGAAATGTTAGAATCATTAGTTATGAATTATTACAAATGTTAGGAATTTTAGATTACTTTGTAATTTTAGATTTGTTAGAATTGACTTAGGAATTTTAGTGTTAGAAAATTAGACTTAGAAAAAATTTAGTGTTAGAAAAATTTACAAAGAAAAATTTACTTAGAAAATTAGAGTAAGAAAATTTTACTTAGATATTTTACTTAATTACGGAATATTTACTTAGTCCGGACTTGTTTTTAGTTCATGTCTCTGTTGGTGTGTATTATCATACGTTTAAATATTTCATGAATATGTTGCTCTTTTTGTGTATTATCTATAAACAATTTTGATGAAATGGATCTGGAACATATAGTTACTCTTTTTGTGTATTTTCAGAATATATAGTATGGAGCCAAGAGACGAAGATGCGGAAAACTTGTTGGAGGGTTTCATCCGCGGGGCCGACGGAGAGACCGATGTGAGCCAGTGGATGAACAACTACGGTGAGGGAGATCCGGAGCTCACCCGGGGAGACGTCTCTGCTGAGGGAGAAGTTGACGGCTCCGGTGAGGGAGAAGCCGACGACTCCGGTGAGGGAGAAGCCGACGTCTCCGATAAGGGAGCAGCCGATGGCTCCGGTGGAGCCGTACAAATTACAAACACCGGCTCCGAGGTGCATATATAGATATGTTAATTAACGAAGCATCCGTTGTCTATATATATGTATTAACAGTCTTTATATTTTTAGCCATCCGGTTCAAGCATATCAACCGGAAAAAAGACTAAACGAGGCGCAACAAAGAAGCTGAAAGATACAGAAAGATATAGGATCGACACGGTCGCAGCAGACGGCGCACCCGAGCTTCCCGCTGATGTTGACCAAAAATTTGTGAAGCAATGCGGAGTGCTAGTTAGGGATCACATCCCGACCACTGTTCATGAGTGGAATCAGCCAAAAGATCCGCGAAGGCAAGGAATTTCATATGTCGGCAAAATAGCCAAAGATCATATTTTCTCGAAGATCTTGTCTAATTTCAACTTACCCTTGCCGGAGGTGGACGAGAATGAGGCGGATGTGAATGAGGCCGATGTTACTAAAATGAAAATTGAGATACGGAAAAAGGTCAAGGCGTGGACCCTGAAAAAGATGGCCGAGCAATTCAAAAACTGGAAGAAAAGATTGAACCTTGACTATGTTAAGAGGGGCAAGACTCCAGATTTCACTCAATGGTATGAGAAAATAAAACCCTTATGGGAAGATTTTGTGAAGTACAAGCTGTCAGAGAATGAACAGGAAAGGACAAAAACAAATGAGAAAAACGCCGCCAAAAAGGTATATCACCATGTTATGGGGAAAGCTGGCTACAAGGGTTCTAGTCCCAAGTGGGAGAAATGGGAGAACGACCTGCTTCAGCTGGGGATCACTCCCGAGCCGTTCTTGTGGGGTCGAGCGGACAAGGTCATGGTTCTACGGGCATGGGGGCACGTTGGACGCAGAAGGAAATGCAATCTATAACCTAAGGCATAAAGAGAATCCTCTACCCATAGAAAGTCTGAGAACCGCAATAAAGGACGTTAAAGAGGGGAAGTTCGTGCCAGATAGAGAGAACGACGAGCTCACACGCGGCCTCGGGAATAAGGAACACGTAGGGGTTACACGAGGCACAAAAGGCAATCCTCCGTGGAGTACTGGGTTCGACGACACCAAAAAGAGATACCCCGATAGAAGTCGTCAACGGAAAAAGGACGCGGAGGCAGCTGAAGAGATTCAAGCAAACTGGAGGCGTCAACTTGAAGATCAGATAAAGCTGACGCAGGATGTAGCAAAGAAGCAGCAGGACCAAATTAACACACTTAGCCAGCAGATAGTGTCTACCGGCGTACCACACATGGTAGAAGGTGAAGTCGAGGCTACCGGCACCGCACATTCTCATCGGAAAAGCAGTGTTGCGTCCACGCAGCTACCGGGTGATGATGCACCGCCGATGATTCACCCGGTGGATGATATCACGGAGATGACAACCTGTGAGCTCCACGTGAAGGTCGTCAATATAACCATCAAGGCGGCGGCTGGCTATGTCTTACCAATTGGCAACGAACTAACTCACCATAGTCTTCCGGTTCCACGTGGCTACGCTGTTGTTGGGGTCGATTAAGTTGTCAACGGATTCGAGCGGGTAAAGCTTGATTTTCCTGAAGGTGAAGACGAAGAGTTGACTGAACTCGGAGAAGCCAAGAAATTAACCGTTCTATGGCTAAAGGAATGCATTGTGCTCCCAAATCAGACGGCAAGGCCATCGAATCCTCGCCATTCTCCAGCGCAACAGTCTCCAGCGCGGTCGTCTTCGCCATGCATGCCATCTCCAGCGCGGTCGCCTACTCCGTGCACGTCTCCACCGCGGTCGCCTACGACGTCGCGTCAGCCTTCTCCACCGCGGTCGCCTACGCCGCCGCGTCAGCCTTCTCCGCCCACTAAGTTTCTGCGGAAAAGTAATAGATCACCCAAATGTCAACGGTCACCCCCTCCCAAAGGTACCAAAGGAGGTACCCAAGTTACCTTACGACTATACTCCTCGCAATGGGACGAATACGAGGCGTGGAAATCGAAGCGGAAGGAGAAGAAAAAGGCAGATTTCCCCGAGACCGAAGAAGATGTAGAACGAGCTTGGAAAATGGTGAAGACTCTTCATCAACCCGAGCCGAGTCTGTCATCTGACTGTGACCGCTCTATTCTGAAATCACACCAGGAAATGGGGCGGTCGACGAAGAGTAGTAGCTCAAGCGGGAAAAGTGGGAAATCAGTTGCCCAGCTTGGAGAGCAGAAAAAACAATCCATGTCCCCGCTCAAAGTGATTTCCAATACCCAGGTGGGGCCAAGCACTAATATTGCTGACGAGCAAATTGATCCGGAGTTTATAACACTGTACGCAGACAGGGCAGCTGCTGCGGATACTTCCATTTGTTGAGTATATGCAAACAATAGACTACTTCCCCGAAGCTGAATGTGCGTACAAATACCAGTACGGGAAGCCTCTCGTCAAACCCGAGGAGATAAAGGATCTACCAACGAAAATGCGAAGAGTGCATAGTTGGTATATGGAAGCCGCTGAGAAATCTTAGGACTGGATATGTCTCCGCGTTAAGGACGAGCACTACGGGTATGGAGATGGATTGGTTATGATTCAATTTGAAGAATTGTTTCAGTTATTCCAGCAGCAGGCCCTCGACAAATCTGTCGTTAGTGCCTATTGTCTGTAAGTACTTATTTCTCTAGCTCACCTCGTTCATTGCATATTCATATATATATATATATTACACTCATATATTATAATTGCAGAATGAAGATTCTCGAATGCAAAAGAGGTGGAATCTATGATATTGGGTTCATTGATCCACATTTTGTTAATGCAAAGACTCTTGAGCTATCTGCCAAGGATACAGAACATAATATTCTGAGGGCAATAATGTTTCACCAACACCGACGGGAAATACTATTTCCTTACAACTTTGGGTTAGTGTTATTGTGTTGTACACATTCTGTTTTCCTTACTCGATGTTCACTGTATAATTGATGAGTTCTGCGTGCGCAGCTTCCACTATATTCTGCTAATCTTCCAAGTTGACAAAGGAAAAGTAATGGTAATGGACCCAAAACGTAAACCCCCACTAGTGGAAACAGGGCCTTTTGTCCCGGGTCGTAAGGGCCAGTTGTCCCGGTTGTGCAACCGGGATGGGCTAGCCGGGACAAATGGCCCTCCCCCATTGGTCCCGGTTGTGCCAGGACCCGGGATGGTAAGGATAGGCCACGTGGCGAACCTGGGCCAAGGGTCGGCCAGGGAGTTCGTCCCGGTTCGTTCAAGGGACCGGGATGGATACTTTTTTTTAAAAAAAAGTATATAGCCGTCAATTTTCGCCTGCCGCGGCAGGTTTTTTTTTTCGTTTTTTGGGCTCCTGTCTCCCAATCCCCAGCCGGCCTCCCCCTTCCCCAACCGCGTCCAGGCCCACGTCTTTTATTAAGCCCACTGGCCACATTTTTTGGTCAAAAGGGCCCACTGGCCCGCGTCTTTTTTTATGGTCGGTCAACGGTTCGAAGGGGCCACTGGCCAGCGGCCTAGTGGCTGGCTCGCCTGGTCCCTTAAATTAAGACCACAGGGGGCGGTCAAAGGGCCCACTGTCGCCTCGTCTTCCCGCCCCGCCTCGGCTTCCCGCGCCCCACTTCCCCACGCGCGCGTGCCACAGCTGCAACCGCCGCCACGCCTCGGCTCCCGCCCCGCATTCATGGCCGCCTGCAACCGCCGCCACGTTCAGGCCGCCGGTTGGCATGCCAGCCCCCCGGGTCCTTTTTAAAGGGCCCCCGCCGCCCGTACAACCCATCCACCCCGGCCGCGCCCAAGGCAAAGCAACCATGTCCCGCTGGTTCTCGAGCGGCTTCGGCAAGCGCCCCAGGAACGACCACGAAGGCTCCTCGAGCGGCGCCGGCCGCGTCCCACCCCCGCCGGCGGAGGCTAGGGCTGGAATTCGAGCCGAGCCGAGTCAGCTCGGCTCGACTCGCTCAAGCTCGGTCAACTGACGAGTTGAGCTCGGCTCGACTCGTTCAACAAACGAGTCCGAAAACAAAACTCGGCTCGGCTCGGTGAACTCGCGAGTAGCTCGCGAGCTACTCGTTTAACTTTTTTTTATTTTATAAAACTATAAAAAGTCAACATTATGTATTGTATATATACTTATTTTTCATTATTTGGGACACGTATAATAAAATCATCACAATAATCGATGAAAAGATGTCACCATAAAATAATTTTTCATAATTAAACTACAATAATCAGTAAAAAAATGTCCACATATATAAGAATGTCATTAGAAATTCTTTTTACCGAGTTAAACGAGCTAAACGAGTACTCGTAAACTCGGCTCGTTTAGCTTGAACTCGTTTACTGTCGAAAACGAAAACTCGACTCGGCTCGTTGGACAACGAGCTCGAGCCGAGCCGAGTCGAGTTGCGAGCTACTCGTTTAACTCGTGAGCTTCGAGTTTTAATTCCAGCCCTAGCGGAGGCCTTCGGCTACGGCCCTGGAGGTGTCCGCATCGGCGGGACGCCGCGCGTCCCCGCGCCACCTCCGGCGGCACGCCCGCCGCCCCGCGCCGCGCCCAAGGGCAAGCGCTTCCGCCGGTACATCCGGGTGTTGGAGGCCGAGTGGCACTGGAACAACGCCACGCCGGTGTTCTGGCCAGACGTCCACCTCCCGGACGGCTGGCACCTGAACCCCCAGCGGATCCCTGTGCCGCCGGCCCCGACCGGCGAGGCGCTGCTCGAGGAGATCGACCGCCGGCGCCGCCTCCTGCCGGCCCTCCTCCTCAGGGAGCGCGCGTACGCGCGCAACTCCCCTACTGGGCCACCTGGCTCCAGCAGGAGCACGAGCAGCGCCGGCGCTCCTTCATCCCCGTCCCCCACGAGGAGGTGAACGTGGCGGACTACCCCGCGGCACCGCCCGGCCGGGAGAGGGAGCTGTGGTTCCTCGAGGACATCGAGGACTTCTCCGGGAAGGAGGACCCCGAGCTCCGGGCCAACATGGAGGAGGCCTGCGAGGCCTCCCGCCGCTCCCTCATCGACGACGAAATCAAGCGGTGGGAGCGGGTCGTGGCCGCCGCCGCCGCCAACGCCGCCGCCATGCCGCCGCCGCCATGCCGCCGCCGCCCCCTACCGAGCCTACCCCCTGGTGGCACGCGCTGTACGCCGAGTGGGAGGCGTCCGAGGACCAGCTGCCACCGCAGCCGCTCCCCCCAGGCCTGGAGTACGGCATGTCCTGGGCCTGGACCGGCGGCGTTTGGTCGCCGGAGGAGGAGGAGCTGCCCCCGCCCCCGCCGCCGCCGCAGGAGGTGCTGCCCCCCCCGCCGTACGCGCCCCCGATGCCTCCGCCCCCGCCGGGCCCGGCCCAGCCGCCTGCCCACCTGTGGCAGCCACCCCCCTACCAGTGCATCTCCTCCGACGAGGAGGAGTAGATCGGCGCCGGTGCGCCCCCCCTAGGCTAAGCTACCTACCCCCCCCCCCCCAAGAAACGGCCGGCCGCCTGTGGCCGCGCTGCCGCCCCCTATATGTAAGCACGACCGGCCGCCTGTGGCCGCGCCGCCCCCCTATGTAAGCACGGCCCCCGGGCCTTTTTAATATATGTTTGTGTCGACAAAAACGCGTCCCTAGTCCAACCCGCCGGCACCACCCGCCCCTCGTTCCCGCCGCCGGCAGGGCTTCGCCAAGCCATGTCCGTTGTCCTGCTGGGTGGTCGCTCGGCCTGGAGAGAGGGCCGAGATATTTATACAACCGGGCCTCTAGTCCCGGCCCGTGCCACCAACCGGGACTAGAGCCCCTTTGGTCCCGGTTGGTACCACGGGCCGGGACCAAAAACATATTTCGAATTTTGGGGGTGGCACCCTGCGCGCCCAAAAGTTTTTAGCGCCAAAGTTTGAAAATTATTAAGTTTGCACATTAACAACTTCTATATACTTTCGAATTTGACAAAAATTCCAACATGAAAAACACTAGAATTTGCATAACTAATTTAAATCCATTTTTCGTTTAACTAAATAATTTTTCTAACTATTGAAACTATTAAATATTTTACCATTTGTATATAATTTGAATATAAAAATGTTATAATTTTTGTTTTCTCTCGTGATCTTCCGAGTTAGTCCAGAGCATACAAGGCATCCCGGGTGATTTATATAAAGTTCGACAAAGCGAGTTGTACCTTATTGACACGGTGAATTTGAGATCTTCGTCTCCCTTTATCCCGACCCCCGCTTGAAAACATAGTAACTTCCGTGTACGCGGCAAGCCTCAGGGAGCATCAGACTTAAAGCAGAGACGGGCGGTCGGGCGGGAGAGACCGCGCCGTTGCTGTCGCGCTTTCCTCTCCTCTGCTCGTCCGCCGTCTCCGTCGCGCTCCCCTCCGCCTTCAACATTTGGGATCTTCGTTGTTCAGTTAGACGTTTCTCCTCCAAAAATTTATCATATCTGTTAAAGAAGTACCGAAGCTCTATTTCTGTTTTAAGGATATCTGTCAGGATGGTATCCCTGCTATCACTTCGAAGTGTGACTGCAATATTTGCGCAGAATATATGACACCCATAAGGCAAAGCCCATTTTTCTCTATCCTCATACAATCTACTTAGCCACTCGTTATCCTTCAGATTGTACTTCGCCAAGACCTACTAAAATCATGAGCGAAAGTTTCCGAACAGTGCAATATATCCCTTAATACTTTCGTTGCATTTTGATATATATCCGAGCGGTGGACAGTCCCTGGCCAAGCAGAAGCAACTGCATCCCCTATCGATGTAAAGCAGTCAGTCAAAACTGTTTTCGGCTGTTTATGGTGGTTAACTCCAATGAATAACAATAGAGGCCTGCCATAATCACTTGTTCTATACCGTGTGTCAACACATACTACATCTCGAAAGTAGTTATAATCCTGCAATAATGAAGTCAGGCTGGTCATAGTTGTCAAGCACTCAATGCTTGCCAGCTTTTGACCGATCAATACAAATTATTGGTCAAACTTGCACCTACTCCATTCATAATCACAGAATATGTATAAATATCCTTTTGGCTAACAAAATCTCGTTCATACTGCGTTATAAGAACTATGATCATGTATTCCACGTTTATTATTACACATCACCAACAACATCCCTATCTAGTCTTCTGAATTTTCTTCGTGTCCCCTTGCTTATGATCGCTTCGGCCGTAACCATGGAGCATCTTCATTATTTAACGGGATGGTGGGGCCAGCTTTCACTGTGAAGGGTGGAATTTCAACAAATTTATTATAATCTTCTGACAGGTCTGTCGTGTCCTCGATTCCCACGATGTTTCTTTTCCCTGAGAGAACTATGTGACGCTTTGGCTCATCGTATGATGAATTTGTTTCCTTATTTTTTCTTTTCTTCGGTCTGGAAGACATGTCCTTCACATAGAAGACCTGAGCCACATCATTGGCTAGGACGAATGGTTCGTCATTGTAAACAATATTGTTGAGATCCACTGTTGTCATTCCATAAAGCGGGTCTACCTTTACCCCTTCTCCATTCAGGTTGACCCATTTGCACTTGAACAAAGGGACCTTAAAGAAGGTCCATAGTCAAGTTCCCATATCTCCTCTATGTAACCATAGTATGTGTCATTTTTTCCATTCTCGTTTGTTGTATCAAAGCGGACACCACTGTTTTGGTTGGTGCTCTTCTTATCTTGGAGCTCGTGTAAAATGTATTCCCATTTATCTCGTACCCTTGAAAACTCCCAATAGTCGAAGATGGTGACCCTGCCAACATGTATAGCTGATCTTCAACAGTGGTGTCATTTATAAGACGTGTTTGCAACCAACTTCCGAAAGTCTCTATGTGTTCGCGTTTAATCCATGAGTCATCCTTCCCCGGGTTTGCAGACCGTACAATATTCTTGTGTTCCTCGAGATACGTAGCCATGAACATAGAATTTTGTAGAACTGTGTAGTGTGCTTTGGTCAAAGAATGCCCGTCCCTAGGTATCATTGTTTTCTTTCCCAGCGTTCCTTTTCCCCTCAGTCTCCCTCATGCCGCGATTCAGGAACACCAATTGTCTTAAGGTCAGGAATAAAGTCAACACAGAACCCAATGACCTCCTCTGTTCCATAGCCCTTCGAGATGCTTCCTTCTGGCCTAGCACGGTTATGAACATATTTCTTCAAGACTCCCATGAATCTCTCAAAGGGGAACATATTGTGTAGAAATACCGGACCAAGAATATGAATCTCTTCACATAGGTGAACCAGGAGATGAGTCATAATGTTGAAGAAGGATGGTGGGAACACCAACTCAAAACTAACAAGACACTGGACCACATCCCTCTGTAATCTTGTCAGACTTTCTGGATCGATTACCTTCTGAGATATTGCGTTCATGAATGCACATAGCTTCACAATGGGTACTCGAACATTTTCCGGTAGAAGCCCCCTCAATGCAATCGGAAGCAACTGCGTCATAATCACGTGGCAGTCATGAGACTTCAGGTTTTGGAATTTTTTCTCTGCCATGTTTATTATTCCCTTTATATTCGACGAGAAGCCAGACGGAACCTTGATACTGTAAAGGACTTCAAAGAATATTTCCTTCTCTGCTTTAGTAAGAGCGTAGCTGCTTAAGTAATGGCGCCTATCTGTGTGCTTGTTGCTTGGGTCTTTCATACGTTGCTGGTCCTCCCGTGCTTCTGGCGTATCTTTGGACTTCCCATACACGCCCAGGAAGCATAGCAGATTGACACAAAGATTCTTTGTCACGTGCATCACGTCGATCGAAGACCGGACCTCTAAAACTTTCCAATAGGGTAGCTCCCAAAATATAGATTTCTTCTTCCACATGGGTGCGCGCTTATCAGGGCCGTACGGAACTGGTTGGCTGCCAGCAGCCTTACCAAAGATTACTTCTAGGTCCTTGACCATATCTAATATATCATTACCACTACGCAGCTCAGGCTTCTTCCGGTTATCTGCCTCACCTCTGAAGTGGTTCCCTCCTTTCTTTCTTACGGGATGCTTGATCGGAAGAAATCTACGATGCCCCAGGTATACAACCTTTTTACATTTATCCAAAAAAACACTGTCAGTATTATCTAAACAGTGTGTGCATGCATTGTATCCCTTGTTTGTATGTCCGGAAATGTTACTAAGAGCAGGCCAATCATTGATGGTTACGAAAAGCAACGCCCGTAGGTCAAATGGCTTTTGTTCGTTCTCATCCCACACACGTACACCTGGTTTGCCCCACAATTGTAAGAGTTCTTCCACTAATGGTCTTAGATACACATCAATGTCGTTGCCAGGTTGCCTCGGGCCTTGGATGAGAACTGGCATCATAATGAACTTGCGCTTCATGCACAACCAAGGAGGAAGGTTGTACATACATAGAGTTACAGGCCAAGTGCTATGACTGGAGCTCTGCTCCCCAAAAGGATTAAAGCCATCTGTACTTAGGCCAAACCATAAGTTTCTCGCCTCTCCTGCAAAGTCCGGAAAGTCTCTCTCGATCTTTCTCCACTGCGATCCATCGGCGGGGTGCCTCAACTTTCCGTCTTTCTTACGGTCTTCTTTGTGCCATCGCAACAACCTAGCATGCTCTTTGTTTCTAAACAGACGTTTCAGCCGTGGTATTATAGGAGCATACCACATCACCTTAGCAAGAACCCTCTTACGGGGGAGGGGGGGGGGGCTCGCCGTCAACATCACCAGGGTCATCTGCTCTGATCTTATACCGCAGTGCAGTGCATATCGGACATTCATCCAAATTCTCGTACTTCTCACCGCGGAAGAGGATGCAGTCATTAATGCATGCATGTATCTTCTGCACATCTAATCCTAGAGGGCAGAGAGCTTTCTTTGCTTCGTACGTACTCTCAGGCAATTCGTTATCCTTTGGAAGTTTTGGCTTCATTAGTTGAAGTAAACTCTCAATGCCTTGTCAGTCACACCGTTCTGTGCCTTCCATTTCAGCAACTCTAGTGTGGTACCGAGCTTTGTGCTACCATTCGCAATTTGGGTACAACAATTTTTTGTGATCCTGTAACATGTTGTCCAGCTTCAACCTCTCCAATTTATTTTCACAGTCTTCCCTTGCATCAGCAATAACTCGGCCAAGATCATCATCGGGCTCTTCTGATGCCTGTTCTTGATCACCTCCTTCTTCTCCATTCTCTTCCATTGAAGTATCGTCGTATTCAGGGAACAAAGGATCTTCTTCTTCATCGTCTTCCATCACAACCCCTCTTTCTCCATGCTTCGTCCAGCAATTATAGCTGGGCATGAAACCTCTCCGAAGTAGATGGCCGTGAATGATTCTTTCGAAGAGTGCTCTCTGACGTTCCGACAATCAACACATGGGCAACACATGAAGCCATTATCTTTGTTCGCCTGAGCTACAGCAAGAAATGCATTCAGTCCTGCCATATACTCGGAAGTGCGTCGGTCACCATACATCCATCGCTGCCGTGCATCCAGCTGCATCGTATAATTAAGTTTATCAAAATACATTACAATAACATATTAATACGAAAAATACTACTTTTTATGTATCAGTTACAGACGAAAAAGATAAGTTTATTAACCTCGGTCGAAGATACCATTTTCAGTGAGCTTATGTGCGGCTCGGGAATTTCGTCGAACACCTCGTGTGCATAGTAAAATAAAACACACTAACACCACACTCTCTCACACCTCCAAGCAAAAAAAAAGATGGAAGGGGGGAGGGGCTGGGCCAGTATATATAGGGGAAGGGGGGCATTGGTCCCGGTTCGTGGACTGAACCGGGACAAATGTTCATGCGCGTGCTACGTGGCATGTGGCTACGCATTGGTCCCGGTCCGTGGCACGAGCCGGGACCGATATGTCCCCCACGAACCGGGACCAATGCCCCCAGGCGATTCCTGTTGCCCCGGGCGCACGAACCGGGACCAAAGCATGGCATTTGTCCCGGATTCGGTTGCAACCGGGACAGCTGCCCCCTGCCCCCCTGGACGAGAGGGGTTGTTTCCACTAGTGCCCTAACGATGTGGGCGGACATGCAGGAAATGATCCAGCGGTAATTCCAATCTTTATTAATTTCAGTCTTTATATATGGCACTATATCGACTACTTTGTTTCGTTTTCGGATATCAAGTAATTACTAACTCTTTTTATTCTTTTTTTTCTCGGGTAGCGTTTAGAAGAGGTTCACAAAAAAGTCTCCCGGTGAATGGAAATCAAAGCTTACATTTGATGTTGTGCAAGTAAGTACTATCTAAATCCGCGTGCATCTCCTTTATTCTAGTGTCGATACCATTATCATGGCTGGTTAATTATTATTTTGATTGAAACCATTTCTCGTAAAGTGCTTGCAACAAGGAGACGAAAATCACTTGTGTGGATACTACGTTTGCGAGTTCATTCGTCAGACGACTCCCAAGGGCAGAAATTTAAAGCAGCTACATGTACGTTAGTCGTCAATTCTTCTTATTACCATCTATTTTAGTTACTTACTTTCATTAATATATATTGACCACTCTTCTTTATATTAGATCGAACGGCTCTAGGACGGTCTTCTACCAAGGGACCGCGTACGAGCAATTCAGGAGGAAATCGCGGGCTTCTTAGATGCAGAGGTCCTAAATGTAAATGGAGAGTACTATAGCCCCAGTGGGAACTGAATTCGATTTTGTAATTCATTCCATCGGTCATGTAATATGCTCGATATACTTTGCTTATGTAATATAAGTGTTCCTTCTTTTGCTATATATATGTATTACGTATTCACTCGTGGGATCCGGGAGCTCCGGGGAGGGGCCACCGAGGCTCCTCTCTTCTCGTGGGATTCGGGAGGTCCGGGAAAGGGCCACCGGGCTACTCTCTTCTCCTGGGATCCGGGGAGGGGCCACCGGGAGGTCTGGGGATCGCAAAACATAAAAAGGAAAATAATAAACACAAAACATAAAAATCTGCCGCGGCAGAAGGGGCATGCATCCCGGTCCGTGTTAAGAACTGGGACTAATAGCCCTGGCCAGGTTCGCCACGTGGTACGCCACATTTGTCCCGGATCCTGGCACAACCGGGACCAATGGGGAAGGAGCATTTGTCCCGGCTGGCCCATCCCAGTTGCACAACAGGGACAAATGGGCCTTACCAACTGGGACTAGTGCCCCTCTTTCCATTAGTGAGTCTAGATTTGGTGAATCAGCGTGATGGCGATGTCCTCGACGTCGTCCCTCCGTTGGGAGCATCGCTGTCGGATATATACAAATTAGGGGTATATCAGATGGTGTCCTAAAGTGCCGGATTACCAGGGTGGCCTAAATCGTAATGGATTACGGTCCATTAGGCGGCCCAGTAAGCTGACGCGCAGAAGCCGGATTCTACAAGAACCCGGACCATGACCCAGGTAGTTTGGCTTGGAGTATAAGGCGGATTCTTGCCTTCCAAGTTAGAACTACCGTAGTCTTCTAGGTTTCCTTTTCTGTAAGCCCTAACCCGGCTATTATATAAAGCCGAACGGGAGATAAGAAATAGAGAGAATAAGCTAGAAGCTAACTCGCCGAGAGGTTGATCCTTGTCGAGTAGCTAAACCTAACTCACATTGTACTTTGTATACTTCAGGCTTCAGCCCTGATTTAGTGAGATTGCAGGAGTAGGAACATGTCACGATCCCGGACCCAAAGATATACACACTGTTATGTGCTCCTAGCCATGGACTCACAAGGGCTTCAGGGTTACCAGCCCCGGCCGCAACAAACAACGGCAGGCAGACTGGATTCATCGGCACGTAGTCCGGATCCCCAGTCTACTACTCCTTGTATCCATGCTAGTCATAACCAACTATGCATATCAAAGCGTCCACGAATCGAATGAAACTGAAGGAAACGGGACCAAAGCTATACAGAGATGCTATGTGTCCAGAAAGTGCAACAACAATCGAGGGTTACTGGGGTTACCTCGCCCCAGGCCGATCACATCGACAGGCGGGCTCGGACATGGATCATCGGCTCCACAACCCCTTGACTGCGACAACTATGCAGGCATAGCCAAAACTGTATAACAATGAGCTCGAAACCAACAACCGATCAAAGCGGTACTCTAAACATGAAGCTGTATTTAAGAAGGTGTTACTAGAGTATAGCTTACAAACAGAGGTCACACGACCCAACATTACATCAGAAAACAGAAGGCAAATTATGTTGCTAAACAACAAGAACCAAAGAGCCCTAAGAGGCCGCAACATAAGGCGACGTCCCAGCCCATAGATTCCAGGCTGCTACCTGGGAACCCCAAACTACTCGTCGATGTCCACGTTGAACCACCATTGAAGTGAGATCTTCACCTGAACCAAATTAAGCAAACCTGAGTACGGGAGATGCTCAACAAGACTTAATTAACCTATTATATATCTGCTATCGTCAGAATGGGTTTTATGAAGGCTGATTTGCGTAAAGCAATCTTTGTTTTGCAAGTTGAGGGAGGAATAGCACGTCTCATAGAATGTTTTGAAAACAGATGAGGAAACTAGTCAACTACTGTAATCATCATCTTCTTGTATTCCACCAAGTCTTTCTCATTCCCACACTATCTCATGTGTAACATCCCAAGTATGAAAACTACCCTATAGAATGTTTGATTTCCTGTTTAATTAATGTATTGCATCATGTCATCATATTGTTGCATTTGTTTCTGTTGTGTTGCATGTGTTATTCTTTGTTTTCACCATGAAAGTCAAACAATTTCAAATGCTTGTTTTCATACTTGCTCTGTTACAACTTTTGGAATAAAAATAACAAATGAAAACAACCAAATTGTTCCATTTTATTCCATGTTGATAACTCCTAAAATTGTTGGTTTTAATCAAACCCTTAATTCAATCAATAATTCCAAATCATTTCCAATTTCAAACCAAATCTCAAAACCTTTAATCTTTTGAATCCATGAAGTTCACCACTAATTGGAATCCCTTAAATCATTTTAAAACTTAGGGGTAACCCTATTGGAAATGCTTTGTTTTTTTTCTAATATTAATTAATATTGCAATTTTCATTCAAATTGGTTTCAAATACAAACATTAATTAAAATGTCAACTTTTGCAAACCAATATTGGAAAATGGTTTCTAATTACCTAACAAGCCTAAACTAATTTTTCTGTAATTTTTATTAACTAAACCCTTAACAGTTTTCTTTCAAAAGCAAACTACAAAAATAAATAAAATAATAATAACAGAAAAGAATAAAAGGAGAGCAAAGCAAGCAGCAGCAGCTAAGCCCCAAGCCCAGCCCACCTTACCTATTTTTCCCCAGCCCGATACCTCTTCAGAGTCATCTTCTTCGTACGGCTCACATCAGCCATGGCCACGTAGCAGGGAGATGCAACAGACGGTGATGACCACCTTCCCCCTCCTATAAACCTAGACCTAACCCTAGGGTCTCCATCCCACCTTCCTTCCCCCTCTTTTCCCTCTCCTTCCTCCCAGCCGCCGATCTCCTTCTTCTTCCTCCTTTCCCTCCCTGCCTCTTTTTCCCTCTGTACGTGCACACTCTGAACCCCAACACCCCACCATCGCCTCCCCTCACCGCCGGCCTCCACAGCCACCGCGAGGAGGAACCGTGGCCGGGAATGGAACCGCCACGGGTTCCTCCCCCTCGCCGCGCCTCGGCTCGAGCCGAGGAGCCCTGGGCTCCGCCGCCGTGGCCTCCATCGCCGGCGACGCCCCTGCCTGCTGCTCCCTGTTCGCCTCCAATCGCCCAAGCCCAAGGTGAGGTTCGACTCTTCCTCCGCTCGACCTCCTCCCCACCCTCGCAGTCCAACCTTCTTTTCCAATTATTTTTCCAGACCCGATAATTTGTCAGAAACCACACACAGGTCCCTGTACTTTCTTCTTAGGCCCCTGGTATTAGATCTAGACCCCTGAAATAATTTTTCCTAAGTCCCTAATGGGTTAAAAATGGCAGATTTGCACTATATTTTGTAAATTGCATAAATAAATCATCCTAACTCCAAATCCAACATTTTTTATATGTTTTCAATACCAAATTAAATGTTCTATCCAAATATAAAATTTGTTTACTGTTTTGAATATTTTAAATTTGTGCAATATTTGAAAAACTTGTCAAATTCCCTTAAAATTGCAAAATTCATAACTTGAGCATAAAAATTCCAAATTTCACAAACCAAATATGTTTTCCAATCAATTTTCCATGTACTTTCCAAATATAAATTTTGTTTGCTGTTTTGAACAATTTAACTTGATGAAAACAACAAATGCTTGTGTGACACCTTTAAGTAACCAAAATTTCCTAACTTAATGAATGAATTTCCAAAACTTGCTAAACCTTATTTCCAATTGCTTCTATTGTTGTTATTTTGATGTTTTCCTCATCCATGCATCATGCTAATCCACTTTCATATGATGATTAGTTGTAAACAATTAATTCAACCATAATTCATGGGCTTTCCATATGCAATCCAATTGCATGGGTCCATTTAATCCTGTTTCTATCTTGTCAACTAGTTTATTTTGATGCAACCATTAACTTGACATGCATCATCTTTGATTGTGCACAATGCCATGATAATGATTGTTTATCTTTCTGCCTTGTTTGTTGCTTCTTCTCGGATACACGACGACGTTGAGACGATACTTACGACACCCCTTCTAAGGATTTTAGCAGGCTACTGGTTTGCAGGCAAGTTACTCACATGAACCACTGTGTTCCTTTCAACATTGACTACCGATACTTTCCGTTGTTCTTTCCTGCTAAGCCATAGTAGTAGTTGTTTCTGTTACGAACCCATCATGAATCCCTTAACCTTGATATTGCCTCACCTCCCCTCCTATCACCCCTTTGGTTGAGCCAAGTGTCTTACTAGCATGCTTAGTTGCTTTTGCTCGAGTCTGTTATACGTTACTTTTTGTTACTATATCTATTACGTTGTGGGGGCTCGATGTTTAATCAATCAATCATGCTAAGTTACTATTAATAATAAATTTGATGATAAGGCACCGGCAGGAGGCCCATGAGAGGTTTTGGAGCCTGCTAGTGTCGACCCTAATAGGAAAAGGGTCTTGTCTACTGATCCATGATGAGCGCACTACCCGCATTTGGGAAGCGAGTATGGGCGCACCCTCAACTTGACCTGATTCGCATCTCGTCCAAATCGCCTCATTTAGTTCGTGTTTTCCATTTGCCGCATGCATGTTTTTGCGAGCCCAGCGCAGGGTGGAACTTTTGTAGTCGGCATATAGGGGGACACGTTCTTAGAGTGCTATGAGGGTCCATTTTCTTCTGGGCTCGATTAGCCGTGCTCCCAAGGTGCTTTGGGCTTGATGCGAAGAATGGTTGGTTGTGTTGAGTACCCCTTGGTGGAAGGGCCTTTCCATCTGGCGGGTTATTCATGAGTGTACGGCCAAATTGGTGCAACCCTGCAGGGATAATCTTCTCGAGAAGCCGTGTTTTCCGCGGTTATGGATTACTTGGTGAAAGTACTGGCTAACAAGTACTCAGGACAACTTAAACATAATGATCAATCATGTTTCACCCAATGATTAATAACTTGACTAGTAACAGGTTATTCACACAATAACTTGATTCACCCTATTTCAACCGTGTGAGTTATCCTCGGATTGCTTCTTTGGATAAGGGGCGAGATCCAGGATGGGTTTGTTTGAAGTTATCTTTCAGTTGGTTACAATCCTCGATCTTATCTCCTTTCTGTTAGCCGGAAGTGGTAGAAATCTCTGTAGTTGGTTAGTGCAGCCAGTTGCAGCATCTTTTATATCCCCCCTCTTCCGTTGAACCCAAGGCATCTGTACTTGGTGTTGACGGGTTACACTTTGGTGAACTGTGAGTCTTGCTTGCCAGTACGTTTATGTACTGACCCCTTTGGGGCTGTGGTTTACGCAGACGACGTTTCCGAGGATCTACATGGTGGCTACTACGTGGAGTATGATGACGAGGCTGCTGACGAGTAGATAGCGGACCCGGGCAGGATCCGAGACTTCGTGGATGGGCTCCGTCTGTTTGTTTTCGGCCTCTTAGGCCTATTTGGTTCTTGTCTGTACTCAGACATGTTGAATGCTTCCGCTGTATTGTACTGATGTATTGTTGGGGCATGTGCCCTCTGAATGATTGTATTTGCTATCTCTGCTCTAATGAGAGCCATTTGCAATTTATTTCAATCTTTTGTGTCGTAGAGATCTGTTGTGATATCAGTTGTTCAACGCCGTTGACGTACCATGTGTGTATGGTTTGAAGTACGTCGACGGAAGTGCCTTTGATCTCTAGTGGATAGTTTACATCGACGATGGAATAGCAGAGCTTGTGTTGTCGCGCATAAGCGCAGGCCTACCAGGAAGCTGGGACGTGGGAGCAGTTATGCCCCATAATCCAAGCATCTGCTATACAGTTCGTACGGTGAGTATCCCCTAGAAATCAGGGTGCGACAAATGGTATCAGAGCCTGTCTGCCTGTAGGATCCCTTTTTACTGGTCGCAGTTGAGTCTAGAAACTATTTTGTAGCTATATAGGAAAAATGAAACGTGAGAGTAGGAATTCTGTTCTTTTTCTTCTTTCCCCACCCTCCCTCCCTTTTCTGGTAAGGAAGTGCAACGTTGATTTCTCCCTTCTCATCTAAACTTTCAATTTAGGATTTCACGAATTCTGGTTTCTCTAGGATGGTTATATCTACTAGACCATAGGAATGGAGGTGGTTGTGACATGATTTATCATGTTGCCTACTCATGATTGAGAACGGAGGCGTGTAAGCCCCGGAAGCAGATCCTCTATTCCTTAAGCAGTAGATATTGATCCTTTAGAAGCCCGGATGGGTTTTCCATAGTACCTCAGGAGTTTTGTTCTCGTTTTCCGGTGTTGCTTCGTTATCCTGCTCTTCTAAACATCCTTTTCGCCCGTTGAAATATTGTTGTTGTTTTCCACTTCAAATCTTCTACCGGCGTCTAATCAAAGTTTCCCGTTCATCTGCTAAACTCTATTCCAGCTAAAGTATTATTTCATACCGGAGAATCACATTCCTTTGTGTCAACAATCTTTTCCACAACATACAACCCAATTCTGGTTCCACTAAGCAATCAAAACTCTGTTCACTCCCCGGGATCTCAAATGTTGACTTCCAAGATAAGTAAGAACAATCCAATTCTAATGAGAGGCCACATATTCCTCGTTACTCTCATGTTGCTGATTCTGACATTGATGTCATCCTTGGTGTTCCATTGATGTCAATAACCCTGTTCCACCCTTATTACAGATAGTCTATTCTCCAAATGAATCAAATTCTATCCAGCTATACAGCCTCCATACAAAACCTCTCCCTTTACTTGAAATGTTCCGGTGGTTTGTGAATTCCCTGACGTCTATCCACTGTGCACGATGTGTTTCACGTGTCAAAGCTCAAGAAGATCTTCCCAAGAAGTTTCCGGACCTTTTCTTTTCTCAGTAGGAATCTCGGGGCGCGATTCCTTCAAGGGGGGGCGTTTTGTAACATCCCAAGTATGAAAACTACCCTATAGAATGTTTGATTTCCTGTTTAATTAATGTATTGCATCATGTCATCATATTGTTGCATTTGTTTCTGTTGTGTTGCATGTGTTATTCTTTGTTTTCACCATGAAAGTCAAACAATTTCAAATGCTTGTTTTCATACTTGCTCTGTTACAACTTTTGGAATAAAAATAACAAATGAAAACAACCAAATTGTTCCATTTTATTCCATGTTGATAACTCCTAAAATTGTTGGTTTTAATCAAACCCTTAATTCAATCAATAATTCCAAATCATTTCCAATTTCAAACCAAATCTCAAAACCTTTAATCTTTTGAATCCATGAAGTTCACCACTAATTGGAATCCCTTAAATCATTTTAAAACTTAGGGGTAACCCTATTGGAAATGCTTTGTTTTTTTTTCTAATATTAATTAATATTGCAATTTTCATTCAAATTGGTTTCAAATACAAACATTAATTTAAAATGTCAACTTTTGCAAACCAATATTGGAAAATGGTTTCTAATTACCTAACAAGCCTAAACTAATTTTTCTGTAATTTTTATTAACTAAACCCTTAACAGTTTTCTTTCAAAAGCAAACTACAAAAATAAATAAATAATAATAATAACAGAAAAGAATAAAAGGAGAGCAAAGCAAGCAGCAGCAGCTAAGCCCCAAGCCCAGCCCACCTTACCTATTTTTCCCCAGCCCGATACCTCTTCAGAGTCATCTTCTTCGTACGGCTCACATCAGCCATGGCCACGTAGCAGGGAGATGCAACAGACGGTGATGACCACCTTCCCCCTCCCTATAAACCTAGACCTAACCCTAGGGTCTCCATCCCACCTTCCTTCCCCCCCTTTTCCCTCTCCTTCCTCCTCCAGCCGCCGATCTCCTTCTTCTTCCTCCTTTCCCTCCCTGCCTCTTTTTCCCTCTGTACGTGCACACTCTGAACCCCAACACCCCACCATCGCCTCCCCTCACCGCCGGCCTCCACAGCCACCGCGAGGAGGAACCGTGGCCGGGAATGGAACCGCCACGGGTTCCTCCCCCTCGCCGCGCCCTCGGCTCGAGCCGAGGAGCCCTGGAGCTCCGCCGCTGTGGCCTCCATCGCCGGCGACGCCCCTGCCTGCTGCTCCCTGTTCGCCTCCAATCGCCCAAGCCCAAGGTGAGGTTCGACCTCTTCCTCCGCTCGACCTCCTCCCCACCCCTCGCAGTCCAACCTTTTCTTTTCCAATTATTTTTCCAGACCCGATAATTTGTCAGAAACCACACACAGGTCCCTGTACTTTCTTCTTAGGCCCCTGGTATTAGATCTAGACCCCTGAAATAATTTTTCCTAAGTCCCTAATGGGTTAAAAATGGCAGATTTGCACTATATTTTGTAAATTGCATAAATAAATCATCCTAACTCCAAATCCAACATTTTTTATATGTTTTCAATACCAAATTAAATGTTCTATCCAAATATAAAATTTGTTTACTGTTTTGAATATTTTAAATTTGTGCAATATTTGAAAACTTGTCAAATTCCCTTAAAATTGCAAAATTCATAACTTGAGCATAAAAATTCCAAATTTCACAAACCAAATATGTTTTCCAATCAATTTTCCATGTACTTTCCAAATATAAACTTTGTTTTCTGTTTTGAACAATTTAACTTGATGAAAACAACAAATGCTTGTGTGACACCTTTAAGTAACCAAAATTTCCTAACTTAATGAATGAATTTCCAAAACTTGCTAAACCTTATTTCCAATTGCTTCTATTGTTGTTATTTTGCTGTTTTCCTCATCCATGCATCATGCTAATCCACTTTCATATGATGATTAGTTGTAAAACAATTAATTCAACCATAATTCATGGGCTTTCCATATGCAATCCAATTGCATATGGGTCCATTTAATCCTGTTTCCATCTTGTCAACTAGTTTATTTTGATGCAACCATTAACTTGACATGCATCATATTTGATTGTGCACAATGCCATGATAATGATTGTTTATCTTTCTGCCTTGTTTGTTTGCTTCTTCTCGGATACACGACGACGTTGAGACCGACGATACTTACGACACCCCTTCTAAGGATTTTAGCTCAGTACCAGGCTACTGGGTTTGCAGGCAAGTTATCACTCACATGAACCACTGTGTTCCTTTCAACATTGACTACCGATACTTTCCGTTGTTCTTTCCTGCTAAGCCATAGTAGTAGTTGTTTCTGTTACGAACCCATCACATGAATCCCTTAACCTTGATATTGCCTCACCTCCCCTCCTATCACCCCTTTGGTTGAGCCAGTGTCTTACTAGCATGCTTAGGTTGCTTTTGCTCGAGTCTGTTATACGTTACTTTCTGTTACTATATCTATTACGTTGTGGGGGCTCGATGTTTAATCAATCAATCATGCTAATGTTACTATTAATAATAAATTTGATGATAAGGCACCGGCAGGAGGCCCATGAGAGGTTTTGGAGCCTGCTAGTGTCGACCCTAATAGGAAAAGGGTCTTGTCTACTGATCCATGATGAGCGCACTACCCGCATTTGGGAAGCGAGTATGGGCGCCCCCCTCAACTTGACCTGATTCGCATCTCGTCCAAATCGCCTCATTTAGTTCGTGTTTTCCATTTGCCGCATGCATGTTTTTGCGAGCCCAGCGCAGGGTGGAACTTTTGTAGTCGGCATATAGGGGGACACGTTCTTAGAGTGCTATGAGGGTCCATTTTCTTCTGGGCTCGATTAGCCGTGCGCCCAAGGTGCTTTGGGCTTGATGCGAAGAATGGTTGGTTGTGTTGAGTACCCCGCTTGGTGGAAGGGCCTTTCCATCTGGCGGGTTATTCATGAGTGTACGGCCAAATTGGTGCAACCCTGCAGGGATAATCTTCTCGAGAAGCGTGTTTTCCGCGGTTATGGATTACTTGGTGAAAGTACTGGCTAACAAGTACTCAGGACAACTTAAACATAATGATCAATCATGTTTCACCCAATGATTAATAACTTGACTAGTAACAGGTTATTCACACAATAACTTGATTCACCCTATTTCAACCGTGTGAGTTATCCTCGGATTGCTTCTTTGGATAAGGGGCGAGATCCAGGATGGGTTTGTTGAAGTTATCTTTCAGTTGGTTACAATCCTCGATCTTATCTCCTTTCTGTTAGCCGGAAGTGGTAGAAATCTCTGTAGTTGGTTAGTGCAGCCAGTTGCAGCATCTTTTATATCCCCCCTCTTCCGTTGAACCCAAGGCATCTGTACTTGGTGTTGACGGGTTACACTTTGGTGAACTGTGAGTCTTGCTTGCCAGTACGTTTATGTACTGACCCCTTTGGGGCTGTGGTTTACGCAGACGACGTTTCCGAGGATCTACATGGTGGCTACTACGTGGAGTATGATGACGAGGCTGCTGACGAGTAGATAGCGGACCCGGGCAGGATCCGAGACTTCGTGGATGGGCTCCGTCTGTTTGTTTCCGGCCTCTTAGGCCTATTTGGTTCTTGTCTGTACTCAGACATGTTGAATGCTTCCACTGTATTGTACTGATGTATTGTTGGGGCATGTGCCCTCTGAATGATTGTATTTGCTATCTCTGCTCTAATGAGAGCCATTTGCAATTTATTTCAATCTTTTGTGTCGTAGAGATCTGTTGTGATATCAGTTGTTCAACGCCGTTGACGTACCATGTGTGTATGGTTTGAAGTACGTCGACGGAAGTGCCTTTGATCTCTAGTGGATAGTTTACATCGACGATGGAATAGCAGAGCTTGTGTTGTCGCGCATAAGCGCAGGCCTACCAGGAAGCAGGGACGTGGGAGCAGTTATGCCCCATAATCCAAGCATCTGCTATACAGTTCGTACGGTGAGTATCCCCTAGAAATCAGGGTGCGACATCATGCTACAAGGATCACCCTCTCGGCATCTCCGAGGAGGCACCCTTCAATCATGGTTGGCATGTTTTAGTCATTCCGTTGAAGTTATCTATGATCATAGAATCCGTTGCCAAGTCGTCCGTAACTGTGGACACGGCTTCTCGAGGAGATTTATCCCTGCAGGGGGTACACTTTACCCACACGTACCATCCGACTCTTAACGCCACATGTACGCTCGTCCATGGAGCGCGGCAGAGGGTGGCTGGCCACGACCTTTACCTTGCTCGACCCTATCCATGAGTCAACCCAAACAGGGCCACCCCGTCAACAGGGAGTTGGCCACCTCCTGACGGCACCTGTTCTGTGAGTCGGGAACAAGATCCGTGTACGTCCATCACTTGTCCCAGTCACGCCCTAAGTTTTCTCCAAATCGTTTTCTGACTCACACGCAGATGGAAAGATCAAACTACGTGACTCATGGACGTGGCCAAGCAAGTTAGTTGGTCGAGCGCGGTCTGTTAGGCCCCGCTGTGGTTGCACGCTCAGTCTTGGCTTCGAAGGCGAGAACTCGCTCCTAGGGGCATGAACAGGACAAAACGCCACAACCCATTGTGGCCTCACATCCATGCCGTTGTTTAATCAAGTTTATCAAAGATAATACGATTCACAACAACCTGACATAAATGATTCACGTACTGACCAGATTCATCAACCGGATGGATCAGATCACAACTAGGCATGGCTAAGCAAGACTCACAGGGTTTAGCGGAGCGCGCACAAGCAAACCTATAGCTGCTAGGTGCAGTGGATCAGGATATATAGGTTATGCAGTATATAGGAGAACTCTATCTACTGACATCAAATAGTTTAGAACCGAATGCAAAGTACGAGGTTCAAATCACTTTGAAAACCATATATGAGCAGATAAGAGGTTATGCTTGCCTTGGTTATAAGAAAACCAGATAAAGATCTTCTGGAATAAGTGCTTGACTTGTCGGTTAGGATCAAGTATTCGTCATTGGATTGCTGGCCTTCTCTTCGGAGTCACGTTCTACCGAGGGGGAACAAACACCGAAACAAGAAAACAACAATCAACACATGGCATCGATGCAATGCACAATATGTATGCATGAGCAGGTTAATGCACTGAAATAAAGCCCTAAGCATGATCGTTGGGTTGCTAGGGTTCATATGTCAGAAATGCAGTTTTAGTGAAAAAGTCCCGAAATAGACCCCGGAGGGGGTCTCGGGCGATTCTGAAAGTGGGTACCATTTTAATTGCTCAAATGGGTTTGAAAACATCATAAACATGTTGCATTTGCCATTTTGAGCATTTTGGTATATAACTTTTAGTTTTCTAATTTTTGTGAATAAAAACTTATTTTTCTATTTTAAATGAATTAAATAACATTAAATAATACTCATTTTCCAACTTTCTCAAACATGACTGAAAATGACATATTCAGATAGTTTATATTTTTCTGAACACTCCCATATTTTTATATTATTTTTCTAATTAGTATTTTGGAAGATATTGATTAACCAAATTTATTCATTTTCTAGAATTAATTAAACAAAGGGATTATGACATCAGAATGATGTCAGCGCGACATCACCCAGGAATGGATGCTCTCTCTTCTTCACGGTTGGGATCAAATTCGAACCAAAACGCGCGCCATTTGAAAATTAAACTACACCACGAGGGAGAGGATCTCGTGGGGAGTCTAGGGGTGGCAACCGGTGACCATATGGTCGCCGGAATGGCCGGCGGCGAGCGATGGCGCGGTGGCGGCCGGCGGTGGTAGGGAAAATCGGAGGGGGAGGAGGCGATTGGAAGGTACTGTGAGGCTCACCACGTCGGCGTGAAGAGGATGGCGGGGTCGGGATGGCGAGGAGGCGCCTAAATCGCCGGCGGCGAGCTCGGGAAGCCGGTGGCCATGGTGGGAACCGCGACGAAATTCCGGCGATTGGCTTGCTCCCAGAAAGCGTGGTTCATCTTGGAGGGGCAGGAGGGCATGGCGGCGAGTTGGACGGCCACGGCGGGGCTCGGATGAGGCTGCAGCGACGGCGCGCAACGGCGGCCACCGGTAGGGTTTCGGGTTAGGGTTTGTTTCGCGGGGGGAGACAGAGAGAGAGGAAGGGAGCCGAGGGGATGAGAGGCACACCGGGTCCTTATCCTCCCTCGCAGGGAGCGGCGGAGGGTGCGGATCCCCTCGCAGGATCGACGGCGGGAGCAGCTCCACCGAGCTGCTTACCGTCCAGAGGTAGAAGACAAAGGGCAACTTACGAAAACCCCTGCGGTTTCTGGAAATAGCAGCAAGGTCGTTCTCCTTTTAAAAACTGAACAAAAACCATTTATTTGAGGGCCTTTTTGCAAAGGAAAAATTTGGAAAAAATACTTTTTGAGAAGCTCATGAAATTTCCAACCTCACCATGTATTGCTTTGGTGAAATTGAAATACTTTTCAGAACAAAATTTTGGAACCCCTTTTTAGTACTTTTTGTGAGATTTTCTGAAACCATTTAAATTGGTTAAAACATGATTTAAATTTTTGTTTCATGCATGTATGAGATGAACACACACCACACACCCTAGTTTAGCAAAATTGGGATGTTACAAATATACGCCCCTTACAAGAATCTCGTCCCGAGATTCCTGAAGGAGAAGAAAGAAGGAACACCGGTTTTGAACGAACTTCTTGAACCTTACGGTTCTCTTCTCGAAGAGGTTGATCCGTAGCATTTGAAGTATTGAGCGGATAGACCTTAGGTAAGAGGGAAACTCTTAGGAAATGATCTTCACGAAGATCGAGTATCTCATGTGTAACTCATAACAGGGATGTTCATAAAGAACTGTTGAGTTACAAGCATGAAACACATCAAGGTAACAGAGGTAATAAAAGATGGTTTCAAGTTTATGGACGATGGTTCTTGAAAGGATTTAGAATATGAGCTTTGCACAAGACTTTAAATCCTTTTTGAAAATAAAGGTTGGACAACTTATGACGTCGAGGTTTCTTCAACATAATACCAAGATGGAGAGAATGGTCTTGAATACCACGACGTAATATCCATAGACGAGGAAAAACACGAGAAAACACTGTAATCGTGCATCGGAGAAATTTGGATACAGGATCACGTTCACTCTTCGGAGTGGACACGGAAGATACGGAACTTTCACTCCATTAAAGTTTGTCGAAAACTTTGTCAAAGATCGGGATGTTACTTCACAACAGAAGCCGAGTAACCGAAAGATGTGGAAACACCGTAACAAAGGAGGAATTCTTGATCACACCATTAGGATGGGTAACCAACGAGGGTTGAAACACCGGTAGAAAAATAGGGAACCTCTTTTTTCTATTGTGGGTTTGACGTAGCAATACGGTTACCACATGGTTAAGATCCCATGGCTGAAGTGACTGACAAATTCACACAATGTATGAAATGAACAGAACTTCAAGTGAAAACAACTGGAAAAAGGAAACTGATCATGGGCGGTTACAGAACACCACGAGATGATTCTCATGATGAACTTGTTTCCACTGGAACGAAGGTTTTGGAGGATCAACGAAGAGACATTGGAAGAATCAACTTCCAGGTTCTACTGGATCTTCTAGATACCGACAGCAGGCTCACAACAAGCCTTCTATAGGTCATCGAGTGAAAGTAAACTCCGGTTTGGAAGAACGGGGAGGAAACTTGTTAGAATAAGCTAGACAAGAATTCTCACGGAGAGTGGTTGTTCTTACGGATTTAAAGAGATATGACATTAGGCCTTACGGCTAATTGTGTCAACCACAACATCAACCATGCCGTATTTTCAAAAGGACCTAGCTCATTACTCTTGAGAAAACACCGACCATCATTGCTGTTTGAGATTCAGCTCTGGTTAGCGGGTTGATAACTCAGACTCAATATGTTTGAGCGAAGAGATTTTCACCGTTTACCAACGAGATACATATGCTGGATTCTCAAGATATGGACTACAATGTCACACTCAAAAAGATGAGCGAGATTGCAGAACTCATGTATTAGCAACTTGCGAAAGACGGTTGCACCTACATGAACTACTTGCAAAATAACACATCGGAGTCCTTGTGGGAAAGATGATTACCGAGATAACGAAGTTCGTAGACTTCTTCTCTTTCACGGGTAATCAGTCAGTGGCTTGGTGTGGATGCAAAGTTATTCAAATAAATGGTGGTAACAACCCACCATATCAAGAATACTCCACACATGCATGACCAACTTGGAATTATTCCCGAAGGAACAAGAAAACTTTACTCAGATCCATGGAAAAAACCTTCACCCTAAGCAATGAACCGGAATAAGTGACTTCAAACATGCATAACACAACTTCGTGATGACACAAAGATGGTTCTCGAAAGTTTCCAACATTAGTGCCAGTTGTTCAGAATGAGCCTCTTGCAACTTGAGGAGAATAGGAATGTCATCGTTGGGCTCGAAAACACCCTTATCAAAACACTCCAAGAAGAGGGATTCATATGATATATGAACGAGGCAAAATATTGGTCAGACTAAACGACATGAAGGTGTACTTGGGAAAAACACCATGAGCAGAAGAACCATCAAGATAGTCCTTGAATCTTTTCTCGATTTGACGATAGCCCAAATCAAATCAAGGTAGAGTGATAGCATTTCCGCAAAGGAGCTACTATCCTGTTTCAACAGCATGAGAACTAGACATCCCTTATCAAAGGAACAAGTTAGGCAGAGCCACTGTCTTTCAACCCTCCAAGTTTTTGTTTAATCTCAACCTACTAGTCCAGGGTGTCCAGCGGAGTTTCTTGGAGAAAAGAGTAGTTCAAATTACTCTTTGTTTAGACATCACGGTCAGATGACAACCTGGTGATACTTCTAGAAAGACAACCAGAATATCACAACCCACCGGCATGTCTTAGAGTTTGAAAGGAGGCTTGCTTTTCAAAGCAACTGATATGATCTTGAGAGCTTTGGTATGAACCTAACTCTCTGACTAAAATTGTGCACCAGAATGGAAGGATCTGGTAACACGATCAACTTTAAGTAGAAGCTGGGTGACCAGTAGTGCTAATAAGGATACAAATGTGTTCTTAGAGTTTCAAAGCAATAAGAATTGCTAGGAATAGGAGATACACACATCGATGAACAGACCCATCATTCTCAAGCATTCAAGCTTGGATGAAGGGGGAGTGAAGATGGTAAGAGCATCACTTCATCAATAAGGCCATGATACTTAACACAACCTCTTGATATAAAGAGTGTGATACTGGAAGATGGAACAGAACAGAAGCTAATGAAACTTCTTTATTCTGTGGATTACAAAACTTTGACCTGGTCCTTAAGATGAACGAGGTACTGGAGTTTATTTCTCCTGACATTCCAAGGTGGAATGTTTTGACAGAAAACAAGAGCAAAAGCATTGGAGGAATCCAACACCATATGTAACTTGGTTTCCAACAACGGACGAAATTCGGAAAGCAACTAAAGAGTAGGAACATGCTCTGGAAAATCCGGAGATCACGTTGGATGCACAGGTAATACTCATGTGTAGAACCCATGCCAAATGGTTGGTATAGCTGAACCAAGAACAAAGATATGGAATTCAGGATGATCACTCTTGCGGTGATCCCTTTTTGTTCCAGTAGAACGCCTATGGCTATGAGAGTTGGAATTGCCTAGCCATCCTGAGGTAGAACAGATTTCTCAGGATCCAAAGAAACAGAACTTGGGTTAAAGGTCAGCATCCTGTACTGATGGCGTGAGCATCACATGGTTAAGAAACCACACGATCCAACTCACCACAATTCAGCACATTGCGGGACCTTCGGTTCAAGTCCAAGATTGAAAACTCAAAGGAAGGAGTAACTACTATCTGAGTGCCTTGAAGGACACTATGAATAGCAATCACGAGGTGTCTTTCAAAAGACGCATATAACTCCAGAAGAATTTGGACGGAGGATAACGAATACATTCGAGATAAAAAGCCGATCTCGAGGGCCAGGATTTAGAACTTGGAAACATGTAGGAATGTGGAATCCACACAACTCTGAGAGATTATGATGGGAAGGAAATCTCCCAGTTTAAGAGATAACGGACCAAGGAACACACACGACTCTAGAAACTAAACACTAGGTCAGCTTGGGTAAAAACGTCCTTGCCAAAGAAGGCACCTAGGTTTTGAATGAACAGAAGAGATAGTAAAACCTTTTCAAATCCAAAACAGGTAAGAAGACCCAGAGTTAGAGCGATACCAGATAAGGAGTAAAAAGAATCCTAAGAAGGGTTTTCACAATCCATTTGAAGTTTCAAAGTAGTTTTCACAAACACTAGACTCAACATCGACCAAGCAGTAAGGTTTTCCTACAGGCAGTCCTGCTCTGATACCATGACTTGTCACGACCCCGGACCCAAAGATATACACACTGTTATGTGCTCCTAGCCATGGACTCACAAGGGCTTCAGAGTTACCAGCCCCGGCCGCAACAAACAACGGCAGGCAGACTGGATTCATCGGCACGTAGTCCGGATCCCCAGTCTACTACTCCTTGTATCGATGCTAGTCATAACCAACTATGCATATCAAAGCGTCCACGAATCGAATGAAACTGAAGGAAACGGGACCAAAGCTATACAGAGATGCTATGTGTCCAAAAAGTGCAACAACAATCGAGGGTTACTGGGGTTACCTCGCCCCAGGCCGATCACATCGACAGGCGGTCTCGGACATGGATCATCGGCTCCACAACCCCTCGACTGCGACAACTATGCAGGCATAGCCAAAACTGTATAACAATGAGCTCGAAACCAACAACCGATCAAAGCGGTACTCTAAACATGAAGATGTATTTAAGCAAGTGTTACTAGAGTATAGCTTACAAACAGAGGTCACACGACCCAACATTACATCACACAACAGAAGGCAAATTATGTTGCTAAACAACAAGAACCAAAGAGGCCTAAGAGACCGCAACATAAGGCGACGTCCCAGCCCATAGATTCCAGGCTGCTACCTGGGAACCCCAAACTACTCGTCGATGTCCACGTTGAACCACCATTGAAGTGAGATCTTCACCTGAACCAAATTAAGCAAACCTGAGTACGGGAGGTACTCAACAAGACTTAATTAACCTATTATATATCTGCTATCTTCAGAATGGGTTTTATGAAGGCTGATTTGCGTAAAGCAATCTTTGTTTTGCAAGTTGAGGGAGGAATAGCACGTCTCATAGAATGTTTTGAAAACAGATGAGGAAACTAGTCAACTACTGTAATCATCATCTTCTTGTATTCCACCAAGTCTTTCTCATTCCCACACTATCTCATGCTACAAGGATCACCCCTCTCGGCATCTCCGAGGAGGCACCCTTCAATCATGGTTGGCATGTTTTAGTCATTCCGTTGAAGTTATCTATGATCACAGAATCCGTTGCCAAGTCGTCCGTAACCGTGGACACGACATCTCGAGGAGATTTATCCCTGCACGGGGTACACTTTACCCACACGTACCATCTGACTATTAACGCCACATGTACGCTCGTCCATGGAGCGCGGCAGAGGGTGGCTGGCCACGACCTTTACCTTGCTCGACCCTATCCATGAGTCAACCCAAACAGGGCCACCCCGTCAACAGGGAGTTGGCCACCTCCTGACGGCACCTGTTCTGTGAGTCGGGAACAAGATCCGTGTACGTCCATCACTTGTCCCGGTCACGCCCTAAGTTTTCTCCAAATCGTTTTCTGACTCACACGCAGATGGAAAGATCAAACTACGTGACTCATGGACGTGGCCAAGCAAGTTAGTTGGTCCAGCGCGGTCTGTTAGGCCCCGCGTGTGGTTGCACGCTCAGTCTTGGCTTCGAAGGCGAGAACTCGCTCCTAGGGGCATGAACAGGACAAAACGCCACAACCCATTGTGGCCTCACATCCATGCCGTTGTTTAATCAAGTTTATCAAAGATAATACGATTCACAACAACATGACATAATTGATTCACGTACTGACCTGATTCATCAACCGGATGGATCAGATCACAACTAGGCATGGCTAAGCAAGACTCATAGGGTTTAGCGGAGCGCGCACAAGCAAACCTATAGCTGCTAGGTGCAGTGGATCAGGATATATAGGTTATGCAGTATATAGGAGAACTCTATCTACTGACATCAAATAGTTTAGAACCGAATGCAAAGTACGAGGTTCAAATCACTTTGAAAACCATATATGAGCAGATAAGAGGTTATGGTTGCCTTGGTTATAAGAAAACCAGATAAAGATCTTCTGGAATAAGTGCTTGACTTGTCGGTTAGGATCAAGTATTCGTCATTGGATTGCTGGCCTTCTCTTCGGAGTCACGTTCTACCGAGGGGGAACAAACACCGAAACAAGAAAACAACAATCAACACATGGCATCGATGCAATGCACAATATGTATGCATGAGCAGGTTAATGCACTGAAATAAAGCCCTAAGCATGATCGTTGGGTTGCTAGGGTTCATATGTCAGAAATGCAGTTTTAGTGAAAAAGTCCCGAAATAGACCCCGGAGGGGGTTTCGGGCGATTCTGAAAGTGGGTACCATTTTAATTGCTCAAATGGGTTTAACAACATCATAAACATGTTGCATTTGTCATTTTTAGCATTTTGGTATATAACTTTTAGTTTTCTAATTTTTGTGAATAAAAACTTATTTTTCTATTTTAAATGAATTAAATAACATTAAATAATACTCATTTTCCAACTTTCTCAAACATGACTGAAAATGACATATTCAGATAGTTTATATTTTTCTGAACACTCCCATATTTTTATATTATTTTTATGATTAGTATTTTGGAAGATATTGATTAACCAAATTTATTCATTTTCTGGAATTAATTAAACAAAGGGATTATGACATCAGAATGATGTCAGCGTGACATCACCCAGGAATGGATGCTCTCTGTTCTTCACGGTTGGGATCAAATTCGAACCAAAACGCGCGCCATTTGAAAATTAAACTACACCACGAGGGAGAGGATCTCGTGGGGAGTCTAGGGGTGGCAACCGGTGACCATATGGTCGCCGGAATGGCCGGCGGCGAGCGATGGCGCGGTGGCGGCCGGCGGTCGACGGTGGTAGGGAAAATCGGAGGGGGAGGAGGCGATTGGAAGGTACTGTGAGGCTCACCACGTCGGCGTGAAGAGGATGGCGGGGTCAGGAGGGCGAGGAGGCGCCTAAATCGCCGGCGGCGAGCTCGGGAAGCCGGCGGCCATGGCGGGAACCGCGACGAAATTCCGGCGATTGGCTTGCTCCCGGCAAGCGTGGTTCATCTTGGAGGGGCAGGAGGGCATGGCGGCGAGTTGGACGGCCACGACGGGGCTCGGGTGAGGCTGCAGCGACGGCGCGCAACGGCGGCCACCGGTAGGGTTTCGGGTTAGGGTTTGTTTCGCGGGGGGAGACAGAGAGAGAGGAAGGGAGCCGAGGGGGTGATAGGCACACCGGGTCCTTATCCTCCCTCGCAGGGAGCGGCGGAGGGTGCGGATCCCCTCGCAGGATCGACGGCGGGAGCAGCTCCACCGAGCTGCTTACCGTCCAGAGGTAGAAGACAAAGGGCAACTTACGAAAACCCCCTGCGGTTTTTGGAAATAGCAGCAAGGTCCTTCTCCTTTTAAAAACTGAACAAAAACCATTTATTTGAGGGCCTTTTTGCAAAGGAAAAATTTGGCAAAAATACTTTTTGAGAAGCTCATGAAATTTCCAACCTCACCATGTATTGCTTTGGTGAAATTGAAATACTTTTCAGAACAAAATTTTGGAACCCCTTTTTAGTACTTTTTGTGAGATTTTCTGAAACCATTTAAATTGGTTAAAACATGATTAAATTTTTTGTTTCATGCATGTATGAGATGAACACACACCACACACCCTAGTTTAGCAAAATTGGGATGTTACAGAACACCGCCTAGTTGCGACGTACCGAACCTGGGTAAAACCTTGGTGTCATTGTTCGTCATACTACCACGTCCCCCGACGTCTCTATTAGTAGTCTCATGGCACCCCCGTCTATGAATTCTACTACGATGTCTCGACAGTTGGCGCCCACCGTGGGGCCAGCGACGTCAGGCGTTATGTTTCAATCGGGGATACTCGGCGGAATTGGCATACCATAACTGTTGGAAGCCTGGAATTCGACAACGACGTCGGGTGCTTCCTCGACAACGGATCGTACATGCCAGCACGGAATCATCTGGTAAGTGTCTGCATTTTACCAATTAGATCTGCAAACATCTTTATCGGATTAACTGCAGAGGCAATGGGATTCTGTGGTGGAAGCGAATTTATCCCACCCGCCCTATACCCAGTCGAAGAAGACTATGACGCCGGATTTTGCTCAGATCGTCGATATCATGCCGAATCGCACTTTATCGGTATGGTGCAATCCGAGATCGCCGAAAACACGGATGAAAACAATCATGTGGAAGATGCAGAAAACAACAATCCCACAATAGAGGTGGAAGATCCGACATCCGTCAATATGACGACGAACTCAAAAACTGACTCCGTATTAGCCGCCATTGAGGCGAGATTGGAATCAGAACCCGGATCAGATGAATTCGATTCCGAAGATGAAGACGCTTTCGAAAGAAAGGTCAAATCCTTTCAAGAGGGGTTCCACGAAGTACTAATGGCAAAACTGGCTGAAAACAAGGATGCCGAAAGTCAGGAAAGCCCTAGAACACCTCCACCAGAGGAGGAAACAGAGAAAGGGGAAACCACTCCAACATACCCAGATATAAAGGAATTGACAGAGGACGAACCTGGTAAAAAACCTCCCTCTTCCAAGAAAAAACACAAAGCTTCCAAGAAACTCCAGTACAAGCTCCGGAAGAAAAAACTGGCTGATCCAGCCAACAAAAACCCAGAAGCAGGAGGAGGAAGTGGAGTTAAGCCTGCGAAGAAGAAAGCGAAGGAAATCTCTGTTCCTGTCAATGTCAGAAAAGGACGAACAGATCTACTTCGAACACCAGTGGGACCCCACGAACCCCCTGAAGTGCTGGAAGCCAGGATACAAGCTCTCCAACGGCAACAACAACATCTATTCAGAACTCGAGAACGTCTCCAGAAAACCCAAGCGGACATTAAGTTAAAGCAGGAAGAAATCGAGGGGTACGAGAGAAGGAATAGATCTGGCATTAAACCTACACGGTTACCCAGAATCTCAAGACCAGAAGTACTGCCACCAAAGGAACGGTTTCAAAACCCGGCCTGGCAAAAGCAAGTAAACGACACAGATGCCAGGGCGAACCTATATACAAAACCGCAGCAGAAAACACGGAAGCCGCGTTCTCCATCCTCAACAATGACATGTACACCAATGGCGAAAAACTTCAAGGGGTGTATGCCTTCTTAGGAAAGGCATTGCAACAGCAACAGCGAGGACAAGCAAGATCAGGGAAGTTGCATGACGACTCAGCCCTATGCAAAACAACTACTTGCGCCGCTAGAGCACCTGGACCTGAAGAACCTGGAGATTCAAGTAATTCAAAAGAGAAGAAAGGAGATCCGAGAAAGGACAAGAAAAAACCCGATAATAAGGATGCATCGTACAGAACCGGATCCCATCTTCCGAAAGATGGAATTAACCCCCGAGATCGGGAGGAACAAAACCGGAAGGACGGAAAGCAATGCCGCCTCCGAGACGCCCTGCCGAGAAAGCCGGAAGACATGACATTCCTCACAGGCGTGAGAGATCCCGTAACCCCCTAGGAATAAGGAAAGACATAGGAGTAGAACTCCACCTTATCCCAAAGGGCATGATAATGGAGGAAATAGAGACAATCCTGGAAAAGCGCGCTCACGCAACAATGGAAAAGAAAGGAGTAGATCCCCTTCTATCCATTCAGCCGGTAGATACTCCGCACACATCGATAGAGCGGAAAGAGATGATCTATACTTCGGACCTAAGTGTTTCACTGACAGGATCCGAAGAATAACTCTACATTATGGCTTCGCCAAAGTTGGTCCAACATATCAAAAATATACCGGTAGCACAAACCCGGATACCTGGCTCTCAGACTATTACACAGCCGCCCAGATTAACAATGGGACAAACTTAGAGCCAGTAAAATTCCTCCCCCTTATGTTACTGGATGGAGCCAGAGATTGGATCAACGGGCTTCCGTCAAGAACTGTCGATAGCTGGGATGATATGGCTAGAGTTTTTACTCAGCATTTTCGGGGAACGTACAAACGCCCCAACAACATCAACCAACTAAACCGATGCACCCAGTTTGAAGACGAGCCATACGTGGACTTTATCTCAAGGTGGACTGCAATGAAAAACAGCTGATCTGGAGTAACTGACATACAAGCAATACATGCTTTCGTCAATGGCTTAAAACCCGGACTCGTACCGTTCATGATCGGTTAAAAAAAGCACAAAGATCTTGGATCTATGCTTACAACCGCAAATGAGCACGCAGCGACCGAAGACGACATCAGAGCGAGAGGTGGAAATATCGACACTTTGATTCAAGCCAAAAAGACCCCTCGTCCTGAGAAAAAAGCAACTCCAGAAGCACAGCAAAAGCCCGAATAAGTTAATATAGCCTTTGGAAGAGAAAATGGGAGCAAATGGAAAGGACGAAGCACAGAACCGATCGCCTACACAAAAGAAGAGTGGGAAAGAATTAAGTCGGAAAACTGTGTCCACCATTCGCAATTCGGGAAACCCACCCACACCAACGCACAGTGCCGGCTCAACAAGCATATGAAGGGCAGTGCAGGATCCGAAAGCAAAGGGGAGAATTCCAAAAGGAAATTCTCCAAGCAAAAGCCAGAAGCTGAAAAAGAAGACAATGAATCAGACACTGATGAAAAAAATCCAAGAACAACAGCGTAAAAGCGAGCCTAAGTTTCCGATAGTTGACGGAGAATGCAACCTAACTTTCCTGGCAACTCCCTTGGCAAAGGTGGCAAAGAGAACACTTCGAGAAATAAACGCGGTTGTCCCACCAACCCCGAAATTCTTGAAGTACTCAAACACACCAATTACCTGGGATCAGTCTGATCACCCCGGAAACATCCCAGAACCTGGCACGCAAGCTCTAGTTGTAAGTCCTATTGTTCAAAACAGTAGGCTAAAAAGAGTGCTGATGGATGGAGGATCCAGCATCAACATAATGTACCTGGATACGTTGAAGCATCTGCGAATCTCCGAGACCCAGCTCAATCATAGTAACATACGTTTTCACGACATCGTTCCTGGCAGGCAAGCACGATCCCTAGGAGAAATTTCCCTAGACGTAACCTTTGGAGAGAAAGAACATTTCCGGCAGGAAAAAGTATCCTTCGAGATTGTGCCGTTCGAAAGCGTGTATCACGCAATACTCGGACGACCAGCTTTCGCCAAGTTCATGGCAAGATCATGTTATATCTATAACAAGCTGAAGATGCCAGGGCCAAAAGGAGCAGTAATAACCATAAATGGAGACTTCAAATTGGCAAACGAGCTGGAAAAACAAAACACCCTTTGCGCAGAAAAGGTGATAGCAAAGGAAGAACTGAAGGAGCTGGCAAAAGAAGTATCGCCAACAGAAATGCCGGCAGGAAAAGAAAGCCGGAAGCCGGTAGACAGCTTCAAAGCTTCCGAGAATACAAGACATGTTATCCTAGATCCCAAAGACCCGACAAAGTTTGTCGTAGTGGGAACTAGCATGACTGACAAATAGGAAAACGAGCTCATCAAGTTCCTCCGTGAGAACTGGGATATTTTTGCATGGTGTCCAGCGGACATGCCAGGCGTACCCAGGGAACTTGCTGAGCACCAACTCAAGGTAATTCCAGGATCTAAACCCGTCAAACAAGGTCTCTGTCGATTTGACGGAAGAAGACGGAAGGCTATTGGCAAGGAAATTATCCGGCTATTGGCATCTGATTTTATCCGGAAAGTTATACATACTGAATGGTCAGCAAACCCAGTATTAGTCCCGAAGAAAGATAGTACTGTTATTAGGATGTGTATAGATTACACCGGCCTGAACAAATTGTGTCCAAAAGATAGATTTGCGTTACCGCGAATCGATCAAATAATAGACGCTACTGCTGGTTTCGAGCTTTTATGCTTTTTGGACGCTTATTCCGGGTACCATCAAATACGTATGAAGGAAGAAGACCAAATCAAAACCTCCTTCATAACCCCATATGGAACATACTACTACATAACCATGCCTTTTGTCCGGAAGAACGCAGGTGCAACTTACCAGCGTTGCATGCAATGATGTTTGCATAGTCAGATTGGCAAAAATGTCCACGTTTACATGGACAATATTGCCGTCGTTTCCAAGAAAAAGGACACTCTCCTTGAAGATTTGCGAGAAACCTTCGAAAATTTGCGCACTTATAAAATGAAGTTGAATCCATTGAAGTGCGTATTCGGGGTTCCCTCAGGAAAACTTCTGGGTTTCATCGTTTCTCACAGAGGAATAGAAGTATACCCGGAAAAGATCAAGGCAATTCTAAACATCTCAAGGCCTACGTGCTTAAAAGATTTACAAAGATTGACGGGTTCTGCAGCTACCGTCAGCAGGTTTATAAGCCGGCTAGGAGACAAAGCTCTGCCATTATACAAATTGTTGAAGAAATCCGACAAATTTGTGTGGACAGAAGAGGCGGATGTAGCATTAACCCAGTTAAAAGAAACCTTGATGAAAGCTCCGATTTTGGCATCACCAAAAGACGAAGAACCCATGTTATTGTACCTCACAGCAACAAACAGGGTTATCAGCGCAGTGATAGTTGTGGAAAGACGGAAAGACGAGCAAACCATACCAGATCAACATCCGGTGTATTATGTAAGTGAAGTTTTTTCCGAGTCCAAGCAAAGATACCCGCACTATCAAAAACTGGCATATGGCGTATTTTTCGCATCTCGAAAACTCCGTCATTACTTCCAAGGACATTCCATAATAGTGGTATGCAAAGCACCACAAGGGGATATAATCAACAATGCGGACGCAACAGGCCGAGTAGCCAAATGGGGCATCGAGTTGGCTGCGTTCGACATTAAGTACCAACCCCGGACGGCAATAAAATCCCAGGAGTTGCAGGTTTCGTCGCTGTTTGGACAGAAGCAATGGAAAATACACCAATGCTGGAGTCAGAATACTGGGTTATGCACTTTGATGGATCCAAGATGAAGGAAGACGCTGGATCTGGGGTAGTCCTAAAATCCCCCAAGGGAGACACAATGGAGTATGTATTACAAATACACTTCAACGCCAACAATAATGTGGCAGAATATGAAGCTTTGCTTCATGGCTTGCATATTGCAAAAGAAATAGGTGTCAAACACATCTTATGCTATGGTGACTCATATTTGGTACAACATCAGCTCAACCAAACATGGGACGCTAAAAGCCCCATCATGGCCGAATATGAGAGAACGGTGGACGAGTTTGCAATTTGCTTCCTGGGATTTGAAGTACTTCATGTCAAAACGGAAGAAACCTGGAACGCGGACGCATTAGCCCGTATGGGCTCGGAAAGAGTGAAAAACCTACCACCAGGTGTGTTTGTCCAGCATTTGCATGAACCATCCATAAAAGTTGGAGATGTCGAGTATCCTCTAGTTTCCGAGTCAATCGAAGTCCTGCTCGTTAACCCGGATTGGACAATTCCATATCTAAACTTCTTAGTAGATCAGAAGTACCCGGATGGAGCAGACAAGGTCTTGCAAAGACAAATAAAACGTCGATGCAAAGGATACACGGTAATCAATGGTTGCCTGTATAAACGCAGCACTACCGGAATTTTTTTGCGATGTATTTCGCCAGAAGAAGGCCGAGAAATTCTGCAAGAAATCCATGCTGGAGATTGCGGATATCATGCTCAATCAAAAAGCATAGTTAAGAAAGCATTCCGTGCAGGGTTTATCTGGCTAACAGCCAAGACAGACGCCGAACACATAGTCAATACATGTGCCGGATGTCAGTATTAGGCCGAGCAGACGAAAATGCCAGCCCAAGAACTAAAAACTATCCCTATTACATGGCCATTTGCGGTTTGGGGGCTAGATATGATGGGACCATTCAAAACTGCAAGAGGCGGACTTACACATCTACTCGTTGCAGTGGATAAGTATACCAAGTGGGTGGAGGCAAAACCTGTCGAGACATCGTAGTAGAATTCATAGACGGGGGTGCCATGAGACTACAGGTAGAGACGTGGGGGAACGTGGTTGCGCTAAGGACGAAAACACAGGTTTTACCCAGGTTCGGTACGTCGTAATAATACGGCGTTCCTACTCCTGCAAACTCACTATTCAGGTCTAAAGCCTGTGTATACAAAGTACAGCGTGAGGTTCTGTTGGCTATTCGTCGAGGATCAACCTCTCGGCGAGTTAGCTAGTAGCTTCTTGTCTATCTATCATATCTCCCGTCCGGCTTTATATAATAGCCGGGTTAGGGCATACAGAGTAGGAAACCTAGAAGACTACGGCAACTATTAACTTGGAAAGTAAGGAATTCGCCTTCTACTCCAAGCCAGATCACGTGGGCCGTGATGCGGGTTCTTCTAGAATCCGTCTTCTGTGCATCAGATTACTGGGCCGCCCAATGGACCGTAGCCCACTACCATTTGGGCCACCCGGGTAATCCGGCACTTTAGACTACCATCCGATATACCCCTATTCGGTATATATCTGACCGTAGCCCCCAAGAAGGATCGAGACTCCATTTTCGCCGTGTTTCGCCAAATGCATCTTTTCCGAGAAATATCGGCCCGCAGTCTTGATTCTTCTTTTTTCCCCTTAAAGGAGGTGGTAACGTAAAACTCAGAATCCAGAAAGTCTGTATTTTCTCGCACGATCCTTCGCGGAGAAGGAACTTCCTACGTCAGCGCTTAAAACTTGCTGACGCAAGGGACGTTTGGGTTACAGGTGGGAAACCCAGAAACATATCTCTGACAGATTCTCGCGGTAAACGAGGAGATAGCCATAATCATCCTGTCGTTTCATTTCCCGGATTTTCCGGCGAGTGACACACGTTGGACATCCAACGGTCTAAAGAGCCGTTAGCACGCATCGTGACGGAATTCCGGCTATAAATAGCCGTCTTCGTCCACCGTGAAAATCTTCCGCTCTTCACTTCGCACGCCATTTCCCAGCGCCCAAGCTCACAGCAAGCAGCTCCCGAGCGCACCACCGCGTCCAAGACCTCACCGGAATCGACCAAATCGCCGCCACCCGATGGCATCACCGCCGTCCTCCCTGGCCCGCACCGTCACGAAAGATATCGACGGAATCATCGACACAATGGACCCGCAGCTGGACTCTCCGGCGCGGGTCTCCGGCGACGAGCTGATGAAGGCCACGGGCGGCGCGGAGGGCGAGGAAACTTCTCTCGCCTCCGCGGATCTTGCGGGATCTTCATCCGCGCTCACTCCACCGTTCGCTCCCGAGACGGTGGAGGAAAAGATCGCGCTCGTCGGCGACGAGCTCGCGGCCGCGGAGGCCGCAGCCTCCGCCGCCGCCGGAGCCGAAGAAGAGACAGAATCTGCTGGCAACTGGAGTGCCTGCAGTATTCCGTCGTCCCTCCTTCCGACAATGCAAAAGGAGGGGTTTGTTCTGAAGGGAAAATGGCGGCTCCCGGAGGACGAGACTGAACCCATGCCGAACGACGGAGAACGGGTTCTTCTCTCCTCCCACCTTCTCAGAGGTATGGGTATTCCACCATCCGCCTTCTTCCTCCAGATCCTGTCCCACTATAACATCCAGCCACACAACCTTCCACCAAATTCCATCCTTTACTTAGCCGGATTTCAGGCCCTTTTCGAGGGTTATCTAGGTATAGCGCCTAGACTAGATTTCTGGCTTTACTGTTTTGGGGTTAAGCGGAACTCTTCGGAGGGCGCACTCCCAACTTGCGGAACCATTTCTTTCACTCTCCGGAGATTCCGAGAGGATTGGTTCCCCAAGATTAAAACATCGGAATCCATCAAGTTTTGGACGGGTACCTTCTTTTATCATCCCGACGTTTCCTTTCCTGGAAAAATGTTCGGGGTTCCACCTTTCTCGAACACCGCCGCTGTTCCCCAAGAAAATTGGGGAACTGAGGCAGTTCAAACCCTGCCGCCGGATCTTCTAAGGATCAAGCGGCGCATCGCAAAACTCGTCACATCTGATCCGCCTTTAATCGGCATGGACACAGTCCTTTGCTAGTTGAATAGGCGGATCCAACCCTTGGCTAACCATGGTGCTCGCCTTCTCTGCGAGTACAAAGGAGCTGATGACGAAATGCGGACAACCAGCAAGGACTGGTCCGCAAAAGATTTGCGGCGGCGTGTGAATCAGTTGGTCGCATCACGCGACCAATATGAAGAAAGCCGACCAATGTACACGGCCGAGAATCCGGCTCCCAAGGTATAAATCTTCGCCTTTTGGGGTTTAAATTCTTTCTCGTTTACTCGGTTTTTGTGTTTTTGACTTAACCTTTTCTTTTCAACATATCGCTGATCTTCCTGAGTCGGATCTTGCTTCCGACACTGAGCTGGAAGCGTTGCGTGCCACCTTTACCGGTGGGCGAAAGCGCAAGAAGATCTCCTCTTCCCAGGAGGTCATCGATCTTGACGGAATTCCCGTCGCCACCTCCAGGTTTGAACATCTGGGTTACTTTCCTTTGTCGGAGTTTTTCTTTTACCTTCAGAGTTTTAACTTTTCCGGCATTTTGCTTTGTTTTTAGCCTACCTCCATCTACTCTAAAGCCAAAAAAGCTGAAGAGGCATAAGGCTGTGGCCAGCAGAGGCCCTCATCCTTCCCCTGCCACTGCTCCGAACACGCCGATCACAATAACAGAGGAGCATGCCGCAGCCCCCCCACCGAGTCTCTGGAGACCAGCCAGCCCATTGTGCCGGAAACGGACACGAGGGAAAGGGCGGCTCCTGAGGTGGGAGGTCCTTCTCGGATAACTGAGGAGGAGATCCCCACCTTTGACAAGGACTTCAAGAACATCAGCGATGGCCTTAGCGCGGCCGGGACTCTTTTTGCTGAGTACGCAAAAGAGTTCACTGAGAACTTAACAGGGTTACAGCGGATGAGCCAGGTACTATATTTAGCCCCCAAGCATTAAGTAAAATGTATACTTTTCACTTGATGCTTTTTAAATACCGTGATTTTTTTCATTTCCGCGTTCCAGCAAACCGCTGAAACCATTAACATGGAAGTTTTCAACAAACTTTCCATCAAGAATAGGGAGGTTAGAAACCTTCTTTCTATTCTTGAGGTGAAAGAAGCAGAGCTGGCATCATCTCAGCTACGGCTGTCGGAAACAACATGTATATTTTGATTCTCTGAAGTTCTTTATCCAGTTTTTTGTCTAAGTACTTTCCCAAGTTTTTCTAAACTCGGAATTTTGTTCCTTGCTTTCCAGCTGCTTTGGCTAAGGCCAAGGAAATAGCTGAAGATGCCGACAACGCCGCGAGTCTCCGGCAGGAGAATTTGGACCTTCATAAGGATCTTATGAAGGTTCGAAAGGAACTGGAGGCCAGCAACCTGGCCCTTGGGATTGCTCAGTCCAAGGCCTCTCAGCAGGCAGATAAGGATAAGGCCACTATCCAGGACTTGGAGAATGCCTTAACCCTGCGCCTTGAGGAAGGCTCCGAGATGGACAAAATTCTCGGTAAGTTGTTATCTTTTACCGGTTTTTCCATGTCTTGATTTCCTTCTATGTTTTTTCGCTAACCTTTTGGTTGTTTGTCTAAAAAAACAGGAGATAACCCAGAACTTACTCGGATTGAGAAAATCCGAGCTTTTGGGAAGGTATGGACTGCGATCAGGGCTGCAGGCATGCAGCTGGTCAACAAGTTCCTTCCCTCAAGAACTGGGGAATTCTTGGAAGTTGAAAAACTTCCGGAAGCTATCCTGGAGGTGGCGGAATCGAGGGAGTCCACCTTGCGCTCCGCAGCACGGGGTGGTGCACGCATGGCCTTAGGCCTTATGCGTATGCATTACCCTAGTGCCAAATCTTGGCGCGTGGCGTCCGGTATCCCCCTTGGATACTCGGAGACCCAGCGGACCACCATCTTCGACGAGATCAAGGGTCACACCACCAAGATCGCCTCCATGGTGAACATCTCCATCACCTATCCGGAAGAAGCGATTCCCGAAGCCCCCGAGAACGATAGGAGCGATGAAGACTCGGATGCTCGAAGGATTCTTCTTATCCTGGATGGTGGAAGTAGAAAATAGGAGCATTACTGCACTTTACAATGTAACCTTATATTGTAATGCTTCTATTCTTTTGTATAAACAAGTACTCCGCCTTTTGCAGTTAATTATGAAATTCTTTCCAAGTTTTCCGGGTTTGATATTCCTTTATCTTCTAAGTTCTCTGGCTTATGTGCTTTAACTGTCCTTAGTGTTTGAAATGGCTCAATAGTACTATGAATCTTCATGCCGAGTTACTGGTTAAAAACAATCAGTTTGAACTCGAAAACATGGATCATACTAAGGGCATTTTACTAACTAGCTCCAGTGACTCAACACATAAACAATCAGATAATGCTTAGAGAATAGTAAGGAATTTTTGAATGAAACTCGGGCACGCAGGCACAATCCGAGTTTCCTTTAGCCTTTGAATAGGCTGAAAATCATTCAGTTTTTAAACACCGAGCACGCAGGCACAATTCGGGTTAACATTGAGTATTTTGTAAGATCATTGGGAAATAGATAAGGTGGAATCATGTTTTGAACTATAATAAATTTTAAAAAACATGGATATAAGAATTCCGACAACTTTATTTCATGATCTCAAAGATGTTTACATAGAATTGAACTAAGTATAGAAGGGACGTAACTGCTGGATACTCCAGGGCCTTTTTGTCTCTCCTAGTTCGTCATCTTTTTTTCTCTTTCTTTTGCGATTCGGCTTCTCGGGATCATCTTCCGTATCACGAATGTCGACAAGATAATATGATCCATTCTTCATGGCTTTACTGATGACAAATGGTCCTTCCCATACTGGGGCCAGTTTGTGCTTTCTTTGCTGCACCAATCTTAGCACTAAGTCACCTTCTTTAAAAGAACGATGCCTGATTTTCCGACTATGATAACGTCGTAAACCTTGCTGGTAGATGGCGGATCTTTGAAGCACAAGTTCTCGTTCCTCTTCTAAGAGATCTACGACATCCTGTCGTGCTTTTTCGGCATCCGAGTCGTCGAAATCTTGCACTCTTGGGCTATCATGGATCATATCCGTTGGAAGGATTGCTTCCGCACCATAAACTAGGAAAAACGGGGTTTGCCCAGTTGACCTGTTTGGTGTTGTTCGAATACTCCAAAGCACGGAAGGTAACTCTTCTACCCATGCTCCAGCTGCTCTATGAAGAGGAGATTCGAGTCTTGGACGTATTCCTTGCAGGATTGAGCTATTCATTCTTTTAACCTGTCCATTGGATTACGGGTGTGCCACAGATGCGAGATCTAGGCGAATTCCCGTTTGTCGGCAATATTTTGCCAACTCTCCAATGGAGAAATTTGTCCCGTTGTCGGTTATTATGCTGTGTGGAACGCCGTATCTCATGACTACGTCAATGATGAAATTTCTGGCAGTTACACCATCAAGCTTTTTGATGGGTTTAGCCTCCACCCACTTGGTATATTTGTCCACAGCTACAAGTAGATGTGTAAGTCCGCCTCGTGCAGTTTTGAATGGTCCCATCATATCTAGCCCCCAGACCGCAAAGGGCCATGTAATGGGGATAGTTTTGAGTGCTTGGGCTGGCATATTAGTCTGCTTGGCGTAATACTGACATCCTGCACATGTATTTACTATGTGCTCAGCGTCTGTCTTGGCTGTTAGCCAGAAAAACCCGGCACGGAATGCTTTTTTGACTATGCTTTTGGATTGAGCATGATGTCCGCAATCTCCGACATGGATTTCTTGCAGGATTTCTCGTCCTTCTTCTGGTGAAATACATCGTAGAAAAATTCCGGAAGTACTGCGTTTATATAGGCAATTGTTAATTACTGTGTATCCTTTGCATCGACGCTGGATCTGTCTTTGCAAGACTTCGTCTGCTCCTTCCGGGTACTTCTGATTAACTAAGAAGCTTATATATGGGATTGTCCAATCCGGGTTAACGAGCATAACTTCAATTGACTCGGAAGCCACAGGATAATCAACATCTCCACCTTTTATCGATGGTTCGTACAAGTGTTGGACGAATACACCTGGTGGTAGGATTTTTACCCTTTCCGATCCCATGCGGGCTAACGCATCCGTGTTCCAATTTTCTTCCCTTTTAACATGGAGCACTTCGAATCCGAAGAAACAAATGGCGAACTCGTCCACTGTTCTCCGATATTCGGCCATTATAGGGCTTTTTGCGTCCCAAGTTTGGTTGAGCTGGTGCTGTACCAAATCTGAGTCACCGTAGCACAAAATGCGCTTGACACCTATTTCTTTTGCAATATGCAAGCCATGAAGCAGAGCTTCGTATTCTGCCACGTTGTTGCTGGCATTGAAGTATATTTGTAATACATACTCCATTGTATCTCCTTTAGGGGATTTTAAAACTACACCAGCTCCAGCGCCCTCCTTCATCTTGGATCCGTCAAAGTGCATGATCCAGTACTCAGACTCCGGCATTGGTGTTTTCTCCATTTCTTCCGTCCAGTCGGCGACAAAATCTGCCAAAACCTGGGATTTTATTGCCGTCCTGGGCCGATACTTAATGTCGAAGGCTGCTAGCTCGATGCCCCATTTGGCTACTCGGCCAGTCTCCTCCGCATTATTTATTATATCCCCTAGTGGTGCTTTAAATACCACTGTTATGGAATGTCCTTGGAAGTAATGGCGAAGTTTTCTGGATGCGAAAAATACGCCATATGCCAGTTTTTGATAGTGCGGATACCTTTGTTTGGACTCGGAGAAAACTTCGCTTATATAATATACCGGATGCTGGTCTGGTATGCTCTGTTCGTCTTTCTTCTGTTCCACAACAATTACTGCACTGATAACCCGGTTTGTAGCCGTAAGGTACAATAACATAGGTTCTTCGTCTTTTCGGGATGCCAAAATCGGAGCTTTCATCAAAGTTTCCTTTAAATGGGTTACCGCTGCATCTGCCTCTTCTGTCCACTCGAATTTGTCGGATTTTTTCAGCAACTTGTAGAGTGGTAAGGCTTTGTCCCCGAGCCGACTAATAAATCTGCTGACGGCTGCAGCGGAACCCGTCAATATTTGGACATCTTTTACACACGTAGGTTTGGAGATGTTTAAGATTGCTTTGATCTTTTCTGGGATAACTTCTATTCCTCTATGAGAAACGATGAAACCCAGAAGTTTTCCTGAGGGAACCCCGAATACGCGCTTTGATGGATTTAACTTCATCTTGTAAGTGCGCAAATTTTCGATTGTTTCTCGTAAATCCTCAAGGAGAGTATCTTTTTCCTTAGTTACGACAGCAATGTCGTCCACGTAAACATGGACATTTTGCCAATCTGACTATGCAAACATCGTTGCATGCAACGCTGGTAGGTTGCAGCTGCGTTCTTTAGGCCAAATGGCATGGTTATGTAATAGTACGTCCCATAAGGGGTTATAAAAGAAGTCTTAATTTGATCTTCCTTTTTCATGCGTATTTGATGGTACCCGGAATATGCATCCAAAAAGCATAAGAGCTCAGAGCCTGCCGTGGCATCTATTATTTGATCAATTCGCGGTAACGCGAACCTATCTTTTGGACACAGTTTGTTTAAGCCGGTGTAATCTATACACATTCTAAGGGCAGCAGTATCTTTCTTCGGTACTAATACCGGATTTGCAGACCATTCGGTGTGTATAACTTCTTCGATAAAGTCTGCTGCTAAAATCCGGATAATTTTCTTGCGGATAGCCTTCCGTCTTCTTCCGTCAAATCGACGGAGACCTTGTTTGACGGGTTTGGAGCCTAGAATCACCTTAAGCTGATGCTCAGCAAGTTCCCTGGGTACGCCTGGCATGTCAGCTGGACACCAGGCGAAAATATCCCAGTTCTCACGGAGGAACTTGATGAGCTCGCTTTCCTATTTGTCGGTCATCCCAGTTCCCACTACGACAAATTTTGTCGGATCTTTGGGATCTAGGATTACCTGTCTTGTGTTCTGGGAGGCCTTGAAGCTATCTACTGGCTTCCGGGTTTCTTTTCCTGCCGGCATTTCTGTCGGCGATACCTCCTTGGCCAGCTCCTTCAACTCTTCCTTTGCTATGATTTTCTCAGCGCAAAGGGCGTTTTCTTTTTCCAGCTTGTTTGCCAACTTGAAGTCTCCCGATATGGTGATTACTCCTCCTTTTGGCCCTGGCATCTTCAGCTTGTTATAGATATAACATGATCTTGCCATGAATTTGGCGAAGGCTGGACGTCCGAGTATCGCGTGATACACGCTTTCGAACGGCACCACTTCGAAGGATACTTTTTCCTGACGGAAGTGATCTTTTTCTCCGAAAGTGACATCTAGGGAAATTTCTCCTAGGGATCGTTCTTGCCTGCCAGGAACAATGCCATGAAAACGTATGTTGCTGTGGTTGAGCTGGGTCTCGGAGATTTTCAGATGCCTCAGTGTATCCAAGTACATTATGTTAATGCTAGATCCTCCATCCATCAACACTCTTCTTAGCCTAGTGTTTTGGACAATAGGGCTTACAACAAGAGCTTGCGTGCCGGGTTCAGGGATATTCCCAGGATAATCAGACTGATCCCAGGTGATTGGTATGTTTGAATACTTCAAGAATTTCGGGGTTGCCGGAACAACCGCGTTTATTTCTCGAAGCGTTCTTTTTGCCACCTTTGCTGATGGAGTTGCCAGGAAAGTTAGGGCACACTCTCCATCAACTCTCGGAAATTTGGGCTCGCCTTTGCGCTGATGTTCCTGGATTTTTTCGTCAGTGTCCGATTCACTGTCTTCTTTCTCAGCTTCTGGCTTTTGCCTGGAAAACTTCCTTTTGGAATTCTTCTCCTTGTTTCCGGATCCTGCACTGCCTTTCATATGCTTGTTCAGCCGGCATTGTGCGTTGGTATGGGTGGGTTTCCCGAATTGCGAATGGTGGATGCAGGGTTCCGACTTAATCTTTTCCCATTCTTCCTTGGTGTAATTGATTGGTTCTGAACTGCGTCCTTTCCACCTATTCCCTTTTTCACTTCTAAAGGCTATGTTAACTTCTTTGGGCTTTTGCGTTGCGTCTGGAGTTCCTTTTTTCTTAGGGCGAGGATTCTTTTTGGCCTATATCAGTGTATCGATATTGCCTCCTCTAGATCTGATGTCGTCTTCGGCTGCAGCGTGTTCATTGGCGGTTGTAAGCATAGATCCGAGATCTTTGTGCTATTTGGAAACGACCATGAACGGTACAAGTCCGGGTTTTAGGCCATTGATGAAAGCATGCATTGCTTGTACGTCAGTTACTCCAGAGCAGCTATTCTTCATTGCAGTCCATCTTGAGATGAAATCCACGTATGGTTCGTCCTCAAATTGGGTGCAACGGTTTAGCTGGTTGATGCTATTCGAGCGTTTGTAGGTTCCCCGGAAATGCTGAGTGAATACTCGAGCCATATCATCCCAGCTGTCGACAGTTCTGGAAGGTAATCCGTTAATCCAATCTCTGGCTCCATGCAGTAACATTAGGGGAAGAAACTTTACAGCTTCCAGGTCTGTCCCATTGTTAATCTGGACGGCTGTGTAATAGTCTGAGAGCCAGGTATCCGGGTTTGTACTATCGGTGTATTTTTGGTACGTTGGACCAACTTTGACAAAACCAGAATGCAGGGTTATCCTTCGGATCCTATCTGTGAAGCACTTAGGTCCGAAGTATAAATCGTCTCTTTCCGCCCTATCCATGTGTGCGGAGTACCTGCCGGCTGAATGGATAGAAGGGGATCTACTCCTTTCTTTTCCATTGTTGCGCGGACACGCTTTTCCGGGATCATCTCTATTTCTTCCGATATCACGCCCCTTTGGATGAGGTGGAGTTCTACTCCTGTACCTTTTCTTATCCCTGGGGGGTGTCCGAGATCTCTCACGCCTGTGAGGTATACCCTGTCTTCCGGCTTTTTCGGCTGGGTTTCTCGGAGGTGGCATTGCTTTGCCGTCATTCCGGTGTTTTTCTTCCCGGCCGTGGGGGTTAAGTCCATCTTTCGGGAGATGGGATCCGGTTCTAGACGCTTCATCCTTGTTATCGGGATTTTTCTTGTCTTTTCTCGGATCTGTTTTCCTCTCTTTTGGGTTGTTTGAATCTCTAGCCTCCTCCGGTCTAGGTGCTCCAGCGGCGCAAGTAGCTGTTTGGCATAGGGCAGAGTCGTCATGCAACTTCCCTGATCGCTCTTGCCCTCGATGTTGTTGTTGCAATGGTTTTCCTAGGAAAGCATACACCCCTTGAAGTTTTTCGCTGTTGGAGTACATATCATTGTTGAGGATGGCGAACGCTGCTTCCGCGTTTTCTGCTGCGGTTTTGTATATTGGTTCGCCTCTGGCATCTTTGCCGTTTACCTGCTTTTGCCAAGATGGGTTGTGAAACCTTTCTTTTGGCGGCAGTACTTCCGGTCTTACTATTCCGGGTAACCTTGTAGGTTTTAAGGCAGATCTATTCTTTTTCTCGTACTCCTCGATTTCTTCCTTCATGAGCTTGATGTCATCCTGGGTTTTCTGGAGGTGTTCACGAGTTCTGAATAGATGTTGCTGTTGCCTTTGGAGAGCTTGTCTCCTGGCTTCTAGCACTTCAGGGGGTTCATGCAATCCCACTGGTGTTTGTAGCAATTCCTGCTCTTCTTGTTCTGTCATTGGCGGAACAAGGATTTTTTTGGTTTTCTTCTCCGCAGATTTTATTCCGCTTGCATCTCCTACTTCCGGGCTTTCATCAGCTGGATCAGCCGATTTCTTCTTCTGGAGTTTGTATTGGAGTTTTTTAGCGGCTTTGTGCTTTTTCTTGGAAGAGGGAGGTTTTTTGACAGGTTCTTCCTCTGTCAGTTCTTTGACATTGGGAAATATTGGAGAGGTTTCTCCGTCCTCTCTCTCTTCCTCTGGCGGAGGAGTTCTAGGGCTTCCCTGACTGCCAGCATCCGTGTTTTCAGCCGGTTTCGCCATTAGTACTTCGTGGAATCCCTGCTGAAAAGATTTAACCTTTCTTTCGAAGGCGTCCACGTCTTCGTCTTCGGAATCAAAGTCATCGGATCCGATTTCTGACTCTAATCTCGCCTCAATGGCGGCTAGCACAGAGTCAGCTTCCGAGTTCATCGCTATATTGGCGGATGTCGGATGTTCCACCTCTGTAGTGGGTTTGCTGTTTTCTGCCTCTTGCACGGGATTACTTTCATCTGTGTTTTCGGCGACCTCGGATTGCACCATGCCGATAAAGTGTGAATCATTTTTTTGTCGGCGATCTGAGCTAAACCCGGTATCGTAGTCATCTTCGACTGGGTATAGGGCGGGTGGGAAAATTTTGCTTCCACCGCAAAACCCCATGGCCTCTGCAGTTAGTCCGATAAAGATATTTGTAGATCCAATCAGTAACACGCAGGCACTTACCAGATGATTTTGCGCCAGTATGTAAGATCCATTGTCGAGGAAGCGTCCAACATCGTCGTCGAACTCCAGGCTTCCGACAGTTATGGAACTGCCGATTCCGCCAAGTATCCGAGATTGAAATATAACGCCTGACGCCGTTTGCCCCACGGTGGGCGCCAACTGTCGAGACATCGTAGTAGAATTCATAGACGGGGGTGCCATGAGATTACGGGTAGAGACGTGGGGGAACGTGGTTGCGCTAAGGACGAAAACACAGGTTTTACCCAGGTTCGGTACGTCGTAATAATACGGCGTTCCTACTCCTGCAAACTCGCTATTCAGGTCTAAAGCCTGTGTATACAAAGTACAACGTGAGGTTCTGTTGGCTATTCGTCGAGGATCAACCTCTCGGCGAGTTAGCTAGTAGCTTCTTGTCTATCTATCATATCTCCCGTCCGGCTTTATATAATAGCCGGGTTAGGGCATACAGAGTAGGAAACCTAGAAGACTACAACAACCATTAACTTGGAAAGTAAGGAATCCGCCTTCTACTCCAAGCCAGATCACGTGGGCCGTGATCCGGGTTCTTCTAAAATCCGGCTTCTGTGCATCAGATTACTGGGCCGCCCAATGGACCATAGCCCACTACCATTTGGGCCACCCGGGTAATCCGGCACTTTAGACTACCATCCGATATACCCCTATTTGGTATATATCCGACAAAACCCATCAAAAAGCTTGACGGTGTAACTGCCAGAAATTTCAACATGGACATAGTCATGAGGTACGGCGTTCCACACAACATAATAACCGACAACGGGACAAATTTCTCTATTGGATAGTTGGCAAAATATTGCCGACAAACGGGAATACGCCTAGATCTTGCATCTGTGGCAGACCCGCAATCCAATGTGCAGGTTGAAAGAATGAATAGTTCCATCCTGCAAGGAATACGCCCAAGACTCGAATCTCCTCTTCATAGAGCAGCTGGAGCATGGGTGGAAGAGTTAACCTCTGTGCTTTGGAGTATTCGAACGACGCCAATCAGGTCAACAGGGCAAACCCCGTTTTTTCCTAGTTTACGGCGTGGAAGCAATCCTTCCAACGGACATGATCCATGATAGCCCAAGAGTGCAGTCTTTCAATGACTCGGATGTCGAAAGTGCACGACAGGATGCCGTCGATCTCCTAGAGGAAGAACGAAAACTTGTGCTTCAAAGATCTGCCATTTATCAGCAAGGTTTACGACGTTACCATAGTCGGAAAATCAGACATCGTTCTGTTAAAGAAGGTGACTTAGTGCTAAGATTGGTACAAAAAAGAAAGCACAAATTGGCCCCAGTTTGGGAAGGACCATTTTTCATCAGCAAGGCTATGAAAAATGGATCATACTATCTTGTAGATATTCGAGACACGGAAGATGATCCTGAAAAGCCGAATCGCAAAAGAAAGAGAAACATAGATGACGAACTAGGGGAGACCAAAAGACGCTGGAGCATCCAGCAGTTACGTCCCTTCTATACTTAGTTTAATTTCTAGGTAAACATCTTTGAGATCATGAAATAAAGTTGTCGGAATTCGTACATCTATGTTCTCTACATGTTTATTATAGTATAAAGCATAATTCCGACTTATCTATTTCCCAATGATCTTTCAAAATACTCAATGTTATCCCGAATTGTGCCTGCGTGCTCGGTGTTAAAAACTGAATGATTTTCAGCCTAAAAAGGCTTAAGGAAACCCAGATTGTGCCTGCGTGCCTGAGTTTCATTCAAAAAATTCCTTACTGTTCTCTAAGTATTATCTGATTGTTTTTATGTTGGGTCACTGAAGCTAGTAAGTAAAAATGCCTTTAGTATAATCCATGTTTCCGAGTTTCGGCTGATTGGTTATACCCAGTCACTTGGCATGAAGATTAAAATACTATCAAGCCATTTCAAACACTAAGGACAGTTAAAGCATACAAACCAGAGAACTTAGAAGATAAAGGAATAAACCCCGGAAAACTTGCAAAGATTAAATAATATTACTGCAATAGGCGGAGTACTTGTTTATACAAAAGAATAGAAAGCATTACAATAAGTTTACATTGTAAGATCATTAATGCTTCTATTTCCTATCTCCTACCCAGGACCAGGCAGCTTCCTTCAGGCATCCGAGTCGTCTTCGCTGTTGGATTCCTCGGGAGTTTCCGGAATAGCTTCCTCCGGGTAGAAGGTGGAGACGTTCACCATGGAGGAAATCTTGGTGGAATGACCTTTGATTTCTTCAAAGATGCTGGCCCGCTGTGCCTCCGTATATCCTTGAGGGATGCCAGAAGCCACGCGCCAAGATTTGGCAGTTGGGTAGTGCATGCGCATGAGCCCTAGAGCCATGCGCGCACCACCGTGTGCCGCGGAGCGAAGGGTGGACTCCCTGGACTCCGCCACCTCCACGATGGCTCCCGAAAGTTTTTCAACTTCCGAGAATTCCCCAGTCCGAGAGGGAAGGCATTTGTTGACCAGCAACATACCCGCAGCCTTGATTGCGGTGAATACCTTCCCAAAAGCTCGGATTTTCTCAATCCGAGTAAGCTGGGGGCTATCTCCTGTTTCAGTAAAACACAAAAGTGTTAGAGAAAACAGAGAAAAATGTAAACATGGAAAATCCGGTAAAAGGTAAAGTACTTACCGAGAATCTTGTCTATCTCGGCGCCCTCCTCCAAGCGCTGGTTCAAGGCATTCTCCAAATCTCGGATGGTGTCCTTGTCCTTGGCTGCTTGGTTGGAGGCATTGGACTCGGCAATGCCAACGGCCAGTTGGCTGGACTCCAGGTCCCGCTGCAACTTCACAGTGAGCTTGTGAAGTTCCAGGTTTTCTCGGCTGAGGTTTTCGGCGTTGCCGGCATCATCAGCAATTTGTTTGGCTTTCGCCAAAGAAGCTGAAAAGCAAGTAAAAAAGACGAGTAAAAATCACAAAAATACTTAGGAAAAATTACACAACAGGAAGCAGAGAAATATCTTACCTGCTGATTCCTACAGCTGCAACTGAGTGGATATCAGTTCTGCCTCCTTAACATCAGGAATAGAAAGGAGGTTTCTCACCTCCTTGTTCTTGATGGTAAGTTTGTTGAAAACTTCCAGGTTGATGTTCTCAACAGTTTGCTGAAACACGGAAAAGAGACAAAAAATGCTTAAGTTAAAAACAAGCATAGAAGTGAAAAAAGCATTACGACAAAAGCATGCATTTGACTTATTGCTTGGGGTCTAGAGATATTACCTGGCTCATCCGCTACAAACTCGACAAGTTGTCATTGAACTCTTTTGCATACTCTGCAAAAAGAATCCCAACGTGGTGAAGGCCATCCTGGATGACATGCCGAGGTGAAAATACGAAGTTATTCCTTACAATTAGTCCGCCTTGCAGTCAAGGACGGATCAGAGGAGCATGAGCGAAGAACTTGGTAGCCCATGGAAGAATATTTCCGAGTTCATCAAATGGTTCTTACTTTACCTTGGATTCTTGGTTGGAAGTAGGAATGGATTCCTCCTTAGGTGCACGAGAAGGACCGCCCATACCCGGCTCCGCCCTTTCCCTCGCATCCATCTTGGATGCAATGGGCCGGCTCGTCGGCAGTGGGTATTCCTCCGGCTTTGCAGATTGAGCTGCACCAGGAGATGGTGCTCCCTTGCCGACAGTGGCCTTATGCTTCTTCAACTTTTTTGATTTCAAAGAAGTTGGAGCAAGGCTGAAGGGGAAAGAAGGAAAAAAGGAAATCAGAGAAATCAATATTCGGAGAAACCAAAGCAGCTTATGCAACAAAAAGCAGGCAAAGGTACAAAATACCCAGAGAATTACCTGGATGTAGCGACGGGAACCCCGTCAAGTTCCACCACCTCTGCAGTGGTTGCCAGCCTCTTACGCTTTCGACCACCATAAAACGTGGCATGCAGTTCGTCAAGTTCGGTGTCAGTTGCAAGATCCTTTTCGGTGAGATCATCGAACTATGGAAAAGGCCAAATATCCGAATAAGTTAAGAAAACGGAGAAAGACGAAAATCCGAGAAAGTTGTCCAAAGAGAAAAGAACATACCTTTGGAATCTTGTTTCCTTCATGATACATCTCTCGACTTTCTTCATACTGGTCGCGAGTGGCAACCAAATGATTGACCCGCTTTTTGAAGTCCCTTTTTGAGAATGCCTTATCCGTCCCCCTCATTTTGTCTTCCAGACCCTTGTATTCGCATAGAAGCCAGGTTTGATGTGCAAGAGGTTGGATGCGTCTTCCGAACCAGCACAAAACCGTGTCGGTTCCGGTAAGAGGAGGTTTTGAGGAGGTGAGCTTGGCGATGCACCGTTTGACTTTCATCAAATCATCCGGCAAAGTCTGCACTGCTTCTGCAGCCCAGTTATCTGGGGGAGTAGCGGCAGCATTGATAAATGGTGGAACGCCGGTTTCCTTTCCAGGAAATGGGATATCTTGATGATAGAAAAAGGAACCCGTCCAGAATTTGACGGATTCCGACGTTTTTATCTTCGGGAACCAATCTTCCCTGAATCTACGCAGGGTGAAAGATATGGTTCCACAGGTTGGAAGAGCGCCCTCTGTGGGGTTTCGCTTAATTCCAAAGCAATACTGCCAGAAATCTAGTCTAGACGCTATTCCTAAATACCCTTCAAAAAGGGCCTGGAAGCCGGCTAGGTAAAGAATGGAATTCGGTGGTAGGTTCTGAGGCTGGATGTTATAATGGCTGAGGACTTCGAGGAAGAAGGCGGAAGGCGGGATTCCCATACCTCTAGAAATGTGCGAGGTGAGAAGGACGCGTTCCCCGGCTCTGGCGAAGGCTCGGACTCTTCTTCCTCATGCAGACATTTTCCTTCCACAATCAACCCCTCCTTCTCCATTGTCGGAAGAAGGGAGGGAGGAATGTTACACCGGCTCCAATTGCCGGAAGTCTCGCCCTTGTCCTCGGCTCCGGCGGCGGCGGCCACAGCGGCGAGCTCCTCACCGACGAGGATGATTTTTTCTTCCGCCGTTTCGGGGCGAGAGGCGGAGGCGGCCCAGAGGAAGATGCGGCTAGGTTATCGGCCGCGAGATTTAGATCCTCACGGGCCTGGCCGCCAGAAACGTTCTCCGGCGCGTTGACGGTGGCGCGGCTCGGCGATTCGAGGTGCGGATCCATCGTATTGATGATGTCGTCGATGTCCGCGGCGACAAAGTGCTCCTGGGAAGCGCGTGGAGAGTCCATGATTTGGCGGCACGGTGAGGACCTCGAGCTCCCGACGAGAAGTCCGGGAATGGTGCTTGGATCAGTACGGGCTCTGCTCTGCTCTCGCTGGGACTGTGGCTCGGGGGCTATGGCGCTTGAGCTAGAAGGTGAGAAGAGAGCGGAAGGATTGCCGGAGGGCACGAAGAGGGATATTTATAGCCGGAAATCCTTTACGATGCGCGCTAACGGATCTTTAGACCGTTGGATTCTCAACGCGTGTCACTCGCCGGCAAATCCGGGAAATGAATCGACAGGTGATTATTGCTATCTCCTCGTTTCCCGCAAGAATCTGTCAGAGATACGTTTCAGGGTTTCACACTAGAAGCCCAAACGTCCCTGACGTCAGCATGATTTCATCACTGACGTAGGAAGTTCCTTCTCCACGAAGACTCGTGGAAGAAAAAGCCGGATTTCCCGAAATCCGAGTTTCGCGTTAAAGCATGATTTGAAGGAAAAGAAGAATCAAGACGAAGATCCGACATTTCTCGGAAAGAATGCGAATTTGACGAAAGACGGCGAATTGAAGTCTCAATCCTTCTTGGGGGCTACTGTCGGATATATACCAATTAGGGGTATATCAGATGGTGTCCTAAAGTGCCGGATTACCAGGGTGGCCTGAATGGTAATGGATTACGGTCTATTAGACGGCCTAGTAAGATGACGCGCAGAAGCCGGATTCTATAAGAACCCGGACCACGGCCCACGTGGTTTGGCTTGGAGTAGAAGGCGGATTCTTTCCTTCCAAGTTAGAATTTACCGTAGTCTTCTAGGTTTCCTTTTCTGTAAGCCCTAACCCGGCTATTATATAAAGCCGGACGGGAGATAAGAAAGAGAGAGAATAAGCTAGAAGCTAACTCTCCGAGAGGTTGATCCTTATCGAGTAGCTAAACCTAACTCACATTGTACTCTGTATACTTCAGGCTTCAGCCCTGATTTAGTGAGATTGCAGGAGTAGGAACGCTGCCTAGTTGCGACGTACTGAACCTGGGTAAAACCTTGGTGTCATTGTTCGTCATACTACCACGTCCCCCCACATCTCTATCAGTAGTCTTATGGCACCCCCGTCTATGAATTCTATTACGATGTCTCGACAATCGTGTTTGGAGACTTGGCGTGAGGTTCCTTATAACTTTCTTCTGGAGTCCAAGGTTGGTGTTTCAAAGGCGCAATGCACGTCGTCGCCGGGGAGTCCAAGGAGGTGTCTCTCGCGAGGCCTACCAAGTCCCGCCATCTACTTTCCACCTCTTCGGCATCAAGAGTGGATGGTGCGTCGACAAGGGAAGCTCGGTTGGAGACTCTGTCTTCGGAGGTGATTGGCGTCGGTCGAGACGCGGCGATGCTTCTCAGTTTAGGACAGGCTCCCTTGTTTTGTAGTTCTGTTGTCGGTGGTGGTTGTCCTCAGGCTAGCCGAGTGTGGAGTGCGTGCTAGGCTCGTTGTGCAACGAGGTAGTCGTGTTGTACGGGTGGTGTGTGCCTCTTCCTTGAGCATGTAAAACTCTTATTTCCTGTCAATGTAAAGAAACGCAAAGCGTTTGCGTTTTCGCAAAAAAAAGAGGAGGGTAGCGTGATTGGCTGGTAATCAGGTAGCATAGGCTGCGTATTTGTGCAATTCATCTGGATCGGCGACGATGGACATTTGAGCCTCTTTTGGAAGTGAGTCATCGTTGTCCTCGGTGGTTTCAGCTTCAGCAAGCAACTCGTTGCAGTGGATGAAGTAGTGCGTTTCTCCTGCTAAAATAACCTGCGAGCAGATCAAGGTAACTGAGCTGAAATCATGCAACGATGTATACATACTATTGACAGAGGAACATGAGCCACTTACAGGTTCTTGCAGAGCATCGTGGTCTGAACTGTTAAAACATACTTGCAGGAAGATATCTCCTTGATTGAGCTGATCAGAACTGTCGGCTCAGAACAGACAAATCTAACCTGTAGGAAGAAGTCATGGTGGGTACAGTCAATGCACTACTCAACAGGTGGGACACCATGGTGATCAAACCACTTTAAGTGTGAACCATAGCCGCATGGATTATAATTGTACTTCCCTATTTTTCTCTTACCTCTGTATAGCGGGGTTTATCTGCGAGATCACAAACAGTTCCATTTGTGTACAGGTGAACATGATATCTGCAATGGCACCGAAGCAGCAAACATTCAATCAACAAAGTTGTGCTTCCAGATGTAGATGCTTCGCCAAAATCTTTAGTACAATACCTCTTGGAAGTACCTTTCACGCGATCCTTATCAGCAGACTCAGAGGTGTGTTTTTTTTTTGAGAAATCAAAGGTGTGATTTTCATGGTAAGCATCAGTTGCATCAGCACCAAATTCACCTAGAACACACTCTTGAATAACCTTCAACAAAAGATAAACACTTAAAAAAGCTAGTGCTTTGCTCCTAAGGCTGGGCTTGCGCATAGTGTGTCCAAGCTATGGTTTGACAAAAACCGACCTATAATCCTTTTTTTTACATACGCCTCCCACAGGGGAGCCGGTTTAGATCAAAAGTAAAACGCCACACATCAGGTTTTTGAAGCAATCTAGCCAGCATACGAAACAAACCAAACGCAGCCCAACCTGCCGCGCGAGACTACATGTTTTCCACAACCTAACAACAGAACCAAAAGTGCAACCACCGGCAGACTTTCTGCACGAAACAGAAATACATGGTCTTCAACACATTGTACCAACTCCAGTTTTCATTACTGGGGGACCTCCTCAAAACGGCACCAGTCAGACTGACACCTCCGCGTCCTCCTCCTCTTTACTTGTAGCTTGGTTTGATCTCCCAGATGCGATCATCGACGCAGTCTCAAACGCACGCACCACCACGTTCTGGATCTTGTCCGCTCCTTCTAGAAGCATCTTCTTGTCCGACCCCGTTTGCAAACCTGCCTAGTAACAAAGGAAAGCATATATATAACAAACCATCTCGACAGGAGATGACAAAAGTTTCCCTTCTAAACAAGCCCTATTCCTCAGCTTCCACACTGCCCAGCACAACGCAGAAACTCCCACGACATGCAAGTTAGTGAAAGAGGGGAACAGCCTAGCTATCCACTAGAAATAATGCGTAAACCCAGAGGGTCTTGCCCCAACACCCAAGGCTATACTAATAGAGCTCCAAATAAGCTAACAATCGGGCACTCGAAGAATAAGTGGATAATGGACTCATTGGCAAGACAAAACCTACACAAAGGACTCCCCACCCACTTCCTCTTAAGCATATTGTCTTTAGTGGCAATGGCATTATGCCAGATCAACCATAACCATATTTTGATTTTCAAAGGAATTTTGGCTTTCCACAAATGTATAAATGATCTATCAGGCCTAGAAGAACAGATTTTATTGTACAAGGATTTGACCGAGAAAACTCCACTCTTTGTGAATCTCCACTTAGGAATATCTCTTCCAACACCAAGAGCCACAGTAGTGAGAGCACTTCTCAGCTGCTGCACCTAGTTCTGTAAATCTGGAGTACGCCATCTTCTGAAGGAGAAAGCCCACCCAGCATCACACATCTCTCTCACTGTTTTTTCTTGTTGAGTACAAACTTCAAATAGCTGAGGGAAAACAACACAAATAGGGTTGTCTCCAAGCCAAGCATCACCCCAGAAACTAGTATCGTTTCCCCCCACAACACACATCTTTCTCCCCCATAGGTAATACTTTCGGAATTTCATCAAGTCTTTCCACACAGGGGAATCACTTTACCTCACCTTTAGGTTAACCCCCCCCCCTAGATATGTTGTATTTACATCTAACCAAATTTTGCCAGACTCCTTCTTTTTCCAATTTCCACCACCACTTACACATGAGACAAATGTTCTGTGTCCTCAAGTTCTTAATCCCCAATCCTCCTTTGATCCTTGGCCTGCAAATCATCTGCCACTTAACCATGTAATACTTCTTTTTGGCTTCATTCCCATGCCAGAAAAACTTCCTAATTATCTTAGTCATCTTCTCTAGGTTTGTCAGGGGAGGAAAGTACATGGACATAATGTAGATAGCAGTCCCACTCAGGGAAGACTGGATCAAAGTTACTCTCCCACCCAAAGAAGAGTTATTCCCAATCCAACCCTCCAATTTTTTTCTTCATTTTATCAGCCACGCCATCTAACTCTACTACATGTATCCTGGAGCCACTCACAGGGACTCCCAAGTACTTAACAGGCCAATCTCCCATCTGGCATCCAAACATATCGGCATAATCCAACTTTTTGACATCATCCTTGAGAACCATCAGTAATTCACTTTTATCAAAATTAATCTTCAAACCAGACATTGCCTCAAACAAGTATAAAATAAGCTTAAAATGAGTTGCCTGAGACATATCATCTTGAATCAGTAAGATTGTGTCATCACATACTGAAGAATTGCAACCCCATGTTCCATTAGGTGAGGTGCAAGCCCCACAATCAGGCCAGCCTGTTGAATCATTTTGGCAAGATTTTCGGCAGCTAGATTAAACAGGAAGGGCGACAAAGGACCCCCCTGCCTCACACCCCTATGACTTGCAAAACCCTTGCCCCTGACATTATTAATCTTCACACACAAAGTCCCATCCCTCACAATATCACTGATGATTCTCCTCCATCTCGAGTTGAAACCTTTAATGGAAACAATCCTAAGCAAGAATTCCCAGACCACCTTATCATATGCCTTTTCAAAGTCCAACTTCAAGACCACACCCTGTTGCTTTTTCCTCCTAGCTTCATGCACAATCTCATGCAAGGATAACACCCCATCCATAATATTCCTCCCCTTAATAAAATCACTTTGACATTGGGAAACTAGCTTGGGCATAAAAGGTTCTAGCCTACAAGTTACCACCTTAGTTAAAATTTTATAGATCACCTGTAACAAGCAAATGGGTCTATACTTCTGAATGATGTCGGCATCAGGGTTTTTTTTGTAGAAGAATAATCATACCAAAGTTCAACCTATAGAGAGGAAGATTCCCTTCAAACCATGCATGAAATAATTCCATGACTTCTCCCTTAACCAAGGGCCAACAAGCCTGATAGAATTCAACAGGAATTCCATCAGGACCTGGGGCCTTATTACACTCCATAATATCTACACCTTTCTTCACTTCCACTAAAGGGCTGTTCCAAAGCTAGCACATCTTCTTCAGATAATTTCTCTCCTACTTCCCAAACATTCTCATCTAAAGCAATCTCACTCATCTCACCATGCCCAAACAAGCTCCTGTAGTAATCAGTAGCATGGGCCAAAAGGTCCTCAGTCCTATGAACTCCCCCAAGTTCTTTAGGGTATACATGATATTTTACCTCTTCCTTCTATTAGCAATCTTATGGAAATAAGAAGTATTAGAATCTCCTTGGAACAACCACTTCTCAGCTGATCTGGCAAACCAAAATTTCTCCTCTTCCTCCAGAATAACAAGTAATTCGTTTTGAATCTCACCTTTTCTGATATATTCCTCTCCACTCAACATAAATTTTTCTTCAATTTGCTCCAGAGATTACAACTCAACACTCAGATTTTTCTTGTTAGCAATCACATGACCTCTAACATTAGCCCCCCATCCTTTGAGGCTCTGCTTAACTTTCTTAATCTTGTGTTGAATTCTCCCCACATAGTCAGTCACACCCACATAGGAGTTCCAGGCAACAGACACCCTGTCCTGAAACTCTGGGTGGTCTAACCAGGATTTCTCAAATCTAAATTCCTTATTCCTAATTATAGGGATTTCACGAGTGTCCATAATCAAAGGATTATGGTCTGATATGATCGTAGGGATTTTCTTGACCAGAGTGAGAGGGAAGCAAGACTCCCAATCATCATTCATAAGGACTCTATCTAGTTTCTCCAGTTTAGGGTCTATCTGATTATTGGTCCAGGTAAATTGCCCCCCACACATATCCACCTCTATAAGATTAAAAGAGTGAATGATAGAGTTAAATCTGTGAGAAAACCTAGTTACACCTCCTGGTTTATTCTTCTCAGAAGCAAACCTAATGATGTTAAAGTCTCCACCAATCATAGTAGGAAATACTGACACACAAAGCCTCTAACTCATCAAGAAAGGCATCTTTAAACTCATCCTATGCAGCCCCATACACTACAACTAAACCCAAAGTCATAATTAGTTTTTTATCTAAGACTTTTGCATGCACATAATACCTATTGGTAACAGCTGCAATGACATAATATCTAGAGGACTTGATGCCACACAGAATTCCACCAGATCTTCCCACGGAGGGGGACCAATGCCAAGTAAAAGAACCACCAGGATCAAATCTTCTCCAAGTAGAAATGTCCATTTTTTTCCTCATGGTCTCTTGTAGCCCAATGAAGTCAAGATCATTATCTTTTATAAGATCCCTAAGGGAAAAGGCAAAACCCTTCTTCCCCGCCCCTCTACCGTTCATGAAAACACCAATCATAACAATTTACTTGATTTACTTCTAGTCCTAAGACCAACAACTACATCACACCAAGGGTGATTATTGCTGATCCTAGATGGAACCCATGTGCCATAGAGGGACACCCCTTGAGATTGAGAACTAGCCATAGATAGTTTTTTCTTAGCAAGCCTCTTTGATTTTCTAGAAACAACATTAGCAAACCCATCCTCATCATCCCTCACCCTACCTGACTGCATATGATTACCAGTTGTAGGTTCACTAACATTTTCCACCTCCATCTCATTAGACACCACAATCTTATCAGAGTTACAAATAACCTCAACAACCACCCTATCTTTTTGGTTAGCTAAGTTCTCCCTAGTAGACTCAAGATCCCTAAGCATGTGAATAGTCTTTAAAGATAAAGTAGAAGCATCAATACCCATCTCAAGAGCTTTAACAACCATATTATCATCAGACAAAACAGAAAAGGCATTATGGGAGGGAGATTATTTCTTATTACCTTCAATGTTGTCTCTAGCAGCTAGAGGATCCATAGCCTTCTGAAGCACCAGAGTATTAGCTTGGGACCTAATATGAATCATAGCACTGCCTCTAGTGGGCACATGCTGCGCTGGAGTAGGAAGTGCAAGCATAGAGGGCTTGCAGTTCTTGGAGCTCTTCAGATCCAATTCAGGACTAGGAGATAATTCAATAATAACAATCGAAGAGATTCTGACTTGATTGTCACCATCCATTTCTTCAGAGACAATTTCATCATCTGACATGTCAACAGAACTTGCAGTGTCATTAGTTCCAGCAGGGGATTCCTCCACAGGGTTCAAATTTTCCCCCATTGACCTTGTGTAACTGCTTCTTCCACTCTTCCTTCTTATCATTGTTAGTTTGAAGCAGTCTCTTCAAGAACTCCTCATAAGTAAGCTCCAGCTTAGAAGGTTCCTCGGGACCTTCCACCACATCAACAGTAATTCTGGGAGTCTTCAGGTACTCCAAGTATTGATCATAGAAGTCCACTGCTGGTGTGACCCTACCAGTAGTACCAGAGGGGCCCACTCCTAGATGGTTCACAGAGGGAACCATTGCAGAGCCGTATCCAAGTCTGCTAACATTACGAACAAAAGAAGTGTCATCATCACTGTCATAAACTGAATCTATAGATAACTTCCTCTTCCCTTTACCCTTTCCTTCATCCTCAGAACAATTCTTGGCAGCATTCCCTCCAGCACCTGAATTAACATAAGAGGTTCTTGCATCTCGCATGAATCCCCCTTGCACCTGGCCACGAGACTCCTATCCACTAACAACAACATTTCGATCAGAAGCTGTCTTCTGTTTCTTTGGAGTATGATTGAAACCACTACCACCTCCTTCTGGCATGTTCTGGCCAGATTGTTCCACTCCAGCTTGTGTCTTCTCCTTAGTCATTCTTGCAGAAGCAATCTCTCTAGTAAACTCAATATCGTAGAAAGCTCCACCAATGTTAACATTGGGGACCACAAGAGGAACAAGCGATACATCCATGTTGCCTAACAGAACACAGACACGGTCAACGTTGATCAAGCTAAGCCTATCAACTGAAAGGGTCCTGCCAACTAAACTCCCTGCATAGGAGGGGTAGTGGGGAAGTTCCTATTTTCAAGTGGGATACCTCTAACCTGAAACCAGGCCATGTACAACTCAGCCACTGCACCATACCCAAGGAATCCAGTTCTCACTTGCAGAATCACAGAAGGAACATACCTCATATTGATTCTCCTAAAGTGAATCCAGGCATCAATGTCTCTGGAACTTGGGAACCTCATCACAAACCTAGACGCAGTCACCTGCTTTGTGTACCATATCCAAGAACACCTACTGCCAGCCCACTGCGTGAACTCCTCTTCAATTTGTCTAGCTGACACATTCTTGCACTACCTCCACCACTGCTTGATAAATTTCTTTCACATGAGCGGGATTTCTGATATCTAGTATCACAAAGAAACCACCATTAGGGACTGCGGCACCCACGAAGGGGGCTACCAGCTCCCATGGTCTAGGCTCAGAACTAATAAGATTCTCATCATGATTTGCCCCGCACAACCTACAGATCGAATCAATATCAAGAACCTGATTCCTACTCTCTCTGAACTAAACTGAACTGACCGTGCGTTATCCCATCAGGTACCTCATGCTCCAAATCCACTCGACCACGGTTCCCAACTTGCTCAGGAAAATTAACATTGGAAGCATCCACAGAGGAAAAGATAGGAGCGGGATTTCTACGAGGATTTACCTGATTAAAACTCTGAAATCCACGCTCATTCGTAGAACTATCGGAATCAGCATCTCGCATTTCAGATCTGTGCGCAAGTCTATCTCTACTCGTCTCACCTTGCCTCCCCAGAACGCCCGTGGATCGCTCATGAGGAGCAATCACACCCAAGGGATGGTTGATGTTGCCACCACGGAAATTGCGGCCTCCCCTACTGGGTTCACTGCTTCTAGATATGTTACCATTGAAGCCACCACGCACTTCCCGACGCTCATCGCGCCCACGCTGAGGTTAGGCCTCCAGATCTTGCGGGTCCACCCTAAGTGCATGCACCATCCTTGGACGATCGATGTCCCCCGCCGAGTAGCCGCTGTTGGGCCTCCTAGGAGGGAAGTTAGGCCACGCCAGAAAGCGACCAGCCCCCCCTCTCCGCCCATCACGATTGAAGTTGGAGGCCATGCTTTGACTTGGAATAGTAGATCTGGCCACCACTACAAAGGAGCGATGGTCACCTTCCCCTTCCACAACCTGGGTTTAGAAGGCTTGAGGATCGCCGGAGGAATCACCCGGGAGATGAACGTAACCCTAGGTTCCCCCGCAGCTCTCGCTCTGTCCCGGATGTGCTGGAATCTGTTGGAACGCGTAGAGATAAACAAAACTTTTTCCTACGCGGTACTTCCAAGATCTAGGCGAGGTAGAAGGCCACGATGATTACCACTAGACGGGCAGTTGCGGATTATCGATGAAGCGCGTCGGGGCAGTGCAGTCCACGATCCGATCCAGCCGATCCGATCCCGCGAACGTAGAAGTGCTGAACGTACAGCGCCTCTGCCGGTATCCACACGTACGAGGAGGAACTCCGACGGCGGACTGCTAGGTCCGGTGCGACGGCTGGACTGAGTGGGGCTAGGGTTCCCAACGCATGGGAGAGGAGTGACGTGCCCGCTGGGCAACCTGCGCCCCTCTTTATATAGCGAATGGTAATGGGCTTCACAACACTTGTGGCCCATTCCCTCTATGAGTCCGACTCACAAATCAGTCCATTTCCGGTTCGGGTCCAACCCGACCAATACAATTGCTCCCGCTCTTAAGTGTGCGACCCTGCGGGCTCATGGCGACTTAGACACGATTGGAGTCCGACTCTCAATCGATCAGTCGGTAGCGGCTCCTAGCAGAACGTGCCGACTCCCAAGTCCCATTGAGTCATGACGACATACCTTTTCAATGTGATATTCATCTTAGTCTCTTTTGCCTCACGATATACCTTGTCGAACTATAGGCGATTTATCGTCATCCCTTAAATAGTTCGACTCTCTTCTCGATCCGTGATATTTGATTCATCTGACTAACTCTTAGTCAATAGACACAGTTAACACTTAACTGAGTCGTGCATGGCCATGCTTCCTGAATCATATCACTCGAGAGGGCCCAGAGAATATCTCTCCATTCGGAGGGGCAAAATCCCATCTTGATTATCCACATCACGCAGCTTGCTTCTCATTCGACCCAAACTCTGCCTTTATAGCTTCCTTGTCACAAAGCAGCGTTTAACAGAACCTAAGTCGGTGATCCACAACTCGGATTGTGCGACAACCTCAGGTCTAAGGATTACATTGACTGAGACATGTAAATGACGACTTGCTCGTTGCATCTCAATGTGGGTCAGTCCGACTTGCTAAACTCTTTAGCCAAGTCCGTGAACGTTGGAATGGAATCACCATGCCCATGACAAGTGGAACCGTGTCATCAGCCAACACTCACATTAGTCTAGGGTGTGTGTCCAACACAACCTTAACGACCAAGGAAAATTAGTATGAACAACATGAATACACAGTTCCACAATCGAATCACATATTCAATGACATATATCAGATGTTCAAACCAAAGGACAACTTAATAACTTTATGAATACATTGGGAATTACATCATACATGATTGCCTCTAGGGCATATTCCCAACAGAATCTAGATCTAACCGAATGAGCCGAGGGGGGTGTGCGCACGGGGGAGGTATCTGTATGGTTATTTTGCACACAACCCCCCTCCCAATTCCCCCTCTTCGACAAAAACCTCTGACCGCGTCAATGGCGGCCCACCACCTGACGTGTCCCTCTCCCCACTTCCAACGAGCGGGTCCATTGGCTTATCCGCAGAGAAAAGTCCTCTGGGTTCGAGCGACCACCGTGTATTCTGAGGAGACCATGGTAACCGAGCTCGCTCCCTCTGTGAAAACCACTTGAACCCCATCGTCGCTGAGAAATGGGGAAAATCAACCACCGTCCCCACCCGGCGACAAAATCATGCTCGGCCTGACGGATATCGATAACAATCCCCTCCTTATCCATCAACACCAGGCGCTTCTCCTCGCACCGGAGCAGGACACCGCCAGATCACCGTGAACCCGGGGACTCCTTAGACGAGAACTTCGCATCCCACCGGAGCGACACCGGAGACGCTGGGGAACGCTCCCCTACACAGGGGTTAGGCTCTCTCTCGCCGATGATAGCCTGAAACGACCGCAAACTGACCACCGCGCTAGCCGAAAAGGAAAACTCCTCCGATAGATCGATCCAATCGAGGATAACCTCATCCTCGTCGAGGAGGATAATCCTCGACCGATCCCATCGGAGAACTACCTGACCCCGCTTGAGCTTCGCTGGCGATGTCGGTGGCCGCCGGGAGAAGGAGGATTTCCAACGCGCCACCTCCCACTTCGCCTGCGCCGCCGTCCGCGTCGCCTCTCTAACCGCCTCTCTAAGCGTCTCTGCCACTGCCATCCCTACATCCTCAGCGATCAACCTACATTAGTTGTCATCAGAACATGCACACACGTACTAGTAATCAATCAACCGACCTATAATCCTATATATACAGATACCTATAATCCCTACATCCTCCGTTACCTACATTAGTGTGCCGCGTCACTCCGTACTTTCACAAGGTAGCAGTCAAAGAGCGATGACTAAAGCGGACGAGAGCTCCCCCGATTCTCCGGGCGAGTCACTCGCGACGTCGTATGTCACTCCGGCCCGCGGCACCTACTATAGAGATGGTGGCCGTCTGCGCAAGGAGAGTTCCAGATCCACTCCGCAAGGAGGTAGGTTCTGGGCTCTCTCATCGGAAAGCTCGGGGGAGGAAGACACATAAGACAAGGAGATTGCGGAGATGCTGAACGGCGGTGAGACTGAGATCTCTGGATCGCCTGATATGCGAGCGTGGTTTCATACACCAACGCCATCGCCAACTAGGGATCTGGACAAGAGATCTCGCCGTCGTGAAGAAAAACGGAGGCTACAGGGCCGATGGGCCTACCTAAGGTTCCAAGAGACCATATCGTGACGATTAGTCCGTGTCGGGTTAGTGCAACATCAAATATCACGGAAGCGATCGCGGTGGGGATCCGTCTTTCTCACAGACGCCACCGTATAGGGTTTCAGTGGTTCTTTCTTGCGCTGTCGGGATCCATGGCAGGGCGTGGGAGAGGTTTTGCTGGAGGTGATCAGGGTGGCTTTGCTGGAGGCGATCGGGGTGGTACAGGTCGCGGTGGACGGAGTGGGAACTTCAACAACTTCCATGTCGGTGGGTCTAGCGGCACGACTAGCCGGGATGATCACCAGAGGCAAGGGGGGTTAAGCGCAACCAGGCGTTCGGCCAGAGTAACAATCGTTCTGGGTATAATAGAGGTAATGCTCTAGGAGGATTCAACGAGAATCGAGCGGGTGTCCAGGCAGGGAGTGGGTCTGGCCAAAACTGGGATCGTGGTGGATCCGGTGCTTACAACAACGGCGCCGGGCACAACCAGGAAGCTCGCGGCGGGTTCGCGGGCGGCAATGGCCAGTACAATCGAGGTGGATCCAATGGTGGTGCTAGCCGAAACTTTGATCCACCGCATGGAGGGTTTAATGTTGGGTCTGGTTTCCCCAATGGCGGGAACCGATTCAACTCCAGGACTCCACCTAGGTTTAACAACAAAGGTGGCATTGGCAGAGGCCGCAGTAGAGGACCTGGCCGGAATTTTGTCAGTCCAGCCACAGTCACGCAAGCTGCTGTGTCACAGCAAAGATCAGCCGATGAGGGTGTCTCTAAGGGTCTGTTTGTTTGGGCTGCTGCTGTTGAGAAGCAGCTGTAGCTGGTGGGCTATTAGAAATCAGCTGTAGGAAGCAACTGTTGCTGTCGATGGCCGCTGCTGCTGATTTGAAGGATGAAATGTCTAGAATGCCCTTAAACATTGAAGAAGTTGTATAAATGCTGATTCGAAGCGAATTAGCTAATTTTGACCATTTTTTAACATCGTTGCCATGCTTAAGGGTTAAATTATATCAAAAAAAATTTGGCTAAAATAATTGTAAAAAAATAATTATTTTTTTGCTTTTGGCTTATGGCTTTTGGCTTTTGGCTTATAGCTTTTATCTTGTAAGTCGAGATTTTCTCGACGGTTCTATTACAAGGCTTCTCCATGTTATGTGAAACAAAAAAAAATTACAACACGAAAGTATTGGAAAATGGCGAGATCGATCTATTCGATAGAGGAAATTTTAAACGGACAGGCGAGTACGATAAATTTGGCAAAACTATTCTAAAAATGGTGTGAAATTCAGTTCTAAATTAAGAAGTTACAGTCCATGAAACTCGAAACCGATCACGGGAATGGAAATTACTCGTCGGCGCGCACATATTTTGTGTACAAATTATTTCGAATCAAAATATGTTTATGTGAGTATGTGACAGGAATTGCTTTGCATACCATCCTTCCTGCCCGATTCCATAGACCTTCCTCATCCATCGGTCTAGCGATCTAGCTTGATTAAGTTCGATGGCTTTCCGTTTCGGTCGTACAACTATCTGACATAATTCGCATAGCATCAGTCTCTTTTGACCTATACACACCATGCACACGCGAAGGAAACTACATTGGTCCAGCTCATGTGCGCATGCGAAAGCAAAAAATATACCGGTGCACCTCACGCATGCGAACGGAAAGGCTGGTTCCAGCTCACGGTGGCAGTGTGCTCGTAATTTGGAGCAACGGAGTGGGTAGTAACCAATAACGCTTCGCTACTTGAGTTGAAATCTGCGGGAAGCTGCTCATGCCCTGCTTCCGCTTATTCGCTCGATTCCAGTGTATTCTCGGACAACGCTTTTGGGCAGTGCTTTTCTATTTGAGTCTATTTGTTTGGGCTTCCGCTTTTCAACCCCAAAAGCAGAAGTAGAAGCCCAAACAAACAGGGCCTAAAGCGGCTGTGGCGCTTATTCCAGTGGCACAACAATTGATTGCAAAGGATGCTGCACCAGTCTCGGTTGAGAGTGCCGATGATGGGGAAAAAATGAAAAAACAAGAAACCAAGTGTTACCGTTGCGGTTTCACTGGACACGTACTGGCTGACTGTGAGGTTCCTCTCTGTGATTGTTGTGAGAGTGTGGATCACTTGTCTGAGGAGTGTCCGTTGCTAGATGCTCCAAAGCCCCAGGTGATGATATATGGACATTACCACGACGACTTAACATTCTTTGGCCAAAAACTGAGAATACCAGACTTGCTATGGTAACAGTCACATGGGGTACATTGTCTATACCTCAGATTGCGAGGAATTTGCAGCGAGTGGTCCCTGTTGATGAGTACAATTTGGGATATTTTACAGGTTGGTCAGAATGTGTACAAGGTGATGTTCCCTTCAAAAGCAGAGTTAGATAGGCTAAAATTGTTTGGTGGATTTAGAGTTCCAAATAGCGTTTGCGAGCTGAAAGTGGATGCTTGGTATGGTCGTACAGAGCCAATGTGGATGTTACCGCATGTGTGGGTTCGAATGGAAGGTATCCCAGAGCGTCACACTGGCGATTTTCTTGCTCTATGGGGTCTTGGTACGTTATTTGGAAAAACTGGAAAAGTTGATATGGCATATACGAGGAAACATAAGTACTTACATATTCTTATCGGGGTGTGTGGATCATACTAAAATTCCAAACGACCTACCGCTATGGATCAAAGATGGTTTTTACCAAATCAAGTTTGTGGTAGAACCAACCCCGGTGGAAGATGAGGGTGAGATGGATGTGGACTTTAGTAATGATCGTGATGAGGACAAGCGTGATGATAATGATGAGTTGCCTAAAGAGAAAGAGGGGGATGGCAAAGCCTCGGATGCTAAAGTGGAAAAGCCGTGTGTGACGAGTAAACATGATGGTGCTACTCGTGAGACACAGGATTCGACTCCCATTCTCAATAAAACATCAGGAGTTGTTTTCTCCCCACGGGTGTTGAAATCGTTTCAGAGGGTGTCCAATTCTACACCTAATGATGTGATGGTTACTAAGCAAAGGTGCATTGATGATTAGCTTAGGAGTGTTGATCGGATTCTACGAGAGGAGAGAAAATTATTTTGAATGGCTGCGAAAACACCTGTTGTGGGTACTTTTTTCAATTCGGGGAATAAAATTATGGGTACTAATGAGTGCTCTCTGTTCCCGAACGCTTCTGCTTCTTTGGATTCTGTTGCTAACATGGAGAGGGACATGGTTGATAGTGTTCATGCTCCTGCTAAGATCCGAGAGGTAAAATCTGTGTGTTGCACTTCTTTTTTACCCTTTGTGGGTTTATTGCTTTTCTCAACCATGTCTATTGATAAACCGTGGTTGAAGAATGATGATCAGCAATTATATTTGCAGGGTACTCGGTCAGTCCAGATGGCTACAGTTGGGGAAAAAAACAAGGCCGAGGTGAAGCCCTTGTTAGCTGCCGAGGTCGGGTTTGAGAGGGGGGTTACGTCAGTCCATTCAGAACTTCACGCGTCGCTCGCTGGAGATGTGGGTTCCGCCGCGGCAGCAATTTCGCTGCCGGGCAGCGTGAACACGCCTGTTTTGGGTGGTTCCGCACCTGCTCCTCTGCCGGATGATGTTGATCCTGCCGCGGCAGCAATTGCGCTGCCGGGCAGCGAAAATTTAACAGTTTCGGCTGGTTTTGCATCCATTCCTCTGCCGGCTAAGTTGGTTCCCGTTGATGATGTACTCGAGCCAACTCTGTCTATTGCGGATACAGTTCCGTGTGGGATTATGGCGTCTGAGAATTTAGTTGTTGATCACAAACATGTTGAAGAGGTGCGGATTGCAGGTGCAGATGATAATGATCATTCTGTTCCGTATGAGGTACCTAATCCGGTTATGCATGTTAATGACCTGTGTAATTCCATAGGTGATTATCATACTCATTCACCCCTAAAGGAGTTGACTCCTATTAACTTTTTGCAGAGGAAACTCGATGGGGTGGACGTGGAGGACAAAGAGGTTATTGCCTACGGTGGCATTGCGTCACCTTATTCAGCGGGTATTCGTTCTAGTGAATATACCTGCAATGGAGCGTGCCATGATGATGGCACAGCGCCGTGATGACGAACAAGCAACAGGTACCTCTAAATGTTTTTCAAATACTTTTGTTGGTTTGAATGATGACATAATTTTAGAGAGAGCGGCACGGTTAGGAGTATCGTTAGGAACCACCAGTTGTGACGAGGCTCGGTCCGTTTCACTTATTAAAAGTATTGAGAAAACTAGAAACATTACATTCCTGCAAAAAAACAATTGATGAGTCTGAGAGGGCTGAACAGAGTACTTCTATAATCAACAAGGCATCCAATTTGACGGAAGTTCTTGCTAACGAAAGGGAGGATATTGCTTTCCCGGATACTTTGATCCCGGAACCTCATCTAGTAGATACTAAATCCAAGGGGAAGAAGAATAAAAGCATTGGCTTATCTGTGAAGAGAAAAAGTGCTAGAATAGAAAAATTAAAAAGTATCTCAAAATGAAAGGTATGATCTGGAATAGCGATGGGTTTGGGGATCCTGCTAAGCATTTGTTTCTGAAGGAAACTAGTTTAGAGAAGAAATTAGATTTTGTGGCTATTATTGAAACAGGGCGATCGGATTTTGCATCCCATTTTTTTAGCACATAGAGCTAGTGGTCTCGATTATATATGGTATTGTCTACCACCTCATGGAAGATGGGGGGGATTTTGGTTGGTTTTAATAGTCAGATAATTTTGGTTCAATATTATTCATAGGCAAGAAGAAAAAAACAATGATAATTTTAATGCTCGTTGGTCCTTTATTTTCAACGCTATTATTGAGAGTCTTGATCTCAAGGAATTGGAGCTCTCAGGTAGACAATTTACGTGGGTAGGTAGGAGGCCGACACCAACTCTTGAAAAGTTGGATCGATTTCTTGCAAGTGTTGATTGGGAACAAAAATTTCCTCTTGTTTCTGTACATGCACTGTCTAGAGCAGGGTCTAATCAAACTCCTCTTGTCATTAACTCAGGAGAGAGTGCTCATGTTGGTAATGAGGCAAGATTCTCTTTTGAATTGGCATGGTTGAAAAGAGAGGGGTTCGTGGAGATGGTTTCTAAAGAATGGAGTAATACTTTGGGAGGGTCATCACCTATTGAAAGGTGGCAAAATAGAATTCGTCATTTAAGACAATTTTTGAGAGGATGGGCGAAGAATATTAGTGGTGAATATAAAAGTTTGAAAGAAAAATTGATGTTGTTAATTGAGGAACTAGATATTAAGGCCGAGTCTGTTGTTTTATCGTCGGAGGAGAGGAAAGCCAAGAGAGATGCTGATGAGTGTCTGGCTAAACTCCGTCAGGAAGAAGAATCTAAGTGGGCGCAACGGGCTAAAGTTAAGCACGTTCAGGAAGGGGGGAGTAACACGAGGTATTTTCATTTGATTTCTAATGGTAAGCATAGGAAAAAAAGAATTTTTCAGCTGGACCAAGATGAGGGAACTATTGTAGGGGAGAATAATTTGAAGGTGTTCATTTCTGAGTTGGGGCTCCAGATCGTAATTCTTTTAGTATGGTTGAAACATTTAATTGGGATTTGCCCCAAGTTTCACTGCGAGAAAATGTGGCTTTGACATCAAATTTTACTGAAAAGGAGGTGTCAGAGGCAATTTTTCAGATGGAACATAATAAGGCTCCCGGTCCTGATGGTTTTCCTGCTGAGTTTTATCAGACTTTTTGGGAAGTCATCAAGATTGACTTGATGGCCTTGTTCACACAATTACAAAATGGTGAGTTACCCCTTTTTAAGTTGAACTTTGGGGTAATTACTCTTGCCTAAAAAGGAGGATGTGAGTCGAATTGAACAATACAGGCCGATTTGTTTACTTAATGTGAGTTTTAATTTTTTTACCAAAGTGGGGATGAATCGTGTTTCGTCTATTGCTCACAAAGTGATAAGGACCACTCAATCTGCTTTTATCCCGGGGCGTAACATTTTAGAAGGGGTAGTTATCCTTCATGATACAAATCATGAGTTGAAAACTAAGAAGTTAGATGTGTCATTTTCAAAATTGATTTTGAAAAGGCATATGATAAAGTGAAATGAGGTTTCTTGCAGCAGGCTCTTAGGATGAAGAGTTCTGATCCAAAATGGTGTGAGTGGGTTAGTCAATTTATTCAAGGAGGGAGTGTGGGGGTCCGAGTGAACGATGACATTGGTCACTATTTTCAAACACTCAAGGAACTTCGTCAAGGGGATCCGTTTTCGCCAATTTTGTTTAATATTGTGGCAGACATGTTGGCTATCCTCATAGCACGAGCCAGAGATGATGGACATGTAGGATCTTTGATACCTCATTTGGTGGATGGGGGAATTTCTATCTTGCAATATGCAGATGATACAATTTTGTTTCTAGAAGATGGTCTAGATAAGGCATTTAATATGAAATTAATTCTAGCTCTCTTTGAACAATTGTCGGTGTTAAAAATTAATTTTCATAAGAGTGAACTATATTGCTTTGGGAAAGCTGCTGAGAGGGAGGATGAATACATGTCTTTATTCGGTTGCGAGATTGGGTCCTTGCCATTTAAATACCTTGGTATACCAATTCATTATCGTAAACTCCTGAATAAAGAATGGAAACCGGTGGAAGATCGTTTTGAGAATAAGTTAGGGTCATGGGACGGGAAGATCCTTTCGTACGGGGATAGACTGGTTCTTATTAACTCAGTCCTGACTAGCATACCTATGTTTTTATTATCCTTGTTTCCAATACCCGTTGGGGTTTGAAAGCGGTTAGATTTCTTTTGTAGTAGATTCTTTTGGCAAAGTGACCTACACAAAAGGAAATATCGCCTTTCTAAGTGGAATATTGTTTGCAGACCTAAGGACCAAAGAGGTTTAGGCATTGAGGTGCTTGAGGTTAAGAACAAAAGTTTACTGTCCAAATGGCTTTTTAAATTATTGCATGAAAAAGGAGTTTGGCAGGAACTACTTTGTAACAAATATTTGTTTGACAAATCTTTTTCTCAAGTGGTGGTAAAACCAACGGATTCTCCTTTTTGGAAGGGGCTTATGTCCGTGAAAAAGATTTCTTCCCAAGAGGGTTTTTAAAGATAGGTAATGGCCTATCAACTCGGTGTTGGGAAGATACTTGGCTAGGGAATGCTTCTTTGGCTAATCAATACCCCGGGCTTTACAATATTGTGAGGAATAAAAATGTGTTAGTGTCAGATGTGTTGTCACATACTCCTCTAAATATTCAATTTCGTAGAAATTTGGTCGGAGAGAGGTGGGATGCGTGGCTACGTTTAGTACGTAGAATGATGGGAATTCATCTAAACAATGATGAGGATGACTTTGTTTGGGGTCTTTCCGTTTCCGGTAGCTTTTCTGTTAAGTCCACGTATCTGGATTATATGCATGGCAATACTACCTATCTACATAAATACCTGTGGAAATTGAAAGTTCCACTAAAAATTAAAGTGTTTATGTGGTTTATGCAGCGCAAAGTGATCTTAACTAAGGACAATTTAATTAAGAGAAACTGGGTTGGGTTTAAAAATTGCATGTTTTGTGATAGTGATGAGTCAGCGGATCACTTGTTTATACATTGTAATTTCGCTAAGCATATTTGGAGGTTGCTTCATTTTACGTTTAGCATAGCTCAACCAGTTAGTATTGATCACATGTTTGGGAATTGGCTTGATGGGATAGATAACAAAACTAAAGATCGAATTCAAATTGGAACTTGTGCTTTTGTGTGGGCTCTTTGGAATTGTAGAAACGATGTTGTTTTTAACAAATCAAGAGGTGCTCACTTTTTGCAGGTTACTCACCAGGCCACATATTGGATTCACATATGGTCCTTCCTTCTGCCGTTGGAGCACCGGATTCTTATGGATTCTGGATGTACTCACTTGATGACGGTCGTTCAGGCTATCTACAGCCAGGGTGGTTGGCTGCACACTAGAATGATTCAATGAGTTATTTACTGATTTTGATACAATTCTTGTGCTTGATCTTGGTGTCTATTTTGGATGATGCGTGAGTTGTAAAACTTTGGATTGTACTTTTTATTCTTTTAATATATATATATCTCTACTACATAATAACTGCTAACGACCGTACGGGTACGTCGGGTACGTCGGGTAGGTCGTAGCGATCCTATCAGTTGCGATCAAATAAAAAAGCCCACAGTAGCGATGGATCAAATAAAAAAGCCCACAGGTAGGCCCACAGGTAACGCTGATCGCTTGTCTGGGCCAAGCACACAGGTAGCGTGAGTTTACAACATGGTACGTGTCCGTATCGTACCCGAATATAGTACATGGTATGTCTCCTACCGGCTACCGGCTCGGATCGATTTGGCACCTATAAACATGGGAGGGTCTTCCAATTGTATCAACACGCCCGCTTTGTTGCCGTTCACCTGATTTCACAAAAAATCCGGCCACCAGTGATCCACGGAAGGTACGCTTTCAATTGCTTGATTCACTGTTACCTCATCGTAATCACCTCGTGACACCGATGCAACTCCAGAAAATCCTGTAAATTAAGAAGGCATCAATATTTCGTTACACCACAAGTCGTAAGCACAAATAGATAAATATTTCGATACTGTATGTGCAATTTCCTCTAAAGCGAAGCCCGGTAAATATCAATCACAGCACGCACCATCAACCGAGAAAGAATGCACGGCCCAAGACGCAGAAACGAAACGGAATCCGGCAACGCGAAGACCCACGGCAGGACAGGGGCGGGGCGGGGGTGCCCTTTGCGGCTGGGGTCAGTGCCACGCGCAGGGCGCGAACAGCGACCGCGAGTTATCCGCCTCCTCATCGCCTCCCTCCGGCCGGGCGCGCCCAGGAAATCCCTGGGGGCCAATCGCAGCGCCGGAACCCCCGATCGCGATCCGCTTTTCTCCCCCGAACCCGTGCCCCCACCCCCCATGGACCCCGCACACTCCCCGTCACCGCCAACGTGTGCCGGCTTCCGCCCGGATGCCCCGGAGCACCCCGCAGCCGCTTGCTTGTCAGCCACCTCCCTCCTCCTCCCCCTTGGCGCTGCACAAGAAACCTATACATTCCCGAGCTCCCACACTCTCCAGCTCGCTCCTTGCCTCCCCTGTTTTTAGCGGGAACCACAACACACGCGAGCCAAGAACAGAGCCACCCTCACCAGCAGAGAGAAGAGAGGTGTTGGACACCGATGCAACTCCAGAAAATCCTGTAAATTAAGAAGGCATCAATATTTCGTTACACCACAAGTCGTAAGCACAAAACCTGGTAAATTCGCAAATAGTACAATCAATATTTCGATACTGTATGAAACAAACGAGACAGATACATGTCATATCTTATTAACATATCTGATCTTCAATTAAATTAAGAAGGCATCAAGTTCAAACAATCGGATAAACTGGGCATTATGTTGCCAGATTTCCAAACGTTGGTACATAGGCTTCCACGGTTAAACTTCAAACGATCAAACCAACAAATTTTGGAAGCTAGGCCAACCTACTATTTAAAAAACTGGTTCTGAACAATTGTTGCACAAAAAATTAGCTAACAAGGAAGATGGATAGTATTTATTGTTTACTCGATACACGGTGCACAACTCAATACTTCATTTTGGTTTCTACCAGATGCATTTCCATCATCGTAGTAGTTCTGGTTAGTTTCATGTAGTCCTTTAAGTTGCTTTTAGTAGTTTGGAAAAATAAACATGAAGTGAATTGGCTGGCGAAAGTTTAAACTACTCATGTTGCTTACCGTACTGTATAATTTTTGTGGTGCTGCTATAGGGGATGCAGCCCAACCAGCTTTGTCTTCTCTCCCAACAGTGCAGCGTCGTGTATCTCTTTTGCTTTCATGCACAGTGCTCGAACATGTATATTTACACAAGATAGTCATAAGCAGAAAACCTGGTAAATTCGAGAATACTGCAGCACAAATATAATTCCTCAAATGACTATTGTTGTGTTGTTGTGTTGTGACTGCAGATTATGGAAAACAACTTTGAAACAGTCATTGTTGAGGAATTTGATAAACGGCCAGCAAAAAAAGCAAAATGTTCGGAATCAGGAGGTTTGGATGATCCATTGCCTTCACCTACCATCTCAACATCATCCCTGGTCAAAATGGCAGATCAAAGGAAACCAATTGTAAATATTGCAGAAGATAAAAATCAAGCAAGACGTGAACGTGATAGAGCTCGGCGAAATAGTTTGACGACCGAGCAAAGAGAGGAGATTAATGCACGTAGAAGATCAAGCAGAGATAATCTAGCAAGACGTGAACGTGAAAGAGCTCAACGAAATACTTTGACGGCTGAGCAAAGGGAGGAGATTAACGCGCTTAGAAGAGCAGCCCCGCGACGTACCATAACTAAAGAGGACATGGCGACAATGCAGGCTCGACGCAGGGCAAAAGCTGCGACTAGGAGGAACACCCCGTGCGCTGAATCCATCGCGATGCCGTGCCCAAATGCAGCAACTTTGCCAACGTGCCCAACTGCAACAAAATTTCCAACGAGCACGCTGGAGTACATCACAAGGACCGACGGTAACACATCGATATTTAAAACTTATTTATGGCAGGGTGCATTGTACTTAACAGTCAAGAATGTTGTAGGCGACATGGAGGCCTTCTTCAATGGTATCATGGACGATAATACCATACCCAACGACCTAACAGACGAGGAGTGCTACATGCATGACCTCGAAGGTACAAATGCCAACCTTTCAATCAACATTGTCTATTACAAGTAAATATGAACATAATGATGTGACATCATATGCATGTAGGTTCCGACGCTGATAACATGGACCTTGATCCACGGATAGACACATCTGGCGAGGCTGCTATCGATCCTTTTGACTATGTGTACTCGAACCTCCCAGATAGCACTCACATACTAGAAGAAGTCCCTGACTGCAACCACTGTCATGCCAAGAAATTTGAGAATGAGACCCCCGGTTTCTGTTGTCGAAACGGACAGATCGAGCTAGCTGAAACAGTGCCTATCCCGGAGCTGATGAGGCTATGGTCTAGCATGGATGCGGATTGTCGACATTTTCGGGAGAGCATACGATTCTTCAATGGCCACTTCTCGTTTACAACCCTTGGCGTCAATCTCGACAATGATTGCACGAACATGAGGTCCGGAGTCTACACATTCCGAGCACAAGGCTCCTTGTACCACAAGTTGCATTCGTTCGGTCCAGGATCTCGCCCGGAACATCTACAACTCTACTTCTACGACGACGATCCCAGCCTGATCCATCGCAAGGATGCCACGAAGGAACTAGACCAAGAGGTCGTTCGTAAGGTTGTGAACATAATGAGAGCAAACCCTTACTCCCATCAGTTTAGGAGTTTGGGCGCCCATAAGGATAACCTTGAGGACTACCGTATAGAACTGAACACCGACAAAAAGCTAGACCAACGGAGATATAACACACCAGCATCGTCTGAGGTGGCTGCGATCTGGGTCGAGGGCAGCAACCCAGAAAACAGGTTCAAGCGCAGCATTATACTCTATGGTAACAATAATGAGAGACACAGTATACAAGCCACCCAAGGATGCTATGACCCGCTCTCGTATCCCCTCTTCTTTCCGAAGGGGGAACTCGGTTGGCATCCAAATATTCCTAAACGTAATAAACCTTGGAACCTTGCACAGCTACCAAGAGCAGACCGTGACAACGATCCAGGTTGGGATACTTGCAATACTTTTTTCTACTTGCGGTACTTATATCTTCTTTTCTAAACTCACTTATGTTTCATAATGTTATTCTTTTTATTGTCCTTCACGCAGAGGGAGGTGGAAATTTATGTGTCTCCGTCAGGGACTACTACTGTTATCGTCTACAAACACGTCCTTCCATATTCAACCCCATACTACATGGAGGGAGACTGTTACAGCAGTGGGCAGTGGACATGTACATAAAGACCGAGGGCTGCAGGTTGAATTGGTTTAGAAAGCACCAGCCGGAGATACGCGCTGATCTATATAAAGGCATTGTCGATAGCATTACGGCTGGAGAGACTCGAGCAAGCGCTATTGGAACAAGGATTGTTCTACCCTGGAATTTCCAAGGGTGCTTCCGAGACATGAAGCGGAGGCATATGGATGCCATGGCATTGGTGCAGACATACGGCAAGCCTGACATATTCTTGACAATGACATGCAACCCAAACTGGGAGGAGATACAAGATGCCTTGCTTCCAGGGCAAACACCGCAAGACCGGCCAGATATTGTGGCCCGAGTGTTTAAGGCCAAACTCGACAAGATGAAGGAGATGTTGACCAAGAAGAACATCCTAGGCGTTGTGAAGGCGTACGTCTATGTGGTCGAGTTCCAGAAAAGGGGCCTACCGCATGCCCATTTCCTATTGATAATGGATTCCAATTATAAGCTCGTTGTGCCAGAACAGTATGACCACCTCATATCCGCTGAGCTCCCGGACAAAGATAAATACCCAGAGCTATACGCCATGGTCGTCAAACATATGATGCACGGCCCATGCGGTGTCCTAAAGCGAGACAACGTGTGCATGCAGGATGGGTCATGCAAGTGTAGGTACCCACGGGCGTTCAACGAGACCACTATACAGGGAAAGGACTCATACCCCATTTATCGGAGACGGAAGGATGGCCGCTCGGCGAAGGTCCGCCGTGCCATGCTCGACAATAGATGGGTTGTTCCTTACAACCCTTTCCTATTGCGCATGTTCAACTGCCACATCAATGTGGAAGTGTGCTCGAGCATAAAGGCTGTCAAGTACCTATATAAGTACATATACAAGGGAAACGATCAAACTTCATTCAATATCGACAAGCCTGACGCCGATGGTAACATTGACGAGATCAAGAGATTGATGCAAGGTGGATTACTCCACCCGAAGCCATGTGGAGGATATTTGGCTTCAAACTATGTGAGTGCCACCCGTCTGTACTACAGCTGCCTCTTCATCTTCCAAATATGCAAAGAGTCACGTTCAAAGAGGGAGACAACTTGAACGATGTTGCTGCCCAAGAGCACAGATCCATGCTAACCGAGTATTTCATGGCTAACCAAAAGCACGAGTGGGCTCGAGATATTCTCTATAGGGACTTTCCAGGAAGGTTCACATGGCAGCAATCAAAGTACTGGAAGGAAAGGAAAAGGGATCACCAAGTAGGCCGAATCGTGACGGCCAATCCCGCCGAGGGAGAGCGGTACTTTCTTAGAGTGCTTCTAAACCACGTACCAGGATCGACGTCCTTTGAAGACCTAAGAACCGTTGATGGTGTGCTATGTGATACCTTCCGTGAAGCCGCGGAGAGAGGGGTCTAATCGAGGCCGACAACACGCTCGACGAGTGTCTTACTGAGTCGGAGCAGTTCGCCATGCCAGCCTCACTTAGGAGGCTCTTTGCAACGATCTTGGTATTCTGTGAACCTAGCGATGTGCGTGGTCTTTGGGATCGACACCTTGAGGCGATGTCAGACGACTATCGGCGAAACAACACGTGTCAAAAAGCGGTGGAACAAATGGTGTTGCTTGATATCAGGGGCATGCTACAATCCATGGGTAAAGACATAAAATCATTCCCTCTTCCGCACATTGACGAGACGTATGATAACACTGGAGGCGAGTTTTAGGGAGGTAATTGAAGAAACCAACATCAAGGTTGACGAGGAAGACGCTTCTTTGGCAGACTTATTAAACCGAGCAGAGGCTAGCCTACAACGAGATACTAAAGGCTGTTGATGACGAAAAAGGAGGTGTATTCTTCGTCGATGGTCCGGGAGGCACTGGGAAGACATACCTTTACCGGGCACTGCTCGCAAGGGTTCGTGGACAGGGGGATATCGCAGTGGCTACAGCGACATCAGGTGTCGCAGCTTCAATCATGCCTGGAGGCAGGACAGCCCACTCAAGGTTCAAAATCCCCACTAAACCTTGAAGAAGGGGCATCATGTAGCTTCACTAAGCAGAGTGGGACTGCCAAGCTATTGGAGAAAGCTAAACTCATACTATGGGACGAAGCCACCATGACGAAACGACAGGCGGTAGAGGCATTGGACAAAAGCATGCGCGACATCATGAAAAGCCCGGACAAACCTTTCATGGGCAATATTGACAAACCTTTTGGGGGCAAGACCGTCGTGTTCGGTGGAGACTTCAGGCAGGTGCTTCCGGTAGTGAGGAAAGGGTCACGAGGTCAGATAATCGATGCGAGTCTACGGAGTTCGAAACTATGGAAGGGCATGCGCAAACTAAGGCTCGTAAAGAACATGAGGGCGCAAAACGACCAGTGGTTCGCGGATTACTTGTTGAGGATAGGTAACGGCACCGAGGAAACTGATGACGAAGGAAACATCCAGCTTCCAGAAGATATTTGTGTGCCATCTACAGGCGACGCGTCTGACATAGAGAAGCTGATTGACCATGTGTTTCCTGCCCTAGACCAAAACATGGAAAATCCAGATTACATGACCTCCCGAGCAATTCTCTCCACAAAGAACGACAACGTCGATGGAATAAACATGCGCATGATAGAGCGTTTTCAGGGCGACGAGGTCATCTACCATAGCTTCGATAGTGCGGAGGACGATCCGCATGGCTACTATACTCAAGAGTTTCTCAACTCACTGACTCCTACTGGGATGCCCCCGCACGCGCTTAAACTGAAGATGAACTGCCCTATTATATTGCTGAGGAACATTGACCCAGCTAATGGGTTGTGTAACGGCACAAGGCTTGTCATCCGTGGGTTCCAGAGGAACGCAATCGATGCGGAGATCGTGGTGGGACAGCATGCTGGGCAGAGGGTGTTTCTCCCTAGGATACCTTTATGTCCGTCCGACAGTGACATATTCCCGTTCAGGTTCACGAGAAAACAGTTCCCGATCAGGCTTAGCTTTGCTATGACGATCAACAAGGCGCAAGGACAAACCATACCAATTGTAGGCGTGTACCTACCAGAACCGGTATTCTCTCACGGACAGTTGTACGTCGCGTTGTCCAGAGCCACCGCGAAAAGGAACATCAAGATCCTCGCCATCAAGGTCAATGGAAAGGAAAAGACCAAGAATTCAAAGAAGAGAAAAAGAACCGAGAACTTAGTAACGACCACGATGAACATAGTCTACAAGGAAGTACTTAGCACTTGAACACACTCGACTGGATTAGAGCAGATTCCTTAATGATAATTATGTGTGCGTTTTAAAGTACATTTTTTCATAGAGACTGTAATAACAAGAAATGATACAGTTGCAAACATATTTAGCAGATTCATGGGAACAGGGGAAAGTTTAGTCAGAAAGTTACCTTCATGGATGAAGAGATCACGGGATATTATCATCAAGTAAGAATAATCTGACTTGAACTTCCACAATACCCGACTCACAATATATCAAGTCTCAGTATACTGAGGCTGTTTAAGAAAATGACAAATTAAGTGTCATATTTCTGCTTCTTAGTCCTACTTTCAGCCCCTGCCACATACAGACAAAACAGGTCATGCGAAAGAACATCAAAGCATGGTTTGGTTTCAATGACTTATTCAAAGCTTCAAGCCGTTTTAACCATCCCGCTGGCCCCAAGACCAGATTAGTGATATTCATATTTCCCATAGGTTACCAGTTACTATATTTATTTTGGTGGTAAATTCTCACCTCTTTTTTAAAGGACGGTGTCCATCCCAGTTTCACATAAAGTCGTCCTTCTTTTCACACTCTAGAAGCCCCGCCAGCTCGAAATCCTCCTGTTTTCCACGGAACAAGAACTTATGTTGAAGTGAGTATGAACAACAACATGGTGGGATGGGAACCACCCATTGTCCAAACGATGCTCCGAAAGCCCAATCCAGATAAGAAAATTCATTATGCAATCTAATAAAAGGATTTTGTAAATCTCCGCATCGTTTGCAGCAACATCATGCTATAAAATAGCAAAGAGTAATGGAGAATTCTATCTGTAAGTACCGCACGCGCTGCGTTCCGTGCGACGACGCGGAAATTCTTGAAGCCGTCCGAACGAAATGGGACACCAGAGCTGATTTGTTTGTTTAACCCTGTTATGACCGCACACTCGATCCAGCCAGAGGTATATTCTGATAAAGATTAGGGACTGGGCGATGCTTGGCACATGCTTAAATTGCTACATTTTTCTCCATGCTGCCATATTTGTTATGCTACGTGAGGATTTGCAACATCCATACTCTATTTTATCTTTTGGAGCATGTAAATACTACTTACAGTGAAAATAACTCCGATGGGAACAAAGATTATGATCCAAGTGAGCTCTAGCAACAATAAGATATGACCAACTACACAAAGTTGCTTCTTATTCAGACATATACAACAATTCATCTGAAGATGCACAAACTCGACAATTCACCCATCATATATAATCACTACTATTTCATCGGTATATCCACCGGACAATAATCATATCTTCGGTATTATCCTTTTTAATTACACACATCAGAACACTCCTCAAGAACAGTACGGTTAGTAGTTCAGCTAACTTTGACTCTTAAAGATGGAAAGGACGAATGTAATAATGTAGAAAAGTTAAGAGGTTGTGTTACTGTGTGTACTCGTAATCTCTTGCACAAACAGAGGTAACAAAAAATATGGACATTCCCCATAAGTTGTCCACATCAAGAGCTGATCAGCTCGCTCAACCGCTCAACCAAATTAGTAAACAAAACCAACTGTAAAGTCAACCATGAAGCAAAGATTATGATTTCGGAAGTATAGTAAGACTTCCCGGGTCACTAACCTGGAAGAATCGTGCTTTCCTGTCATAATTCACCAAGAGCTGAATGAAGCTGAGTAAACCTGCAGCAGCATACAACAACAAGAATCAGTACCAGAAAAGGAAAGAAGGACTAGAGAGCACGAGAATATCTGCCAAAAGAAATAGTGAAATCAAAATACGTGCAAAGCAGAGGAAGCAGAAGGTGTGGCTTGACCTCATGTCATCGGTGGCTACCGGGGATGGAGGCCGGCGACGAAGGTAGGAGGTAGGCATAGCAAGGCCGTGGCGGCGGAAACTCGCGGGCGCAACGGCGGAGGAACGCAGAGAGGTGGCTGTAGGGAAGTAGGGGCCGCGAGGTGATCGTCACCGCAGTATGTTCTCCCTCCCTCCTCCGGATGCAAGATTGGAACTGCGGCGGCGGTGTCGCCGGAGCTCGTGGTTCAGGAACGGTTGCGCAGGGACAGCGCCACCACCTGCGCCCACTGCTTCAAGTAGCTATAGACTATATTAGTTCTTAGAATATACTTATTGCAATAGTACAAGTGCAGATTAGAATACTAATGTAGCAATATTTTTACATGCTAACATGGTTTTTTATTTTTTACTCTCCAAAGATTTGAGTCTAACTTTTACTTTGCATAGTTCTGCCCTTCCAAACAGCAGCTGAAGCCCTAGATGCAATTGAAAGAGGGGTTGCTAAGGATGAGGAGCTTGATTTGGTGGTAGCGGAAGTTCATCCTCGCAATACAGCGATGGACACTTTGGTGCTATTTCACCACATCCTGAATGCACTCAAAGTGCCTCTCGTCAGTAAGTACTTGTATTCGGAGCTGTATTGTTTTAGGAGTTTTTCCGCCATCCAAAATCATTAATGTAAGTGTATTGTTTCTTGGTTGCAGCAATGTGTGCTTATGATCATGTAGAGGCAGTCTCTGAACGTATGAACCTAGGATCATGCTTCAATGTTCTCAAGCCGTTGGACACTGAAACCATCAATAGTCTGTTGCACAAAGCATTGCAACACAGGTCTACAAGGGTGCTACCTAAAGGGTCAAGCATTGGAAAGAAAACCCAAGGTAGAATGGATTCATTATCTACTAAAAATGACGGGTTTGATACTGAGGAGGATGAAGAACCAGATATGTCCAAAGCACATGGCTATCCAAAGAAGCCGGGTCGGTTCATATGGAGCAGGGAGCTCCATGAAAAGTTCTTGCAGACTGTTGAAGTGCTTGGGCAGTGTAAGGCTATCTGCACTCGGCATAAGTATTGGTATACAGACAGAAAGCAACATAAATTTCAGAATTCGTAAGCATGTCTGTTCATCGAAACTACAGATCGAAAATAGCGCTACGATGATGGCAGATTGACAATGGCTTGGTGTGTATGTGTACCTGGGGAGAGTATGGAGAGCGGACTCCCGATCGGCGACGGCTCGGACGCCTCCGACGAGGCGCCGCACGTGCAGGGGCTGGCGCACCCCTCCGCCGCGCCGCCGCCGCCTCCCTTGACGGCGACGGCGTAGTAGAGGTCGAGCGCGGGCAGCGTCTCGACGAGGCGGCTCCTGCCCTCGCCGCACGCCGGGCACCCGGCGGCGGCCGGCTCGAACCCGAAGCCCAGATCGATGCAGCCGCGCAGCTCGTCGAGGTCGTCGTCGGTGAGGCAGCACCGAGGTAGGGGATGCGGAGCAAGGCGGTGGCGGCGGAGCTCGCTGGCTCTGCAGCAGAGAAATACGGGGAGGTGGCGGTAGGGACTGAGAAAGAGGAGTGGCTAGAAAGGGGATCGGGAAGAATGGAGAGACCACCGACACACAAAAAAAAAAATTGTAGCGAAAAGTATTTAGACTGTCCTCACTGGTCAGGGAGTCCAAATCGCCGATCCTCTATTTTAGTTTAGTCTTCGGTTTTAATAACAAAAAAAATTCACCTACCTCAATTACTTGGCTAAAAAAATAACCAAATTTCTATACATGTTCATTCAATTGTTTCCAATTACTTTGCTAAAAAAAATAACCAAATTGTTCATTTAATAAAAATAATTCAGCTACCGCAATTGTTTCTAATCGCGAGCGCCATATTACATCCCTTCTGAGGCTCGTTTCGATAGCTAGAGTGTTGGTCCGAATCACCCATGGGCACGGGTGACCGTAATCTACCATTATCGTTAAAATACTAAGTTTCTACGAACAATAAACCAAATGTCAACATTTGCAATATTTAATAATAGAGTACAAAAATAACTTTTGTAGTACATCTATTCATATTGGTTTAAATTTATTAATAAACTTAGTCAAACTAAGGAGACACCGACTTTTGAATATAGGTATACTCCTAATAGTTTGGATCAAAGGGAGTACATCTTAGCTAAAACTTGGCAAATGTTGACCCGATGCTGAAATCCCAATAAAATTTTATCTTTTATTTGATTAAAACAAATTCTTTATTTTTTGAATTAGATGAATACAAACTTATATTACATATATATATACATATATTGCATGACAAGGTTCATTTTTTAGATGTATATTATTTCTTGTATAGTTGGGTAAGAAATAAAGATTTGTCAGTTATCATTTAGTATCATTTTACACAATTGATCTCCCTCTTGATACATAACAATTACTGGAAAAAAATCATCTAGATAGCCCGTAGCAACGCACGGGCATTTCAACTAGTATATATAAGCATCAGCTGTGTGCATCCTCGCGATGCAGAGGCTGGGGCTAGGTTTCCATTTCAAAAAAAAAAATATATATATATATATACAGAACATGAAAAGATTTCCTTATTGCCGTTTATGCATATGCCGAGTCCTGGATAGCTCGTGAGTCTAAGTAGTACGTGTCCTATGAGGATTGGGTTAGTACTAGTAGGTTTCCTGATTTGCTTAGTTTGCAAAGTATACTCCTACTATGCACGTGGAAGTAGTAATAGGGTCTAGAATCTTTCCATGTTGGGTTGCCATCCAGTTCGACTAGGACTATGGTCCTGACGTACGTAGGGTGCGTCTATACAAGCGACGCCATGGTATGATTTCGTCACCACAAGTGTTCGTGTGTGTGATCTATCCGTGGGAGAGTTTCGAGAAGTTGCAGATCGATCCATCATGGCCTTCGCTGGTGTATCCACCATCGCCGACGGCAAACTCCTCGGGGGCTCCACAACGCCGACCGTCAATGCCGGAGCCGCTAGCGGGTACCACTTGCTTGTCATCGAAGGCCACTCAGCCGACACCAGGGTCCCGCCTGGCTACGTTAGGTCTCGGTATTTCATCGTGGGAGGCCATCTCTGGTCCATCATGTACTTCCCTGACGGCGCCGGCCCCGATAACGCCGGCTTCATCTCGCTTCGCCTTTTCCACTACTATGCCAAGCCCGCAAAGGCGCGCTTCGTATTCAGTTTCGTTGACGAGACCCAGAAGCAGGACCCTCTACGTATCCGTGCAGGCAGCAGACTATCCCGGTTTGACGGCTTGTCATTACAGTGCCACGACAGGTTCGTGAAAAGGGATGCCATGCTGAAATCCAAGCACTTCAAGGAAAACAGTTTCACCATCCGGTGCGATGTTGTGGTCGCCGAGGAGGACGTGACTACTCCGTCCATCGAGGTGTCGCCGCCCGACTTGAAGCAAGACCTTACCGACCTCCTCATGGCCGGGGAGGGTGCCGACGTGGTGTTCCAGGTAGGCCGCGAGAAGTTTCCCGCCCACCGTCTTATCCTGGCTGCCCGCTCTGCCGTCTTCAAGGTGCTGCTATTCGGCCCCATGAAGGAGGGCTCGTCAACGGTCGTGCAGGTAGACGACATGGATCCTAGAATCTTTAAGGCCATGCTTGGATTTATATACAATGACTCGCTGCCGTCGCCGTCGCCGACCGAGGAGGAGGAGGAGGAGCAGGAAGACGGCGTTTTTTTCCAGCGCCTACTCGAGGCGGCGGACATGTACGGCTTAGATCGATTGAAGGTGATGTGCGAGACGAGTCTGTGCGACCACATCAGCGTGACAACGGCCACGACCATCCTGGCCCTCGCCGAGCAGCATCGCTGCAACAGCCTCATGGATGCGTGCTACGAGTTCCTCCACTGCCCGGGAAACCTGAAGGCGGTCGTGGATGCGGATGCCTTCAATCATCTCTGAGCGAGCTGCCCCGATATCATGAAGGAACTTGCCAAGCAGTAGATGATGATGGCATCTATATTAATTCTATGTCGTTCACCCTTGGTTAGTACTACTAGATGGAAAATTAGTGTCCATCCTTTGCTAAGCAACCATAATGATTCGTTGCATGGATGCAGTTCTGGTCTACACACGGTTATATTGATTATGTTCTGGATCTTCTACCTCCCAGTATGAGACATTGAGACGTATATTTCTATTCTGGACATTTATTTGCACCAAGGGTTTTTCATAAATCAGTCATCTTTCGAGAGAAGTGAAGGAATAATCAAGTTAATACAAGAGAATCCACGTGAATATTTGTTTTACAGACAGAGGAGTACTACTCTATCCCAGCAGTAAATTGGGGACCCAAGGATTCGCAGGTGTGGGTATCTTTGACATTTCGGCCGGTGTGACAATTATTTTGCATCCACGTTCGTTTCTGTTTTCGTTTGTTTATGTAGAGAACTTTTTTTTGCTGGTATGTAGGATCGAGTACAAGACTATTACTCCCTCCGTTCCAAAATACTCGACTTCTATTTGTCTAACTATGGATGTCGGATATATACCGAATAGGGGTATAGAAGATGGTAGACAAAGTGCCGGACTACCAGTGTGGCCCAAGTGGTAATGGGCTTAGGTCCATTGGGCGGCCCAGTAGGCCGACGCGCAGAAGCCGGATTCTAGAAGAACCCGGATCACGGCCCGCGTGATCTGGCTTGGAGGAGAAGACGGGTTTCTTACCGTCCAAGTTACAAGTTAAACGTAGCCTTCTAGGTTTCCTAATCTGTAAGACCTAGTCCGGCTATTATATAAAGCCGGACAGAGGATAGATTTCATAAGTTCTAAGTTGAATAAGCTCTAAGTTCTAGGTTATCTCGCCGAGAAGCTGATCCTCGCCGAGAAAAGCTAGATCTATTCCCTCACACTGTAACCCAGAATTACGGGCTTTAGTCCCTTATAGTGAGAAAGGCAGGAGTAGGTACGCCGTACTGTCGCGACGTACCGAACCTGGGTAAAATCCCGTGTTCTGTGTTACTACGCCATTCCGTTACCCCACGTCTCTACCGTAGTCTCATGGCACCCCAGTCTATGAAAACTACTACGATGTCTCGACAGTTGGCGCCCACCGTGGGGCAGACGACGTCAGGCGTGAAGTTCCGATCTGGGATATTAGGCGGAATCGGAAGATCGATCACTGTCGGAAGCTTGGAATTCGACAACGACGTCGGGCGCTTCCTCGACAACGGATCCTACATCCCGGCGCAAAACCATCTGGTAAGTGCCTGCGTTTTACCGATTGGATCTGCAAATATCTTTATCGGATTAACCGCGGAAGCAATGGGGTTTTGCGGTGAAAGCAATTATCTCCCACCCGCCCTATACCCAGTCGAAGACGACTATGATGCCGGATTTTGCTCAGATCGCCGACAAAACAGTGATACCCACTTTATCGGCATGGTGCAATCCGAGATCGCCGAAAACACGGATGACGGAAATCCCGTGCAAGAGGCAGACAACAATACACCCGTCCCAGAGACGGAAGAACCAATACCGTCACAGAGACGGAAGATCCGACATCTGTCAACCAGACGATGAACTCGGAAACAGAATCCGTGCTCGCCGCCATTGAGGCGAGATTGGAGTCGGAAACCGGATCGGATAATTTCTCCGAAGACGAAGATGACGATGCCTTCGTACGAAAAGTTAAATCTTTCAAGAGGGATTCCATGAAGTGCTAATGGCAAAACCAGCCGATACAAAGGGTGCCGATAGCCAGGAAAGCCCTAAAACCCCTCCGCCAGAGGAAGAGAGGGAAGACGGGAGAAACTTCTCCGATATTTCCTAATGTTAAGGAGATGACAGAGGATGAACCTGTCAAAAAACCTCCATCTTCCAAGAAAAAGCACCGTGCTTCCAAAAACTCCAGTACAAACTCCGGAAGAAACAGTTAGCTGATCTCGCTGACGAAAACCTGGAAGTTGGAGATGTTAGTGGCACAAAACCTGCGGAAAAGAAATCTAAGGAAATCACTGCTCCGCCAATGACAGAACCGGAAGAGCAAGAACTATTACAACTCCAGTGGGACCCAATGAACCCCCTGAGATGCTGGAAGCCAGGAGACAAGCTTTCCAACGGCAACAGCAACAACTGCTTAGATCGGCAACACCTCCAACAAACCCATAATGACATCAAAATTATGAAGCAAGAATTGAGGAGTACGAGAAAGCACAGATCTGTCTTAAAACCTACAAGGTTACCCGGAATTACAAAACCGGAAGAGCTGCCGCCGAAAGAAAGGTTCTATAACCCATCTTGGCAAAAGCAGCTAAACGGCAAAGATGCCAAGGGTGAACCAATATACAAAACCGCAGCTGAAAACGCGGAAGCAGCGTTCGCCATCCTGAACAATGATCTGTATTCTAACGGGGAAAAACTCCAAGGGGTGTATGCTTTCCTAGGAAAAGCATTACAGCAGCAACAGCGAGGACAAGAGCGATCAGGGAGGCTGCATGATAATTCCGCCCTCTGCAAAACTGTTACTTGCGTGCTGGAGCACCTGGACCGGAAGAACCAGGAGATTCGGACAAAAAAGAGGATCCGAGAAAAGACAAGAAAAACCCCGAACCGGGACGCAGCGTCTAGAACCGGACCTCATCTCCCGAAAGATGGATATAAACCACACGATCGGGAAGACAAACACCGGAATGACGGCAAAATAATGCCACCTCCGAGAAACCCAGCCGAAAAAGCTGGAAGATACGATACACCTCACAGGCGTGAAAGATCTCGGACACCGCCCAAAGATAAGGAAAGGTACAGGAGCAGGACTCCACCTAATCCCAGAGGGCGTGACAACGGAAGAGATAGAGATAACCTCGGAAAAACGCGTCCGTGTAACAATGGAAAAGAAAGGAGTAGATCCCCTTCTGTCCATTCAGCCGGGAGATATTCTGCGCATATTGACAGAGCAGAAAAGGATGATCTATACTTTGGTCCTAAGTGTTTCACTGACAGGATCCGAAGGATAACCCTGCATTCTGGCTTTGCCAAAGTTGGTCCAACCTACCAAAAATATACCGGCAGTACAAACCCGGATACCTGGCTTTCAGATTATTACACAGCCGTCCAGATCAACAACGGGACAGACCTGGAAGCTGTCAAGTTTCTTCCCCTAATGTTGCTAGACGGAGCCAGAGATTGGATTAATGGTTTACCATCAAGAACTGTCGACAGTTGGGATGATATGGCGAGAGTATTCACTCAGCATTTTCGAGGAACATACAAACGCCCAAATAGCATCAACCAGCTGAACCGTTGCACCCAATTTGAAGACGAACCATACGTGGATTTCATCTCCAGATGGACTGCAATGAAGAATAGCTCTGGGGTAACTGACGTACAAGCAATGCATGCTTTCGTCAATGGCCTAAAACCCGGACTCGTACCGTTCATGGTTGGCTCTAAAAAGCACAAAGATCTCGGGTCTATGCTTACAACCGCTAATGAGCATGCTGCAGCCGAAGACGACATCAGAGCAAGAGGAGGCAATATTGAGTCACTAATACGGCCAAGAAAACACCTCGTTCTGATAAAAAAGCAACCCCGGAGTCAACAACAAAGCCCAAGGAGGTTAACTTAGCCTTTGGAGGAGAAGGGAACAAGTGGAAAGGCCGCAGTCCGGATCCCATCAATTACACTCCTGAAGAATGGGAGAGAATTAAGTCGGAACCCTGCGTCCACCACTCCCAATTTGGCAAACCTACCCATACAAACGCGCAATGCCGGCTAAATAAGCATATGAAAGGCAATGCAGGATCCGGGAATAAGGGGAAGGGCTCCAAGAGGAAGCCCGCCAGACAAAAGCCAGAAGCTGACAAAGAAGACAGTGAATCGGACACTGATAACAAAATCCAGGAACAACAGCGGCAAGGCGAACCCAAATTTCCGAGAGTTGATGGAGAAGCAATGTTAACTTTCCTAGCAACTCCATCAGCAAAGGTGGCCAAAAGAACACTCCGGGAGATAAACGCAGTCATTCCTGCAACCCCGAAATTCTTGAAGTATTCCAACACACCAATAATCTGGGATCAGTCTGATCATCCCGGAAATATCCCTGAACCTGGCACACAAGCTCTTGTTGTAAGCCCTATTGTTCAAAACACTAGGCTAAGAAGAGTGCTGATGGACGGAGGATCCAGCATCAACATAAATGTACCTGGATACATTGAAACACTTGAAGATATCCGAGTCCCAGCTCAATTACAGCAATATACGCTTCCATGGTATTGTTCCTGGCAGGCAAGCACGCTCCCTAGGAGAAATTTCCCTAGATGTCACCTTCGGAGATAAAGATCACTTCCGACAGGAAAAAGTATCCTTCGAAGTTGTGCCGTTCGAGAGCGTGTATCACGCAATACTCGGACGTCCGGCTTTCGCCAAGTTTATGGCAAGATCTTGCTACATCTACAACAAGCTGAAGATGCCAGGACCCAAAGGAGGAGTAATCACCATTGCCGGTGATTTCAAGCTGGCAAACGAGTTGGAAGCAAACGCCCTTTGCGCTCAAAGAGTTATAGCTCAGGAAGAACTAAAGGAGTTAGCCAAGGAGGTATCGCCGAAAGAAATGCCGGCAGGGAAAGAAACTCGGAAGCCAAACAGATAGCTTCAAGGCATCCGACAAGACAGGTAATCCTATCCCAAAGATCCGAAAATTCGTTGTTAGGGACTGGGATGACCGACAAATAGGAAGGCGAGCTCATCAAGTTCCTCCGTGAGAACTGGGATATTTTTGCCTGGTGTCCAGCTGACATGCCAGGCGTACCCAGGGAACTTGCTGAGCAACTCAAGGTTATTCCCGGATCAAAACCCGTCAAACAAGGTCTCCGTCGATTTGACGGAAGAAGACGGAAGGCTATTGGCAAGGAAATTATCCGGCTTTTAGCAGCGGATTTCATCAAGGAGGTAATCCATACTGACTGGTCCGCAAATCCGGTATTAGTACCGAAGAAAGACACAACTGCACTCAGAATGTGTATAGATTACACAGGATTGAACAAGTTATGTCCGAAGATAGGTTTGCGCTGCCGCGAATCGATCAAATAATAGATGCCACTGCAGGCTGAGCTTTTATGCTTTTTGGATGCATACTCCGGGTACCACCAAATACGCATGAAAAAGGAAGATCAAATCAAGACTTCTTTTATAACCCCGTACGGGACGTATTACGTAACCATGCCTTTTGGCCTGAAGAACGCAGGTGCAACCTACCAGCGTTGCATGCAACGTTGTTTGCATAGTCAGATTGGAAAAAACGTCCATGTTTACGTGGACGATATTGCTGTCGTAACCAAGGAAAAAGATTCACTCCTTGAGGATTTGCGAGAAACTTTCGATAACTTGCGCACCTATCAGATGAAGTTGAATCCATCTAAGTGTGTATTCGGGGTTCCCTCAAGTAAACTTCCGGGTTTCATCACTTCTCATAGAGGAAAAGAAACAAACTCGGAAAAGATCAAAGTAATCTCGGACATTTCAAATCCTACGCATGGAAAAGGTGTTCAAGAATTGCTGGGTTATGCCACAGCCGTGAAAAGATATATTAATCGGCTGGGGGCTAAAACCCTTGAAATCTACAAGTTGCTGGAGAAATTCGACAAAGTCAAGTGGATTACAGAAGCTTGGAAGCGCCTTACAAGTTATGTCCCCTTCTGTACTCAGTTCAAATCTATGTAAACATCTTTTGAGATCATGAAATAAAGTTGTCGGAATGCTGTCATCCATATTTCTTATAAGTGCAAAGTGTTTCCGCCTCATCTATTTCCCAATGATCTTACAAATTTCTCAATGTTAACCCGAATTGTGCTTGCGTACTCGGCGTTACATAACTGAATGATTTTTCAGCCTTTTAACGGCTAAAGGAAACTTGAATTGCCTGCGTGCCCAAGTTTCACTTAAAACTTTCCTTGTTTCTCTAAGTCTTATCTGATCGTGCGTATGCTGGGTTACTGGAACTAGTTATAAAAATGCCTTTAGCACGATTCATGTTTTCGAGTTTCAAAACTGCTTGGTTCGTCCCCAGTTACTCGGCATAACGATTCATAATGCTATTTGAGCCATTTCAAACACTAAGGACAGTTAAAGCATATACACCAGAGAACTTAGAAGATAAAGGAATGGTAAAATTCAAACAACTTGCAAAGTAATTTCATAGTTTAAACTGCAAAAGGCGGAATTTTCATTAATACATAAGAAGCATTACATTTTGGATTACAAATGAAAGAACAGTAATGCTCCTATTGTCTACATCTTCTATCCAGGTTCCAGGTAAACCCTTCAAGAATCCGACTCCTCCTCGCTGCTTTCTTCATCGGGAATCGGAGGAGCTTCTTCTTCTGGATAGTGGACGCCGACATTTACCATGGCGGCAATCTGGGTGGCGTGGCCCTTAACTTCACCAAAGATGGTGGATCGTTGCGCATCCGTGTATCCCTGAGGGACACCGGTGGCCACACGCCAGGATTTGGCACTAGGATAGTGCATGCGCATAAGGCCTAAGGCCATGCGCGCACCACCCCGTGCAGCGGAGTGGAGAACGGACTCCTTGGACTCCGCCACCTCCATGATGATACCCGGAAGTTTTTCAACTTCCGAGCACTCCCCAGATTTTTCGGAAGAAACTTGCCTACCAACTGCGTTGCAGCAGCCTTCATCAAGTTCCATGTTTCCCCGAAAGCTCGGATGCCTGCAGCCCGAGCGCCATCTGGGGTGTCTCCTGTTTGATCCGATAAAGCATACAAAAGGGTTAAGGAGACAAACAGAGAAAGCAAAACATGGAAATATGAAGACAAGGGTAAAAATTTACCGATGAGTTTATCGATCTCGGAAACTTCCTCCAGGCGAAGGTTCAGAGCTTCAGTCAAATCCTGGATGGTGGATTTGTCTTTCTCCGCCTGCTCGGAAGCCTTGGAGTTAGCCACTCCAAGGGCCAGATTGCTGGCTTCCAGGTCTTTTTGAGCCTTCACAAGATTCTTGTGAAGCTCAAAATTCTCATTGCGGAGAATCTCGGCGTTGCCGGAATCTTCCGCTGCTTGTTTAGCTTCAGCTAAAGCTGAAAAAACAAAGGGCAAATCCGAGTTGATCAATTTCCTCGAGAAGAAAACCACAACAAAGTCTTAAACCGGAAATGTCAAAGCGAAAAAGCCTACCTTTCGTTTCCGTCAAAGCGAGCTGAGATGATTCCAGCTCCGCCTCTCTCTCCTCAAGAATAGAAAGAAGACTTCGAACTTCTTTATTCTTGATAGTGAGCTTCCTGAAAACTTCAAGGTTTATGGCCTCGGAGGTTTGCTGAAACACAGCAAGGAAAGTATGGTTAATAAAAACATCAAAGCAAAAAAGCACGCATTTTGTTTAATGCTTGGGGGCTAGAGTTACATACCTGGCTCAAACGCTGCAAACCTGCCAAGTTTTCTTGGAATCCTTTTGCGTATTCTGCAAAATGGTTCCCGGCTGCGTCCAAGCCTTCATTGATCGCCTTGAAATCCTTGTCGAAGGTGGGGATTTCCTCGTCAAAAGTCCGAGAAGATTCCCCCACTTTCGGGGCCGCCCTTTCCTCGTGTCCGACTCGGACACAACGGGCTGGCTGGGCTCTGGGGGCTTGGTGGTGGTGGTGGTGGCAGTAAGTTCTTCCGCCATTGACTGCGGCGTATCCGGGGCGACGGCGGGAGATGGTTGGCTGCCTCGGTTGGAAGCAGCTTTGAGCTTCTTCAACTTCCTCGGCTTCAAGGTGGAGGGGGGCAAGCTAAAAACCAAATCCGGATAAAAGTCAAAACACCGAAGATGGATGAAAAAAGCTCCCATGAAAGAAAAATCCAGAAGAACTAACCTGGACGTGGCGACGGGGATTCCGTCAAGATCGATAATTTCCTCAGAGGAAAAACTATCTTCTTACGCTTGCGGCCACCAGTAGTAGCGGTGCGCAGCGCGTCCAGCTCAGCCTCGGAGGCTAACTCCGAGTCTGGAAGATCCGCAAGCTGTCGGAAAACTAATCAAAACCAAAAGGTAGATTATCCAAGAATTGAAGTTGTACCCAAATGACGGAAATTTTACCTTGGGAGCGGGTTGTTGGCCGTGTACATTGGCCGACTCTCCGCGTACTGGTCGCGTGATGCGACCAATTGATTGATGCGCCGCTTAAGCTCTTTCGGGGCCCAATCCTTGTCGGTTGTCCGCATAGGATCTTTGGCCCCCGAGTACTCGCACAAAAGGCGGCCTTCATGGTTCGCCAACGGCTGGATCCGCCTGTTCAGCCAGCAGATGACCGTGTCCATACCGGTCAAAGGTGGCTTTGAGGAGGTGAGCTTGGCGATGCGCCTCTTGATCCTTAGTAGATCAGGAGGCAGAACCTGGACGGCCTCTGTCACCCAGTTATCCTGGGGAACGGCGGCGGAGTTTACAAAGGTGGAACCCCGACGGCCTTTTTAGGAAAGGGCACGTCGGGGTGATAGAAGAAAGAGCCCGTCCAAAATTTGACGGACTCGGAAGTTTTAATCTTGGGGAACCAATCCTCTCGGAATCTCCGAAGAGTAAAGGAAATGGTCCCGCAAGTGGGGAGAGCACCCTCCACAGAGTTGCGTTTTACCCAAAACAATACATCCAGAAATCTAACCTAGGCTCTATTCCTAGGTAACCCTCAAACAAGGCCTGAAAGCCGGCCATGTATAGAATAGAGTTGGGAGGGAGATTATGTGGTTGGATGTTATAGTGGGGATAAAACCTGGAGAAAAAAGGAAGAGGGTGGAAGCCCCATACCTCGCAGAAGGTGGGAGGTAAGGAGCACTCTTTCGTTCTCCTGGGGCGTAGGCTCGGTCTCTTCCTCTGGGACCCGCCACTTCTTCTCTTCACCAGGCCCTCCTTCTCCAAGTTAGGAAGAAGAGCCGGAGGAATACTGCAGGCACTCCAGTTGCCTGCAGTTTCCTCTTTCTTCGTCTCCACCGGCGGCGGCAGCGGACGCGGCCCTCGCGGCGGCGCTGCTCGTCAAGGAGCTCTACTTTCTCCTCCACCGTTTCGGGAGCGAACGGTGGAGTCGATTTGGTGCTGGACCCCGCAACATCTGCGGCGGCGGAAGCATTTCCTCCGCCGCCCGCCGCGGACGCCATGTTCTTCTCTGGCTCGCCGCCGGCGTGCTTGGGCGACCCAACTTGGGGATCTAGATCGCCCAGAAGTTCGTCGATGGAGGCGCGGGCCGGTGATGATTTCGGGGACGCCATCGTGCTTGGTGGTGCTGGTGCGCTCCGGTAGCAAGGGCTCGTCGGGGCAGGAACTAGCTTTCGCTCTCGAGCTTGCGTTCGTACCAATGGTGAAGGCAGTGAGGGAAGTGAAGAAGATTGCCGATGGGCTCGAGGACGGCTATTTATAGCTGGAAATCGTTTAGATACGTGCCAACGGCTCTTTTGACCGTTGGATGTTCGACGCGTGTCGCTCGCCGGAAAATCCGGGAAACGGAACGACAGAGGAATGATGGCTATCTCCTCGTTTCTCGTGAGAATCTGTCAGAGATACGTTGCAGGGTTTCCCGCGTGAAACCAAGCGGCGCTTGCGTCAGCATGATTAAAGCGCTGATGTCACGTGTTCCTTTTCCGCGAAGGATCGCGAGAAGAAAAGCCGGATTTTCATAGTTCCGAGTTTTATGTTACCATCTCCTTTGAAAGGAAAAGAAGAAAGAATCAAGACTGCTGAATCAAGTTTCCCGGACAAAATATATTTGACGAAAGGCGGAGTTTCAGAGTTTTGATCCTTCCTGGGGGCTACTGTCGGATATATACCGAATAGGGGTATAGAAGATGGTAGACAAAGTGCCGGACTACCAGTGTGGCCCAAGTGGTAATGGGCTTAGGTCCATTGGGCGGCCCAGTAGGCCGACGCGCAGAAGCCGGATTCTAGAAGAACCCGGATCACGGCCCGCGTGATCTGGCTTGGAGGAGAAGACGGGTTTCTTACCGTCCAAGTTACAAGTTAAACGTAGCCTTCTAGGTTTCCTAATCTGTAAGACCTAGTCCGGCTATTATATAAAGCCGGACAGAGGATAGATTTCATAAGTTCTAAGTTGAATAAGCTCTAAGTTCTAGGTTATCTCGCCGAGAAGCTGATCCTCGCCGAGAAAAGCTAGATCTATTCCCTCACACTGTAACCCAGAATTACGGGCTTTAGTCCCTTATAGTGAGAAAGGCAGGAGTAGGTACGCCGTACTGTCGCGACGTACCGAACCTGGGTAAAATCCCGTGTTCTGTGTTACTACGCCATTCCGTTACCCCACGTCTCTACCGTAGTCTCATGGCACCCCAGTCTATGAAAACTACTACGATGTCTCGACAATGGATGTATCTAGTTATATTTTGTGTATAGATACATCCACACCTAGACAAATGGAAGTCAAGTATTTCGGAACGGAGGGAGTACAAGAGTACATATAATTATAACAAAGAGTACATGAAGACATAGTAAAAAAATATATTTTCCATGAAGTACGCCAAGTACAACACAACAGTACTAATAGACTTAAATCCGAAGTACACAAAATTTGTGAAGTACAAAATCTCTGAGGTTTACTGTCGGATATATACCGAATAGGGGTATAGAAGATGGTAGACAAAGTGCCGGACTACCAGGGTGGCCCAAGTGGTAATGGGCTTAGGTCCATTGGGCGGCCCAGTAGGCCGACGCGCAGAAGCCGGATTCTAGAAGAACCCGGATCACGGCCCGCGTGATCTGGCTTGGAGGAGAAGACGGGTTTCTTACCGTCCAAGTTACAAGTTAAACGTAGCCTTCTAGGTTTCCTAATCTGTAAGACCTAGTCCGGCTATTATATAAAGCCGGACAGAGGATAGATTTCATAAGTTCTAAGTTGAATAAGCTCTAAGTTCTAGGTTATCTCGCCGAGAAGCTGATCCTCGCCGAGCAAAGCTAGATCTATTCCCTCACACTGTAACCCAGAATTACGGGCTTTAGTCCCTTATAGTGAGAAAGGCAGGAGTAGGTACGCCGTACTGTCGCGACGTACCGAACCTGGGTAAAATCCCGTGTTCTGTGTTACTACGCCATTCCGTTACCCCACGTCTCTACCGTAGTCTCATGGCACCCCAGTCTATGAAAACTACTACGATGTCTCGACAGTTGGCGCCCACCGTGGGGCAGACGACGTCAGGCGTGAAGTTCCGATCTGGGATATTAGGCGGAATCGGAAGATCGATCACTGTCGGAAGCTTGGAATTCGACAACGACGTCGGGCGCTTCCTCGACAACGGATCCTACATCCCGGCGCAAAACCATCTGGTAAGTGCCTGCGTTTTACCGATTGGATCTGCAAATATCTTTATCGGATTAACCGCGGAAGCAATGGGGTTTTGCGGTGAAAGCAATTATCTCCCACCCGCCCTATACCCAGTCGAAGACGACTATGATGCCGGATTTTGCTCAGATCGCCGACAAAACAGTGATACCCACTTTATCGGCATGGTGCAATCCGAGATCGCCGAAAACACGGATGACGGAAATCCCGTGCAAGAGGCAGACAACAATACACCCGTCCCAGAGACGGAAGAACCAATACCCGTCACAGAGACGGAAGATCCGACATCTGTCAACCAGACGATGAACTCGGAAACAGAATCCGTGCTCGCCGCCATTGAGGCGAGATTGGAGTCGGAAACCGGATCGGATAATTTCTCCGAAGACGAAGATGACGATGCCTTCGTACGAAAGTTAAATCCTTTCAAGAGGGATTCCATGAAGTGCTAATGGCAAAACCAGCCGATACAAAGGGTGCCGATAGCCAGGAAAGCCCTAAAACCCTCCGCCAGAGGAAGAGAGGGAAGACGGAGAAACTTCTCCGATATTTCCTAATGTTAAGGAGATGACAGAGGATGAACCTGTCAAAAAACCTCCATCTTCCAAGAAAAAGCACCGTGCTTCCAAAAAACTCCAGTACAAACTCCGGAAGAAACAGTTAGCTGATCTCGCTGACGAAAACCTGGAAGTTGGAGATGTTAGTGGCACAAAACCTGCGGAAAAGAAATCTAAGGAAATCACTGCTCCGCCAATGACAGAACCGGAAGAGCAAGAACTATTACAAACTCCAGTGGGACCCAATGAACCCCCTGAGATGCTGGAAGCCAGGAGACAAGCTTTCCAACGGCAACAGCAACAACTGCTTAGATCTCGGCAACACCTCCAACAAACCCATAATGACATCAAAATTATGAAGCAAGAAATTGAGGAGTACGAGAGAAAGCACAGATCTGTCTTAAAACCTACAAGGTTACCCGGAATTACAAAACCGGAAGAGCTGCCGCCGAAAGAAAGGTTCTATAACCATCTTGGCAAAAGCAGCTAAACGGCAAAGATGCCAAGGGTGAACCAATATACAAAACCGCAGCTGAAAACGCGGAAGCAGCGTTCGCCATCCTGAACAATGATCTGTATTCTAACGGGGAAAAACTCCAAGGGGTGTATGCTTTCCTAGGAAAAGCATTACAGCAGCAACAGCGAGGACAAGAGCGATCAGGGAGGCTGCATGATAATTCCGCCCTCTGCAAAACTGTTACTTGCGCTGCTGGAGCACCTGGACCGGAAGAACCAGGAGATTCGGACAAAAAGAGGATCCGAGAAAAGACAAGAAAAACCCCGACAACCGGGACGCAGCGTCTAGAACCGGACCTCATCTCCCGAAAGATGGATATAAACCGCACGATCGGGAAGACAAACACCGGAATGACGGCAAAATAATGCCACCTCGAGAAACCCAGCCGAAAAAGCTGGAAGATACGATACACCTCACAGGCGTGAAAGATCTCGGACACCGCCCAAAGATAAGGAAAGGTACAGGAGCAGGACTCCACCTAATCCCAGAGGGCGTGACAACGGAAGAGATAGAGATAACCTCGGAAAAACGCGTCCGCGTAACAATGGAAAAGAAAGGAGTAGATCCCCTTCTGTCCATTCAGCCGGGAGATATTCTGCGCATATTGACAGAGCAGAAAAGGATGATCTATACTTTGGTCCTAAGTGTTTCACTGACAGGATCCGAAGGATAACCCTGCATTCTGGCTTTGCCAAAGTTGGTCCAACCTACCAAAAATATACCGGCAGTACAAACCCGGATACCTGGCTTTCAGATTATTACACAGCCGTCTAGATCAACAACGGGACAGACCTGGAAGCTGTCAAGTTTCTTCCCTAATGTTGCTAGACGGAGCCAGAGATTGGATTAATGGTTTACCATCAAGAACTGTCGACAGTTGGGATGATATGGCGAGAGTATTCACTCAGCATTTTCGAGGAACATACAAACGCCCAAATAGCATCAACCAGCTGAACCGTTGCACCCAATTTGAAGACGAACCATACGTGGATTTCATCTCCAGATGGACTGCAATGAAGAATAGTTGCTCTGGGGTAACTGACGTACAAGCAATGCATGCTTTCGTCAATGGCCTAAAACCCGGACTCGTACCGTTCATGGTTGGCTCTAAAAAGCACAAAGATCTCGGGTCTATGCTTACAACCGCTAATGAGCATGCTGCAGCCGAAGACGACATCAGAGCAAGAGGAGGCAATATTGAGTCACTAATACTGGCCAAGAAAACACCTCGTTCTGATAAAAAAGCAACCCCGAGTCAACAACAAAGCCCAAGGAGGTTAACTTAGCCTTTGGAGGAGAAAAAGGGAACAAGTGGAAAGGCCGCAGTCCGGATCCCATCAATTACACTCCTGAAGAATGGGAGAGATTAAGTCGGAACCCTGCGTCCACCACTCCCAATTTGGCAAACCTACCCATACAAACGCGCAATGCCGGCTAAATAAGCATATGAAAGGCAATGCAGGATCCGGGAATAAGGGGAAGGGCTCCAAGAGGAAGCCCGCCAGACAAAAGCCAGAAGCTGACAAAGAAGACAGTGAATCGGACACTGATAACAAAATCCAGGAACAACAGCGGCAAGGCGAACCCAAATTTCCGAGAGTTGATGGAGAAGCAATGTTAACTTTCCTAGCAACTCCATCAGCAAAGGTGGCCAAAAGAACACTCCGGGAGATAAACGCAGTCATTCCTGCAACCCCGAAATTCTTGAAGTATTCCAACACACCAATAATCTGGGATCAGTCTGATCATCCCGGAAATATCCCTGAACCTGGCACACAAGCTTGTTGTAAGCCCTATTGTTCAAAACACTAGGCTAAGAAGAGTGCTGATGGACGGAGGATCCAGCATCAACATAATGTACCTGGATACATTGAAACACTTGAAGATATCCGAGTCCCAGCTCAATTACAGCAATATACGCTTCCATGGTATTGTTCCTGGCAGGCAAGCACGCTCCCTAGGAGAAATTTCCCTAGATGTCACCTTCGGAGATAAAGATCACTTCCGACAGGAAAAAGTATCCTTCGAAGTTGTGCCGTTCGAGAGCGTGTATCACGCAATACTCGGACGTCCGGCTTTCGCCAAGTTTATGGCAAGATCTTGCTACATCTACAACAAGCTGAAGATGCCAGGACCCAAAGGAGGAGTAATCACCATTGCCGGTGATTTCAAGCTGGCAAACGAGTTGGAGAAGCAAAACGCCCTTTGCGCTCAAAGAGTTATAGCTCAGGAAGAACTAAAGGAGTTAGCCAAGGAGGTATCGCCGAAAGAAATGCCGGCAGGGAAAGAAACTCGGAAGCCAACAGATAGCTTCAAGGCATCCGAGAATACAAGACAGGTAATCCTAGATCCCAAAGATCCGACAAAATTCGTCGTTGTAGGGACTGGGATGACCGACAAATAGGAAGGCGAGCTCATCAAGTTCCTCCGTGAGAACTGGGATATTTTTGCCTGGTGTCCAGCTGACATGCCAGGCGTACCCAGGGAACTTGCTGAGCACCAACTCAAGGTTATTCCCGGATCAAAACCCGTCAAACAAGGTCTCCGTCGATTTGACGGAAGAAGACGGAAGGCTATTGGCAAGGAAATTATCCGGCTTTTAGCAGCGGATTTCATCAAGGAGGTAATCCATACTGACTGGTCCGCAAATCCGTATTAGTACCGAAGAAAGACACAACTGCACTCAAATGTATAGATTACACAGGATTGAACAAGTTATGTCCGAAAGATAGGTTTGCGCTGCCGCGAATAGATCAAATAATAGATGCCACTGCAGGCTCTGAGCTTTTATGCTTTTTGGATGCATACTCCGGGTACCACCAAATACGCATGAAAAAGGAAGATCAAATCAAGACTTCTTTTATAACCCCGTACGGGACGTATTACTACGTAACCATGCCTTTTGGCCTGAAGAAACGCAGGTGCAACCTACCAGCGTTGCATGCAACGTTGTTTGCATAGTCAGATTGGAAAAAACGTCCATGTTTACGTGGACGATATTGCTGTCGTAACCAAGGAAAAAGATTCACTCCTTGAGGATTTGCGAGAAACTTTCGAAAACTTGCGCACTTACAAGATGAAGTTGAATCCATCTAAGTGCGTATTCGGGGTTCCCTCAGGAAAACTTCTAGGTTTCATCGTTTCTCACAGAGGAATAGAAGTAAACCCGGAAAAGATCAAGGCAATCTTGAATATCTCAAAGCCTACATGTGTAAAAGATGTCCAAAGATTGACGGGTTCCGCTGCAGCCGTCAGCAGATTCATTAGTCGGCTGGGGATAAAGCCTTGCCACTATACAAACTGTTAAAGAAATCCGACAAGTTTGAGTGGACAGAAGAGGCCGATGCAGCGTTAACCCAGTTAAAAGAAACCTTGATGAACGCCCCCATCTTGGCATCTCCCAAAGATGAAGAACCCATGTTGTTATACCTCACGGCTACTAGTCGGGTTATCAGTGCGGTAATCGTTGTGGAACGGGCAAAAGAAGAGCAAAGCATACCAGATCAACATCCGGTATACTACATAAGCGAAGTTTTTTCCGAATCCAAACAAAGATACCCGCACTATCAGAAACTGGCATATGGCGTATTTTTCGCATCCAGAAAGCTGCGCCATTACTTCCAAGGACATTCCATAACAGTGGTATGTAAAGCACCACTAGGAGATATTATAAACAATGCGGAGGCAACCGGCCGAGTAGCTAAATGGGGCATCGAGCTGGCAGCCTTCGACATTAAGTATCAGCCAAGAACGGCAATAAAATCCCAGGTTTTGGCAGATTTCGTCGCCGACTGGACAGAAGCAATGGAAAATACACCGATGCCAGAATCCGAGTACTGGATCATGCACTTTGACGGATCTAAGATGAAAGAAGGAGCTGGAGCCGGCGTAGTCCTAAAATCTCCCAAGGGAGACACAATGGAGTACGTATTGCAAATACACTTCAACGCCAGTAACAATGTGGCAGAATACGAAGCTTTGCTTCATGGCTTGCATATTGCAAAAGAAATAGGGGTAAAGCGCATCTTGTGTTACGGAGACTCGGATTTGGTACAGCATCAGCTCAACCAGACCTGGGACGCGAAAAGCCCCATAATGGCCGAATATCGGAGAACGGTGGATGAGTTTGCCATCTGTTTCTTCGGGTTCGAAGTCCTTCACATAAAAAGGGAGGAAAACTGGAACGCGGATGCGTTAGCCCGCATGGGATCAGAGAGAGTAACAACTTTACCACCAGGGGTATTCGTCCAGCATTTGCATGAACCATCCATCAAAGGTGGAGACGTCGATTACCCTTTAGCATCTGAAACAATTGAAGTCATGTTCGTTAAACCGGATTGGACAATCCCGTACCTAAACTTCTTAGTCAATCAGAAGTACCCGAAGGAGCAGATGAAGTCCTGCAAAGGCAAATACAACGTCGATGCAAAGGATATGTAGTAATCAACGACCACTTATACAAACGCAGTGCTTCTGGAGTTTTTCTGCGGTGTATTTCACCAGAGGAAGGAAGAGAAATACTGCAAGAAATCCATGCCGGCGATTGCGGACATCATGCTCAATCAAAAAGCATAGTCAAAAAAGCATTCCGCAGGGTTTTTCTGGCTAACAGCCAAGACAGACGCCGAACGCATAGTAAATACATGCGAAGGATGTCAATATTATGCTAAACAGACCAATTTGCCGGCCCAAGCATTAAAAACTATCCCTATCACTTGGCCGTTTGCGGTCTGGGGGCTAGACATGATGGGACCGTTCAAAACTGCAAGAGGTGGACTTACACATCTACTTGTAGCAGTAGATAAGTACACAAAATGGGTGGAGGCTAAACCCATCAAAAAGCTGGATGGCGTAACTGCCAGAAATTTCATTATTGATTTAGTAATGAGGTATGGCGTCCCACACAGCATAATAACTGATAACGGGACAAATTTCTCCATTGGGGAGTTGGCAAAATACTGCCAACAAACGGGAATTCGCTTGGATCTTGCATCTGTGGCGCACCCGCAATCTAATCTAATGGACAGGTTGAAAGAATGAATAGCTCAATCCTGCAAGGAATACGCCCAAGACTCGAAACTCCTCTTCATAGAGCAGCCGGAGCATGGTAGAAGAACTACCTTCCGTGTTATGGAGTATTCGAACAACGCCAAACAGGTCAACCGAGCAAACCCCGTTTTTCCTAGTTTATGGTGCGGAAGCCATGCTCCCAACGGACATGATCCATGATAGTCCAAGAGTGCAAAATTTTGATGACTCAGATGCCGAAGAAGCACAACAGGATGCTGTCGATCTCCTAGAAGAGGAAAGAGAACTTGTGCTTCAAAGATCCGCCATCTACCAGCAAGGTTTACGACGTTATCATAGTCGGAAAATCAGGCATCGCTCTTTTAAAGAAGGCGACTTGGTGCTGAGATTGGTGCAGCAAAGAAAGCACAAATTGGCCCCAGTATGGGAAGGACCATTTGTCATCAGTAAAGCCATGAAGAATGGATCATATTATCTTGTCGACATTCGAGATACGGAGGATGATCCCAAAAAGCCGAATCGCAAAAGAAAGAGAAAAATAGATGCTGAACTAGGAGAGACAAATAGGCCTTGGAGTATCCAGCAATTACGTCCCTTCTACACTTAGTTCAATTTCTATGTAAACATCTTTGAGATCATGAAATAAAGTTATCGGAATTCATATTCATTATAAGTACAAAATATTTCCGCTTTTTCTATTTCCCAATGATCTTACAAATACTCAATGTTGACCCGAATTGTGCCTGCGTGCTCGGTGTTAAAAAGCTGAATGATTCGACCTGTTAAAGGTTAAAGGAAACTCGGATTGTGCCTGCGTGCCCAAGTTTCAGAACAGTTCCTTATTTTCTCTATGTCTTATCTGATCGTGCGTATGCTGGGTTACTGGAACTAGTTAGTAAAATGCCTTTAGCATGATTCATGTTTTCGAGTTTTAAAACTGCTTGGTTCGTCCCCAGTTACTCGGCATAACGATTCATAATGCTATTTGAGTCATTTCAAACACTAAGAACAGTTAAAGCATGTATACCAGATTACTTAGAAGATAAAGGAGCAGCCAAACCCGGAAAAACTTTGCAAGAAGTTTGAAATCGCAAAAGGCGGAGTTTCTTGTTTCGACAAAAGACATAGAAGTATTACAATATGAGTTACATTGTAAAAAAGCTACTATGCGCATCCATCGTCCAGGTAAAGTGCGCCCCCTTTTAAATTTCTGAGTCTTCATCGCTGCCATCATTCTCGGGGGCTGCGGGCACCTCTTCTTCCGGATAAGTAATGGAGATATTTACCATGGAAGCAATCTGTGTGGCATGGCCTTCAACTTCTTTAAAGATTGCATCCATTTGTGCTTCTGAACATTCTTGAGGAATACCGGATGCTACTCGCCAGGATTTTGCATCAGGGTAGTGTAAGCGCATGAGGCCAAGTGCCATTCGCGCACCACCCCGTGCGGCAGAGCGAAGGAAAGATTCCTTCGAATTTGCTACTTCCATAATGCCGTCCGGAAGTCGGTAAACTTCTGAGAATTGTATACTGCTGGTAGGCAGGAATTTATTAAGTAAATGCATCCCTGCATTTCTGATTGAATTCCATATCTTCCCAAAGGCCCGGATCTTTTCCGCCCGAGAAATCCCTGGAAAATTTCCTGCTTTTTGACAAAAGGCAAAGATTAGATAATATAAGAATATGACATGAAAATATTGGTAAAAGAAGTCAACTTACCAAGAACCGCGTCATTTTCATCGCTTTCTTTCATACGAGGAGCATACTTTCTACTAAATCATTGATAATGGATTTATCCTCTGCCTGCAAAGAAGCCTTGGATTGCGCTATCCCAAGGGCTAGATTACTGGCTTCCAGTTCTTCTCGAACTTTTGAAAGTTCTCTTTGAAGGTTGGAGTTTTCTTCACGAAGTTGAGAAAAATAAGCAGCGTTCGCTGTAAGCTTCTTGGCTTTGGTTAAAGCAGCTGAAAAGCAGGGACAAAATAATCCGACATTACGGCAAGAGTTCGAAAAAAACTTTTCAGCAAAAGTCAACAAACACGAAGAAAAATACCCGTGGCTTTGGTTAATTGCTTTTGAGTCGACGCCAGTTCATTGCTCTTTGACTCAATAGCAGATTGAAGTGTTTTTACTTCTTTGCTCTTGAGGCTAAGTTTTTTCAAAACTTCCGCGTTTATGGCATCTGCGGAATGCTGAAACATGGAAATGAAAGCCAGATGCTTAAGTTTGAACAAGCATACAAAGAATCATTAAGAGGAATTTAGATTTTCAACTTAATGCTTGGGGCTAGAGGTATTACCTGGCTCATTTCTCGCAAATCAGTTAAGGTCTCCTTGAATTCTCGGGCATATTCCATGAAAAGAATTCCTACGTGGTGAAGGCCATCGTGTATGACCTGCCGGGGCGAGAATGCGATATTGTTGCGGATAACTAATCCATTTTGCGGCCAAGGCGAACCAGAGGCGCGGGAGCAAAAAACTTCTTAGCTTCCGGACGAATATATCCGAGTTCGTCGAAAAGTTCTTCTTTCACCCGGATATCATCTGGAGCAGGAATGGATTCGTTTCTGACGGGTGATTGAAGATTTCCGCCCATTGGCATATTCGTTTTCCCCTTTACCTGCAGCTGCAGAAGGGAATTCTTCTTTGATGGTAGTTTGCCTCTTGCGCTTTTGGGTGTAAAACTCGGCGTACAATTGGCTGATTTCAGCATCAGAAGCAAGATCATCTTCTCCAAGTTCGTCAAACTAGGAAAGAATCAGCAGTATGTTAAAAATGAAGAGAGAAGATAGTCTGAGGAAACTCAGAAGCAAGGGAAGAAAAGTACCTTAGGAACCAGATTTTCCGCATGATATATGGCTAGACTCTCTTCAACCTGGCTGTCGGCGGCAACTATCTGATGAAGGCGTTCGACAAAATCCTTCTTGCTAAAGGATCTATCAGTGCCTCTCATGCTATCTTCCGGTCCCGTGTACTCACAAAGAAGTCGGGAACGAAGGGATAAAGGTTGTACGCGACCCAAACCAGCATAGCACTATATCCTTCCAAACCAAAGGTGGTTGAGAAGAAGAAAGTTTGGCAATGCGACGCTTTATTTTCATCAGACTTTCAGGCAAATCCTCTGTTATTTCAAGTGTCCAATTTTCATGAGGAATGGCAGCAGAATTAACAAAGGGAGAAGTCCAGTTTCTTTGTTGGGGAACGGAATGTCTTGATGATAAAGAAAGAGCCTAGCCAAGATTGGTCAGGTTTCGGCATTCTTATCCTGGGGTACCATTCTTCCTAAAGTTTCTGAGGATAAAAGATATAGTACCGCAGATGGGCGAGACACCGTTTGTGATATTGTGTTTTACCTCGAAACAATAATGCCAGAAGTCTAGATTGGGAGTTATTCCAAGATACCCTTCGAAAAGAGCTTGGAAACTAGCTAATTGGAGGATGGAATTTGGAGAGATATTATGTGGTTGGACACCATAGAAATTGAGGACGTCAAGGAAAAAGGCGGAAGGGGGAAAACCCATACCTCTCGTGATATGAGTGAGGAGACGCGTTCACCTTCCTTTGGCTTGGGCTCTGGCTCATTCTTCGAGATCCGCCATTTGCCTTTAATAATTAATCTGTCCCTTGACATCCGACGAAGGAGGACGAGTGAAGTATCACTCTGATTCCAATTTCCGACAAATTCTGCTTCTTCGTCAGCTCCGGCGGAGAAGCGCTTAGTGCCACGAGAATGAGTCTTGGCCCCCATCGTTCCGGCGCGAGTGGCGGGGATGTTGTCGTGCTTGGGCCCGCTACATCTGCGGCGGCGGAAGCATTTCCTCCGCCGCCCGCCGCGGACGCCATGTTCTCTCTGCTCGCCGCCGGCGTGCTTGGGCGACCCAACTTGGGGATCTAAATCGCCCAGAAGTTCGTCGATGGAGGCGCGGGCCGGTGATGATTTCGGGGACGCCATCGTGCTTGGTGGTGCTGGTGCGCTCCGGCGTAGCAAGGGCTCGTCGGGGCAGGAACTAGCTTTCGCTCTCGAGCTTGCGTTCGTACCAATGGTGAAGGCAGTGAGGGAAGTGAAGAAGATTGCCGATGGGCTCGAGGACGGCTATTTATAGCTGGAAATCGTTTAGATACGTGCCAACGGCTCTTTTGACCGTTGGATGTTCGACGCGTGTCGCTCGCCGGAAAATCCGGGAAACGGAACGACAGAGGAATGATGGCTATCTCCTCGTTTCTCGTGAGAATCTGTCAGAGATACGTTGCAGGGTTTCCCGCGTGAAACCAAGCGGCGCTTGCGTCAGCATGATTAAAGCGCTGATGTCACGTGTTCCTTTTCCGCGAAGGATCGCGAGAAGAAAAGCCGGATTTTCATAGTTCCGAGTTTTATGTTCCATCTCCTTTGAAAGGAAAAGAAGAAAGAATCAAGACTGCTGAATCAAGTTTCCCGGACAAAATATATTTGACGAAAGGCGGAGTTCAGAGTTTTGATCCTTCCTGGGGCTACTGTCGGATATATACCGAATAGGGGTATAGAAGATGGTAGACAAAGTGGGACTACCAGGGTGGCCCAAGTGGTAATGGGCTTAGGTCCATTGGGCGGCCCAGTAGGCCGACGCGCAGAAGCCGGATTCTAGAAGAACCCGGATCACGGCCCGCGTGATCTGGCTTGGAGGAGAAGACGGTTTCTTACCGTCCAAGTTACAAGTTAAACGTAGCCTTCTAGGTTCCTAATCTGTAAGACCTAGTCCCGGCTATTATATAAAGCCGGACAGAGGAAGATTTCATAAGTTCTAAGTTGAATAAGCTCTAAGTTCTAGGTTATCTCGCCGAGAAGCTGATCCTCGCCGAGCAAAGCTAGATCTATTCCCTCACACTGTAACCCAGAATTACGGGCTTTAGTCCCTTATAGTGAGAAAGGCAGGAGTAGGTACGCCGTACTGTCGCGACGTACCGAACCTGGGTAAAATCCCGTGTTCTGTGTTACTACGCCATTCCGTTACCCCACGTCTCTACCGTAGTCTCATGGCACCCCAGTCTATGAAAACTACTACGATGTCTCGACATTTACAGAAAGACGAAGTACAAATACACAAAATAAGAAGTCCAGATGAGACGGAGTACGCGATACAGAATGTATAGCACGTTAAGGTTTTGGTTTTCTGTCGGGAAATCTGGTAACGCCCTGGTAATCGGAGATCCCGACCACCCCCGGAAAATGCTCATAACGGTCAAAAAATCCCGAAAATTTTGAAATTTTATAATTTTAACAAAAACACTCGGTAAATGGTTATATTAGTATCCATCCTCTGCTAAGCAACCATAATGATTCGTTGCATGGATGCAGTTCTGGTCTACACACAGCTATAGACCTATAGTGATTATATGGATCTTCTACCTCCCTGTACAAGGCATTGAGTGTATTTCTATTCTAGACATTTATTTGCACCAAGGGTTTTTCATAAATCAATTATCTTTCGAGAGAAGTGAAAGAATAAGCAAATTAATACAAGAGAATCCACGTGAATATTTCTTTTACAGACAGAGGAGTACTACTCTATCCCAGCAGTAAATTGGGGACCCAAAGGATTCGCAGGTGTGGGTATCTTTGACATTTCAGTACTGTGACAATTATTTCACATCCACGTTCGTTTCTGTTTTCGTTTGTTTATGTAGAAAACATTTTTTTTGCTGGTATGTAGGATCGAGTACAAGATTATCACAAGAGTACATATATTTATAACAAAGAGTAAATGAATACGTAGTAAAAAAATATATTTTCCCATGAAGTACGCCAAGTACAACACAACGGTACTAATAGACTTAAATCCAAAGTACGCAAAATCTGTGAAGTACAAAATCTCTGAGGTTTACAGAAAGACGAAGTACAAATACACAAAATAAGAAGTCCACATGAGACGGAGTACACGATACAGAATGTGTAGTACACGTCAAGGTTTTGGTTTTCTGTCGGAAAATCTGGTAACGGCCTGGTAATCAGAGATCCCGACCACCCCCGCAAAATGCTCATACCGGTTAAAACATCCCGAATATTTTGAAATTTTATAATTTTAACAAAAACACTCGGTAAATGGTTATATCGGGAATCAATTTTTTTAATTTGGAAATTTTGGTTTTCAAATTTGTCCGATAACCAGTCGGGATTTTCCGGTAACTACGGTAACCAGAAATCCCGACCCCGTGAGGAGTTTTTTTCTACCGGGAACCAAAACCTTGGTACAGGTACATATAATACAGAGTATTTTACACATACAAGACGGAATACACGATACACAGAATGCTTTGTACAGGTACACCAAATACGGAGTATATTGCACACACAAGACGGAGTAAGTATATTGCACACAAAAGACGGAGTACACGATACACAGAAAGTGGCAGTAGCCCAGCCCGTCTGCTGTGTTGTCACGAGCTTGGTGCAGTAGCCTAGCGCGCCACCGATCTTGAAGCCTTCGACCTTGCGAGGCATCAAGGCAGTTTTGACCACACCGATCTCACGAGTTTTGTGACCTTGCGAGGCCATGGATATGATCAGTGGAAAACCTTCGGAACGTGATGACTACTGACTACTGCTCAAATTCCAAAAGAAGGAACCATCAGGAAAACTATATTAATTATGTTTTTCCAAGAAAACTAAATTGTTTGATTTCTTTTCACCCCAAAGGACCGCATAAAGATGACGCTTTCTGGCGATCTTCATGGTGAATAGGTTAGATTATCACGACTAGTTGAAGTGAATCGTGTCTTTTTTTTTACGGGAAAATGTCCCGAAGGACCTAGACTCCGTATTAATTCGCCGGTGATTACATCACTACAACAAGGACAGCCAAAGATACGAAAATTACACTAAGGTCCAAACAATTTGCACAAACCACCCTACAGACGACCACATGAACACGATCCAATCCTTGGGCATCTCCGCTACATAGCTGCCTCGAGACGCTGCCATCTACGCCCGCACCAGGGACGAAACCACTTGGGGTGTCGAAGGCAATGCGTGCAACTCCGAGGTAGGAGAAGATCCTCCCAAATCGGAGAAAGAACATGCCCGAATGGCCAACGCCATTGAGCGCAGCGTGGTCATCCTCTTGACCGCAGATGCCAGATAGCCATGGCCAAACTTAGCCACAACTTGGGAACCGTTGCACATATCACAGAGTCAACTTCACGCTCGCCCAAGTACCCTTACAGAAACGATGCCCAAAAGGTCTCTCTTCTCCTCTCCCTCACCTCCACAGCCGGTCAAGGGAAGCGGAGCAACCTGCAGGACAAAGAACTGAAAGCATAGTTTTTGCCCTGCTGCTCTCTCTTCCATCATGGAAGCTTGTCGGAGAATTCAAGCGATGCGCCAGAGCGCTGGAATGAATGCGCTCGACATCATAGCTATTGATAGTCAATTTAGACTTGCAAGGGTATGCCATCAAGATAACCTCAAATAAAAATATAATGTGAAAGAAAATTGTGCATATTGTCGAAACGTTAGCCAAAACATTGTTGGAAATATTGACGCGTGAGTTCAAGGCCGGATATCCGGTCTTGTGACCAAATTTCCGGTCCGAAATATCGGGCGAATAATAGGAGCTCACGCTATTTTTCCTTAACAAAAATACATCGGGATCGGAATTTTCGGGTCGCCCAAAATTTCCGGCCCCACGTGAAATTGTAGGATCGTCCAGATTCAGATTCGACTCGAACTCTTTTCGGTGCAGGCAAGATTAAGACCTCTAGATGGATTCGCATGAAAAAACGTATTGAATGAAAGTTGTTCGTTTTTTAGACGAACAACTTTTTCTTCTATGTGATGTCGAATTAAGGTCGTTTACTACCTCGAACTTGATCTGCAATGTGCAGCTAGTTTTTAGACCGAACAATTTTGGAAAGTTTGGGACAAACCATCCAAATTGGATCCGAACTAGGGTATTGGACGTGAATCCAAGACATCCTTGCGCGGAAAGACCAACCGCCTCTTATATACATGTGGGGTGACGACCGATTAATCCAACACCAATCGAACAAATACAAACCCTAATTTATCATGTCCATCTACTTGTATCTTGCTTCTCGTTCTTCGTTGTTCTTCCGGTTTGGAGGCTACGATCCACGAGGCTCCAGGGGCATTCAGGACGACTTGGAGCAGCCCATCATCGTTGGGTCCTCCGACGGGGTCCCTCTGGACGAATCGGGGCGTCTGGTGGCAAAAGCGTCTGCCGGATTGTCTTGCGTACCGCGCTTCCGACGTGCCTCCCACGGTGCGAGTTGCGGAGTATCTCCCTCGGCGCCGCAGGTACACAAGGATGTGTTCGTGTGACGTGTCCGTGCGTCAACGCACCTTTTTGGCGACTCCGCTGGGGGCGAAGCATTGAACGGTCTCCAGCCCGTTCTTGCTACGAAGAGAGCGTCATCAAGAGCTGCAATCTACAACGGTATCATGAAACATCAATCTTCATATGTTGATGCAAATAGCTCTCATCTTACTGTTGCTAGATCTTTTGATGAGTACGGTGTCGGCTAGCCCTAATTCTAAGTATGTGCAAGAGTTGATGCAAAATAATCTCTATGCTTCAAATCGTTATAATTTTAGCGGCGTGCAATATGTATACTTGAATTATCATGCATTGAAAACCCAAAAATGCATATGTCGATGAAAACCATGGTGAATTCTGTTAATAAATATGAAATACTCAATGTTAGAATTTAATTTACATTTAAGAGAGTGTTTCACCTTTATATGCATTGACAAGTGACATGCAAAATGTTAGTTCATCTTTAAATATGCTAATGGATAGGGGAATTGGACATGCAACTACTAACTATTTGGTCAATTACCCTCAACCATCATATGCTACACCTTATGTTACTAATGTTTCATCTTCATGTGCAACTGGTGAGATACATAATTCGGCTCTGCACTTTCATAGTGGCCATGGCCGAATAATTGAAAATTTAACGGGAACACATGTTCCTTCATCTATTTCTATCGCATACGGATTGGATAGTTTTAAGGAAAAACCTTGTAGCTGAATTCAAGAAGATCGATGATATTCATTTGAGAGCAGCAGAAAATCCCTATGATCCCTCAGCAATACAAGCTTTAAAAAGAGGCGGGTGGCTTTCTGCCTCATTTTTAACGTAAAAAATTATTATAATTTTTCTGGAATTTTTCGAGAAACTTTATTTTCGAGGTTTTTTCAGAATTTAATAATTAATTATAAACCTGGAAAAAAAATATGAAAAGGTGGAAACAAAACCAAAACCAGAACTACAGAGGTTCCAAAACATTCTAAAGTGTAAATACCCAGTGAAAACAAAGGTGGAAGTGGTGAAAACAAAATTATGGTTGGTGAAAACAAACATAACATGGTGAAAACAAGAGGAATCACTGTGAAAACAAAAGTATGGATGGTGAAAACAAGGTTGTGGATAATGGAAACATGATTTTACTAAGGTAGCAAGGTGATAACATAAGTAAACAGGGTGAAAACATAATGGGGAAGGTGAAAACATAGTGACAACATTGTCCTCTTCATTCAAAATCACTTTGTTAACAAGGGTGATCAAGTCTTGTTACCAGAATAATTTTTATATGAAGAAAAACTTTGCTCAACACTAAATAATTATGTTACCTCAACCTTGATAGACATAGTCCCAATCATAACAATTTCATATTATTTTGGTGGCATTGGAATAGGACATTAAAATTCTCCAATTTTGATGGTCTCAATATTTTCAATTGAATTTAGACCATATCTTCTATCAATATTCTTGGGAAAATAAACTGTATTCTTTTTATCATTAACATTAAAAGTTACCTTTCCATGATTGCAATCAATAAAAGCCCCTACAGTGTTAAGAAAAGGTCTCCCAAGAATAATAGACAAATTATCATCTTCGGGCATTTCCAACACAACAAAGTCAGTTAATATCAAACAATTAGTAGCAACTTGAAGAGGAACATTCTCACATATACCAACAGGAATAGCAGTAGATTTATCATCCATTTCAAAGATATATCAGTGTGTATCAATTTTTCAAGAGAGAGTCTCTTATAGAGAGAAAAAGGCATAACACTAACTTCAGCTCCCAGGTCACATAAAGCAGTTCTAACATAATATTTTTTAATGGAACAAGGAATAGTTGGAATACTAGGGTATCCAAGCTTCTTTGGAACCTTACCATTAAAAGAGTAATTAGGAAGAATAATGGAAATTTCCTCATTAGGAATTTTCCTTTTGTTTGAGACAATATCATTCATATATTTTGAAATGGGGGCAGTTTAATAGCATCAGTCAAAGGAATTTGCAAAAACAAAGGTTTTATCCACTCACAAAATTTATGATAATGTTCTTCTTCCTTAGATTTGTGGTTCTTATTAGGAAAACGCATTGCTTTTTGTACCCAAGGCTCTCTTTCTTTACCATGTTTATTAGCAATGAAATCCTCCTTAGTATACTTCACAGTTTTAGTTTGCTTTTCAGGTTCAACTACAGGTTCTTCTTTATCAGAAGCATCACTAGCTTTTATCATTACCACTATCAGTTTCAGCATCAGAAATAGATATACTATTAGAATCTTTAGCAGGTTCAGAAGATTCTACAATAGTTTTATGTCTCTTCTTCTTTTTCTTAGAAGGAGAACTATTGTTTTTAGGTTGCTGAGAATCTTGTTCAATTCTTTTAGGGTGTCCTTCAGGGTACAAGGGGTCCTGAGTAAAAACACCACTTCTAGTAATTATTTCACAAACATGTTTATCTCTATAAGCATTAGCTAGCATATCCTTTTGCACTTTAGTAAGTTGATCAATTTGATTTTGAACTATTTGAATTTTTTTAACAAGCATTTTAACATCATTAGAGGTTCTTACAATAATTCCATGCAAATTATCAATAGCTCTAGAGTTTTCCATAAGGTGATTTTGCACTCTCATATTAAAGTTGTCTTGCTTGACTACATAATTATCAAATTCATCTAAGCATTGATCAGGTGGTTTAGAGTAGGGAATATCTCTATTATCAAAGTGTTGGAGATAGTGTACCTCAACAGTTGATGGATGAGTAATAGGCCTACATAATTCTTCTATAGGAGGTAAATTCTTCACATATTCAGATTTAATACCCCTCTCTTTAAGAGATTTCTTGGCTTCCTTCATCACTTCATCATTTAATTCAATCATCCCTCTCTTCTTGGGTGTTGGTATTGGTGTTAGCTCTGGTGTAGGTGTAGGCTCAGGTATATTCCAATCATCATTATTTTTGGCTATTTTAGCCATTAATTCCTCAGCTTCTTCTTGAGTTATTTTCCTGAAAACACAACCAACACAACTATCTAGGTATGTCCTAGATTCAACAGTTAGTCCATTATATAATATATCTAGGAGCTCATTTTTAGGTAGTGGATAACCAGGGCAAGCTCTTATTAAAGAACAAAACCTTGTCCAAGATTCAGGTAAATTTTCTCCTTTAATTTGCTCAAAGTTAAAGATCTCTTGCACAACAGCATGTTGAGCACTAGCAGGAAAATATTTTTGAAAGAATGCATTAATCAAATCCATAAGACTAGTAATAGATCCAGATGACAGATTGTTAAACCATGTTTTAGCTTCAACTTTTAATGAAAAAGGAAAAAATCTTGGTAACAAAATAAGTACGCAGCTTAGTATCATCAGAAAATAAACTACTCATACATGAAAGCTCATTTATGTGTTACATAGAACTTTTACTTACAGTTCCACAAAAAGGTTCCTTCTCAACAATAGATATATAAGATAAATCTAAAGATAAATCATAATCCTTGTCTATAATGTGTATGGGAGATGTGGCAAACTTAGCATCAAGAGAACATTTATATTTCACCGCATGTCTTGCAAGAAGACTCTTAAGAGCACTTGCACTAGTAGTAGCACGAGCTTCTTCAATAAAATCATCATTAATTTCAATATAGGTTTCATCAAGATGATCAATAAACTAAGTTGAATTAATAGGTGTAATATTTTCAACAAAAATTTCATCATTTTTAATTTGTTTTGATTTAATAATAGTAGCATCTAGGAAAGGACCTAGAGAACCAGTATCATCAAGCACAGTAGAAGCATCATCAAAAGTATCAGAAACATTCTCAGACTCAGCAGAAGTAACAGTAGCATGTGGTGGAGTAAGAAGCTTACTCATAACAGACGATGAATCAAGAGCAACAGAGGTGTTCAGAGTTGTACCTCTCCTTGTAGTGGATGGTAATATAGGAAATTTTCCCTCACGAGTCTTACCCATGTTGAATGGCTTGCAGCAAACAATATCACGATCAAGTGAGAAAATAAATAAAGTTATGCTCCCCGGCAACGGCGCCAGAAAATAGTCTTGATGACCCACAAGTATAGGGAATCGCAACAGTCTTCGAGGGAAGTAAAACCCAAATTTATTGATTCGACACAAGGGGAGACAAACAATATTTATATGCCTTAACAACTTAGTTGTCAATTCAGATGCACCTGAAAGTAGAATTGCTCGCAACAATTTATCAGTGGTAACAGTTTTATTGCAGCAGTAGAAATAAAATAACAGCAGTAGTAAAATAGTAACAGCAGTAGCAATCGCGGAAAACAGCAGGATGGGAGTACCGTAGGCATAGAGGGAATGGATGAACGGGCATTACATGGATAACAAGGGTCATGTAATAATAATAACATGGGTATTGCAGATAATAATAATAAAGCATCAAACATTTAGGCAAACCATAGGCATGTGTTCCAATATAGTCATACGTGCTCGCAGTGAGAAACTTGCACAACATCTTTTGTCCTACCAGCACGTGGCAGCGGGGCCTCTACGGAAACTACTGGTAATTAAGGTTCTCCTTTTAATAAAGCACCGGACTAAAGCATCAACACTCCGTGAACACATGTGATCCTCACATCACAGCCATCCCCTCCGGTTGTCCCAATTTCTGTCACTTTGGGGCCTCGGGTTCCGGACAATGACATGTGTAAACAACTTGCAGATATGATCAAGAAACATAATTATACTCATGAAACAATAACATGTTCAGATCTGAAATCATGGCACTCGGGCCCTAGTGACAAGCATTAAGCATAAAAAGTTGCAACAACGGTAGAAAACACTAACAATGGATACTAGGCACTATGCCCTAACAATGGTAGAAAACACTAACAATGGATACTAGGCATTATGCCCTAACAATCTGGCATTATTACATGATCAATCTCATCAATCCCTTCCATCCCTCTCAGCCTAGAACGGTGTTTACTCACACATGGACGGGGGAATCATGGATGGTTGATGGAGAAGGTGTGGCAGTGTTGGTGGCGATGATCTCCTTCGAATCCCCGTCCCGGCAGGGTGCCAGAACAGGAACTTCTGATCCCCGAATTGAGTTTCGGGGTGGCGGTGGCGCTCTGTTGTGTTTCTGTGGAATATGACGAATTTCCCTCGGTTTTTAGGTTACGGGGCATATGTTATCAAAAGGGGAGTCCGAGGGGGTGAGGGAGTGGCCCACACCACCTGGCGCGGCCAAGGGGGGGCCAGGGGGTGGTGTGCCCCCTCCTGGCCTCCTTCTGGCTTCCCGGGTCTTCTGGTGTTTTAGGACCAATGGGATCTTTTCTGGGCAATTTCCCGAAAGTTGATTTTTCTGCACAAAAACGAGACACCAAGGTCTGCTGTCCGTGTTAGTGGTAACCAAAAAACGAGTTAAGAAATGTGTTCGGAAAAGGAGATACGTTTTGGACGTATCAACTCCCCCAAGCTTAGCTTATTGCTTATCCTCAAGCAATTCATTGACATGTGAGTGCGATAAAAGACTTTTACGAACACATTTGTTTCATATGATGTAAATATACTCACTATATGATCAAGTGCTGAGGCAATTCATAATAAGATGTATGGAAAATAAAAGTCACCCAACAGTTATGCAAACCATGAAAAGATACCAACGAACTAATAATAAACAACATGAAGTATGTCAATCTGCAGGATTACAATGCTCATAATAGGGTATGATAAAATGTACTCTCTTGCCCTTAATAATGGAGCCAAACATAAATGCCAGGGCACCTCTGAAGTTCAAATGAAGACTAGAAATAAAGATATCAAAGATAGAAGCATCAAAGTTATACTACTATTAACCGTGTTCTGGCACAAGCACATTGCACTAAGAATAACACTTATTGCCCTCAATAAGGTGCATAAAGTGAGAAGGTGAAGGCTCAACATAAAAGTAAAAGAAAGGCCCTTCGCAGAGGGAAGCATGGATCAGTCATTTGCTAGAGCTTTTATTTTATTAAACAGAGGTATTGAAAATATTGTTTAGAGAGGTGTATGCTTATGTCAACAAATGGTAAACAGAAAATATAGTACGTCACAAGCCAACTAGAATTCACAAGAGTGGCTCCCATTTGAAGGACGCAACTGGTGTAGAAGGTCATCCCTCTTTCTCTTTTGTTTACACGATTATGCTTTGACTGATAAATCAGGGGAAAATAGTGAAGATAATTTGTTGTATTAATTTGGGTCTAGGCACCCCGCTGTTAGCTCTTCTATCGGTTGGACAACGGATGAAGCCAGTAGTCCAGGGTGTGAAATCCAATCAACAAGTGAGATAAAGATTCTCTATTTACGTCGTCATGAGCTAAAACAGGGGCACAAAACAGGAATATTTTTTAGAAGGTTTTAAAGGTAGCACATGAGCAATTTACTTCGAGTGTCGGTTAATTACCGCATATATAGGTAGGTATGGTGGACACATTTGGCATACTTTGGTTTTTGGGAGTTGGATTGTATAAGTAGAGCTCATACTCAGTACAGGCGAAGGCTATCACTAGACGGGGAGCGACAATCAAGAGAGCAACAACTGTCATAATCATGCTTGCGACAAAACAAAATTAACAGGGGCATAAAAGTGATACAAATACTCCGAGGCAAAATAAATCATCGAGCCTTAAGTGACTTTTTGTTTTCAGTCATAGAATGCATGATCATGTGCCAAGTCGATTTAAGCGAAACAATCAGAGAGAGATACCACAATGGCATACCCTTCTATGAATAAAACAATGGAAGCAAACATTCATACGACATGCTATATTATATTAATGAGTTGGAACTAACACGTGACATAACGAACTACCAAGCATGAATTAAATAACATATACCTTACATAAATGAACTAAGCATGTTCACACGGATGAGTATATGTACAAAAATAAAACAAATAGAGTTCATACCAGCCTCTCACCACAACTTGGATTGTCCTAAATCGTCATTACCGCTCTTCACTTGTGTGGATCGAATAATATATAATGATAATCAAGCTCCAATGGAGACACGGAAGTCCGGTGAACTCTGCAACAAACTAACTTTACAAAATCAAAGAATAACAACAAATATTTTTGGGTTTTCGAATTAAAATAAGAACAAAAAGAACAAGCAAACAAAGCAAAATATTTTTTCTATTTTTGAATACTAAACCGAAACGAGAAAAGAAAGAAAACCAACAAAAGAAACTAAAGAAGCAAACAAAGAGAAACAACAGAAATATTTTTGGTTTTTTTGTGTTTTGGAAAAAAAAGAACAAAACGATAAAACAAAGAGAAACGAAAGAAGCGAAAGAAAACGAAAACAAAAGAAAGAAACGAAAATATGGATATACAAAGTACCGACCGAACATGATATATAAATGAGTGTGATGTCGGTATACCTTCCCCCAAACTTAGACTTTTTGCCTAAGTAGAGATCATCCCCAAGGGGACCATGGGGCGGCGCCCCCGTAGTGTGCTGAGGAGGAACCCTCCTCCTGATATGTGCTCGAGGACGCCCCGGCGTACTGCATGGTGTAGTCCTCGGAGGGCGCATCTCGCCTCTCCTGCTGCCTATAAAACTCCCTCGTGCTCATATGCTCGTCTATCTCCTCCTTGGAGCGCGACCATGGTGACCTGTCAAGTGTGAACAAAACAGGTCGCGGCAAAATAACTTTCCGCTCATCTCCATCCATAAATAAAACTCTATATACTAAATGATCAGCAGTAGAGTCAGCAGTGATTAAATGATGAGCCTTCATGGAAACAAGGTTGAGTCTACGGGGAGCAATTAATTCATCATCAGGAGCAATAGAAAAATCTAGAGCAGTTGCTATGCGTGTAGCAATAACGCCCCCAAAAATAGGCCCCTTGGTAGCAAGGCGGCGTGCAACAAGTGCACCAAGGTTATACTTCATGCTACGGTTAAGCGCAGCATTAATGAAAGCAAGGTGGTAAATAGAAATGTTGCTAGTGTTCTCCCTACCAAGGATACTAGTAGCAAGATAGTAAGTAAAATATCTAAGGGCAGGAAGTTGGATGTTCCTTATCTTCCCACGCTGGGGTGAGCGACCATCATCATTAGTGATTTCTCGGTAGAGCGCCATGAGATCTGCGGGTTTATCCTGAATCCTGCACGCTGTCCCGGAAGCGTTGATACCTACAATGGTACAAAAAGTCTCAAAGGGCAAAGAAAAAGGACTACTATATAACTTGAAAGCAACAGTGGGACCAAAATGTGTGTTCTGAAATTCAAAACTCTCAACAGAAGTTTTTGTGAGAGCGGCATACTGAAGACTTTCATCCTCCATGTAATTGGTTAAACCAACTCTTTCAATAAGTATCAGGAAGTCATCTAACAGACCTGCACTTCTTAAAAATGTAACACAAGGAAAGCTAGAGGGATTAGCGATACCATCACCTCCCGCATCGTCGATATTAGGTGCAATAAGGTCTTCATTATATGATGGCCTCACTAAAGTGGATGAACGTGAGGGACTTGTTCTCCTAGGAGCATCACTCCTAAATATCTCTCCAACGTTATGGTTGTCCATCTCTGAAAATTTTCAACAATCATCACAAAAATTGATTTCAAGCAACTATAAGGTGGAAACTACCATAGAGACTTATAGGAGAGCTAAACATGCATCAAACTAAATTATTTCACTCAAATCAAGCATGCCAACTCACAAAATTTGTCACCTACAATATCAATATACTTAAGAAATACTCTACCAAATAAAATTCTGCTTGGGTCATCGGAGGAGTCACATACCGTAGATCAATCACACCAAATTTCGGCACAAATGATGGGCTGAAGAAGGAGATCAAAAATCTAGAGGAAGAACAGCAAGAACACGGGTTCCAGGAAATATTTTCAGTTTGGGGGTGAGAGAGAAGACTTTGGCAGTGGAGAGAGTAAGTGGAGGGCCAGGGGCCCCACACCATGTGCTCGCGCCACCCCATGGTGTTCCTTACTGGTGGGTCCCCTGGGGTCTCCCGGGTGGTTTTCTACCTCATTTTTAACATAAAAATTTATTATAATTTTTCTGGAATTTTTCGAGAAACTTTATTTTCGAGGTTTTTTCAGAATTTAATAATTAATTATAAACCCGGAAAACAATTATGAAAAGGTGGAAAACAAAACCAAAACCGGAATTATAGAGGTTCCAAAACATTCTAAAGTGTGAATACCCAGTGAAAACAAAGGTGGAAGTGGTGAAAACAAAATTATGGTTGGTGAAAACAAACATAACATGGTGAAAACAAGAGGAATCACAGTGAAAACAAAAGTATGGATGGTGAAAACAAGGTTGTGGATAATGTAAACATGATTGTACTAAGGTAGCAAGGTGATAACATAAGTAAACATGGTGAAAATATAATGGGGAAGGTGAAAACATAGTGACAACATTGTCCTCTTCATTCAAAATCACTTTGTTAACAAGGGTGATCAAGTCTTGTTACTAGAATAATTTTTATATGAAGAAAAACTTTGCTCAACATTAAATAATTATGTTACCTCAACCTTGATAGACATAGTCCCAATCATAACAATTTCATATTATTTTGGTGGGACATTAAAATTGTCCAATTTTGATGGTCTCAATATTTTCAATTGAATTTAGACCATATCTTCTATCAATATTCTTGGGAAAATAAACAGTATTCTCTTTATCATTAACATTAAAAGTTACCTTTCCATGATTGCAATCAATAAAAGCCCCTACAGTGTTAAGAAAAGGTCTCCCAAGAATAATAGACATATTATCATCTTCATGCATTTCCAACACAACAAAGTCAGTTAATATCAAACAATTAGTAGCAACTTGAAGAGGAACATTCTCTTATATACCAACAGGAATAGGAGTAGATTTATCAGCCATTTCAAAGATATATCAGTGTGTATCAATTTTTCAAGAGAGAGTCTCTTATAGAGAGAAAAAGGCATAACACTAAGTTCAGCTCCCAGGTCACATAAAGCAGTTCTAACATAATAGTTTTTAATGGAACGAGGAATAGTTGGAATACTAGGGCATCCAAGCTTATTTGGAACAGACGGTGAACCAAGAGCAACAGAGGTGTTCAGAGTTGTACCTCTACTTGTAGTGGATGGTAATATAGGAAATTTTCCCTCACGAGTCTTACCCATGATGAATGGCTTGCAGCAAACAATATCACGATCAAGTGAGCAAATAAATAAAGTTATGCTCCCCGGCAACGGCGCCAGAAAATAGTCTTGATGACCCACAAGTATAGGGAATCGCAACAGTCTTCGAGGGAAGTAAAACCCAAATTTATTGATTCGACACAAGGGGAGCCAAAGAATATTTATATGCCTTAACAACTGAGTTGTCAATTCAGATGCACCTGAAAGTAGAATTGCTCGCAACAATTTATCAGTGGTAACAGTTTTATTGCAACAGTAGAAATAAAATAACAGCAGTAGTAAAATAGTAACAGCAGTAGCAATCGCGGAAAAAAGCAGGATGGGAGTACCGTAGGCATATAGGGAATGGATGAACGGGCATTACATGGATAACAAGGGTCATGTAATAATAATAACATGGGCATTGCAGATAATAATAATAAATCATCAAACATTTAGGCAAACCATAGGCATGTGTTCCAATATAGTCATACGTGCTCGCAGTGAGAAACTTGCACAACATCTTTTGTCCTACGAGCCCGTGATAGCGGGGCCTCTAGGGAATCTAATGGTAATTAAGGTGCTCCTTTCAATAAAACACTGGAGCAAAGCATTAACATTCCATGAACACAGGTGATCCTCGCATCACAGCCATCCCCTCCGGTTGTCCCAATTTCTGTCACTTTGGGGCCTCGGGTTCCGGACAATGACATGTGTAAACAACTTGCAGATATGATCAAGAAACATAATTATACTCATGCAACAATAACATGTTCAGATCTGAACTCATGGCACTCGGGTCCTAGTGACAACAATTAAGCACAAAAAGTTGCAACAACGGTAGAAAACACTAACAATGGATACTAGGCACTATGCCGTAACAATCTGGCATTATTACATGATCAATCTCATACAATCCCTTCCATCTCTCTCAGCCTACAACGGTGTTTACTCACACATGGATGGGGGAATTATGGATGGTTGATGGAGAAGGAGTGGCGGTGTCGATGGCGATGATCTCCTTCGAATCCTCGTCCCGGCAGGGTGCCAGAACATAAACTTCTGATCCCCGAATTGAGTTTCGGGATGGCGGCAGCGCTCTGTTGTGTTTCTGTGGAATATGACGAACCCCCTCGGTTTTTAGGTTACGGGGCATATGTAGTCGAAAGGGGAGTCCGAGGGGGTGAGGGAGTGGCCCACACCACCTGGCGGCGCGGCCAAGGGGGTGCGCCAGGGGGTGGTGTCGCCCCCTCCTGGCCCCTCTCCTGGCCTCCTTCTGGCTTCCGGGGTCTTTTGGTGTTTAGGACCAATAGGATCTTTTCTGGGCAATTTCCCAAAAGTTGATTTTTCTGCACAAAAATAAGACACCAAGGTAGTTCTGCTGAAAACAACGTTAGTCCGTGTTAGTGCTATCCAAAACTCACAAGTTTAGAAGAAAACAATAAGAAAAATGTTCGGAAAAGGAGATACGTTTTGGACGTATCAAAGCGCGTGGAGGAATCTGAAGAGCTTAAGAAGAAACTCATGTAGGCAGGAATTTCTTTCATATCTCGAGAAGTACCGTCAAAAAATATTACTTCGGTTGGAGAAAATCAAGTCTACTTCTTCATGCACCAAACAAGTTGAACTCTCTAATAAGAATAGACAATAATAAGAAGTTTTGCAAATTGATATGATCCTTGAGGAAAATAAGAATGATTCGGAAGGTATAGTTACTTCGGTTGAAAAGGCCGAATCAAACATTACATGTGCCGAATCTATTGAATCAAAAGAAGCAAGCTTCATTGATGAAGAGCATGGCAAGCTTTGCAAAATAGCCGTGCTTTAGTTTTCTGGATGCAGGGGATCTTACATCCTGCCCTACGAGTTTCGTGCCAAAGAGATTAATGAATTTCAAGTGTAAGAAAGTATAGTCGAACAAGGTTCGGTTGACATTGAGCATCAAAGTAATAGAGCACGAGATTCAGTAAAGGAAGAAGAAGAGGCGTTGGAAAACCGTCTAGAGGCAGGGCAAGATATTGCTCAGGTCATCCAACCATTAGGTTCTCCCAACATCTTCAAAGAGGTATATCCAGCAAATAATTTACTTAATTTCCGATTTCGTTAGAATTAAATTGTTGATGCATCTATTAGAAATATTTTGATAAGGAACATTAAAACACCAATCGTGATAGGTAATTTATTTGTTCTTGATAAAATTGCTACAAAAACTATCGGTCAACATAATACACAATTTAGAGAGACCGATAATAACAAATTAATATAGCAAGAGTTTTCTCTATTGTTTCATTTAAAATTTGTATTTACATGGGTGGCTTTGCTTATCTCATACTTGGCTAGCATTTGCCCTCAAGTGAGACATGTTTGTTCAAATTATTTTAGTTTCAGAAATATAAAGCCAAGCGTAGAATCTCTTGAGACAGCCGATGCTAGTATGATGGTTTTTTTCAAAAGCATCAAAGAATCATTGCAAAAGTAAAAGCATGGCAAATGGGGTAGTGTCAAACTTGAACCATTTGGTTACTTAACTCAAAAGTCGTTCTCACAACATGATCGTCTAGTTAATAAAAATTGTACCTTCAGTTTGAGTATGTGTGATCTCATTTTATATCTTTCTTAAGATGGATTATATTATGATTCTTGATCACCGTTTAGAGCCACCAGTTCAAGGACAAATGTATTGCAAGTTGCATGATTCGTTTGAGCACGGTATTGAGAATTGTGACATATTTCATTGAATAGTGCAATCAGCCATTGACAAAGGACGACTGAATTTTGGTGAGGCACATATAGATGGCCTGTCTATTTCAATTGGTCTTGATGGCAAAACTCTTTTACATCAGCTACCTCAAGACGATTTGTTCAAAGATGAGCAGGTACACTGTGAGATGGTGAGATCAATTCTTCAAGAAAAGAAATTATTCAGGAGCACACGAAATATATTCTTGAAGATGGAAATTCCATTGATGCTACACCGATGACATCAAGCACTGGGGAGCAACAAGAAAATTTGCAGATCGATGCATGTAAAGTCAAGAACAAAGGCCGCTATAAGCACAAGGGTAATAAATCAATTGTTACTTTTGAAAATCTATTGGAAAATATCAAAAGAAGAGTGAAGCAAAAGGTTCTTATCGTCCAAGTAGTGCAAAGGAATCAAGATCACCCCAGGGCACAAGTACAATAACAGGTATTGGCGAAAAGAGAAGTTTAATGAAGCAGGTTCGTATCCTCCTTTTGGGCCGCCAATACAAAGATCGTGGACACCTCCATATGATAATTCTTATCCTCATTCATGAACACCTCCTTTTGGGCCGCCAATACCCTCAAAGCTAAGAAAAAAATATGGTGACAAGGCAGACCAGTAAACTTTCTGGATGCACAATTTTTGTTTATAATGTCTACATGATACCTCTTTTCGGATCCATCCTTCTCAGTTGCATAAGCCTCAGCCAGTGTATTAGAACTCCTAACCATCTTCATCTTTATATCTCTCATTTTCCTGATCCTTTGATCCAGTAAGAAAACCACCGTCGGCACTATTTTGTGTCCTACGAACTTTCTTGCATAATTTCTATGTCTTAAATCAACACTACTAGGAAAAGTCATATAGCCGCATGGCTTAGCGCCGGCGCACGGGCTACCGAGTCTGCCAGCGCTAGATATCGCCGGCGTGCAACATGCGCATGCGCCGGCGCTAAAAAGATAACACTGGCGCTTTACTAATCAGCCGTGCCGGCGCTCAAGCCGTGCAAGAAAAACTAGAACAAATTTACAACTCAACCTCAGGGTTTACCCGGTGAGGTTTTCCCATATTCTCAAAATTCATGAAGGAAAGGAAGTTATTTTAAAAATAAGAAATTTTCCTAGAACATATATTTAAAATAATCAAACTACTTATTCAATAAAGATTATTGTTACTAATATTTTTTTAGAATAATTGTTTCAGACTCAAACGGTAAACATGTGACATCGTGCTCAAGGGCTTAATACAATTGATATATATCAATAATTTATAACTTCTGGGAAAATTAGTCGAATGGAACTAAGATATTAAACGTGCTGGGGCTGGAGGATGGGTGACCGACTGGGAAGTTGATTAAAGTTAAGCCTACTCAGTTAAAAAATTCAAATAATTTGAAAACATGGTTTAAACTGAAAACAAAAACATTTAAAAAATCAAAAAAAAATTGCGAAAAGTTAGCGCCAACACCAAGCTTCAAGTGCGCTGGCGCTAACTTTTTACCTCCGAAGTAGTGAGTATGCACGTCGGTGCTAACTTTCTACCACCGACGTGAGCATCGCCGGCGGTAGGCCAATTGTGAGTGCTGACGGTGGGCCTTTCCCTAGTAGTGCAATCTTCACCATTATGGCGTGTCTTATTGCATCTAACAAAAGAACCAGTGTTAGTGATGCAAGGTCACTAATATTTAAATTAAAATTATCTAGCAAATTGTTACAGACATAATCCATCTTGCTTAACTCACCAAACTTGCTTCTAGACCATAGTTTGGTGTGATGTTTCTGAAGATAATATTTAACCTTTGGCTGCACATATAATTGATTCAACAAAAAATCATGCATGCTCTAGGTGTATGTGTGCGCAGCTGACCACAAGTTATGTTCAAAGAATTTTCCTTTAAATTTCCTCATAAAATTATTAGAGATGTGTCTCATGCATTTTTTGTGCTCAACCCAAGGAAAGATAACATCAACAACAGTTTCTAGCACATTCAATGCATAAGCGTGTATCACCAAGCCATAAGCTTGACCTATCACTCTACGAAGAATCTGCATGAAGCATGTCCAGATTTGAATAAATTCACCCTCAATAATAGCATAAGCTACGGGAAACAGTCAATTATGTGCGTCTACAGCACAAGCTGTACCAAGCTGTCCTCTGAAATTCCTGTCAACGAAGTTGAGTCTATTGCCAAGTATGACCTGCAGTCCTCTAGAAACCCTTTCCAGCATGCCTTTAGATACACAAACCATCTCCGGAAGCATCTCTTATCCGTCATCTTATATTTCTTCCCTCTTAAAACTTTTATTTTTTTCTCTACTAACTCATAGTCGATGTCAACAACACTCTCAGGTGATGTCTTTTCAACCTGATCGAGCGAGGATTATTATGGTGATGTGGGCAATATGACACTCACGTAACAGAAAGGTGCATGATGGTGAGCCCTTGGATCCAATCCCGTTGCTGGTTTGAATCAAGGAGGATCTATCATTGCTGGAGATACTAGGTGCGTGTGTTGCAGTCCCTCCAGGACACAAATGGCAGCCACCAGAGCAGGGTTGCATTAAAATCAATACTGACACTTCGGCCAATTCTGAACTTGGCAAGGCATGTGTAGGAGGTGTCACTAGGTCAGCTCATGCCCTACCTAGTGCCTGGTGCAAACCCCATGAAGGGGTGACGAATCTGTTGACTGCCAAAGCTGAAGCAATATGTGACGTGATCTTTCGAAAGCTTTGGGGTTTTCTAATGTGATCTTGGAAACGAATTGCCTGGAGATTGTTAATCTGTGGAATTCTCGCCGCAATTCTTTTTCAGTTGTGGCACCGATGTTATTAGATATTAGGGAGCTAGTTTTTAATTTTATTCGGATTTCATAATCACTTCTCGTGATTCGTCCACTCAGATGGTATAGTATGTACTATTCAAGCTATGTGTAAGGGTTTGGGAGGTGATACGTCCATTTTGCATCACTATTTTATATCATAATTTGCTGTTATTCATTGATATATTTCATATTGGAGCATGATACTTATGTTATTTCACCTATTTTGCATGTTTTCCAATAATTGGAGACTTCAACCCCGGAGTCAGAATTCTGCCGGAAAACAGAGCGTCAGGATACCATATTCGCGAAGATCAGAGCACCCCGGAAATCATCGGAAAGTTCCTATTTCATCCGAAGACGGAGGAAGCCAAAAGGGGACCCGGAGGAGGGCCACCAAGGGCCCTCACCATGCCCAGGCGCGGGCCCACCTCTGGCCGCGCCTAGGGGTGGTGAGGAGGCCCTGGACCACCTCTAGCTTGCCCCTTCGACGTACTTCATCCCCCAGGAACCCTAAGACATAGAGAATCATCGAGGAGTCTTTCCGCCGCCTCTACGGGACGGAAAACAACAGAGAGAGAAAAGCTCTCCGGCAGGGAGAAATCTGTCGAGGAAAATCCTTCCCGAAGAGGGGAAATCATCGCCATCGTCACCGTCATCGAGCTGGACTTCATCGAGATCATCATTATCATCTCCACCATCATCACCCTCAGCTCCACTCCGTTCTGCTGTAACATCTAGTGTTGCATCTTGTCTATTTCATAGAGGAAACTTTCCCGGTGTTGATTACTACTTGTAGTTGATGCTATTGAGTGAAACCATTTGATTAGGTTTTTGCCCAGATTGTTAATCACCATTATATCACCTCTGGTCATGATCCATATGATGTTTTGTGAGTAGTTCGTGTTGTTCTTGAGGACATGTGAGAATTCAAGTTGTTAGTAGTGAAGTAATCTTTACTATTAAGGTTGCTGTGGTGGTATGGTGTCACACTTCACTAAAATTACAGGAAGAATGCCACCGCACTAAAAAGAAATATTTTCCTTGCATGCAGTCTTATCTTGTCGAGTTTGTTAGATTTGTTAGCTACATGCATGCAACCTTATCTTGTCAAGTTTGTTATATTTGTTAGCTACATGTATGCAGCCTTATCTTTACGATTAAATCTTTAGTATTATATTGGAGTTGGACGTACCTTGGTACGTCGTGTGACAACAGTCTGCCTTTGTCCGCGCTCCATCGACCACCGATCCCGCAAATCTTTGTTTAGTTTCCGTGATTACAGCCACGCCCGTGAATACGGTCTTCCGTTCAGCTCCAACAAAATTTCCCCGCCCCACCCGTTGGCCGCCTGCGATGCGCCGCCACCCCGCGCCTGCAGTCCTAGGCTCCACCCTGGATGATTCCAGCACCCACGACTCAATCCCGTACCTTCTCCCTTATTTCTCTCACACAGCGTGTGAAGAGCGGCGGGGATGGAGGCCGTGCCGACGACACCGGAGGAAAGGAGCCGGGCAGCGAGGATGGAGCTGGATCCAATGGAGGGGTGGCAGCCGCTGTCCTCGCTCGCATGATCCCCTGCATCCCGCGAGCCGTGCTCCGTACGAGGCCATCTACTGGAACTGGAGACCACCTATGTTGTCGCCAGCCGCGCGACGCGCACCTGCAAGACAGAGCATCTTGCCTCCACGGAAGCCAGCGGCGTGGGCACGCCAACGGAGGAGCTGTTCGCCGTGTGCGTCGAGCAGTCTTCGATGTCGACGAGCACCCCTGCACCTTCTAAGGTTCGTCTATTTCCACTAGCCTGACTAATGCAGGCCTGCAGCAGGACAAGATATTCCAGGACGCTCGACTTATAGTAGTCAAGAAGGGAAAAGACGCAATGGACAGAATACAATTGCAGATATGGCTTAGAAACACGGACTTTACTCTAATTGCCACCATATTTAATGATGCTACTCTAATTGCCACCATCTTTAACTTTTTCTCTTTAATAGCAGCAAGACTACTTTCTCCTTTTGTGATTTGATACTATTTTCCATGTCATATTTTTAATCTGGGTAAGATAGCAATGCATACAACATAGGGAAGACGCTTGTTTTCAGCAAAGTGCCACTACATGATTAACGAGCAGACCTCGACGAGAGGCATGAATACGTGTAATTTTGTTTTAGAGGCAGTGTACATTAGTATGCGTGTAATTGTTTTTGCTGTATAAACAATTATAGACATTGGTAGTATGTTTACGGTTACTGTACTGGTTAGTCGTCACATTCGTCATCAGAAAAGCTCTAAATCAGCTTTATATCTGATTGGACCTTCTCTACAGGTTGGATATGAGGAATCACCACAAAGCATTTTGGACACGACCGCTGACTGGACAAATTAAGAAACAGAGATGTTAAGAAAAAAAGGTATTTAAGGCATATCTTCCTTTTTGTCTTTAGTAGTGGTTTGGACGCATTTTCATGTTGCTCAAAGCACAGTTCTCTAAGTTTATCGTTTCCTAATTTGTGATAATTTCTCACCTTGATATATTGTTCTTGTATGTGATTTTATTTTTAAGAGATTATTTCTTATGCGTCATATAAGTAATTTTTTTGATCCCACATTCAAGCTCTTTGTAAGTAGGATACATAGTTCTTGCCTAATAAAAAAATAACACTACAAACAAGTCCGATGTGTCCCTTTCCTTATTCCATTTGGAGACACTAATATTGTTTCTATTTATTATGCTTTCTAGCTTGTGTTTGAAGTGGTTGCCCGATAAGTTAAGAAACAAGCAGTGGCAATAGAGCAATACGGCGAAGTCTAGGGGGGAAAAACAATATAACTCATGATGGAGAGACCAAAGCGAACGCTCAACAATCTAGGAGGAAGAGACTATCTTATCTGCGATATGTAACAGACCTATGGTGGAGCTGGAGGCAATAAGGATGATGGGCGATTTATAATTTGTGTTAGAGTTAACATACCAGATTAAGTTTGATACTAACATAGAGAGTTTACCTCTGCCAATTGTGACATATCTATCCGAGATTCATACAAACATATAACTTGTAGGCGTATGGTCAAGATGGAGGGACCACGGGCGAAAGTATTCATCTGTTGTTTGATTCTCTAACATCCGTAGCAACGCACGGGCACTCTGCTAGTGTTGAGTAATATTTAATAGTTTGATATTTAAGTTGTGGTGTTATTCTTCTAGTGGTGTCATGTGAACATCGACTACATGATACTTCACCATTTATGGGCCTAGGGGAATGCATCGTGTATTTGGCTACTAATTGAGGGGTTGTCGGAGTGACAGAAACCTAAACCCCCGTTAGGAAACCATTGCACGAGGGAGCATAGGAACCCGGAGTTTAAAGTTGTGGTTAGATTTATTTCTTAATTAATTTCTTAATGTTGGCAAGCAGAAGGTGTTGACAAGTAGTTTCGATGAAGGAATAACTGTAAATACTGAAAGATAGATTTGTAGGGGGTTTTGATATTGCAGATAAATAAAGTGCGAGTAAATAAAATGCAGTAATAATAATTGCAGCAAGTGGCCCAATCCTTTCTTCAGCAAAGGACAAGCCGGTGGGTTTACTTATGATTAACAACCGTTCTCGGGGACACATGGGAGGTTTCTGTCAAGTGCTTTTGTTCCATGCCGCTGAATAATCTCTATGTTTTGATAAGTATTGTGTGGGTGAACCTATGCTAATGTACTGTACCATCCAAGACTAATACATACTTGTGATTATACCCCTTGCAAGCATCCGCAACTACAAGAAAGTAATTAAAGAAATAAATCTAACCACGGCTTTAAATTCCGGGATCCTACGCTCCCTCGTGTAATGGTTTCCTAATGGGGGTTTAGGTTTCTCTCACTCCGGCAACCCCACAATTAGTAGCCAAATACACGATGCATTCCCCTGGGCCCATAAATGGTGAAATATCATGTAGTTGACATTCACATGACACCACTAGAAGAATAACACCACAACTTAAATATCAAGCCATCAAATATTACTCAACATTACTTCACTACTAACAACTTGACTTCTCCCATGTCCTCAAGAACAACACGAACTACTCACAAGACATCATATGGATCATAATCAGAGGTGATATAATGAATGATAACAATCTGGTCATAAAGTGAAAACACCGATAAATCTCACAAGCATCAACTACTAAAAAGTAATCCACACCGGGAGATAGATCTAATGTAAAACAACGATAGAGGACCCTAATTGTTACAACGGGATGACGGTGGATGATGAGGGTGAGGGTGCTGCTGCCGTTGCTAATGATGATGACAATCTTGATGATGCCCGGAGTGATGAAGGTAACGATGGCGATGATTTCCCCTCTCCGGAGAGGAATTTTCCGGCAGAGTTCTCCCTGCCAGAGAGCTTTTTTCTCTCGGGTGTTTTCAGCCCCGAGGCGGCGGCGTAATAATTCTTCGATGATGGTATGAGGCTTAGGGTTCCCTGGGGGTCAAGTACGCGAAAGACCTCCACCAGAGGTGGGCCAGGGTGGCCATACCACCTGGTTGCGCGGCCAGGGGCGCGCCACCTCATGGTGTGGGCCCCTGGTGCCCCCCTTCTGGCTCCCCTTCTAGCTGGACTCCTCCTCTGAACTTGTAAGACACCCCCGACGTCCCTCTTCTTGTTCTGATCTTCTGAAATATGGTATCTCGACGGTGCTTTTTTCCATCAGATTTCTGGTCCCGGTGTTTATTCTCCAAAAATTATGAAACATGCAAAATAAGATAAAATAACATAAGGGATGCATCATAACATGAAATATATCAATGAATAACAGCAAATTATGATATAAAATAGTGATGCAAAATGGACGTATCAAGGGGCGAGTATCAAAATCACACAGTTGATAATCTTACTTTTGCAAGTTAGTCATGCATAACTGAATGATATCATCACTCCCTAAGGATGAATTTAAACGAGGAAACAAACCTTCTTAAACCAATTCTAAACCCTGATCACTGTTTGTGACCTTTCCAAAACTCTATGTCTACATTTCTGCATGACCAGGGCTATAAGAGAAGCAACACAAAAGGGAATTAAGATAAGAAGAAATCAAGTGATGTGGTGAAATCCTAGTGTTTGGTGTTATGCAAGAATAATTTGATTACAGGATCTGATCAATCTTGTAAACAGATCATTTCTGAGGGCATTAAACACTAGAGTTTCATTGGGTTAAATTCTACGAGAACAAGTTGGTATTTGACTCGGAGGCAATATCAGACGAGAAGTGACAACTAGAGACTTATTCGCAAATACTAGACTCTAGAGTAATCATAGGTTCTCGACATTCTGACTTAGGGATTAGAGTCGTAGAGGGGGTGTGGAAGTAAGTTCGGCATGACCTCCACATGTTGTTTGATTCGAGGGATTCAATTCAAAAACTAAAACAAAAGAATGCTGGCAGTTGGAAATTGCGTTCAAATTGAATGATGTGATAATTGGAACAATTTGATTACTAATTAATTTTGAAACATATAATAGTTAAATCTTTATTCAATTCAATTGAGTTAAGAGAATCAACAAAAGAATAACAATAAGTTTTATTTATAATCAAACAATACTACAAAGTCAGCACATAATCCAACAAATGGAAAATTACATATTCTATTACAAGTGGACATTTACAAAATAAAATTCCTAATCTAATTCTTGCAAATCTTCAAATCTCCAATTGATCCTCTGTACCTACAAAACAAACAAGAAAGAAAACAAAAGTTGGGTGAGTGGGGGATTAGTACCCTCAGATTGGAAGTGGGATGCACTGCTAATCTCATCATTGGGTTAAGTAAATTGCAAGTAGTATCTGCTCAAATTAGTAATAGGCCTCAGACCAGCATCATGGGCAAGTATTAGGTAATACAAGTGGCAAGTAAAAAATAAGTACATCACCAGGATAATACCAAGTCTAGCGAGCCAATCTCTAACTCAAAAGATCTAGGGCATGCACACAGGCACATAGGTGACACAACACGGCACAGGAAGGTGCTATCACCACCAGACACGGGATAGAAAAGGGGAGCCGCATGGGAGGAGGTGGAAAGCACCAGTTCACTTCCTCCACAGCAGCTCGAGCTCCACAGCTCACAACAGCACAACAAAGCCAAAGCACTCCCAGTTCATCAGGTCCATCCAACCAAATCCACCACTCCAGACCACCACAACCCTGCGAGATTTCTGGGTAACAATACATAGCTCAAGCTCTCACCACAAGAACACCACCACCAGGAAATCACAGCACCACAAACCAATCTCCACAAGTTAACTCCAATTACCAGGATCCAGTGAAATCACTAGTCCAGCAAGATCAACACAAGGCCAAGCCTGGAGCTAGAAGAGCAAGATAGCAAGAAATGCAGGGAGAAAGGCCAACAAGCCAGCAATTGATCCACAAGTTTCTCACACAACCCCAGCATCAACACCTAACAGGTTGACCCCTACACACCACTTAGCAAGAAATTGCTAGGCTATGCACAGAGAATAGGGCTGGGAATTTCCCTCAGCTTGGCATAGAGTTGCTATGCTAAACACATCATAGGGTGTTAAATAGGATCATAATATCCGTTCTTATCTATAAGATTGCCTCAGAACAACATCACTGGCCAGGGGTCAATTAAACAAGCATATTATCTGTCCTCATATAAATTAGGGCCTCAGACTTTTGCATCACATGCCAGGGGCACCAAGATTAAGTAAATCATGTTCGTATCAGTTAAGGGGCTACCAGGAGCAAAAATCACAGGCAAATAAACCAGAAACGTTTCACTAACTCACAAGCATTTAGTAATCTGTTGTTGGGCACTAATCCATTGGAATAGCACATCAACACAGCAATACTCGTGTAATTACCATATGAATCAGCTAGTACAGGGAGAGGGGAACTCAGGGCATGTGTACAATTAAATTGAAAACCCAAGTGTGGCAGTGCCATATTCTCTGAATTAATCAGAGTAACACACACTGTGTGTTCTATATAGAACATAATAGCAAACAAACCTGATGTCATAAGCATCAGGAAATGGTAGCAATACCATATATCACTACACAGTACTAGGGGCATAATCATCAACAAATACCACAGGGAAATTGTCTAGCTCACAAGCACACACAGTTTGTTGCTGGGCACTAACCCAGTGGATTAATACCTCATCACAACAAATACATAGCCATTTGCATCAGGATTTAGTAAGTTCAGAGAGAGGGAAACACACAGGGCATGTTTCAGTTAACAGAAAGAATCCCAAGAAGGGCAGTGGCACATTCTCTGAACCTCAGGTTCAGAGTAGCACACATAAGATGGTGACCTGTTATAAACATGGCACAAAGGGGCCTAAATCAACACAAGCATCAGGGAATATCCCTATTGCAAATGGACACATCACAGAAAGGTTAATCCATTGGATTAAGTAGGCTATAAACATTAAAATTCCACTATCTAGCAACCTCATGAAAATCCACATCACCTCACAAACTGGGGAAAATCCCAATTCCTAACAAGCACAACATCAAGGCAACTTCAGAAATTACAACTAGCATGCATATCCATAGAAGTGCACAACACAAGCAATAACAACTGAATCACCAGTACCAGAGGGGCCACAAGCAGAAAATTCATCAGGCATGAACTCAGGCTCGATGGCCTGGTTCCAGAGCAGAGGAGAGAGGGGAGTAGAGAGGAAGAGAGGTATAGGAGGGGAGCAAAGGAACTCACTTGTGTCCACCATCATGGTGAACACAGCCAGGTGGCGAAGCGAGGTCGAGGGCGGCGGCGTGGCGCCGTCGTTGCGTTCCGAGGAGCCGTCCCGACGGCGCCCACGTCTCCGGAGCCGTAGCCGCACCACCACGGGGAAACAAGGTGGCAATGAGACGTGCCGTCGTGCGGGAGCATGGGGAAAGCCTCAGGAGCAGCGCGGGGCGGCGGTAGAGGGTTCTCACCGGAACCCTAGGTTCGGCCCAGGGTCGCGCACGGCCGTTCCCGGGGACTACTTCCAGATCAAGGGGGGAGCATGGAGAGCATCGAACGGCGAGTGGTATGCAACCATCGACGACAGCGGAGACCACCTGTACCGGCCGAAATAATCCGAGGAAGGCGGCGACGACGCCGAGTCGCTAGAGAGCACGAGAGGGGAGAGGAATGGATGGAAGGGGGTGCGAGCCGTGTGTGGTCGCCTGCTCGGGTTCACCCGAGTGGGTTTGACCCAACCCACTGGTGGGTTGGCCCACCAGTCATCCCAGGGGCAATTTGGACTTTTGACCAATTTTCTCCTACAAAGGAAATAACAAAAATATTAATACATCAATAAAAATTCAAAACTTAATTATAAAAAAATCATAAAAATTCAAACTCAAATATTTCAAATTTTTGAACAATATAACTATTTATAGATAAAACTCAACCTTATTATTTTAAAAGTTCACATTGATAAATTAAACAAAATTAATAAAATAATTAATATTAGTCTTAATTCTTTACTTAGAAATACCAACTTATATAATTTTGGAACCTTATTTTTATAAAATTTGTTAATTCTTTATTCGCTGATTCATCAAAGAAAAATAAGATAATTAAATCAAATAGAATTAATAAGGAAATGGAAAACAATGCATTCTTAAAAGCCTTTAAATTTAAAACACCACTCAGATAATTTAGTACTTAATATTTAAATCTTAAAATAAATAAAAGTTTCCATATTCTAAAATTTTAGAATATCATTTAATTATACTTTCTGATAAATACATTGTCTTAGAATAATGAATATAACTCTTACTCTACTATTTTCATGATTTTAAATTAATGTCTCCAAAAATAATTTAAGCCATAGATTAAATTCTTACTTAATAAAATATGATTACCTGTCAACTTAAAACTTTATGATATGATTTAGATGGGTATTTCGAGAGCTCCATCTGATCTCAGCTATTATTTCTGAATATACAACTGACAAAGTCATAACCCTCTTTGTTTGTTTTCCTTTAAGTATGATTCCCAAATAAGTTATTATCTTATTACTTGCTTACATGTGAACAACATTAAAGTAACCATTGCATAACATTTTGAAATGTCTAATAACCAAGCATATGAGCTAAGACCCTAAATATCCAATGAACCAACCAACCAAACTCATATCAAAACCTTAGGTGATGCAAGTCATCACAATAAATAACAACAACTCTAAGTCAAGAAAACCTAATAAAGCCTAAGTATCGCAAGACGTAGCTTGATCATTTAAGCTTGGGTATTTTCGGGGTAAATCACGATGCATCTCATTATTTAGCATCTTGCCAGTTTTCCAGTAGCCCTTATCGGGACTACTTTGCTATTTTCCGATCTCAGGAATTCCACGCAACTCTCGAACCCGAAGACAAGGATTATTATTGTTATTTTAATCTCAGAAAAGTTCATCACTTGCTCATGTTCTTTGAAGTACTTCCTAACAAACTATTTGCAAAAACCCTATAGTATTACCATCTATTCTCAAAAGAATGCATGGTCCTTTTTTTCTAATAATATGACTAATTGAATGACTAACCGAGTGGTAGTGTTCTGTTTGGTGGGAGGATGGGACCATGGTAACATGAATAGGTCAAAGGAAGGTTCCATCTGCATGGGAAAGTATTACCTAGGAATTAAAAACAAATGCCGTCAGGATTCTTGCGCCGTAAATACCGCGTTAACCATGGGTCTTGTATGGGGCGAGTAAGTTAGCTATGATCTTCTCTCATTCGCATGCCAACGGACTGCCAGAGACGTACGCTGTAGGTCTTGCGGGACTACATGCACATGGGTGGGAGCCCTTACGTCCCACGGACTCTGGGTTATATGAGTGTCTGCCAGGGGCGCCTAGATATCTATCGTGAGGGGTAGAATCAGGGGTTCAACCTGCTGGCAGAAATGGGTGGGCATGCGTTGTGCGGAGAAGCATGGTTTGGCTTGGATCAACAACCGGACCCCACACCTATGTGGGCGTGGACAGGATCTCGAGCCTGGTTGTGCAACATGGTCTTGATCGCCCATGGGTAAAGTAACGCACCTCTGCAGAGTGTAAAAGGATGTGGCATGTCACCCCCTGTTCCTGGAAGGAGCTGCGAACGCCGCAGGAAAGGCAACTCCATGAAGTTCTAATCCTGTGAAGATCTGGCGGGCATAGTTTTCAGTATTAAAAGCAACCTCTTGAAGAAAGATTTACAAAAACCTTTCATTAGCTTATGACTCCTTCGTGTCTAAAGTTGTAGTTAGTGTATCAAACTACTCACTGTATATCATGAACTTGTTGAGTAACGCTCATTACTCATTCGTTCCCGTTTGACCCCTGCTTAGAGTTGAAGCCCTTATGGAAGTCGTCATCGCGAAGCTATCGTTATCTCATGAAGCTGGGAGGAGTCTTATACTACTTAGCCAGTGAAGCATCGTCATCAACGACGACGGTTTTAGGAGAAGCTATCAAGGTGTAGGTGGAGACCATTCTTGGACTTAGCTGTTGTAAGCCATAGATTAGGGCTGACATCAGTCGTAGTGGATTAGGTTCTGAGTTAGAGTTATTCTCCAGCTTGGAACTTCGAATTGCTTCTTCTGATGGTTCATTTGCATGAGATCGATTCTCAAGATTTTTGTAATGAAGTTTGTATCCTATAGGTTTGCTTGGACCTGCTGTGTTTCTATTGTACCACTCTGAGTGATGTAATATTCACGGATAAGTCCTTCTGTGAGTATTATGTCAACGACTTGCGCACTAAACATGCAGTGGTGTGTTGGGTCATCACACTATGCTAATAATAATTTGCTACCAAAACGTACGTCTTATATTTTGCAACGTAGGTAGTATGTGCCTAGCACATGCACAGCTGGTACACTAATTGAAATGGATTTCACACGTGTTTACAACACTTTTAAATTAGCTTAGTCATGTTTCGATAAATACCACGCGACAATCGGTGAATGTTCACACATGTATCGATGACTCTTAGAAAGTAGAACTAACTATAAGCTCGAGATAATCTCTGGTGAAGAATTTGAAGCAATCAGAATAGTGTAACAAATATTCAACCAAAATTTCACAAATATAGTAGAAACATTACAGTTATATTTATAAAATTCAAACATCCAACATGTTACCCAAAAAATCGGACATGATTCAATCAAAATTTTAATTAATCCGTTGTATTTCAAGCAAATTTCATTCCTGTACCCGTTAATTTCCAAAAGAATACATGATCACAATTGTAAGAAAAATACCTGCATATTCATATTATTTGGATCACAGTGTACCCAAATAAGTTTTGGGTATGGACTAAACATGAGGTATATAACCTTGCAGGAAAAAAATTCCTTTGAGACCTTCGATACAATCTTGTGTGGGTACGTATGAGCTCTTGAACTTTTCCACCATTGCTAGGGCTAGAGCAGAGTTTCAGAATTTAGTTAACGAGCCTTTTGGACTTAGCGAGAATCAGAGTTTTAAGTTTTGAAAAAATATGAAATAAATAATGGGCATAGAGAATTGGTAGAATCTTATCCTTGTAAATTTTGGTAGAAACATATGACCATTTTGTTATGTAACTTAAATTTCCGTCTGTTTCTTTTTCACGGCTAAGAAAAGGTCATATTTTGTAAAAGAATAAGCTCCAACCGACTCTCTACATGAATGCATTAAACTTACAGCTTGATATCCTGACCTGTGGCGGAGAACCGAAGTGCCCACATTTACGGATTATCTTATCATGTTTCGTCTGTTTTGACCTAGAAATATAGTAGCCACGATCAAATTTTCAGTTTGACCAGGTAAAGCTCCAAGCTACCAAGTTGGCAATACGAAACGAAAACAAACAAACAAAATTGTTGCCTCGATCTGCATTTCATCAGCAATGCATAACATGGGCTGAGATCTTTCAAATATACTCAGCTTTTACTATATTGCGTAAGCACCGAACCACATACTTTGTGCTTGGCCTGGCCACTGAAGTTGCCTTGATCGGCACTCGGAAGCAAGTACCTTTGCAGCTTTGCTCCAACCTTACACAAAATCGATTCATTATTCTTCATCTCAGAGCGGTTAGCATATCTATGTTTTGCAATGAGAAATTTGTCTACGAGCACTGTCTCTCAAGATCAGTGCGTCATATCTTCTGTATAATTTCAAGCAAATGTTAGTGATGTATAGAGCCTGCACTAGATTTTATACTACTATGGTACAGGAAGACACACTTTGCCTCAATGTTCCTCTGCGATCAGTGCTAGTCTGACAGGATGTATATACTCAAAAAGCACCATGTACCACCGATTAAGGTCAGAGACAGAACATGTCAAAGGGATGAGATAGTGCTGCTCGGTTGCCGACTTGCCGTTGTACCAGCAAAACTACCTGTTTCTTCAACAGGGGAGGGTAGCGTGATTGACTGGTAATCAGGTAGCATAGGCTGCATAGTTGTGCAATTCATCTGGATCCGCGACGATGGACATCTGAGCCTCTTTTGGAAGTGAGTCGTCGTTGTCCTCGGTGGCTTCAGCTTCAGCAAGCACCTCGTTGCAGTGGATGAAGTAGGTGCGTTTCTCCTGCTGAAATAACCTGCAAGCAGACCAAGGTAACTGAGCTGAAATGATGCAACGATGTATATAGATACTATTGACAGAGGAACATGAGCCACTTACGGGTTCTTGCAGAGCATCGGGCTCTGAACTGTTAAAACATACTTGCAGGAAGATATCTCCTTTATTGAGCTGATCAGAACTGTCGGCTCAGAACAGACAAATCTAACCTGTAGGAAGAAGGCATCGTAGGTACAGTCAAATGCACTACTCAACAGGGGATTACCATGGTGATCAAACCACTTTAAGTCTGAGCCATAGCCACATGGATTATAATTCTAGTTCCCTATTTTTTCTTACCTCTGTGTAGCGGGGTATATCTGTGAGATCACAAACAGTTCCATTTGTGTACAGGTGAACATGATATCTGCAATGACACAGAAGCAGCAAACATTCAATCAACAAAGTTGTGCTTCCAGATGTAGATGCTTTTCCAAAATTTTAGGATAATACCTCTTGGAAGTATCTTTCACACGATCCTCATCAGCAGACTCAGAGGTGTGATTTTCATGGTACGCATCAGTTGCATCAGCATCAAATTCACCTAGAACATACTCTTGAATAACCTTCAGCAAAAGATACACACTTACTAAAGCAATCCAAAAGCAACTACGACGTGCCTATATGACAGTGTCAAAGCATGAAGATGTGGAATTGAACAGACATAGTAATACTTTCGCAAACAAAAAACCATAGTAGTACTATTGGAGCTAAGATTAAATTGCGTCTTTCTTTTACAACGTAAATGAGTTCTGTTCTGGTCTCTCCTGTTAAAGCTAGCAATTACTTGACTGGAACAGGTCGGAATTGGTTCTAGGTGGATGGGCAGAAAAATCAACAGAAGAAGTACAATCGTTATGAGCCTAGACAAAGAATAGAGCTTACCTTCTCACCCTCTACATGAACCTGTCGGATTTTCCCATAATAGCAGAATTCATAAGACCACCAACCTTCGTGCTGTGTTAACAACAATAATAACAATTAGATCTCTTTTTTTCAGGCATTCTATGCCACACGTGCACAACAAAGAAGAATCACATGCTCACCCTGTAAAAGCACTGATCTTTGAGAAGCTCCAGCAGTTCATCTGGCTCCTTTGGTTTAACTTTCCGTTCACTTTCTACAATAACATTAGTTGCATTTTGTGGGACAATTGACTTCATGGTCTTGGTTTCTTCAGCAGGTAGGTAGCACATGTAATGTTTCCCCTCGTGGCTAGTCATCGGTTCAGATTCCTGGCCATTCTCCTGCAGCAAAACAGCAAGTACATTTATTTAACAGCTACAGTTAGAGGAAGTATGTTTGTCAAACAACAATCTCTGGCTGCAGCAAGGACTTTGGGAAAAAGAATCAAATTTGAACCGAATTAGCATCGCTTATAGCATATTCTCATACTCCCTCCGATCCATATTAATAGGTGATGAAGTGGATGTATCTAGCAATAAAACATGTCTAAATACATCCACTTCAGCACCTATTAATATGGAACGGAGGGAGTATTAGATAGAGAAATAGAGAAATATAAAAGGTGAGCAGTTCCTCCTGCTACTTGCACTCTTGTGAAGTCCAATCATAGCTAGTTATCTACTCCCTCCGTCTTAAAAACAAGTGTGGTTAAAATGGATGTATCTAGATGTATTTCAGTGCTGGATAACATCCACTCCAACGATACTTATTTTAAGACCGAGGGAGTACGTTTGAAAGATGTCATCGATTGATAATTATCATCTCGCCAAACCCGGCTAATTCTGAACAAAGAAAAGCACATGATTTCCTGGAGGGACAACTCATCAGGAAACTCACCGGGTGGTACGGCGAATCGACAGGATGAAACTCCACACGGTACCTCGGCTCGCGCGAGTTCTTCCCAAACGGCACACCTGAGAATTCGTCAACAATTCAGTGCAACCCTTCTTTTTTTTCCAGTAACCAACCAGAGCTAGATACGGGCATCCATTACATTTCTTTCGCATCAGGTGTACACTATGAACGAATGTTCTTAGACTAGACAGAGCTAGATCTGGCCAGGAAAAACGTGCAAGGATAGTACGAGCTCGCACCAATCTATCTATGATCGGATTTCCGTGGACAAACATCTATATATGGGGTGAGAAACTTGGTGGAATTGGGGTTCAGAAGTAGCAGAGGGGGTCCAGGGGCTGCCGAGAGGAAGGGACGAGGCCCTGGCGCAGTGGTGCGGTTACCTGAAGTGGTGAAGATCTGGTCGTTGGCGGCCGCCCCGGCGACCAGGAGCAGGAGGAGGAAGGAGAGCGACGCGCTTGATCCGCCGGCGAACCCCATCGGCGACGGCGGAGAGGCTCCGGTTACTCGCGTCGCGTCAGCTGGAGAGGGGGGAGCGGAGGAGATCGGGGGCGAGATACAGTCAGAGTGGGAGACGACGTGAAGAGTCTGTTCCGCCTTCCAAGTCGTGTTTCCGCTTTCCGAAGTCGTTCGCGCTCCCAGCAGCGGCGTTGCCTTCCAAAGCGTGTCACCTATAATCGGTTTCCGCCTTCCGATAATGGATCGAAATGCAAGAATTATTATGGAAAACGCTTCAAATCATCCGGGTCGCACGTGACGGGTCACCGAGCAAGCGACGGTCCCTGTTTAGAGACAGCCAGCCATAACCTTATCCCTAGACGAGGTCTCCGTTTTCACTTGCGCCGCCCCATGCTCCTCCCCCAGAGGGCTGCCCTATGCTTCACCCTCTCTGCGTCGACCCGTGCCTCTCCCCATCATGTCGCATGTGCTCCACACGACCAACACCCCCACGTCGTTGGCCCCAACGACGGGGTTCTGCTACCAGGGAGCGGGGTTGTTGTTAGTGCATGTCGACGCAACTGCCGGCCATGGGTCGACAATGCACCGGTGCTCGAGGAGGGGATGGTGGTGCTACAAGCCGTGGTAGCCATTGGTACAAATGTTGGGCAAGGATGCTACATGCGGTGGTCGCCGATGCTACAAAGGAAAGTCGGGGATGCTACCCGGGGTGGTCACTCGTGCTACATAGAAAGGCCATCGAATGCTACCGGCGATGGTCGTTGGTGCTACAAAGGGAAGCTGGGGATGCTACCGGTTGTGGTCACTGGTGCTACAAAGGATGGTCGTCGAAGCTACCTGAAAGTACAAGGATGACGCCAAGAGAATGGGTGGATAGTCGCTTTAAAATAATTACGTTTTAGACTTGAATAAATGCGGAATAAAACTAACGTTTAATTTATCAAGTACAAAACCTATACAAGTTAGGTTTACCTATGTGCACCAACAACTTATGCTAGACAAGGAATTCAACAAAGTGATAGCAATATAGATGACTTCAAGCACGATCGCTATCACAAAGATAAATGCATAAGTAACGAGCTCGGATTGAGAAATAACCGAAGCACAAAGAGACACCGATGTGATTGCCGAAGTTCCTTCCCAAGGGAAGTACGTCTTCGTTGGAGGGGTGTGGAGCCGCCAAGGCACTCCAACGCACAGTTGTGCTCACCCTATTCTCCTTGAGCTTCTCCGGTGAGGGAGATGAGCGTTACCACTATGAGGTTCTCTTGAAGGCGGTGACAAATCCTGACACTAGGTTGAGGCTATCTCCACAACTTAATTGGAGGCTCCCAACGAAGATCAACTCAAACTTCTTTCAACAAGGTGGAAACTCCAACCACTAACCGTCTAGGGTACTCAAGGCACCCAAGAGGAACAAGCTCCCCGGTGGCCAAGCACCCGAGAGTAACAACGCTCTCCGGTGCCCAAGCACCCAAGAGGAACAAGTTTCTCAAACTTCATTTCCACGTATCACCATGGAGAACTGATGACCCACAAATATAGGGGGTGTATCGTAGTACTTTCGATAAATAAGAGTGTCGAACCCAACGAGGAGCAGAAGGTGTTGACAAGCAGGTTGGATAGGGAATTCACGGTAAACACTAGCAAACGGGTTTTTGCTTGTTTTGGATATAGCAGATAAATAAAGTGCGAGTAAATAAATAACAGTAATAATAATTGCAACAAGTGGTCTAATCCTTTTGAGAGCAAAGGACATGTCGGTTGTTCTACTTACAGTTACCAAACGTTCTCGAGGACACAAGGGAATTTCGTCAAGTGCTTTCGCTTCATATAGTTGATTAATATTTATTGATTCGTTAAGTGTTGTGTGGGTGAACCTATGCTAATGCACCGCCCGACTAGGACTAATAAATACTTGTGATTATACCCCTCATAAGCATCCGCAAATACAAGAAAGTAATTAAGATAAATCTAACCACAGGCTTAAAACTCCGAGATCCTACACTCCCTCGTGCATTGGTTTCCTAATGGGGGTTTAGGTTTCTGTCACTCCGGCAACCCTACAATTAGTAGACAAACACACCATGCATCCTCCTAGGACCATAAAGGTGAAGTGTCATGTAGTCGACGTTCACATGACACCACTAGAAGAATAGCACCACAAATTAAATACCGAACCATGAGATATTACTTCAACATAACTTCACTACTAACATCATGACTTCTCCCACGTCCTTAAGAACTAAACGAAGTACTCACGAGACATCATATGGATCATAATCAGAGGTGATATAATGGATAATAACAATCTGGTCATAAAATGCAAACACCGATAAATCTCACAAGCATCAACTACTAACAAGTAATCCACACCGGGAGAGAGATGTAGTGGTAAACAACGATAAAGACCCCTAATTGTTACAGCGGGATGAAGGTGGACGGTGACGGTGATTGTGTTGGTGATGAGGATGATGATGATGATCTCGATGAAGCCCGGAGTGATGACGGCGACGATGGCGACGATTTCCCCTCTCCGGGGAGGAATTTCCCCGACAGCTTTCTCTCTGTCGGAGAGCTTTTCTCTCTCTGTGTTGTTTTCCGCCCCGAGGCGGCGGCGGAATAATTCTTCGATGATGTATATGTGCTTATGGTTCCTTGGGGGTCAAGTACGCGAAAGGGGGTACCCAGGAGTGGGCCAGAGGCCAGACCACCCCCAGGCGAGGCCAGGGGGCGCCGCCTGGTGGTGTGGGCCCCAGGTGGCCCCCTCCGGGTGCCCTTCTAGCTGGCTTCCTCCTCGGTACTTCTAAGACTCCTCCGGTGTTCTCCCTCTTCTTCTGATCTTCTGAAATAGGGTATCCTGATGGTGCTTTTTCCATCAGATTTCTGGTTCCGGTGTTTCTTCTCCCATAATTAGTAAAAATGCAAAATAAGATGAAATAACATAAGAAATGTAACATAACATGAAATATATCGATGAATAACAGAAAATAAAGATATAAAATAGTGGTGAAAAATGGATGTATCACCTCCCCCCAAGCTTAGACCTCGCTTGTCCCCAAGCGAAACTGAACTCGGTAAACATGACCATAGGTTTATGGAGTGAGGTGTCGATAAATAAAATACGGACAAGAAGCATCACAACTATCACTACACTAGTCATTATAGTAAGTAACTCCCTTCCATATAATTTAACTTGAAACAAGTAAATGGAGTCACAATAAAGGTGCAAAAAGGAAATCAACATTGGTGAAGGCAAACTTTGTTTTTGGTCAGAGAACAATTAACAATGTACTCATACTTCAACCAGAGTCTTTATATTAGAGCTTATATTTGCAAAGTTTAACATGCTCAATCATAATAATTTCTTTGCAATCATTGATAACTTTCAAAGTGGTATTCAAACAGATAAAGGCATTTGTACTAAACAAGGAAGAATAAGGAACATGCATGATTGAGTAAATCAACATATAGATGGATGGGTCACAACAACTCAAATGCTTGCTTAAGACAGAATGAAATAGGTTTACTCACTAAACATAAAGGTAAAAGATAGGTTGTTCGCAGAGGGAAGCAAGGATTAACTAATGTGCTAAAGCTTTTACTTAATAAACAGAGGTATAAAATGTTTGACACTCCCCCAATCTTTCTTACACAAACCATGGCTAACCAAATCCTCGGGTTCTTGCCAACAATCACATACCAAAGAGGAGTTTAATTTTTAGAGAGGTGTGTATGTCTATGTCAACGAATGGCAAACAGAAAATACAGTACGTCACAAGCCAACTAGACTTCACAAGAGCGGCTCCCATTGAAGGACGCAACTGGTGTAGAAGGTCATCCTCTTTCTCTTTTGTTTACAAAATTATACTTTGACTAATAAATCAGGGGCAAAAATAGTGAAGAGAATTTGTTGTATTAATTTGGGGCTGGGCACCCTGCTGCCAGCTCTTCTAGCATTTGGATAAGCGGATGAAGCCACTAGTCTAGGTGTGTAAAGTCCAATCAACAAGTGAGATAAAGATTCTCTATTTGCGTCCTCATGAGCTAAAACAAGAACACAAAACAGGTGTTATTTTGAAGGTTTTAAAGGTAGCACACAAGCAATTTGCTTGGACTGGCAGTTAAATACCACATATAGGTAGGTATGGTGGACACAAATGGCATGGTTTTGGGATCAAGGTTTGGATGCACGAGAAGTATTCCCTCTAAGTACAGGTTTTTTGCTAGCAAGGTTGGGTACCAAGCATAAAAATTGAGGGAAAACAAACAACCATATATATGATAAAACCAATCATGAAATCTTCCTTGAAAGTACAAACAATCTTACTTGAGAATACTAAGGTTATGGGCTAACAAGAAAGAAAAATCATGGAACAATATATCTACATGAAAACTCCCTCTTTTCTACTTAAGTCTCAAAGTATTGTAGCTACTGGCCAATGCTAAGTTTTCCAATACCAACTAGATTAACTTGATTCTCAAATATTGATACCAATACTAATAACAAGATCAACCATATAACAGAAATTGCAAGCTAAAATAAAGTGTAGAAGATGATGAAACTTCTCATTAATATTCCATAACGGCAACTCGAACCAAGGGATACAACGATAACCAAATAAAGAGTGATACTTCCATACTGCAAACCATACTATTTGATATTTCCTCTACTCATGATATGACTCTACTAAAGGTAAAAAGGTGAAAGATAAAAGTGTGATATCGCGACACTCCCCCAAGCTTGGAACAAGCCAAAGGGATGCCAATACCAATGATGAATTAATTCTTCGGTGGTGGTGGTGAGTCCTTCTCAGTAAGATTGTCAATTGATTTCTTCAAATCTTCAATTGCGAACATAAGCATACGCATCATCTCCGTATTGTGCTCAATACGGTTTGCATGCTTGTTAGACGGTGAATTGTACCCATCAAGATTTTTCTCCCATGCCTCCTTAGAGCGAGTCTTTCTCTATCTGCACGGTTAGAACGATCCATATCCTAGCAAGAAGGCAACTTTGACTTTGGCACCTTTTTAGATTGATAATCATGAATCAAGGTATGGAAAGGGTTTATGAAACTTCGAAGTGGTATCCCTGAAGCTAGGAAGTGACATGGGACCTTCCCTCCAGTGCTCATCCATGCCTCTTGCTTGAACTTGGATGGTTTTGCTACCACTCCAATGCTTGCGATGGTAGCACGTGGGTGCACGCGCGAGTCTTCTTCTACATCTCCTTCATCTACACTATTGATCTCCTCCTCCGGCTTCCGGTCTTGGAGATCATCCTTCAGTCCTTGTTGTTGTTGTTGGCGGAGACCATGGTGCTTCTAAAACTGAAAATTGATCCTGGCAGAAACAGGTCGAAACAAAAACACGACGAGAAAATGATATACGGACCTCGGGGGTCCGGGGAGTTATATAGCAAAAATATGCGTAACGAAAGGAAAGTCCAGGTCGAAAACGAGTCGGAGAGGGGCTCCGGGGCGCCCACACCATATCCAGGCGCGGCCAAGGGTGGGCCCGCGCCCAGGCATGGTATGGTGCCCTCGGGCACAGTCTCCAACTCTTCTTCGGCTCGGTATTTTTCATATTTTCCAAAAATCAATAATTTATAAGTCAAAAGGTATTCCGCGAACTTTTCCTTAACAAAACTGTTACCTATTCGAAAACAGACTATGCAAATTCTGAAATCTTCCCTTTAATAAACTTCTCTGGGGTCATTACTTGAATAATATCAACATCTTCATCATAAGAATCACCGGAAATATAATGTTTGAGTCTTTGCCCATTTACCACTTGTGTAGTGTTATCTTTAAGGGAAGCATTTTTTATTGCATCCGAACGATACACCTCTTCAATAATATAAGGGCATTCCCATCTGGAGAATAGTTTTCCTGCAAAAAATCTGAGACGAGACCGATACAATAGAACTTTCGCACCAACATGAAACTATCTTTTAAGGATTCTTTTATCATCCCATTGTTTAACTTTCTCTTTAAAGAGTTTAGCATTTTCATAAGCTTCACATCTCCATTCATCTAAATGATTCAAATCAAGCATTCTTTTCTTACCAACAAGTTTAAAATATTTATTAAGTTCTTTCAATGCCCAATAAGCTTTGTGTTCTAATTCTAAAGGCAAGTGGCAAGCTTTTCCATAAACCATTTTGTAAGGAGACATACCCATAGGATTTTTTATAATCAGTTCTATAAACCCATAAAGCATCATTCAAATTATCAGACCAATTCTTCCTAGATTTATTAACAGTCTTTTGCAAGATAGATTTAATTTCTCTATTTGATAATTCTACTTGCCCACTGGTTTGAGGATGATAAGCTGAGGCAATTCTATGATTAACATAATATTTAGCAAGGGTTTTTCTAAAACCACCATGAATGAAGTGAGAACCTCCATCAGTCATAAGATATCTTGGCACATTAAACCTAGGGAAAATAACATCTTTAAGCATTTTTAAAGAGGTCTCACTATCAGCACTGTTTGTAGGTATAGCTTCTACCCATTTAATAACATAATCAACATAAACAAGAATGTGAGTGTAACCATTAAAAGGAGGAAACAAACCCATAAAGTCAAATCCCCAACAATCAAAAGGCTCAATAGCAAGAGAATAACTCATAGGCATTTCATTACGTCTAGAAATATTGCCAACTCTTTGACATTAATCACAAGATAAAACAAATTTACGTGCATCTTTAAAGAGAGTAGGCCAATAGAAACTTGATTGTAGAACCTTATGTGTGGTTCTATCTCCAGCGTGATGTCCTCCATAAGCACTACCATGACACTTTTTCAATATTTCACGTTGTTCATGATCTGGAACACATCTTCTCATAATACCATCTACTCCTTCTTTATATAAGTGTGGGTAATCCCAAAAATAATGCCTCAAATCATAGAATATTTTTCTTCTTTGTTGAGTTGTAAATGTTGGAGGAAAATACTTGGAAACAATAAAGTTAGCATAATCAGCATACCATGGACTATCCTGGGATTTTACTTTTATTGCAGCTAGTTGTTCATTTGGAAAACTATCATTAACCGGAATAGGATCAAAAGCAATGTTTCCAATCTAGACAAGTTATCAGCAACAGAATTTTCAGCACCCTTCCTATCCACAATATGCAAATCAAACTCCTGTAAAAGCAACACCCATCTAATAAGCCTAGCTTAGCATCTTTCTTTTCCATGAGGTATCTAATAACAGCATCATACGTATGAATAGTAACCTTTGAGTCAACAATATGAGGTCTAAACTTATCACATGCAAAAACTACAGCTAAGAATTCCTTTTCAATGGTAGCATAATTCTTTTGAGCAGTATCAACAGTCTTACTAGCATAATGAATAACATTCAATTTCTTATCTACTCGCTGTCCAAGAACAGCACCTACAACAAAATCACTAGCATCACACATAATTTCAAAAGGTAAATTCCAATCAGGTGGTAACAATAGGAGCTGTAATTAAATCCATCTTTAAAGTTTCAAAAGCTTCCTTGCAATCATCATCAAAAACAAAATATACATATTTTTGAAGAAGATTAGTAAGAGGTTTTGATGTTTTAGAGAAATCTTTATTAAACCTCCTATAAAAACCAGCATGACCAAGTACACTACGAATACCTTTAACATCTCTGGGACATGGAATTTTCTCTATTGCTTCCACTTTAGCTCTATCAACTTCAATACCTCTTTCGGAAATTTTATGTCCAGGAACAATTCCTTCATTGACCATAAAGTTTCCTTTCTCTCAATTAAGAACAAGATTAGTTTCCTCACATCTCTATAAAACTTTATCAAGCTTGTGCAAACAATTATCAAAAGAAGTTCCATAGACGGGGAAATCGTCCATGAATAGTTCCACAATTTCTTCACAAAAACCATGAAAAATAGCAGACATGCATCTTTGAAATGTAGCAGGAGCATTGCATAAACCAAAAGGCATACGTCTATAAGCATAAGTTCCATAAGGACAAGTAAAGGTTGTTTTCTCTTGATCTTTTGCCCTAACAGCAATTTGAGAAAACCCAGAATAACCATCAAGAAAGCAAAAATGAGTTTTCTTAGACAACCTCTCTAGCATTTGATCAATAAAGGGTAAAGGATAATGATCTTTCTTAGTAACTTTATTAACCTTTCTAAAATCAATGCACATTCTATAGCCAACTACTACTTTTTGTGGAATAAGCTCATTGTTTTCATTTGGCACAAGAGTCATTCCTCCTTTCTTAGGGACACAATGCACAGGGCTTACCCATCTATTATCAGCAATAGGGAAAATAATACCAACATCAAGGAGTTTTAATACCTCATTTCTTACCACTTCCTTCATTTTGGGAATTAAACGATGTTGATGTTCAACAACTGGCTTTGCATCAGGTTCAATATTGAAAGCATGTTTACATATAGTAGGGGAAATCCCTTTCAAATCATCAAGAGTATATCCAATGGCTCCACGGTGTTCCTTCAGAATTCCCAATAATCTTTCCTCTTCTTCACCTAAAAGCTTAGCACTGATAATGACAGGATATATTTTATTATCATCAATATAAGCATATTTAAGATCATCACGCAAATGTTTTAAATCGAAGACAGAATCCTCCTTGGGTGGTAATGTGGTACCCAAGTCTTCCACAGGTAAGTTATGTTTCAGTATCACCGGTTGCCGAACAAGAATATCGTCAATCTCATTTCTCTCTTCCATAAAGACATCACTTTCATGGTCCTCCATATATTGCCGCAAAGCATTGTTAGGAGCAAGAGCAATAGAAGCAAGTTGTTCAACTTTAAAATTCTCATCACACAATTTAGATTCATAAGGTGCTCTAACAATTTTCGAGAAATTGAACTCATAAGATTTTCCATCAAATTTAGTCAATATCTTCTCCCTCTTACAGTCTATAATAGCACCACAAGTGTTCAAGAAAGGTCTACCAAAAATCATAGGACAAGTTTTACTAGCAGCCTTACCAAGTACTAGAAAATCAGTGGGATATTTAGTTTACCACATAAAACTTCCACATCCCTAACAATACCAATCGGAAAGACAGTTTCTCTATTAGTAAGCTGAATGACCACATAAATATCCTCAAGCTCACAAGAACCAATTTCATGCATAATTTCTTTATAAAGTCATAAGGAATAGCACTGGAGCTTGCACCAATGTCACACAAACCATAATAGCAATGATCACCAATATTAACAAAAAGCACAGGAACACTAGTTTTCTTAGGCCTATGAAGATGTGAAACAATATTAGAAGCATCCTCATAGAAGACAATATGTTCATCCTCTACATTTTCACTGACAAGATCTTTAACTATTGCTACTGCAGGTACAACAATTATTTGTTCATCGGGTTCAATTGATTTCTTAATGCTCTTATTAACCACACTAGCTACAATAGAGTGTTTTTTCACCTTAGCAGGGAAAGGCATTTTTTTAATATAAGGTTCAGGAACAGCAGGATTGACAACATGCACTTCTATATTACTATCAGGAACAATATCTTTATAAGGTGCATGATATTTGTGATAATACTTTTTAGGAATATCAAGATAGGAGGCAAAAGCTTTAAAAAAGTTTGCAAAGATTTGAGAATCGAGACCACAAATAGCAGTAACATTATAGAAATAATCGGTTCCCATAAAATATTTAATGCATTCATAATCATAATTCATACCTGACTTTCTACCTTTGTCATTCTCCCATCCTTCAGTGCTTTCTTGAATACGATCAAGAAGATCCCATTTAGCTTCTTCCTCCATACTTGTGAATGATCCAGAACAAGAAGCATCCAATAAATCCTTATCATGAAGAGAAAGCCTTGCATAAAAATTATTGATAACAATATTACTCGGGAGCTCATGAACGGGACATTTAAGCATTAATAACTTCATTCTCCCCCAAGCTTGGGAAATACTCTCTGCATCATGAGGCCAGAAATTATATATTTGATTTCGGTCTTTATGAATCTCACTAGGAGGATAGGATTTAGAATAAAAGAGAGGAACAATTTCCTCCCATCCAATAGATTCACCATTCTTCAGTAATTTGAACCATTCAGCGGCTCTTCCTTTCAGCGATAAACAAAATAATTTTCTTTTAATTTGATCCATTGTAATACATGCACACCTGAATAACTCGCCTAATTCATGTATAAAGAGCAAATGATCACCAGGATGGACAGTTCCATCTCCATAATATAAGTTATCCATAACGCGTCCAACAATTTTCATAGGTATTTTATAAGGATCTAATTCAACAGATAACGGGCCACCTACTACCCTAGCAGTGATAGTAGTAGCACCCCTAAACGGAGAACCAAAAGTATTCTCCATAATGAAATAAAACAGCAGACGGAAATAAAAAAAGCACTCACAGTAAAAGTTTCTCTTACCAATTCCACTTACCAATAGCACTTCACTCCCCGGCAACAGCGCCAGAAAATAGTCTTGATGACCTACAATTATAGGGGGTGTATCGTAGTACTTTCGATAAATAAGAGTGTCGAACCCAACGAGGAGCAAAAGGTGTTGACAAGCGGGTTGGATAGGGAATTCACTATAAACACTAGCAAACAGGTTTTTGGTTGTTTTGGACATAGCAGATAAATAAAGTGCGAGTAAATAAATAACAGTAATAATAATTGCAGCAAGTGGGCCAATCCTTTTGAGAGAAAAGGACAAGCCGGTTGTTCTACTTATGGTTACCAAACGTTCTCGGGGACACATGGGAATTTTGTCAAGTGCTTTCGCTTCATATAGTTGATTAATATTTATTGGTTCGTTAAGTGTTGTGTGGGTGAACATATGCTAATGCACCGCCCAACTAGGACTAATGAATACTTGCGATTATACTCCTCATAAGCATCCGCAAATACAAGAAAGTAATTAAGATAAATCTAACCACAACCTTAAAACTCCGGGATCCTACACTCCCTCGTGCATTGGTTTCCTAACGGGGGTTTAGGTTTCTGTCACTCCGGCAACCCCATAATTAGTAGCCAAACACACCATGCATCCTCCCAGGCCCATAAAGGTGAAGTTTCATGTAGTCCACATTCACATGACATCACTAGAAGAATAGCACCACAACTTAAATAACTAACCACGAGATACTACTTCAACATAACTTCACTACTAACATCATGAATCCTCCCATGTCCTCAAGAACTAAATGAACTACTCATGAGACATCATATGGATCATAATCAGAGGTGGTCTAATGGATAATAACAATCTAGTAATGAAGTGAAAACACTGATAAATCTCACAAGCATCAACTACTAACAAGTAATCCACACCGGGAGAGAGATCTAGTGGTAAACAACGATAAAGACCCCTAATTGTTACAGCGGGATGAAGGTGGACGGTCACGGTGATGGTGCAGGTGATGAGGATGAGGATTAGGATGATGATGATGATCTCGATGAAGCCCGAAGAGATGACGGTGGCGATGGCGAAAATTTTCCCTCTCCGGGGAGGAATTTCCCTGACAAATTTCTCCATGTCGGAGAGCTTTTCTCTCTCTGTTGTTTTCCACCCCGAGTCGGTGGCGGAATAATTCTTCGACGATGTATCTGTGCTTCGGGTTCCCTGGGGGTCAAGTACGCAAAAGGGGGCACCCAGGATTGGGCCAGGGGGCCAGACCACCCCCAGGAGCGGCCAGAGGGGGGCGCGCCGCCTGGTGGTGTGGGCCCCAGGTGCCCCCCCTCCGGGTGCCCTTCTGTCTAGAGTCCTCCTCGAGACTTCTAAGACTCCTCCGGTGTTCCCCCTCTTCTTCTGATCTTCTAAAATAGGGTGTCATGCGGTGTTTTTTCCATCGGATTTCTTGTTCCGGTGTTTCTTCTCCCATAATTATTAAACATGCAAAATCAGATGAAATAACATAAGTAATGTATCATAGCATGAAATATATCGATGAATAACAGAAAATAACGATATAAAATACTGATGCAAAATGTACGTATCAAGAACTCCAACTGATGCACCTAATGCAATGGCAAGAACCCACAAAGTGGTCAAATCCTTCTCTCCCAAATCCCACCAAAACAACTAATGCTATGGAGGGAGGAAGGAGGAAGATAAGAAAAACAACTAATGAATCCCAAGATATAGATCTAATAGGTTCCCTTACAAAGAGGAGAGATGGATTGGTGAATTTGTAGATCTAGATCTCCTCTCTCTTTTCCTCAAGTGGGAGCAAGAATCATTGGATGGATAGAGAGATATCAAGCTTTTGGAGGTCAACAATGGAGGTCAAAACTTGCCAAAAAAGTTAGGCAACCATTGGGGGAAAAGGCTCATTAAATAGGTCACCCAAATATCAACCGCTGGGGGCAAAAACGCGCAGGGGCGGTACTACCGCTCAAACCACCGACACTATCGTCCCCCTAGGTGAGTTAGGAGCACCAACGGGCTAAAAAACTGCCCTAGGTTGCGGTACTACCGGTGGAACCACAGGTACTACTGCCACTTACATACCGAACGGGTATTTGGTGGTACTGGCACCGGTACTACTGCTGCTGGGAAAACCTGCAGAACCTCAGGTATGAAAACGGTCATAACTTTTGCATACGGACTTCATTTTTTATATTCTTGGACTCGTTGAAATAGCAACGACAACCACTAAAAGAATATGCAGAGAAAAATCATAGTAAAACATGGGATGATAAAACCAAATGATGAAAGGTTTGACCTATCTATAAAGAACAACCAGTAGAAACCTCCAACATCAAAAATGCAATAAGTTTTTCATATGAACTCCATTTTTTATGAACTTGAGATTGACATGAAGAACATGAAAATATCTAAAACCACACATGGAGAAAACCCAAATAAGAACCAAGAAGGATGATGTCAAGTATGAAAAAGTTTGAGCTCTCTACGATAGGTACGATCAAGATACGCATTCAAGAGCCCCTCTTGATAGAACGGTTATCTATCCTATAACCCAGTCTCTGATGGTGTAGATCTTGCACTCGTTTGGAACCGAAATAGGAAGGTACGGAGAGCACAGTAGCAAGTTTCCCTCAGAAATAAATCAAGGTGCAATCGACCAGTAGGAGAAAGAAATAAATTCCGAAGGTTGATGCAGCTGATGTTGGCAGGGCGCACTACTGGTTCAGCAACAACGTGGAACCTACACAACACAATCAAATCATTTTTTCCCCAACGAAGCAGTGAGGTTGTCAATCTCACCGGTCTTGCTGAAAACAAAGGTTAAACATAGGTTGTGGAAAATAGTAGGAAAACAATGTTTGCAGTGGTTTTATTATCAGTGTAAGGAAAATGGACAGGGTCCATAGTTCACTAGTGGTGTCTCTCCAAAACAGATAGATAGCATGTTGGGTAAACAAATTATAGCTGGGAAATTGACAGATATAAAGGTTGCACCATAGTGCATATGCATGACATGATGATTACTATGTGATTCATGCGGGCATTACAACAAGATTCATAGACCATTATCCAACTGCATCTATGACTAATAATCCACCCTCAGAATGTCATCTGAGCAAAACTTAGGTATTAAGTTGCAAGCAACAAATAATCACATTAAGCAAAGTGTGTAATGTAAACAATGTAAACATCGTTGTTTTCTTCCTAATGGCAACAACACATCCCCTACTTGTTACGTTTCTGTCACTCGAGTGTGAGTAAAAGGGAGGCATGAACCCACTATCGAGCATAAATACTCCCTCTTGGAGTTACAAGCATCTACTTGGTGATACGTCCATTTTGCATCACTATTTTATATCATAATTTTCTGTTATTCATCGATATATTTCATGTTATGATGCATCCCATATGTTATTTTATCTTATTTTGCATGTTTTATAATTTTTGGAAAATAAACACCGGGACCAGAAATCTGCTGGAAAAAGCACCGTCGAGATACCATATTTCAGAAGATTAGAAGAAGAAGGGGGACATCCGGGGGTTCCTCAAAGTCCAGAGGAGGAACTCAGCTAGAAGGAGAGCCGGAGGGGGCCACCAGGGCCCACACCTAGGGGTGTGGCCACCCTGGCCCACCTCCGGGGGTCATCTTTGGCTCCCTGACCCCGAGGGAACCCTAAGCCTCATTCCATCCTCGAAGAATTATTCCTCCGCTGCTGCGGGGCGGAAAACACCCGAGAGAGAAAAGTTCTCTGGCAGGGAGAAATCTGCCGGGGAAATTCCTCTCCAGAGAGGGGAAATTACCGCCATCGTCACCGTCATCGCTCCGGGCATCACCAAGATCATCATCATCATCGTCATCACCACCAGCACCATCACCCTCATCATTCACCGTCATCCCGCTGTAACAATTAGGGGCCTCTATCATTGTTTTGCATTAGATCTCTCTCCCGGTATGGATTACTTGTTAGTAGTTGATGCTTGTGAGATTTATCGGTGTTTGCACTTTATGACCTGATTGTTATCATCCATTATATCACCTCTGATTATGATCCATATGATGTGTTGTGAGTAGTTCGTGTTGTTCTTGAGGACATGGGAGAAGTCAAGTTGTTAGTAGTGAAGTAATGTTGAATAATATTTAATGTTGATATTTAAGTTGTGGTGTTATTCTCCTAGTGGTGTCATGTGAATGTCGACTACATGAAACTTCACCATTTATGGGCCTAGGGGGATGCATCGTGTATTTGGCTACTAATTGTGGGGTTGCCGGAGTGACAAAAACCTAAACCCCCGTTAGGAAAGCATTACACGAGGGAGCGTAGGATCCCGGAGTTTAAAATTGTGGTTAGATTTATTTCTTAATTACTTTCTTGTAGTTGTGGATGCTTGCAAGGGGTATAATCACAAGTATGTATTAGTCTTGGATGGGACGGTACATTAGCATAGGTTCACCCACACAACACTTATCAAAACACCGAACATTATTCAGCTGCATGGAACAAAAGCACTTGACAGAACCTCCCGTGTGTCCTCGAGAACGTTTGTTAATCATAAGTAAACTCACCGGCTTGTCCTTTGATGAAGAAAGGATTGGGCCACTTGCTGCAATTGTTACTACTGCATTTTATTTACTCGCACTTTATTTATCTGCAATATCAAAAAAAACCTACAAATCTGCTTTCCAGTTTTTACAGTTATTGCTTCATCGAAACTGCTTGTCAACACCTTCTGCTCCTCGTTGGGTTTGACACTATTATTTATCGGAAGTACTACGATACACCCCCTATACTTGTGGGTCATCAAGACTATTTTCTGGCGCCGTTGCCGGGGAGTGAAGCGCTATTGGGAAGTGGAATTGATAAAGGAAGCTTCTGCTATAAGTGTTGTTTTTATTTCTGTCTACTGCTTTATTACACTATGTTTGGAACTCCTTTTGAGTCCTTATTTGCGAGCACTGCTGCCACTGCTAGGGTAGTAAGTGACCCACTGCATGATGATTTGGATCCTTATAAAATACCTATAAAGATTGTTAAACATGTTATGGATAACTGTTATTTAGGTGATGGAAATGTCCATCCTGGTGATCATTTGCTCTTTTTACATGAATTATGCGAGTTGTTCAAGTGTGCAGGTATTACAATGAGCCAAGTGAAGAGGAAATTATTATCTATATCATTGAAAGGCCGAGCCTCTGAATGGTTCAAGCTGCTGAAAAATAGCCAGACTATTGAATGGGAGGAAATTGTACCTCTCTTTTATTCTAAATTCTATCCTCCAAGTGAAATCCATAGAGATCGGAATTATATATATAATTTTTGGCCTCATGATGGAGAGAGTACTTCCCAAGAATGGGGGAGACTGAAGTTACTAATTCTCAAATGCCCCGTTCATGAGCTCCTCAGTAATATCGTTATTAATAATTTCTATGCAAGGCTTCCTCTGCATGATAAGGATTTATTGGATGCTTCTTGTTCTGGATAATTTACACGTATGAAGGATGAAGCTAAATGGGATCTCCTTGAACGTATTCAAGAAAACACTGAAGCTTGGGAGAATGACAAAGGTAGAAAGTCGGGTATAAATTATGATTATGAATGCATTAAAACTTTTATGTCATCCGATGACTTTCATAATGTTAGTACTGCTTATGGTCTTGATTCTCAAGTTGTTGCAAACTTATATAAGGCTTTTGCTTCTTATTTTGATATTCCTAGAAAGGAATGAGACAAGTACCATGCACCTTATAAAGATACTGTTAATTGTGTTCCTGCTAGAGATATAGAAGTTCATACTGTTGATTCTATTGTGCCTGAACCTTATATTGAGAAAATGCCTTTCCCTGTTAAGGTAAAAGAACACTCTATGTGAGATAGTGTGGTTAATAAAAGTGCATGGAAACCTGTAGAACCTGAGGAACAAATAACTATAGAACCTACAGTAGCAATAGTAAAGGACCTTGTTTCTGAAAATGTAGAAGAGGGACACATTATATTTTGTGAAGATGCTTCTAATATTGTCTCTCATCCTAGTAAATCTAGGTAACCTAGTGTTCCTGTGCTATCTGTTAGGATAGGTGATCATTGTTATTATGGTTTATGTGATATTGGTGCTAGTTCTAGTGCTATTCCGTATGAGCTTTATAAAGAAATTATGCATGAGATTGGTTCTTGTGAACTTGAAGGCATTGGTGTGATTATTCAACTTGCTAATAGGGAAACTATTTCTCCAATTAGTATTGTTAGAGATGTGGAGGTCTTGTGTGGTAAAACTAAGTATCCTGCTGATTTTCTAGTACTAGGCACTTCTGCTAGTGATACTTGTCCTATTATATTTGGTACACCTTTCTTAAATACTTGTGGTGCTGTTATTGATTGTAAAAAGGAGAAAATTCTTACAAACTTTGATGGAGAGTCTTATGAATTTAATTTCTCCAAATTTGCTAAAGCACCCTATGAAGCTGAATTGCCTAATGAAAATTGTAAAGTTGAACAGTTGGCTGCTATTGCTCTTGCTCCTAACAATCCTTTGCAGAAATACATGGAGGACCACGAAAGGTGATGTATTTATGGAAGAAAGGAATGAAATTGATGATATTTTCCTACATCAGCCAGCAATGCTGAAACATAATTTGCCCGTGGAAGACTTGGGTACAACATTACCACCCAAGGAAGATCCTGTTTTTGATTTAAAGCCTTTGCCTGATAATTGTAAATATGCTCATATTGATGATAAGAAATTATATCACGTTATTATTAGTTCTCAACTTTCTGATAAAGAAGAGGAGAGATTATTGAGGATATTGAAGAAACATAGAGGTGCTATTGGTTATACTCTTGATGATTTGAAAGGGATTTCTCCTCTATTTGTCAGCATGCTATTAATATTGAACCTGATGCAAAGCCAGTTGTTGAGCATCAACGCCGTTTAAATCCTAAGATGAAGGATGTGGTAAGAAATAAGGTATTGAAACTCCTTGACACTGGTATTATTTATCCTATTGCTGATAGTAGATGGGTTAGTCCTGTGCATTGTGTCCCTAAGAAAGGAGGGATGCATGTTGTGCCAAATGAAAATAATGAACTTATTCCTCAAAGAGTAGTAGTTGGTTATAGGATGTGCACTGATTTTAGCAAGGTTAACAAAGTCACTAAGAAAGATCATTATCATTTGCCTTTTATTGATCAAATGTTAGAAAGGTTGTCTAAGAAAACTCATTTCTGCTTTCTTGATGGTTATTCTGGGTTTTCTCAAATTGCTGTTAAAAAGCTTGATCAAGAGAAAACAAATTTCACTTGTCCTTATGGAACCTATGCTTATAGACGTATTCCTTTTCGTTTTTGTAATGCTCATGCTACTTTTAAAAAATGCATGTCTGCTATCTTTCATGGTTTTTGTGAAGAAATTGTGGAAGTCTTCATGGACGATTTCTCCGTCTATGGAACTTCTTTTGATAATTGTTTGTAGAATCTTGATAAAGTTTTGCAGAGATGTGAGGAGACAAGACTTGTTATTAACTGGGAGAAATGCCATTTTATGGTTAATGAAGGAATTGTTCTTGGACATAAAATTTCTGAAAGAGGCATTGAAGTTGATAGAGCTAAAGTTGAAGCTATTGAGAAAATTCCCTGTCCTAGGGATGTTAAAGGTATTCGTAGTATTCTTGGTCATGCTGGTTTCCATAGAAGGTTTATTAAAGATTTCTTTAAAATATCAAAACCTCTTACTAATACTCTTCAGAAAGATGTACCATTTGTTTTTGATGAAGATTGTAAAGAAGCTTTTGAAATTTTAAAGAAGGATTTAATATATGCCCCTATTGTTCAACCACCTGATTGGAATTTACCCTTTGAAATTATGTGTGATGCTAGTGATTATGCTGTAGGTGTTGTTCTTGGACAACGATTAGATAAGAAGTTAAATGTTATTCATTATGCTAGTAGAACTCTTGATGCTGCTCAAAAGAATTATGCTACCGCTGAGAAAGAATTCCTAGCTGTAGTTTTTGCTTGTGATAAATTTAGGCAGTATATTTTTGATTCGAAAGTCACTAATCTTACTAATCATGCTGCTATTAAGTACCTTATGGAAAAGAAAGATGCTAAGCCTAGGCTTATTAGATGGGTGCTTCTCTTACAAGAGTGATTTACATATTGTGGATAGGAAGGTGCTGAAAATCCTGTTGCTGATAATCTGTCTAGATTAGAAAATATCCCTGATGACCCTATTCATGTTAATGATAGTTTTCCTGATGAACAGTTAGCTGCAATAAAAGTGAGCTCTCAAGAGAGTCCATGGTATGCTGATTATGCTAACTTTATTGTTTCGAAGTATTTGCCTCCTACCTTTACAACTCAGCAAAGAAGAAAATTCTTCTATGATTTGAGGCATTATTTTTGGGATGACCCACACTTATATAAAGAAGGTGTTGATGGTATTATGAGAAGATGTGTTCCTGAAAATGAACAACAAGAGATATTGAGAAAATGTCATAGTAGTGCCTACGGAGGACATCACGCTGGAGATAGAACTGCACATAAAGTTCTACAATCAGGTTTTTATTGGCCTACTCTCTTTAAAAATGCTAGAAAATTTGTTTTATCTTGTGATCAATGGCTAAGGGTTGGAAATATATCTAGACGTAATGAAATGCCTATGAATTATTCTCTTGTTATTGAACCGTTTGATTGTTGGGGTTTTGACTTTATGGGTCCTTTCCCTCCTTCAAAAGGCTACACCCATATTCTTGTTGTTGTTGATTATGTTACTAAATGGGTAGAAGCTATACCTACTAAAAGTGCTGATGGTGAAACCTTAATAAAAATGCTTAAAGATATTATTTTCCCTAGGTTTGGTGTGCCTAGATACCTTATGACTGATGGGGGTTCTCATTTTATTCATGGTGGTTTTAGAAAAACCCTTGCTAAATATGATGTTAATCATAGAATTGCTTCACCCTATCATCCTCAAAGTAGTGGGCAAGTAGAATTATCAAATAGAGAAATCAAATCTATCTTGCAAAAGATTGTTAATAAATCTAGGAAAAATTGGGCTAAGAAATTAAATGATGCTTTGTGGGCTTATAGAACTGCTTACAAAAATCCCATGGGCATGTCTCCTTATAAAATGGTATATGGAAAAGCTTGTCAGTTGCCCCTAGAATTAGAACACAAAGCTTATTGGGCAGTGAAAGACCTAAATAGAGATTTTAAACTTGCTGGTGAGAAAAGGCTGCTTGACTTAAATTCTTTAGATGAATGGAGGAGTGAAGCATATGAAAATGCTAAGCTCTTTAAAGAGAAAGTTAAAAGGTGGCATGATAAGAGAATTATTAAAAGAGAATTTCATGTTGGTGAGGAAGTTCTATTGTATAGGTCTCGTCTCAGACTTTTTGCAGGAAAATTACTCTCGAGATGGGAAGGACCTTTTGTTATTGAAGCGGTATATCGTTCGGGGGCAATTAAAATTGTTTCCCTTGAAGACAACTCTTCACAGGTGGCGAATGGCCAAAGACTCAAGCATTATATTTCTGGAGATCCTTACAATGAAAATGTTGATTGTATTCAAGCCATGATCCCGGAGGAGTTTATTAGGAAGCATATTTCAGAAACTGCAGAATCAGTTTTTGAATAGGTAACAGTTTTGATAAGAAAATGTTCGTGAAATATCTTCCAACTTATATTTTTTTGCTGTTTTTAGAAAATATGAAAAATTATGAGCCGAAAACGAGAGGGAGACAGAGCCCGGAGGCTCCACACCATAGGGTGGCACGGGCCCACCCCTGGTCGCGCCAGCCCGTGCCCCGGAGCCCCTCTCCGACTCGTTTTCGACCTGGACTTTCCTTTCGTTATGAAACTTTTTGCTATATAATACCCGGACCCCCCCCCCCAAGGTTCGTATATCGTTTTCTCGCCGTGTTTCTGTTTCGAGTTGTTTCTGCCAGATTACATCTTCAGATCTAGAGCAACAATGGGTTCTCCTGGATCTCCCAAAGACAGTTTCTTTGATAACGTCGTCAACCCGTACTTGAACGAGTTGAAGATGCATCCCAAGGAATTGCTGCTCAAGGACGGGAAGGTGCAGATTGAAGATGTTCGGGGCCCTAGAGGAGAAGGCAGTCTGGAAGCTAGGATGGAAGAACTAGAGCAAGAAGTTTTCAGGTACAAGAAGATGGCAGAGCGTGAAGTTGAGATCATCGACAGGATAAAGACAGAACAGTTCGCTGAATACAAGAGGGAGAATTTGAAGCTTTGGGAGGAGATTCTCTCACTCACCAAGATCACCAATGATTTGCAAGCACAACTCTATGACGTACAGAACCAGAACTGTGAGTATGAGAACAGGTTTAAACGTATAAGCTCTGTTGCTAGTTTCAGGATGATGGAGACCAGGACGTCATTTGTGGATGGAGAGCCTTTACCTTGGAAGACCGAGGATGAGAAGGATCCACCACCACCGAAGAATTGATTCGTCATTAGTTTTTTGCATCCCCTCGGCTTGTTCCAAGCTTGAGGGGAGTGCCGCGGTATCACATCACTATCTTTCATCTTTTTACTTTTTCAGTAGAGTCATATCATGAGTAGAGAGGTTATCATATAGGATGGTTTGCAGTATGGAAGTGTCTCTCCTTAGTTGGTTATCATTGTATCCGTTGGTGTGAGTTGTCGGTTTGAAATATTAATGAGAAGTTTCATCATTTACTTTCTATGCACATTATTTCAGTTTTCAAATCCTGTCATATGGTTGAGCTTGTTATTAGTATTTGGTATCACTCTAGAGATCATCAAGTTAATCTAGTTGGTTTTGGAAAACTTAGCTTGGGTCAGCAGAAATAATAATCTGGGTTGTTAGTATAAGAAAAAGGAATTTGCCTATTAGCCCATAAACTTAGTATTCACAAGTTAAGATCGTTTGTGCTTTCAATGAAGATTGCATGATTGGTTTCATCATATGTATATTTGTTTGTTTTCCTTCAACTCTTATGCTTGCTACCCAGCCTTGCTAGCCAAAAACCCTGTACTGAGAGGGAATGCTTCTCGTGCATCCAAACCTAAAACCCAAAACCTTGCCATTCGTGTCCACCATACCTACCTACATGTGGTATTTCACCGCCACTCCAAGTAAATTGCTCATGTTCTACCTTTAAAACTTTCAAACTACTCCTGTTTTGTGTTCATGTTTTAGTTCATGAGGACGCAAATAGAGAATCTTTATCTCACTTGTTGATTGGACTCGCACACCTGGACTAGCGGCTTCATCCACTTATCCAAATGCTAGAAGAGCTGGCACCGCGGTTCCCAGCCCCAAATAATAATACAAATTCTCTTCACTCTTTTTGCCCCCGATTTATCAGTCAAAGCATAATTGTGTAAACAAAAGAGAAAGAGGGATGACCTTCTATACCAGTTGGGTCCTTCTATGGGAGCTGCTCTTGTGAGTCTAGTTGGCTTGTGACGTACTGGATTTTATGTTTGCCATTCGTTGACATAAATATACACCTCTCAAACTTTAGACACTCCTCTATGGTTTGTGATTGTTGGCAGGCACCCGAGGATTCGGTTAGCCATGGTTTGTGTAAGATGGATGGGAGGAGTGTCATGCATTTTATACCTCTGTTTATTAAAATAAAAGCTGTAGCACATGAGTTGTCAATGCTTCCCTCTGCGAAGGGCCTATCTTTTACTTTTATGTTGAGTCAGTAAACCCATTTCCTTCTGTCTCCAGCAAGCATTTGAGTTCTTGTGTTCTCATCATCTATATGTTGATTTATTCAATCATGTTTTCCATTCTTCTTTGATTAGCACATGCTTTATTATCTGAATGAATATTACTTTGAAAGCTATGAATCACTGTAAAAGAGTTGTTATAATTAAACATGTTAAGCCCTACATTATAAACCTTGTTATAAAGACTTCACCTAAGATAAGTATAATTTCATTAAATGTTCTCTGACCAAGAACGAAGTTTGCCATTACCAATTTTGATTCTCTCTTTTGTATCTTTGTTTGTGACTCCCTTTACTTGTTTCTGTTCGGAATATGCCCTAGAGGCAATCATGTATAATGTAATTCCCAATGTATTCATAAAGTTATTAAGTCGTCCTTGTTTTGAACATCTGATACATGTCATTGAATATGTGATTCGTTGTTCATACTAGATTGTCCTTGGTCATTTAGGTTGTGCTGAACACACACCCTAGACTAATGTGAGTGTTGGCTGATGACACGGTTACACTTGTCATGGGCATGGTGATGCCATTCCAACATTCACAGACTTGGCTAAAGAGTTTAGCAAGTCGGACTGACCCATATTGAGATGCAACGAGTAAGTCGTCATTTGCATGTCTCAATCAATGTAATCCTTAGACCTGAGATTGTCGCACAATCCAAGTTGTGGATCACCGACTTAGGTTCTGTCAAACGCTGTTCCGTGACAAGGCAGTTACAAAGGCAGAGTTCGGGTCGAATGAGAAGCAAGCTGCATGATGTGGATAATCAAGATGGGATTTTGCCCCTCCGAATGGAGAGATATTCTCTGGGCCCTCTCTAGTGATATGATTCCAGAAGCATGGCCATGCGTGACTCAGTTAAGTGCTAACTGAGTATGTTGACTAAGAGTTAGTCAGATGAATAATATATCACGGACCGAGAAGAGAGTTGAGCTATTAAGGGATGACGATAAATTCGCCTATAGTTCGACAAGGTATATCGTGAGGCAAAAGGGACTAAGATGAAAGTCACATTGGAAGGTATGTCGTCATGACTCAATGGGACTTGGGAGTCGGCACGTTCTGCTAGGAGCCTCTACCGATTGATCGATGGGAGTCGGACTCCAATCGTGTCCAAGTCGCCATGAGCCTGCAGGGTCACACACTTAAGAGCGGGAGCAAATGTATTGGTCGGGTTGGACCCGAACCGGAAATGGACTGAGTTTGTGAGTCGGACTCACAGAGGAATAGGCCACAAGTGTTGTGAAGCCCACTACCATTCGCTATATAAAGAGGGGCGCAGGTTGCCCAGCGGGCACGTTAGTCCACTCCCATGCGTTGGGAACCCTAGCCCCACTCAGTCCAGCCGTCGCACCAGACCTAGCAGTCTGCCGTCGGAGCTCCTCCTCGTACGTGTGGATACCGGCAGAGGTGCTGTACGTTCAACACTTCGAGGATCGGCTGGATCGGATCGTGGGACGGCACTGCCCCGACGCGCTTCATCGATAATCCACAACCGCGCGTCTAGTGGTAATCATCGTGGCCTTCTACCTCGGCTAGATCTTGGAAGTACCGCGTAGGAAAAAGTTTTGTTTATCTCTACGCGTTCCAACAGTGGTATCACAGCGGTAGCTTCTGGTATTAGGCCCGAGATCCGTACATATGTGATATGTAGTTAGCGTTAGATGTGATCTAATTGTTGTTTTGGTGGTCGGTCTATGAGATAGATCGGTTTTGTACAAGGTTGATTGGATCAATCATACTTGGGGTTAATGGATGATCTGGTTTCCGTGATCATACTGCAAAGGTCGTGAAACAACTTACCCCTACCGGTCGGTTTCCGCCATCGGGGTATACCGTGACACATAAATCCAGTAGCGGTGATCGAAGATCAAAGAGTTTGATCGAATCGGAATACGGATCAGATTTGGGTAAAATCATTTTATCCGATGAAGAAATCCATGTTCGGAATGCAGATGAGATCTGCGTTTTCGGCTTCGCCCTGTCGTAGCGCCTTAGATGTCGTTGCGAGTTTCATAACGCCGGTAGTTATCGTATCTATGCATAACTTTTTCTTGCAGGAAGTTGTGAATGGTATGGCTTATGTGCATGTGATGTGTGTAATCCATACATGATCTGCGTATCATGTTTCTTGTCAGCCGGCTGGAGCCTAGGTGTTGTCATTTTATTGTATACCGGCCTGCGTGTCAGATTCTCTATGTAATCTTTGATTTACTAGCTAGTGTAGCTTCTTGGAGAACCCAGTGACATGCAAGTCGATGTACAAGTCGGCTACATGGAGTAAGATGGCACGTGACAAGAGTTGGCACGAGTCGACTTACAAGCTTCGTGGAGATGGAGATCACCATGAAGAGAGCCATACCATTTCACATTATAATTGCTTTATTTGTGTTATTGTTATGTCGCTGTTTACCTCTATTTAAATAGTTGGTAGATTTTAATCCCTCAAAGAAGGTCTAGTCGGTCGCCCCGCCAGTGCTGCACCATCACAAGTCGGACATTCTTGGTAGTGGGCTCATAAAATTGAGGTGCTACCAATTCTTTCCGATTAGGTGGGTTTGAGTCGGACTCTTACAAGCAGAAGCACTTGGTAATCTAGACGAGTCCATCACAACGGTTGTGGGGCTCGGGGCGAGGTAGGTTGGGAGCCGGGGCATGTGATGTCACCCAACTAACAGGAGTCATATTGGATACGATTGGCAAGATGTTGCCTACCTAGATCACTTGACGGCTAGCGGTGATGCTAAATCTCACTAGTCGGCTTGCTTATTTAGGATCTTGAATCACTTAGTAACCATCGGAGGGGTTTTGGTTCTAGTGGGAGCATAAGTATTAAAGCGTTTAATATGCCTGCTCTTTTATGAATACATCTCTTAAGTGTTTTGCGTATTTTCTGTTGTAGATCAATGGCACCTAGCAACCTTCCTCAGTTGTCCGCGTTTGCGTTGAGGTCAATCCTAGAGAAAGATAAGCTTAATGGAACTAATTTCACCAACTGGTACCGTAATCTGAGGATAGTCCTCAAGCATGACAAGAAAGAACATGTTCTAGAAACTCCACTTCCAGAAGAGCCAGATGACGATGCGACTGTCGCAGTCATGAATGCCTACCGTAAGACTAGAGATGAGTCTACGGAAATTAGCTGTCTTATGCTTGCACACATGGAACCGGACTTGCAGCAGCAGTTCGAGAATGTTGAGGCCTACGATATGATCGAAAGCCTCAAAAGTATGTTCCAGGCTCAGGCAAAGACCGAGAGGTATCAAGTCTCTCAAGCTTTGTTGGGCTGTAAGCTCAAAGACGGCGATCCACTGAGTCCGCATGTAATCAAGATGACTGGTTACGTGCAGTCTCTGGATCGGCTGGGCTTCCCAATTAACGAAGAGTTCGCTACTGATATAATTCTGAACTCTCTTCCTAGTGCGTATGGTCCGTTCATTTCGAACTACCACATGCATGGTATGGATAAGAAGATCACTGAATTACATGGGATGCTCAAAACGGCAGAGGCTGATCTCAAGAAAGGCGTCAGTCAAGTGTTGATGGTGCAGAATAAGGCTAAGTTCAAGAAGAGTTCTTGGACTAAGAAGAAGAAGGATAAGTCAGGAGGCAACGCCCATGGCCCTGTCCAGAGCGCTTCCTCAAAGACTAAGGCTTCTCCTACAGCCGGAGCCAATTGCTTCTATTGCAAGCAGGATGGCCACTGGAAGAGGAACTGCACCAAGTATTTGGCTGACAGAGCCAAGAGTGGAGGTGTGACTTCCAACTCAGGTACGCTTGTGTGCAATGTTATAGACATTTATCTTGCTGATGCACCTAACAGTTCTTGGGTATATGATACCGAATCAGTTATTCACATATGCAACTCGTTGCAGGGACTGGTAAGAACTAGGAGCGTGGCAAGAGGAGAGGTTGATATTCGGGTCGGCAACAAGGCCAGAGTCGCTGCGTTGGAAGTCGGCACGATGCAACTTCATTTACCTTCAGGATTTTTAATGGAACTGAATAATTGTTATTATGTTCCAGTGCTTAGTCGAAACATTATTTCCGCCTCATGTTTGATGAGACAAGGTTATGAGTCGAATATTAAGAATAATGGTTGTTCTTTATATTTGAAAGATATGTTTCATGGCTTTGCACCCATTCGGAACGGGTTATTTATTTTGAATCTTGATAGTGAATCGGTCTATAATATAAATGTTAAAAGGTTGAAACCAAATGATCTGAATATGACTTACTTTTGGCACTGTCGGCTTGGTCATATAAGCTAGAAGCGCATGAAGAAGCTCCATGATGATGGACTTCTAACTTCGTTTGACTTAGAGTCATTCGAGACATGCTAATCATGCCTACTAGGCAAGATGACCAAGACACCTTTTGCAAGGAGTTGTGAGAGGGCGTCCGACTTGTTGGAACTAATACATAGTGATGTATGTGGTCCAATGAGCACGACGGCCAGAGGTGGTTATGAGTACTTCATTACCTTCACTGATGATTTGAGTAGGTATGGATATATCTATTTAATGAAACACAAGTTGGAAGCCTTTGAAAAGTTCAAGGAATTCCAGAATGAGGTACAAAATCAACTCGGCAAGAAAATAAAGTTTCTACGGTCGGACCGTGGAGGCGAGTACCTGAGCCATGAGTTTGATGACCATCTAAAGAGCTGTGGAATAGTTCCTCAACTCACTCCGCCGGGCACACTGCAGAGAAACGGTGTATCGGAACGGAGAAATCGGACCTTGTTGGACATGGTATGATCAATGATGAGTCGGACAGATCTACCTTTATCATTTTTGGGTTATTGTCTAGAAACTGCAGCGTTCACACTAAACAGAGTGCCATCAAAGTCAGTAGAGAAGACACCGCATGAGATGTAGGCTGGCAAAAGGCCAAGTTTGTCTTTTCTTAAGATTTGGGGTTGTGAAGCATTTGTCAAGCGACTTCAGTCGGACAAGATCACGCCCAAGTCGGATAAGTGTATTTTCGTGGGGTATCCGAGGGAAACCTTGGGGTACTACTTCTACAACCGGGAAGAGGGAAAAGTGTTTGTCGCTCGGAATGGTGTCTTCCTTGAGAAAGAGTTTCTCGGTCGAGAAGTCAGTGGGAGCACAGTGCAACTCGAAGAAATTCGAGAGGAACCGTCTAGGGGCGAGTCGGCAACGGCCTTGGAGGCTGAGCCAGTAGTGGTACCTACGCCGGTAATAGCACCTGAATCACGGAGATCTGCCAGATTACAAAATGCTTGTGATGTTTTACTGTTATACAGGAATGAGCCGGCAACTTATTCGGAAGCGATGGTGGGATCTGATTCCGAGTCATGGCTTGGAGCCATGAGATCCGAGTTAAAGTCCATGGATGAAAACCAAGTTTGGAATTTGGTTGATCTGCCTGACGGTGCAAGACCCGTCGAGTGCAAATGGGTCTTTAAGAAGAAAACTGACATGGATGGAAATGTTTCCGTTTATAAAGCACGACTTGTCGCAAAGGGGTTCCGACAGGTTCAAGGAGTTGACTACGACGAGACCTTCTCGCCCCTGACCCCGAGGGAACCCTAAGCCTCATTCCATCCTCGAAGAATTGTTCCACCGCCGCTGCGAGGCGGAAAACACTCGGGAGAGAAAAGCTCTCTGGCAGGGAGAAATCTGTCAGGGAAATTCCTCTCCGGAGAGGGGAAATCACCGCCATCGTCACCGTCATCGCTCCGGGCATCATCAAGATCATCATCATCATCGTCATCGCCACCAGCCCATCACCCTCATTATCCACCGTCATCCCGCTGTAACAATTAGGGGCCTCTATCATTGTTTTGCATTAGATCTCTCTCCCGGTGTGGATTACTTGTTAGTAGTTGTTGCTTGTGAGATTTATCGGTATTTGCACTTTATGACCAGATTGTTATCATCCATTATATCACCTCTGATTATGATCCATTTGATGTGTTGTGAGTAGTTCGTTTTGTTCTTTAGGACATGGGAGAAGTCAAGTTGTTAGTAGTGAAGTAATGTTGAATAATATTTAATGTTGATATTTAAGTTGTGGTGTTATTCTCCTAGTGGTGTCATGTGATGACACTTCACCATTTATGGGCCTAGGGGGATGCATCGTGTATTTGGATACTAATTTTGGGGTTGCCGGAGTGACAGAAACCTAAACCCTTCTTAGGAAACCATTACACGGGGGAGCGTAGGATCCTGGAGTTTAAAGTTGTGGTTAGATTTATTTCTTAATTACTTTATTTTAGTTGCGGATGCTTGCAAGGGGTATAATCACAAGTATGTATTAGTCTTGGATGGGACGGTACATTAGCATAGGTTCACCCACACAACACTTATCAAAACACCGAACATTATTCAGCTGCATGGAACAAAAGCACTTGACAGAACGTCCCGTCTGTCCTCGAGAACGTTTGTTAATCATAAGTAAACTCACCGGCTTGTCCTTTTCTGAAGAAAGGATTGGGCCATTTGCTGCAATTATTACTACTGCATTTTATTTACTCGCACTTTATTTATCTGCAATATCAAAAAAACCTACAAATATGTTTTCCAGTTATTCCTTCATCGAAACTGCTTGTCAACACCTTCTGCTCCTCGTTGGGTTTGACACTCTTATTTATCGAAAGTAGTACGATACACCCTCTACAATTGTGGGTCATCACTTGGCCAGAGCATCTACTAGCAACGGAGAGCATGCAAGATCATAAATAACATATACATGAATAAAACATGATAGATTGATAATCATAGGACATATCATTAAATATTCATCGGATCCCAGCAAACACAACATGTAGCATTACAATAAGATGATCTTGATCATGTTAGGAAGCTCACAAGATCTAAACATGATGCATAAAGAGGAGAGAACAACCATCTAGCTACTGCTATGTACCCGTAGTACAAGGATGAACTACTCGCGCAACATTCCGGAGGCGGACATGGTGGTGTAGAGCCCTCCGGTGATGAATTCTCCTCCCGGCAGGGTGCCGGGGAGAGCTCCAGAACCCTCCCAAACTAGGGTTGACGATGACGACGGCGGCTGATGTTTTCAGTGGAAAAGACTCGGGTCTCTAGGGTTGACCCGTGAAGAGGCATATATAGGAGAGAGGGCAGCGTCGGTCGGCATCCAGGGGGCCCACACCACCCCTAGGCGCGTTCAGAGGGGAGGGGGTGCCGCCCTATGGTGTGGGCCCCTGTGGCCCCTCTCCAGGTCTCCTCTGGACTCCGTGTACGTGACGACTTTCTAAGACTTTTGGCTTTTATTTCGTCAAATTCAAAGAATATTTCCGAACAACTTTTCTGAAATAAAAAACAGCAGAAAACAGGAACTGGTTCTATGGCATCTTGTTAATAGGTTAGTCCCAGAAAATCGATAAAAATGGCATAAAGTGTATAGGAAACATGTAGCATATAGTATGAAAACAACATGGAACACGTATCAGTCTCCTAAATACATCATGGGACCGGTAAAATAGAAACCCTCTCTAAGTCATACCTTTGCCTTGCGCAATCCAATTGAGCTAGACGATGACGATATTAATCACCTCAAGTTGGACCACCTTTCTTGATTGCGCTTCGCTTCGTGAAGACTTGTAAATTTCTCCCCCATAAGCTAATACGAGAGAGCTTCTCACATGCCCATCTTCAATTAACCATAATCTCCATATGGGTGGAAAGCTTCAAGCATATGAAATCTTCTTGTGCTCATATTAAACTTGCACAACACACACTTGATGACGATCTCCACTTGTCGTCATATTCCATGGGCTATATGAAATATCCATTTTGATGCAAGCCCATGGGAAGATACCTAACCGCACAAAGATGCTACACATACATGTATCATGTGTTAGTTCACAAACATGTATGGACAAATGTTTACCGTACCATGAGATCACATGATCCCATTTGGTACATCATCTATCTTTCTGTGTTGATCAATATTGAATCCATTCTTTGCACATCTACTTGATCAACAAAGTATCTTCTTTTTATTCATGATGATGATGTCTTGAAGGTAAAGATGAATGTTCACACAATCTCTTTCTTCAAGACATTCTTGCAATATGATCAATAATAGCATGACAATTCTTCTTCTTGATCATATAAATATATTCATTATAAGCAATGATCTTGATAGCATCCAACATTGAATCCAACACATGGAGTTCAAGTGGTGCCAATGAACAAACCTATAAGAATATCTCAATGCATACATTAGTCCATAAGGATTGTCATTAATTACCAAAACCACACATGGGGGCACCATGCACTTTCAATCTCCCCAATTTTGGTAATTTATGACAATCCCTTTTACGAGGGTTTATATAATGAATAAACAAACATGAAAAGCAATACACATGGATTCATGAGCATGAAAGGGAAAAATTATTAAGGACAAACCTAAAGCATAAAGCCAAATTCCCTTAAACCCTACCGTCACAAGTGTATTGTATGTTTGGCTAGTTAGCAAAATACAAATTTTGTTTACACTATCTACTGGATTGCTAATACGTTTAGTCCTGTCGGCGGCTGCTCATCGTGGTTTTCGATGTTGCATATAATGCGACCACATATTTTTCTCTGTTGTAATTGTTACTGATTTTTGTTGAAATAGTCCATGATTTTTGTTTCAAATCATATCATACCGTACTATTTTGTTGAAATAGTCGGATATTTGTTATGTGTTTTTTTCACATGTTGCAAACATGTGATTTTTTGGTTGTTATTATTTGTATTTTTGTTGAAATACCTGATAATTTTTGTTGAAAATGTATGTGTGGCAAAATATTATGTTGCTTACCCACCTTTAGACAACAAAATTTTAATATGTTTTATTATACTAGGTTCTGATTTTGTTGAAATAGATGACGATTTTTGTTGCAAACAAACCTTCACAAACAATTGACTATTTTCTTAATTGCTACAAAGATATTTTTTGTTGTTATAATCGTTTGTGATTTTTGTTGAAATTATTGGCGAGTTTTGTAGCAAAGCATTATGCAAAAAAAATGTTTAACTTTTTTTCGCATAATTTTGTTTTTAAAATATTTTACGCCGATATGTTGCGCTGCTTTTTTTGTACACAGAACGTAAAGTTTGGTTGCAATACTCATGAATTTGTTGCGATACTGAGAGTAAATGAGTGCGATGGCATTTTTGGTGTAAATATTGAGAAGGTAGGGTGCAACATGACATACCACTTCGTTTAAGTCTGGCTGTTATGGAGTCCAGGTTGATTTCTGGATAATCGGAGGGTTAAAATGCAAAAACGCGATGCGGGGATTTTGGCTCGTACGATGGCGATCCGACGGTGCGTGGTAGGGGACCTAAAGTGCCTCTTTCAGGGGGCCTACGCCTAGTGTCCCCCTAAATGTTTTAGGCCTTGTTGTAATTTCTAATTTTGGAGGGTACTTTCTGTAATTGTTCACCCACGGCCGAAGTAATACAGATTTCAGATCCTTCGGAAGCTTTTCTACAAAAAAAAAAGGAATGAGAACATTCATTATTAAGAGCCGCCATGGTTAGGCAATCGACCCGGCATAGCTTTTGCATGGTCCACGTCTTTGTGCCCCAACCAGCTATGGTGTCTTGATGTCTACGCACGCTTCTATTCTTGTAGATAGTGTTGGGCCTCCAAGTGTAGAGGTTTGTAGAACAACACCAAGTTTCCCTTAAGTGAATTACCCAAGGTTTATCGAACTCATGGAGGAAGAGGTCAAAGATATCCCTCTCAAGCAACCCTGCAATTACGATACAAGAAGTCTCTTGTGTCCCCAACAAACATAATACAATTGTCAGTTGTATAGGTGCACTATTCCGGCAAAGAGAAAGTAAAATGCAAGTAATATGGATGTTTATAAGTGATAATAACAATCTGAAATAAAAATGGCAGCAAGCAAACATGTAGCAGAACTGATTGTAAACGGCGTTTCAATGCTTAGAAACAAGGCCTAGGATCATACTTTCACTAGTGGACACTCTCAACAATGATAACATAATTGAATGCATAGATATCATCTCTTCACTATGCTACTCCGAAACACTCTCCGGTCGAATAACAAACACCAATCCATTGTGTAGGGCTGTAACAGCACTCCTCAAAGTCGCATTCCCATGTCTAGTTAACCCCACGCTGTCACTATGAGCGCCCTAGAAGGTACTAGACAAACACCACAATTTCATAGGGTCATCCAACACAAGCTATAAATATCATGCTAAACCACACGGTGCACACACTGTCACCTTTACACCATGATCAAAGTGTCTATGGAAATTTCATAACAAAACCACTTGAGTAGCATAACAGATGAAGAATACCGTCTACTGATTCAACTAGATTACAAAGCTCATGATCACATAAAGATCACACCATGGGAGAGAGAGATGAAACACATAGCTACCGGTAGAGCCCTCAACCCCGGGGGAGAACTACTCCCTCCTCATCATAGGAGACAGCAACGACGATGAAGATGGCGGTGGAGTCGATGGAGATAGCTCCGAGGGAACTTCCCCGTCCCGACAGGGTACCGGAACAGAGATTTATGTCCCCCGAAACTTGTCGGCGGCGGCGAAGCTACAAAATTTTTGTGGAAAAAGGCTGATCGATTTTGGGTTGATGCATCAGGAGCATATATAGGCGAAAGGGCGATGGCGGTGGGCGCCCGAGGGGCCCACACCACCCCTAGGCACGGCCAGGGGCCCACCCGCGCCCAGGCATGATGTGGGGGCTCCGGGGCCCCCCTCCGGGTCTCCTTTGGACTTCCTTGACCCTCCGGGACTTCTAAGACTTATGGCTTTTGAATCGTCCAATTCCGAGAATATTTCCAGAAAAACAGCAGAAAACAGGAACGGGCTCTGTGGCATCTTGTCAATAGGTTAGTCCCGGGAAATCGATAAAAATGACATAAAGTGTAAGGAAAACATGTAGGAAATAACATGAAAACAACATGGAACATCAGAAATTAAGGATACGTTTATGACGTATCAACATCCCCAAGCTTAGTTCCTACTCGGCCCCGAGTAGGTAAACGATAAAACCACATAATTTCTGACGTGACATGCTACTAACATAAACTTGACCATCTAAATTGTAGAAGAATAAGCATAGTTGAGATCATAGAACTTAAACACAAGCATGACAAATAAAATTTTAACAATAAAGCATAGCAATCACCTTGCATCATAAGAAGTAACACAAATAAAAGATCATGAATAATAATGCACTCGAAGGATATACTTTTGTTTCAAGCATAGAGATAACATGGCAAAGTGATATTTTGCTTGTCCTTAAGAGTGGGGAAAAACATAAATGCCAGGACACCTTCAAAGTTCATGGGGGAGACTAGAACAAATAATTTGAGAACAAATAATAACACATCATGAATAAATTAATTATGTTTCTGGGACAAATGCACATTAAATTCAGAATGGCAACTATGCTCTCTCAACTATGCATAAAGTTAGAATATGGAGACTCAACATAAAAGTAAAAGAAAGACCCTTCGCAGAGGGAAGCAGGGATTAACTCATGTGCTAGAGCTTTTTGTTTTTTTATTAAACAGAGGTATTGAAAACATTTTTTTTAGAAAGGTGTATGCTTATGTCAACGAATGGTAAACAGAAAATACAGTATGTCACAAGCCAATTAGACTTCACAAGAGCGGCTCCCATAGAAGGACACAACTCGTGTAGAAGTTCATCCCTCTTTCTCTTTTATTTACACAATTATGCTTTGACTGATAAATCAGGGGCAAAAATAGTGAAGAGAATTTGTTTGTATTAATTTGGGGTTGGGCACCCCGCTGCCAGCTCTTCTATCAATTGGATAAGCGGATGAAGCCACTAGTCCATGGTGTGAAATACAATCAACAAGTGAGATAAAGATTCTCTATTTACGTCCTCATGAGCTAAAACAGGAACACAAAACAGGAGTAATTTTGAATGTTTTAAAGGTAACACATGAGCAATTTACTTTGGAGTGGCGGTTAAGTACCACATGTAGGTAGGTATGGTGGACACATCTGGAAAACTTTGGTTTTAGTGAGTTGGATGCACGAGTAGAGCTCATACTCAGTACAGGTGGAGGCTAGCAAAAGACTGGGAGCGACGAATCAAGAGAGCAATAATGGCCATAATCATGCATAGCGACAAAAACATCATTAATCAAAGCATAAGTGGTACCACAAGTTCAAAAACTAAATGATCATAGAGGCTATAAGTGATTGGTTTGTAGTCATAAACATGGTGTAAGCATGCGCCAAGTCAACCAAATAACATTCAAAGGAGAACACCACAAATTTATGCTTCAATATCACAAGAACAATTAACGATTCTTTCAATGGCACGTTAAACACTCTCAGCTATTTGAGACAAATCATGCTACAAAATAACCACTAGGCTTTAGAATTAAAATAACATCTAGCATGATATGAAAAAGTCTAGCCACGGTCTATACAAGCTTCTATTTGCATCGTTATAAATTCGACTACATGCTGTAGTATATTTTCACAACAAGCACCATACAAAATATAACAAAAAATCTCTAAATGATACAACAAGTACACAAGAGAGTACTCACATAACTCTACTAAAACTAACATCTCTGAATAAGAGATGCATGAAAAAGGGGCTAAACGCAGTACTAGCAAAAAGTGAACACTCATAGAACAATAAGAGTGAAAACTAGAGTGTTCTAAGCAATGAAAACGGAGCGTGTCTCTCTCCCACACAAGTATGGTAGTTTATAGTGATTTTTATTGCAGAAAGGAAACAAAGTAAAACAAAAGAAAACAAAACGTAAAATAAAAGACACTCCAAGTAAATTTCATATGATGTGATCGAATAAAAATATAGTTTCACTAGAAGTGACCTGATAATTTGTTGATGAACAAGGGGATGCCTTGGGCATCCCCAAGCTTAGACGCTTGAGTTTTCTTAGAATTTGCTGGGATGAACCAGGGGGGCATCTCCAAGCTTTGTCCTTGCCCTCTTCTTGATCACATTATATCACCCTCTTCTCTTGACCCTTGAAAACTTACTTCACACCACACTCAAAAAGTAATTCGCATTAGAGGGTTAGTGAAACAATAAAAAATTCATGGGTTCTACATGGGCACAAGTTCTATTGATACTTTTAAACATTATATACAGCCACTAATGTTCCGTGAAGCAAAGAAATCCACTTGACACCGTAAAAGAGCAAATGCAAGAAAAATGGCAGAATCTGCCAAAACCAGAACAGCCTGTAGTGAAGATTTTTTTAGGGCACTTAAGTTGCTAAAATCAAACAACTTAAGCAACAAAAAAGTTTCGGAATTAGCTGAGGAATAAGCACAAAAAGTTTCAGGTCATTTTGATCTTTCTGTGAATTATACGTTTTTTTTACGGCGGACAAGAGAAATCTGTTTTCTGCATAGAAATCCAAAAACAACTCCAACTCTCGTCAGAAACTTTACTTGGCACAACTAAAACATGAAGATAAAGATACAAAGGAGTTTCTACAGAAGTATACAACCCATTGACTCAAAGAAAACAGAGAAAAACAAAGCAAAACTAAAAATATGGGTTATCTCCCAAGAAGTGCTTTTCTTTAAAGCCTTTTCAGCTAGGCATGATAATTAGAGAAGATGCTCACATGAGAAATATGAATTGGAGCAAAAGAGAATAAAGAAGAAAATGTAAAACAAGTTTAAGTCTAACCCACTTCCCATGAAAAAGAATCTTGTATAAGAACAAGTCAATAAAGCACAAAGTGGCTAGCATAGGAAAGCAAAACAAGTGAACTTCAAAATTTTCAACATAAATATGGGAAACTTGATATTGTTGAGATGAATAAAATTATGTTTCCCTATCTCATAATAACTTTCAGTAGAATCATGAATAAACTTAACAATATAACTATCACATGAAACATTCTTATCATGAGCCACATGCATAAAAGAATAATTACTCTCCACATAAGCATAGTCATTCTTATTAATAGCAGTGGGAGAAAATTCAACAAAATAGCTATCATTATCATTCTCATCACCATAATCATCAAATATAGGAGGCACATTGTAATCATAATTAATCTTCTCCTCAATAGTAGGTGGACTGAAAATAACATATTCATCATTGTAATCATCATATATTGGAGACAAAGTATCATCAAAGAAAATTTCCTTCTCAAAACTTCGGGGACTAAAAATATCATATTCATCAAAACTAGCTTCCCCAAGCTTAGAATTTTCCATAGCATCAGCAATAATGGTGTTCAAAGAATTCATACTAATAACATTGCTACTAGCATGAAAATAAAATTCCATAGGTTTTTTAATTTTCTCTTCAAACACTTCAAGTCCTAACTCAAGATAGAGATTATAAAGCTCTCTCATATATTTATTGTTTTCCATTAATCCTAACTAGTAAAACTAAAAACAAGGAACAAGCAAAGATAAGCCTAACTAGTGAAAACAAGAAACAAAAAAAAAATATCAGAATCTAAAGGAATTAACTTCGAGCACTCACACCCGAGGATGTGAGTATATTTTACCTTACCTCCCCGACAACAACGCCAGAAAAGAGCTTGATGTCTACGCACGCTTCTATTCTTTTAGACAGTGTTGAGCCTCCAAGTGCAGAGGTTTGTAGAACATCAGCAAGTTTCCCTTAAGTGGATTACCCAAGGTTTATCGAACTCAGGGAGGAAGAGGTCAAAGATATCCCTCTCAAGCAACCCTGCAATTTTGATACAAGAAGTCTCTTGTGTCCCCAACACACCTAATACAATTGTCAGTTGTATAGGTGCACTAGTTCGGCGAAGAGAGAGTAAAATGCAAGTAATATGGATGTTTATAAGTGATAATAGCAATCTGAAATAAAAATGGCAGCAAGCAAATATGTAGCAGAACTGATTGTAAACGGTTTTTCAATGCTTAGAAACAAGGCCTAGTGATCATACTTTCACTAGTGGACACTCTCAACAATGATAACATAATTGAATGCATAAATATCATCTCTTCACTATGCTACTCCGAACCACTCTCCGGTTGAATAACAAACACCAATTCATTGCGTAGGGCTGTAACAACACTCCTCAAAGTCGCATTCCCATGTCTAGTTAACCCTACGTTGTCACTATGAGCTCCCTAGAAGGTACTAGACAAACACCACAATTTCATAGGGTCATCCAACACAAGATATAAATATCATGCTAAACCACACCGTGCACACACTGTCACCTTTACACCGTGATCAAAGTATCTACGGAAATTTTATAACAAACCCGCTTGAGTAGCATAACAGATGAAGAATAACGTCTACTGATTCAACTAGATTACAAAGCTCATGATCACATAAAGATCACACCATGAGAGAGAGAAAGAGATGAAGCACATAGCTACCGCTAGAGCCCTCAGCCTCGGGGGAGAACTACTCCCTCCTCATCATAGAAGACAGCAACGGCGATGAAGATGGCGGTGGATTCGATGGAGATGGCTTCGGGGGCACTTCCCCGTCCCGGCAAGGTGCCGGAAGAGAGATTTCTGTCCCCCGAAACTTGTCGGCAGCGGCGGCGGAGCTACGGAACTTTTCGTGGAAAAAGGCTGATCGATTTAGTGTTGATGCATCGGGGGACATATATAGGCGAAAGGGAAATGTCGGTTGGCGCCTGAGGTCCCCACACCACCCCTAGGCGCGGCCAGGGGCCCACCCGCGCCCATGCATGGTGTGGGGGCTCCGGGGCCCCCCTTCGGGTCTCCTTTGGATGTCCTTGACTCTCCGGGACTTCTAAGACTTCTGCCTTTTGAATCCTCCAATTCCGAGAATATTTCCAGAACAATTTTTCTGAAACTAAAAACAGCAGAAAACATGAACTGGCTCTGTGGCATCTTGTCAATAGGTTAGTCCCGGAAAATTGATAAAAATGACATAAAGTTTAAGGAAAACATGTAGGAAATAACATGAAAACAACATGGAACATCAGAAATTAAGGATACGTTTATGACGTATCACGCCTCTCGGCTAAAAGTAGCTTGGAGAATGTAGATCACTTCAAACTCGACAACAAAAAAATAATCTAGATTGAACCTGTAACACATTCGCCTTTGGAGATCGAGTCATCGGCCTCACGGCTGTGAAGAGCCACAACACGCCACCTATCAACCGGCGCGAACCGACGCCACGACCACCGCTACGGTTATGTTCTTGAAACAGAGTATGGTTATATACTCGAAACAGGCTTTACGCCTAGTCACTACTAGATATCCCAGAATAACCGAGGGGTAAATTACCGTCGGATATATAAGTTTACCGTCGGTTATGAATATAGCCGACGGTGGACCGTCGGAAATCTCCCGTCGGTGATGCTCGGTCGGCCATTACTCAAATGGCCGACGGTACGGTCGGCTATTATCTTTTCCCACGGTACAAAGCCGAGGGTGAGCCGTCGGGTATGTCTTGGTCAAGGGCCACTCCATCATGTTCCGACAATTATTATAACCGACCATTCACCGTCAGTTATGTATTTACTAAGAGTTATTTTCTCCCGTCGGTTATTACAATGGTCAATAGTCTATATGTACCGTCAAATATTAGTATAGCATAGAGGTCACCTGCCACCGTCGTTTAGCACAATAACTGATGGTGTACGGTATCTCACACCGTCGAACATTGCCATTTATGAGGGGGCCATAAAACCACTTATATTTGTATCATTGCCACAGGGATTTGGTAAGCGACGTAGACTACAAATGGTTTTATAATCTAGTTAAAACTGGAACGATCTCAAACATGGCACATATCTCGTTGTCACCAGATTATTTCAGAACCGTGTGCATTTCAATATATTTAAAAGAAATGATAGAATAAAAATACATTTGACACAATCTCATAATGTATCAAAAACCTAACAAGAATTACATCCAAACTCAAATTAAACCCCAATGATCCATAGAAAGAGAACTTCGCTTGGTTGAATGACTTGAAGGCTATTCATTATCATTGTCACAACCGGAGATAGTGTTCTCATCATTGCGACTAGGTCCTGCATTGCTTCTCATCCCCTACAATATTTAGCAAAACAAGCTATGAGGAAGATAAAAACATGAATCATAAAGGAAACATATGTAAGCGATCTGAACAATATAGCAATATAAGTCGAGAAGCCACACAATTATACAGACAAAAAAAATATTTGTAACCAAGACAAAAAAATATAGAAGTCCTGATTTGGTTAAATGACTTACTTATAAGGAAGCATCGGGTACAATTCAACCACTAGATTGTACCATGGTAGAAAAGTATTTTTTACGAACTGAGAAACAAGGCATATTCAGTGAAAAGTTGGACACATCGAAGTTGTAGATATAGGTTTAGTTTGAAGATCAGAAACAAAAAAATATGCAGTGAAGAGTGTACCATACAAGCAACTGCAGTGATCAAACAATTCTATATAGCCTAAGTAGACAGAAGTCAGGACTAAAAAAGGGCTGAAACCAAATAGGCATCTATAGGTATTGACAAAGACAAACGACTTTTAACTGTAATTTTGATGTGAACCAAAGAGAACTAACTAGTATATTATCAAATTACGTTCATAGATTTATTCACAAAATATCGATGCATTGCTGCACCAAGAGAATTGCAATCAGGACAAAATATACTTAGTACTATACCACAAGCCAACAACACAAGGGAAAATACTTCAACGAAAACAGAAAAAGGGGACAACCTGAGAGATAGAGATCACTGTATGTTGTTTGATCCTCCATTGCAGAGGAACTCCTGGTCACAGTGGGACAGGGTTAGCCTTGTATAGAAATACCAACGATTCATAATCGGACGCGGAGATAGCAGAAGTCTCTTAGGCTATGACATGACAGAACCTAACCCATACTTGGCCTGTGCAGGTAGACAGAAACAGCAAAACATGTCATTTTTTTTATAAATATAATTTTAAATCGAAAATTGTAATAATTTAGGACGAGCATGTTCCAAATACTAGAGAATATGTGTACATATAAGTTTGGGTGGCTAGAATATAATAGCACAAAGTAAGAATGCCACGATAGTCAAAGAAGACACACTGACATAAACAGGACAATGGTGAAATCTGAAGTGTGCTTTGATTCATAGCAATGCCACCATCTAGCGGACCCAGCAGGATTCTGGGTCAGGGTATAATCCTAATTGTAGCATTATACCTTCAGTTGCAGACAACTTCCTCTTGCCGATAGAGATCGGCACCATCGTCCAAAACATACAGGGCGGCATGATATTTGCCGCCGGACACACATCCTCGTCTTTTTTCCTATACCACACCTGTACACTATAGGACAGATATTGATGCAGTTAACCATCGATCCATAATAAAAGATAATTTACTAATGGCGTGAAAAAAAATGGAGCAGGGGCCAAGGAGATTGATTATTTGGGGAAGTGTCCCACATGTTGACGCCCATCCTGACGACATCTACGAGGTAGCGGCAGACCACATGCTTGCTGAGGTTGCCGACGCCATCATGGAAGGCTCCGTTCATGTGGAGGTTGCTGGTGGCGGCGACGGTGCCGCCGACCTGGCGCCTCCTGTTCGTGTCAAGGCTCCTCACGATCTGTGTGACATTGGTATGTACGAATTAAACACACGCGGGATCGAAGCTCAGCACTGGACGCATCCAATAGATCGGCAGGGAACGAACAAAAGGGAAAACTCTTTTTCAGATCGCAAGTAGTGGAGAGATTACCAAATAGTTAGATTAGTACTCTTGAGGCGGCGTAAGTTGCAGCGGGAGGTCCATGCTAGCTCTCGCTCGTCCTGAGGCGACGGCGGTTTTAGCTCTCACATTGTTGGAATGTGTGGGAGGGGAAGGGGAAAAGAAGGGAGGAGAAGATTGAGGAAGGAGAGAAGATAAAAAGGACTGCCGAAGTTACCGGAGTAGATCAGTCGTGGCCTCGTGGGTGTAGCAGCGCGCCAATTGTTTTGGAAGACCCGCCAACAATACTATTCGTGGAGAAGGAAATCCGCCGAAAGTTACGGGCTGGGTGTCAACGGTCAGTTACGCAATTATTTTCGAGTTGCGGGCGTAAATTTCGGATAGCTTCAAACTGTATTTAGTTAAAAAAAATCAACTAGTCTTGTGAAAAATGCGTGCTTTTAAATTTTTGTTCGTCAAACTTGAGGAGTCAAAATGGATATTTATAACTTATGTGTACGAATTATATATAGTTTCCATTTTATTTTAAGGTTTTCATAGTAGTTTTAAAATATTGTTTACACTTAGGCTATATCCCATTGCAGATGTTCGATATAGTACAAAGCAACCACTCAATTAGCTCCATTTTTCATTGAATGACATAACCGATAGTCCACCCTAACCGTCGGATATTATTATTCACCCTCGGGTATTGTCATGTATGACCGAGGGTTCTTAATTGACCATCGGTAATTTGAACATTTAGCCGAGAGTAGCTTTTGAACCGTCGGCTATGTTTCCAAATACCCTACAGTGATAAATGTACCGTCGGATATTACTACAAACCGTAGGCTATTGGGCCTTAATACCCGAGCGATGTTTCATCCCCGCCGGGTATTTGAAAAACCGTCGGTTACACTAGGTAATAATTGACAGTTGGACTTAAACCGTCGGTAATTAGTGGCACCGTCGGCCATTAGGGTAATAGCCGACCGGCCGTCGGTTACTACAAGTCACCCTCGGAAATAAGGGGATTTCTAGTAGTGAGTTTTATAAATAAAACAACCAACCACAGTCAAACAAAGTATTAAGCAAAGTTTAAAATAGCGGGCTATTGCCTTTAGACCCGCTGATTTCAGAAGTTACGAAAGGCTATAACCGGGTTATTGCCAGGCTATAACTATATAGCAGTTTTGCTAAAATATTGACAATATTAAAATTTAGACAACATATAATTGTTCATATAGCATTATTCACAGATGCATACCGTAATAACATAGTCATATATAAGATGTACGAATAATCCGGAGTTTAAATAGTAATTATTCATGACATAGTTCGCTATGGGTCGCACTCGCCAGTTCAACAACCAACATAGTTGGATTTGGGCTCCGAAATTGGCCGAGTTGACAAATTTTGGACCAATTCTTTTGATCCACTGGACGGATATAGGCGTGCTAAGGGGCTAAATCGGTGCTATATCCATGTAGCCGGGCTATTAGCGGCTATTATCTGTGTAGCCTATGAAGGCTCTAGCCGTAGCCCCGACCCTTTCGGAAAAATATATCCGGCTATTTAAAACTTTAGTATTAAGCAACAAGTGCAAAGGAAAAGAAAAATACGTTCGCTCGGGCAACAACATAAATAAGTCCGAATAATAGGTGGCTAAAGCCGGAAGAACCAATGCCGTTCTATCATGACTTACGTGTCATCAACATTTTGATGGGCCACAAAGGCGGAAGAACCCGGCTGCCCTCGTCCACCATGAGGCCTTGACCGTGGCAACCCCTCCGGCGAGCAAATCCTATTTACCGCTCGTTGGTGGCGCAATTCGGTCGCGCCGCCTAAAGGGCGCGCCCCATGGGCCGGCCCATTTCGGCGGTCCGGTCCATTTTTTTAGTTTGTTCTAATTTATTTATGTTCAAAAAAAATCTTCAAAAAAAAATTTGTTCACTATTTTTTTTTGTGTGGGCGCGGTTTTTCTTTTATTCAACTTTTTCTTTGTTTAAATTTATCTGTGTTTACTTTTAATTTTGTTTAATAAAACTGTTCAAAACTTCTTTTATGAAAAAGGGGAGAAGCTAACTGGGCCGGCCTGTTTGCCCCGTCCCACTGCGAAGGTGAACTAGACTACTCCCTGCTTTTCAAAATAAATGAATTTTTATTTATACAAATATAAATGTAATTAGATATGTTATACGTGCATACATGTTTGGACAAATGTAAGTCATGTTTTTTTAGGTAGTACAGTAGTAGAGAATGCGAAGGCAACATGGTACCGGGGAAGGGTTAGAGACGGCTAAACACGTCATTTGCTCCACGTCATATCTAGTAGTTAACCAAGCATGCTAATTCTGCCACTGTCTTGCCGTTTTGCTATTTGGAAGTTGCTTGATATGTTCTTTTCCCCCTCCAGAAGTAGTTAGTTCGTTTCTCTTTGCGCGTTAGAGTCAGCTAGCCCCGCCGTTGCTGCAGCACAGGGCACGTACGCGCACCGCCGTGGTTGCGAGCGGCCATTGCCGCGTGCATGCGCGCCTAAATGCATGCATGCGCTGGCCGCCGCGGCCACCATTGCCAGCGGTCCGAGGAGAGCTAGGCGCGCCGCCTAGACGTGCATGGGGCTAGAGCACTCGTGGTCTCGGAGGAAGATAGAGCTGGAGCACTCCACGGCCGCCGGTCTCTCCGTCCTGCTGCGGCCTCGCGTCGGCGGGTCGGTGGCCGCGCATGGCGGGTGGACGACGGCGGCGGCCGCGGCGGGGTCGGGTCAGGGGCAGACGACGACATTGACGCCGCCGCCGTCGTCGTCGTCGTCGGTGCTCTCCGCGGCGGTGCGAGAAATGATCGCGGAGTCGAGGCGCAACGCCGCCGCCACGAGGTCGGGAGGGCCTTGGCACCCGCCGGGTCCCGGCGACGAGAGCCAGGGGAGCTGCGCGACGAAGGCCGTGGTGGCTGTCGTTGCGAAAACGAATCACTAGCTCACTGGTTCGTGGAAACGAATGCAAGAACTAGTATGATCAAGAGATGAACGAGACACAGGCGAGTTTTTGTGCAGCGTTTAACCTACTGCTTTTCTCCGTTTTCTGTTATTTAAAAGGGAAACGGAAAGAAAGAAGATCATGTGGTATCCATCAGATAGCGATAGATATGTGGAAAGGAAAACTACTAGCCTATCTATCCGTGATCAATCACAGGCGATCGAAACACGGCGTTATTCCTCTGAAACTGAAAACTCAGTTTCAGACTAAAACTGCACTTCCTGCCGCGGTAGCAAAACCATCCAATTTCTCTGCCGTGGCAGCAAAACTGAACTCATTCTCTGCCGTGGCACACTTACTGAAACTGTGTAACTGAGAAGAGCAAATGCAGGATTAAGCCAACATTTCTCCCCCCTAATCTTGCACTTTGATCACTCCCAGCTTGCTCCTCATCTCCACAAACCGTGTCCTTCCCAATGCCTTGGTAAGAACATCTGCTAACTGCTCATCAGTGCGCACATGATCAACATCCAGCTTTCCATCCTCAATGCACTGACGAATGTGATGGAACTTAATGTCTATATGCTTGCTGCGATCGTGGTGGACAGGATTCTTGCTGAGAGCTATCGCCGATTTATTATCCACGAGTAATCTGAATTTCAGTGGTGGTGTTCCCATCAGATCACCCAGTAGGCCACTCAACCATTCTCCCTGGCTGGTACCTGATGCTGCTGCTACGTACTCCGCTTCGCACGAGGACATGGCCACCACTCTCTGTTTCTGTGAGGACCAGGTGACCACGCTTGCACCTAGGAAGAAAACCACACCAGAGGTGCTCTTCCGATCATCCAGATCACCAGCGAGGTCACTGTCAGTGTACCCAATCAAACTAGGTGTGCCTGTTCCTTGCTTGTAGCAACAACCATACTCTGTTGTCCCACGAACATACCTGAGAATCTGTTTGACAGCAGCCCAATGCTGCTTGGTTGGAGCTTCCATGAAACGACTAGCAAACCCAACAGAGTAAGCAATATCCGGTCTGGTGTTCACCAAATACCGCAAGCAACCAATCACACTGCGAAATTCTGTGGTGTCCACCTTCTGTGTGTTGTCTTGCTTGGAGAGTTTCAGACGTACCTCCATTGGTGTGTGGCAGTGATTGCATTCCAACATACCTGCCCTTTCCAGTATCTTCTCAGCATATGCTTTCTGACAGAGAGTAATTCTTCCTTTGATCTGCTTGACTTCAATTCCCAGGTAATAAGACAGCAGACCAAGATCGCTCATTCTGAACATGCGATGCATTTCAGACTTGAACACCTCGATTTCCTTGACGTCCGTGCCCGTGATGATCAGGTCATCTACGTACACACCCACCAGCAGATAATCCTTGCCGATCTCACGGCGATAAACAGCATGCTCCATCGGACTACGAACAAAACCAAGACTGACAAGGGAGGAATCAAGTTTTGCGTACCAAGCACGGGGGGCCTGCCGTAAGCCGTAGAGCGCCTTGCTGAGCTTCAGGACCTGACTGGGGCATTTCTTGTCGACAAAACCAGGCGGCTGCTGAACATAGACCACCTCTGCCAGTTCACCGTTCAGAAACGCGGATTTGACATCCATGATGAACTTGCCAGCCGCCGTGCGCTGCCAGAGCGAGCAGGACGCGCACAGTCTCCATCCTTGCGACAGGAGCAAACACCTCGTCAAAATCAACACCCTGTCGCTGCGCATAACCTTTCACTACGAGTCTGGCCTTGTGCTTCACCACGTTTCCCTCTGGATCCTTCTTCAGTTTGAAGACCCACTTCAACCCGATGGCGCGGTGACCGGGTGGGAGCGCGCTCAGTGACCACGTCTTGTTGTCACGGATGCACTGCAGCTCCTCCTCCATTGCTTCCTTCCACGCAGGCAGAGCGATTGCCTCTTCAACAGTCGGGCTCCTCTGCTGCAACAAGGTGAAGGAAATCATCATCGTCTTCCTCTGTTGCCTTGTCTGCTGTGGACGCCAGCGTGTGTCGTGGTGGTGTCGTACACATTCGACACCCTCCTGTAGCGATGCTCAGCCTCGCCGTCATCATCCGCGTCGAGAGTGCTGTCGTGTGACGGTGGCGTGCACCACTCCACAGCTGGGGCGATCGACGGGCCTGGCGTCGCTCTGGGCGTCGACAGGGGCGTGCGCGGTCCGTCGCTCACGGGCGGCGACCACGAACGTGCGCTCCTAGCTGCGCCTACGCTTTCTCCTGCATCCAGCGTCGTCTCCCCCCTCGCCGTGGTGTAGACCACCGAGAAGGTGTGTGGAAGATCATCTCCTTCTCCACTCCCCTGCGCCGCCCAGTTCCAGCTTCTGCGTTCCTCGAACATGACGTCACGGGTGACGTATAGCTTGCCACCGCTGGGATCATACACCCTATAGGCTTTCGATCCCTCCTCATATCCAACAAACACCGTGAGCAGAGAGCGATCAGACAGCTTGGATTACCTGGCCCCGTCAGCTTCATGTGCGCAACACACCCAAAGGTGCGCAGGTGTTCGACAGTTGGCTTCCGCCCGTACCAAGCTTCATAGGGTGTGATTCCGTTCAGGCAGCGCTCGGCGCCCTGTTGAGCACATACACTGCGGTCTTGACTGCCTCTCCCCAGAAACGCGCTGGTACGGCCATGGATTTGAGCATACACCTTGCCATCTCGACCACCGTTTGGTTTCTCCGCTCGACAACTCCGTTCTGTTGCGGCGAGTACGGGGCCGTCGTGAAGTGCTGGATACCTTCCTTCTCGCAGTACGCTCTGAATTCGCCTGAGTTGAACTCACCGCCTCGATCAGAGCGAAATGCGCGCAGCTTGCAGTGCTTCTGCGTTTCTGCCAGGGCCTGCACTTTCTTGAAACGAGCATGGGCTTCGTCCTTCGTCTTCAACAGTTCCAGCCACATGAAACGGCTGTGATCGTCCACCACCAATAAGAAATACTGATTTCCTCCCGCGTGGCAGGCTTAACCTGGCCGCAAAGGTCAGTGTGCACCAGGTCGAGGCCCTTTTCTGCTCTGAATTTGCTCGACTGCGGGAACGACAGGCGATGCTGCTTGCCAATGGTGCAGCCGTCGCAGATCTCGTCGACGTGCTGGACTGACGGCATTCCCCGTACCATGCCTCGCTTTGACATTGCGGTGATGGCGCGGAAATGCAGGTGTCCCAGTCGTGCGTGCCAGAGCCACGCAGGGTCGTCCACCTTGGACAGCAGACAGACGGGTGCGCTGACGTTCAGATTCAGAACGTAGAGCCTGTTGCTGGTACGCCCCACTCGCGCCATTGGTTGCCTCTGCTGATCGAAGACAGTGAGGAAGCCGTCCTCGACCACGGTCTTGCAGCCGTTCTCATCCAACTGACCAATCGAGATTATGTTGGTTCGCAGCTTGGGGATGAAATAGACCCCTGACAGCACGCGCTGGTGACCGTCGGGGCGCACGAACAAGACGTTGCCCTGTCCATGAATCTGAACAACGGATCCATCCCCGAAACGGACTGTCCCCGTGATCTTCTCGTCGAGCGTCACGAACGAGTCCCTGATTCCCGTCATGTGCCTGCTAGCGCCGGTGTCAAGATGCCAGACACCGCCGGCTGCTGGCACGGGCACCACCCGCTCTTCATTGAGGAACACCACCTCTCCTCCAGCTGCAGCACTTTGGACGCCATGCTCAGTCAGTGCGCTTTCCGCGACCTCTGCATCAGCTGAGTCTTCCACGGAGGCGATGTATAGGGCCGGCTGCTCGGCGTCCGCCGCAGCCTCTGCGAGATGCGCGGCCTCGCCCTGCGCAGCCTCCTTCGCTCGCGGTCCTTCTGTGCCTTACGGCACTCCTTTGCCCAATGCCCGGCTTGCCGCAGTACCTGCAGTTGCCGGGCTTGCGATTCGTGTTCCCGCCGCCGGTGGCGTTCCCACCGGCCTTGTCACCGTCCTGGTGCTTGGCCTTGCCAGTGTTCTTGGCACCTGGTGACGATTGCTGTCCGCGCTGCTGTCGAGCGCTCCACTGCTCCGCCGTGAGCAGCAACTTGCCGCCCGTGTCCCCCTCCGGTTCGCCTCGCCCATCAGAGACGGACAGGCGCCCGCAGAGTTCTTCAATGGACATCGTCGAGAGATCGAGGAGTGTCTCAATAGAACACGCCATCTGGGAGTACTTGCCTGGAACCACCCGCAGAAACTTTTGCACGGCGTCGAGTTCGGTGATGGTGTCGCCCAGGCTCTGCAGCTCGGTGACGATGCCTGACAAACGCAGCGAGAAGTCCTCGATCGCCTCCCCGGACTTGAAACTCAGGTTCTCAAAGTCGCGGCGGAGCTTCTGTCGCCGTGCTTCACGAACACGATCGACGCCTACCCGCATGACCTTGATGGCATCCCAGGCGCCCTTCGCGCTGTCCTTCGCCGCGAGGACCGGCACCATCTCGGGGGTACAGAGCGCAGGATGGCCCCGAGGGCCTGCCGCTCCGCGCGATCGTCCTCGTCGCCGATGATGCCGGGGTCGATGACGTCCCACAGCCGCGCCCTGCAGCTGAACTCGCATGAGGATCGCCCACTCCGTATAGTTCGTACGGGTGAGCATCGGGAGATGCATTGCTCCTCCGCCGCCGCCGCTCTCCCCGCACGACCTCCCGGACCACGATCTCGCGAGCGCCGCTGCCCTCGCCACGCCGGACGAGGCTGACCACGGCTGCTGCTGCGATCTTTCGGTGGTGGAGTTGCGGACTTCGCGGGCGCCTTCGAGCTCGATCTTGAACGTGAACGAGCGTCCGTTGGCTTATCGTCGGCCATGGCAATGAATCTCTGTTAGGCTCTGATACCAAATGTCGTTGCGAAAACGAATCACTAGCTCACTGGTTCGTGGAAACGAATGCAAGAACTAGTATGATCAAGAGATGAACGAGACACAGGCGAGTTTTTGTGCAGCGTTTAACCTACTGCTTTTCTCCGTTTTCTGTTATTTAACCAGTACAAGGAAAAAGGCTCGATCAACGGCCCGAAAGACCAGCTCCTGCATGTAACTACCAAACGTGCCATCCCACGTCTCCCATGCAGAGCTAGCGATCCTAGATATGTGGAAAGGAAAACTACTAGCCTATCTATCCGTGATCAATCACAGGCGATCGAAACACGGCGTTATTCCTCTGAAACTGAAAACTCAGTTTCAGACTAAAACTGCACTTCCTGCCGCGGTAGCAAAACCATCCAATTTCTCTGCCGTGGCAGCAAAACTGAACTCATTCTCTGCCGTGGCACACTTACTGAAACTGTGTAACTGAGAAGAGCAAATGCAGGATTAAGCCAACAGTGGCGCCGGCAGAGAGCGCGGCGGCGAAGCTGACCGTGCTGCCGGCGGCGCGGACGCGGCAGGCGCTTGCGAAGCGGGTCGCCCGGCGCATGCTGAGGCGCCGGGGTGGCACGTCGCCGCCGGCACCGGATCAGAGCGGAAGGAAGGTCGTGATGGCGTGCTGCTGCGAGCGGCTCCCTCCTGGCCTGCTCTGCGCGCTGCACCAGCGTGACGATGCGCCGGGCCGGCCATGGACGCGCGACGGCCTGGGCACGCGCGGGTGGGCGTTTGGCGAGTACGCGCGCTGGCGGGGGAGCGTGTGGGTGCCCAGCCGGTTCTACCTGGAGCGCGCCGGCGTCGGCTCGGAGGAACGCGTGGATCGGGCTCCGCCACGGCCCGCGCTGCTGGTCGAGCGGACCGCGAGATGCGCCGGCGTGAGTGTTCGTAGGTTCTGTCTTGTTGTTGACGGAGATCTGGGCCAATCGGGCTCAGGAATGTGACTGCACCCTGCGATGAGCCTATCGTTTATACTGTGTATGTATGTACCACAAGTTCAAATGAAATGCATGCGAAATTACGAAATGTCAAAAATGTCAGGCAACCGACAAAAACGTGGTAGATACGCCCGCCTCGTGCACACAAATTCAACGCCAGAACTTATTTCTCTCCCGACTAAACTCATTTCATCCTAGCAATTCATGATAAATAAAGATTTCTGACTCCTACAATTAGTTTTGGGCTGGTAGTATTTGGAGGCAACTCTTATGTTCGTTGTCCACTGGCATTGGTCGGAGAGTGACGACAACCTGCCAAAGGCCCGAGGAGAGATTAATCTCTCCTATCTAAAAGAAAAGTAGATTCTCAAAAAAAAAAAAATCTAAAAGAAAAGTTTGGTTCCTTCAACCGTCTGCTGCGCGTCCTGTCGTCAACCGGTCCGTCGACGAGGCCTCCTCCCACCATCGCACACATTCCCTAATTACGCGAGTAAAATTCCCCTAATCGCGCTGCCACCACGCCCCACCAGCCGCCCTCCTCTCTCTCTGTCTCCTCACGCGACACCTCAAGGACGCATTCGACGCCTCGCACACTTACTCCAGCGCCTCCTCACACAGGTCGCCGGATCCGTCCGTCGCCGCGTCCGCCTCCGCCTCCACAACAATTGTCCTGGTCCACCGCATGTCTCTGGTACATGGAGGCCAGACGACCTCCCAAAATCACGAGCAACAGTAGCCTGCACGGGGCGCGGCTCAAGGCCTGGCTTTGGGGATAGGTGCCCAAGATCAGGCATGGAAGTGCAGATCCGACCTCCTCGCCTAGGGTTCAGCCACGCTACAACAAGCTTCGACGCAGCCGGCCGCCCGCACGCTAGGAGCTCTCCTGCAACATGGCGCCGCCACCGCCTAGGGTTCAGCCGGCCGCCGCATCCTTCGACGCCACAGGTCGCGCAATGCCCTGAGCTCTCTGCAGCCGTCACGCCCCTTCCTCCCATCATAAGCCATGGAAACCGCAACGAGGAAGCTCCTCCCGGCGCTCTTCGGGGTCCTTGTCACATAGAAGTCGGTCGGCACTGCAGCCGTCGTACGCAGCCACACCACCATGTGGATACAGGTATGCATCCACTCAGCCCCTCTCTCCAGTCCGAATATATGATCCAGTTTGTTCAGATCCAGTTCAGTTCGAAGGATCGCATACGTGCTGAAAGACCCAACTCCCCAAGACCACAACTACTCTTCCCGATCAAATGCATCATGCGTGGTCGGCTATAACTTCAACCAGGCCAGCAGTACTTCTCCGGATATGCTAATTGTAATATTTAGGTGTGTATGTTTCTTAATTAACTCTGGGTAGGTTATTGATAAGTCTGAAAATTTTCTTTGAATCCATGTAATTATATACCTGATTCAAATTTATACTGAACTGAAGTTTGGTGCTTAACCAAGATATGAAATTATTTGGCATAGAGCTTTATTGAGGCACATAAGTTATTTTGTGCCATATTTACCTATTTGTTGTTGTTTCTAGACTGACCATCCATGCTTTTCCAAGAGCTCTATTAAGACCAGTCAATACACGCAATTTCAGTTTCAGTTCTGCCCTGGATCTTGGATGCCATTGAATAATATGGAATTGATTGACGTTTAATGTCCTTTTTTATGTGCTAATGGTGAATAGTCAAACTCCTTTTGTGAAATTGAGCATCCTCGCGGAAACGAGTGACTATGGCCAGCATAGACAGAGGTTCATCTGAATTGCTGAATATTTAAAGTTCATTTAGTTGTGGTTGTGGCCATCATATGAAACTTTTTCTAATCTTATAGGCATCCTTGCTAAGCTTTTTTTGTATGTGTCATCTCTTTACCAATGTTTATTATGCAAGTTAGTGGCTAATGTGGTCGTCTGAATATCATCAATAATCTATGATAATATGGTATGGGAAAAAGTTTAAATTATTAGTTCTGTCTTGGGCCGGTCTGTTTTTTTGGAAGTTCGCTGTTCTTCACTCCAATCTGACATGAAGATTGACTTTTACATATGAACCAAAAAAAAATCTGTTGCACATTGTATTCTCTGAATTAAAAAGGATATTTGTAACTTTCACTATAGACAGTTCCAGGAAAACAAGATGGAAGCTATTTTTGGTATTAGGAATCGCAAAGAGTTTGGTCTGAATTGCTAGATTTGCACATATGGCTAGCAGCGTGCATTTATTCTGACTGCCTCCATGTAATTCCCTTTTGGAAGATTTATTGAGGGGGAGGAGGGGGGGTCTGATGTTGCCATTCACCTTCCTGATTTCCTTTGTGCTAATTTGTGACAGCCAATTTATTGTCGGTGTCTCGGTAAAGTGCAGATGGGAGCATCTCGAAACGTGACGTATTTTCCCTCAGGTCTGATGCATACAATGTTTGATGCACTGTTCAGTTTCATAAGGTGGGCACTTCCCATTTGAATTGGCATCAAGCTAATTTGATAATTAGAGCTTATTTTTTTGCTTTGGGTATTGATACAAACACGATTTCAGTTCCGATTGTATGCACGTAAAACTGAATAATCAGTTAAATTCAATCTATCCTTGAGTTAGCTTGCTTCTTTTTATACATATCGTTTGTCTATGTATTCTTAATCTCCTATATTTGCAGATTTTTTGTCTCTTTATTCCAATTTCACGCGTGAAAGCCGTTCTGGGCGCTAGGACACGATGTGACTACTCCATGTGAGTTGCCTTCGCCTTGCTTCCGGTATGGTACAACACATTGGTAATACTGCATTTGTACTTATGGATTAGTGCTTCTTTGCACATTTTCATCTAGGCGTGCAAGGAAGATGGGGTGAGACTTTGCTTGGCCATGGCTACCGCAACACTACTAGATGTGTGGTAGTCGAAGAAGCTGGACCATGGCTAGCCAGAGGCATACTCCATTGAGACCTTGATCAATTGTCTATCAGTTTTGTGAACCAGCTTTGGATTATCAAAACGTTGGCGAGTTCTTGACACATTTCAACCGCTGTAGGTTTCTTCTACTCTGCTATCACCAACACACACAAGATACATGGGAGGAAGGGATGTGGGAGCTGGCCAAGAGGTTCCATGATTCCTACACCAATGCCAAGAACGCTAGAAGCAATTCCTCATGTGCTAGGGCCATCAAGAATCCCCAGCTGACTATGGCCAAGGGATGTAGGATTTTACACGAAGGTAGCAATGCAAGTGATGAGAAGTAGAAGACTGCATGTAGTAGATTTAGTGGCTAAATGAAGTGGTACTCCATGCCGTTGATGTTGCACATTCGTGTGCACTTTATAATGTACTTCAAAATTGGTAGATGCCATAACGTACTCCACTAGCTTACAAATATTCGTATAGGTGTTTGAAAATTGTTTTCACTGATTCTTTTTGGATCTGGATATTGATCGACATATCTTACATTCTTTGAACAGTGAAAAGATTTACATGCCTCATAATGCATATTGATTGACATATCATATATTCTGTAAACAGTGAAAAGATTTACATGCCTCATAATGCATGAAAATATGATTCCTACTAAATTGAGGTGAGAATATACTTTTAACTAAATATTCCAAATCTATCAAAACTGCTATGATGATTAATACCTAATGTATTGAGCCACCTTCGGTAGGAACGGTAGCTGTATGTCCATCTGGGTGGGAAAAGATGATTTCCAGCATCCCTCCGGCTGTAAAAAAAACGAACCAACAAAAACAAACAGTTTCCCTTCACTGCTGTCATGACATGACTGTGTGACGTCGTCGGCGGCTGGTAAGAGTGGGAGTTCCTCCTTCGTTTCGCTACTTCGGGGTAGAATGGTAGGAACCTCGATGTCTCAATCATGGAGTGAACATATGAGGGTGGATTTTTTCTATCTGCTCTTTTAGATCCCGCGAGCTTGTGTTTTTGGTGTGAGCTTGTGTGTTTGGTCGTCTACTCAATTGAGTGTGTCCATAATTACAATAAACTCACACATCTATTTATTTTAGACCCGTTGCAACGCACGGGCACTTTGCTAGTCTTACATAAATCAAAAAGATTTGTAATCCCACTCCATAACTGTACCTATGGGGATCTCCGTCCTCTAGAAAAGGTATCAAGCTATGCAATCTACTCATGAGAATGTTACAGAAATAAATTCTCATACTCCCTCCGTTCGGAATTACATGACTTGTGTTTGTCCAAATATAGATGTATCTATATACTAAAAGATGTCTAGATACATCTATATATAGACAAATACAAGTCATCTAATTCCGAACGGAGGGAGTAGTAGCTTTTTCCTGCGATATGTGGGATAGCTCAAAGCGACGATACTTCATGCTCCTGGATTCTACTATCGTTTTACTACACATCCAGTGCATGTGATGCCAAGGGTGTCGTCTCGTAGTGGAATGAGTAGGAGATGACAGTAGAAGTTGAGTCGCCTGATGATCTAGTATCCCTGGCTTTGCCTAGTGTTGCTTGCGGTATGACATCCCCAGCCTCAAGTAGTGCTCGTGATGCATGTGCCATACTATCACAATTCACGCGCATTAGTGCATTACCGCTTGGAGCCGCTCCTCGCTCAGGCACTGTCGCACAAAGGCAGCATGAGCTTCTCAAGTAGGGAAGAAGCTGACCTTGAGTCCTTGACTCCGCCGTGGACGACCCACACACACGGGCTTCACAGGCCAACTTGCAATGGGCCTCTCCATACGCCACTCAGGAGGAGGAAGGTGAGGCATCTCCTACGGGGCTGCTCAAAACACGGCCGAAACACGGACGAATCCGTCCGTTTGAGCAGTCGTCCGGGGGCCGGGGGAGGGGGGGGGGGGGACACAGAAAATTTGCAACGCGCCTTACGGGGCTGCTTACTTGAGGGCGGGGGCCACAAACGGCCGGTACATGCACCAAAAAAAGACCTAACCTACCTACGGTCGGCCACTCGCCGGAGCTACTCGTTCTCCTCGTCGGAGAGGATGACGTACTCCGGCTCCTCGAAGAGGTGGCCGGGCAGGCCAGTGGGGTGCGGCGGTGTGTCCGGCTGGACGGGGGCCGGTGGCGACTGCGGGAGCTCCGGCGGCGGCCCGTCCCACTGCCACCGCATGCCAACCAGTGGCCTGAACCACCGCGGACAGCGGCGCAGGGCCTCCACGCGCTCCTCCTCCTCCTCCTAGGCCGCGACCCCGGGCTCCTCCGCCGCCAGAGCCTCCGCCTCCCTGGCTACTCTGGACTCCCGGAACGCCGCCGCTCGCGCCAGGGCTTGCGGCGCCTCCTCCGCAACCTGCGCCGCTTCCACGGCCGCCAGGGCCGCGGCCATCTCGCGCTCCTCCTCCTCCTGGCACGCCTTGTCCTCCATGGCCGAGTCGTGGAGGGCCGTGGCAAGGCCGTCCAACTGCATGACGCCGTCCTCCTCCTCTTTGACAGGCCCGCGCACGGGGCTGCCAATGCGCAGAGCCCCCGAAGGTGCTCGGCGGGCGCGGCGGCGCAAGTCCGCAGGCAGGTGCGGGGGGGGGGGGGGGGAGGGGGCTCGCGCATACCGAAGTAGCGGCGGCGGCGGGCGTCGTGCACGTCCTGGAATCAAGTGTCCCGGTACGGCGAGTCGAGGACGAACGCCGGGAGCATCCGCGTAGGGCTGGAATTAAAACTTGGAACTCGGGAGTTAAACGAGTAGCTTGCAACTCGACTCGGCTCGGCTCGAGCTCGTTGTCCAACGAGCCGAGTCGAGTTTTCGTTTTCAACGGTAAACGAGTTCAATCTAAACGAGCCGAGTTTACCGGGTACTCGTTTAGCTCGTTTAACTCGGTTAAATTATATTTTAATGATATTCTCGTTTATTTGAATATTTTTTTTACTGATTATTGTAGTTTATTTACTACAAATTGTTTGATGGTGACATATTTTCACTAATTATTGTGATGATTTTATTATACATGACCCAAATAATCAAAAATAATTATATACACAATATATAATGTTGACTTTTTTATAGTTTTATAAGATTAGATAAGCTGAACGAGTAGCTCGTGAGCTACTCGCGAGTTCACCGAGCCGAGCCGAGTTTTGATTTTGAACTTGTTTGTTGAACGAGTCGAGCCGAGCTCGACTCGTCAGTTGACCGAGTTTGAGCGAGTCGAGCCGAGCCGACTCGACTCGGCTCGAATTCCAGCTCTACATCCGCGGGTCGTCGGGAAGCTCCTCGCGGCGGCGTAGGATCTCGTTCTCCCTCTCCCGGCCGGCCCTGGGGACAGGCGGCACCGGAATCCGCTCGGAATTCAGATGCCAGCCGTCCGCGAGGTGGATGTACGGCCATGGTACTGGGATCGCGTTGTCCCAGTACCATTTGCATTTTTCTTTTTTTGAGGTACGGGTGGCGGCGCACGCACTCGTCCTCGTGCTCCTCGTCGGAGATGGCCGGTGGAGGAGGGGTAGGGGCGCGCGGCGGCGGGCGGAGGAGGAGGACCCCGCCTCATTGTCGTGCTTGCCGCCCCCAAGCCACAAGCGGCGAGGCATGGCTGCGGCGCGGTGGTTGGAGAGAGCGGGTGCGGCGGCGCTCAGTTTTGCGGGCGGGGAGAGAGAAGGACGGGAGAGAGAGAGAGAGAATGGGGGCGGCGCGTGGGGACGGGAGGGGACGCGTGGCGGTTTATGTAGGAAAGCGGGGCAGCTGAACCGTCGCTGTGTCGCTGACGGGTGGGCCACTGATGGCCCACAAGTATAGGGGATCGCAACAGTCTTCGCGGGAAGTAAAACCCAAATTTATTGATTCGACACAAGGGGAGTCAAAGAATATTTATATGCGTTAACAACTGAGTTGTCAATTTAGCTGCACCTAAAAGTAGACTTGCTCGCAACAATTTATCAGTGGTAACAGTTTTATAGTAGCAGCAGAAGTAAAATGACAGCAGTAGTAAAATAGTAACAACAGTAGCAATCGCAGAAAACAGCAGGATGGGAGTACCGTAGGCATAGAGTGAATGGATGAACGGGCGTTGCATGGATAACAAGCGTCATATAATAATAATAACGGGGGTATTGCAGATAATCTAATCTAAACTACTTATAAAAGAGCAAACTTCGTAGATACATTAGATCTCATGCGTCCAATAGTCTCCAACCAACGATCCAGATTGTTTCAATGTTGAGTTGAGCTTAACAAGCACGGAAAGAAAAAAGATTCACCCCGTGTTAATCCAATCCAACTCTCACGTAAACTCTCACATAAACCCAATGGATGACGTCTCCTCTTTTCCATGTTCCGCTGCCAGAGTCCGCCCAATCACGGTCACCCATACTAGAAAAGAAAAACAAAGAACCGATAGAATTATTCATTGAAAAAAGTTTACTAACTATAGAGTCTGACCGAGGATAGGAGTCCTCATGGGCTAAAGAAAACTCTTCCTTTCGTCCATCGTTGTGCCTCGGTGCATTCCTTTATCTCTACGATCTGATTCAATCTCCAGTATGCCACACGACACGAGATAAAAGGATCACGTCTCCGCGCGCTAGGGCAGCAGCTCGACGGCAGCTTCATGACTAACACCGCCGTATCTTCGCTAGGGCAGCATCTCGATGCCTGCACGCCGCCAGGGCAGGAGGAAGCAGCTTCACGACCAAGCCCGCCGTGTCGACGTGTCGTCGCTAGGGTCGAAGCTCGACGCCTGCACGCCACCAGGAAGGAGGTAGCAGCTTGACGTCCAACGCCGCCGCGCAGCCACCAAGAGACAGCAGCTTGACGACAAACGCCGCCGCGGCGCCGCCGGTCAGTCGATCACAGGGCACGCCCCGGCGCCTGCACTATATATTATGGCGCCGTCGTCGTTTGGCCACCTGCCAGAGGATCACCGTTCCATCATTGCTCAAGCAGGTGTATGCCATGGTGAGATCAGTCTGGTACTTTTCTATACGTGTGGTGTACGATGAATGCGACTACCATGCATGTTTCCGTGTGTTCAAACCATTCAGATTCATGTCAAGGAGATTCTTAATGAGTAAAACTGCATGCGTACCATCAACAACCGTGAACTTGTGCACTGCACCGGCAGTTCCAGAACATTTGATACTGTGATACAAGATCATCTATATGTTTGGCCAAATTTGTCAATACCTTCCGCAAGTTTTCCTGATCCATTAAGTTTACATTGCTTCATCAAATCATGATTTATGGTTACCATGTTTCATAAGGTCTCTCTAAGCAGGCCCCTTTCCATTAACAACAATGTCTGGGTGATCTTGCTCATTTTGTAAAGTCTCAAAGTCTAAACTCATTTTCCTTATTATCAGAGTAGATTTGCCCGCACAAAAGGGCGTTTTGTATAAGCTCATTCATGCCTTTTGTGCCTGGAATGCATAGTTTGTAAGTTATACCAGGTATTTCCTTATTCAGAACATTTACTTGTCATAAGGGGATGATTAAATCTTACTCCAATAGTATGTAAAGCTAAGCAATATCATGCATGGTACTTAATGTGTGTAAACTTTGTTTCTATTCTTGGTTCAGGGAAGCTACACATGACAAAATCAGACTATTTTCGGTAAAGTATATTTTCTTGAGAGAAGAACCATGTTGGAGCTGCCAGGATGGTGAACAAACTTGTAAGTCTAAGTATCTTTTCAAGAGATTGTATGATCCTACTATGACCATCATGGCAGGAGATCACCTCCACATGTAATGAGGTACGCCATAATCTGAATTTACTAATTAATTTTGGTTCTTTTGACTGTTTGCTTATTGATTAGTACTCCCTCCGTCCTAAATTAGTTGTCATAGATTTATAAAAATATGGATATATCTAGACGTATTTTAGTGTATAGAAACATCCATATTTTGACAAATGCAGGACAACTAATTTGGGACGGATGGAGTGGTTATTTTATGGAATCACAATATTTATCGATGCTTGAGGAGCCGGATGCTGTGGCAGGGCATGCTGTGAATGTCACTCCCAACATGGCTAGGCTAGCGCCGGTCGAGCAGGTGGAACCTGGTGGCAAGTACAATCATGAAATATGTGTACAAACTATCAGCGAGGAAGCTGGCCGTCATTGGGGCGGGCGACACACTTTACTGAACCTGGATACCTCTAGTCATCTCCAGATTCCTTCTACCCTTTGCTCTTAATTAATCAGCATGTTGAAGTTAGGTTGAATTGCTGAAGAAATAATGCTAGCTGCGTTAAACGCTTGAGTTTTTTTTTTTACTTTGCGTGTATGAACTTTATCTATCACTCAGGAATCTAAACTGCAGGTGTATGCATTAAGTTACTCCCTCCTTTCCAAATTAAGTGTCGTAAAGTTTGATAAAAGTGGATGTATCTAACACTAAATTATCTCTAGATACATCTATTTTTGTCAAAACTTTGCGGCAACTAATTTGAGACGGGCGGAGTATTTCAGAAATTGAGACGAAGCCAGTTTTTGGCTGCCTGGTAGGACACTATGCAGTTATATACTACCAATTGCTTCAATCAGGGTTTAGTAATTTCAGAAACTGAGACGAACGCAGGCATATTTGTTACTTTGCATGTATGAACTTTATCTATCGCTCAGGAATCTAAACTGCAGGTGTATGTATTAAGTTATTTCAGAAATTGAGACGAAGGCAATATTTAGCTGCTGGTAGGACACTATGCAGTTATATACTACAAATTGCTTCAATCAAGGTTTAGTAATTTCAGAATCTGAGACGAACGCAGGCACTCTACCAGAAACAGTGGAACACCCTTTTGTTTGGGCCCAAATTTGTATATTTTTCCATATAGCGGATACCCAGTGAAATGGGAATGAACAATTATGTGACTTTCACTTAATTTTTTATTTATGGATTTGTTTGATTAATATTTTTGCTGCCTACAAGTTCTATTTGATTAAAAAAAAAACTCTATACTATAGTTGATATGACATAACTTACAGTTAGGACTTTATATTTGCTCTCTACTTAATATGTGAACTATTCATGTCGCGACATCACTCACGGAAAGGGTTAAATGGGTAATGCGATTGCTCCAAAGTTGAGCTACTCGACACAGGTTGAAATTACAGAAAACTGACACCGCCGAGTGCCTAGCGAACCGATACAATGAGTTGTTTCTATCTTGCTTCAACCAATCGTGATAGTTGTTGAGACTTTACCGATCGCGAGCGTCGCCTTCGCCCCCTCGGCGCCTCCGCCACTCTAGGGTTTCCTGTGTTCTCCACAACAACGAGCATGTCCGCGCATCTAATCCCACTCAGCACTTGCTTTCACGCCACTGCCAACTTCCGACCAGGTCATTTTTCCTCACGAATCGAGGCGAACGCCGTCACCCATGTCCTCCACAGGGTCGCACAAGGATACACCTTTCTTTGGCGCAGACTGTGATGCGCCCGCCATTCCTCAGTGTAGTAGGGGACCACAATTGCGGCCCTGGCCCTCCACACCAGTGGCAGCGCGGCGCTTGAAAGTGTAGAGGAGGCATGGTGGAAGATACTACCCCGTGCAGCGCATGAACGACCCATGTTTAACAGATATCCTTTACTCTCTCTCTCTATTTCTTTTCCGTTTCCTACGCACCAGCAGTCCAGGCATGAAGCCATACTGATAGAGTGTTTACTTACATAAGACAAATGGCAAATATGGAAGAAAATTATTTCATGTAAGAGTACATTTCAAAGTTCCGACTTGCTTTTTGCCTTTTTAGAAGCTTGTGATCATTCACACTATTTATGAAACGATACCCAGCTTAACCGTAGAAGGTACATAACTATGTGTTTAATATTTATATTTTATACACATGGTCACTTATTTAATTCTTTGAGTTGACTACAACAACATACAGATTGGTTTTCAGATCCATAATTTTTCAGAAAATACAAGTTAGGTTCTTATTAACGTCTAATACTCATCAGTTTCTTAGACCTCGAAGATCTATGTTTTCTTGTGCCTCTCTGAAGTAATTAGCTCCACTTTCTGAAGTGCTGGGGATTATGCTGCAGGGATTATTGAAGCAGGGATTATTGAAGGATGGATTATGAGGTTTTGTTACGACAAACCTGCAGTAGCTTGCAAAGGAACAATCTTGTGACAGTGCACCTTTAGTTTTCACGGATGCCATTCCTTTTTTATTGAGAAATCGGACTTCTGTATGTGAAATGGTGTGTCAACACTGTTTTTACATGAAGAAATATACCTAGATATTAAAGCAAGAGTAGGATTTTTTTGCTTTCTAATATTTTTGGTTGTGGTTTGTTAAAGAGTACTGACCAATAGATTGCTACAGTCTTTGTGAATTGAGCAACGATGTATTGGCAGTTGGGTTGAACAGTGTATTCTATGTCTTATCTGATCTTTTGATTGGCAACATCAGTTTAGATCGTGTGGTTTTGTCGACATCAACTATATAATTTTTTCTCTAAATATCACCGATGAAACAATGTTTAGGATACACATAATTTCTTTGGTTAAGACCATGCTTCCGAAAGCATACATATGCTACAGAAACAAAGTGCATAATTTTATAACCTTAATATTATATATATATACGAAGATCCAAAGTGAGGTCGTGCGTTGCACGTGCAAAGCCACTAGTAATAATAAAGTATCAAACATGTAGGAAAACCATATGCATGTGTTCCAATATAGTCGTACGTGCTCGCAATGAGAAACTTGCACAACATCTTTTGTCCTACCAGCCCGTGGCAGCGGGGCCTCTAGGGAAACTACTGGTAATTAAGGTGCTCCTTTTAATAAAGCACCGGAGCAAAGAGTTAACACTTCATGAACACATGTGATCCTCACATCACAGCCATCCCCTCCGGTTGTCCCAATTTCTGTCACTTTGGACAACAATGTGTGTAAACAACTTGCAGGTATGATTAAGAAACATAATTATACTCATGAAACAATAACATGTTCAGATCTGAAATCATGGCACTCGGGCCCTAGTGACAAGCATTAAGCATAACGAGTTGCAACAACGGTAGAAAACACTAACAATGGATATTAGGCACTATGCCCTAACAATCTAGCATTATTACATGATCAATCTCATCCTATACCTTCCATCCCTCTCAGCCTACAATGGGGTTTACTCACTCATGGACGGGAGAAACATGGATGGTTGATGGAGAACTAGTGGCGGTGTCGATGGAGATGGTCTCCCTCGAATCCCCGTCCCAGCAGGGTGCCAGAAAAGTAAGTTCTGATCCCCGAATTGAGTTTCGGGGTGGCGGCGGCGCTCTGTTGTGTTTCTGTGGAATATGACAAACTCCCTCGCATTTTAGGGTTGAAGGCAATATGTAGTCGAAAGGGGAGCCCGAGGGGGTCTCTGGGTGGTCCACACCACATGGTAGTGTGGCCTAGGGGGCGCGCCAGGGGGGTGGTTTGGCCACCTCCTGGCCCCTCTCCGGGTCTCCTTCTGGCTCCCGGGGTCTTCTGGTGTTTTAGGGCCAATGGGGTCTTTTCTGGGCAATTTCCAGAAAGTTGATTTTTCTGCACAAAAACGAGACACTAAGGTAATTCTGCTGAAAACAACGTTAGTCCGTGTTAGTGGTATCTAAAACTCACAAGTTTAGAGGAAAACAATAAGAAAAATGTTCGGAAAAGGAGATATGTTTTCGACGTATCAGCCACCCAGCCCCGCGCTCGCCCGGCGTCCGCGGCCACTCATATCCCAACCAAATTTGGGCCGGATTTGAGCAGGACCGGACGTAAAACGGACACGGCCGCGAGGTGAGCAGCCCCGTAGGAGCCTGCTTTTCGGCGGGCTGCTCAAAACAGGGCTGTCCGGGCCAAGTAGGCAGCCCGTAGGAGTTGTCCTGATGTACGCTTCGCCCAGGACGTGGTCGGTGCAGACCTTGCCGACACAGTCAACGTGTGGCTTGTTCGCAGGTGTGGAACACGCTTCTTCCGTGACGCCCCCTGATTGGTGACGTGGTGCTGCACTCCGGCAAATGTAGGTGATGTCCTGGGTGCCATGCACAGTTTTGCCTTGTGACATACACGGGTACAACGACTGCTACAAGCAGTCACACGAGGTGTGCTGCCCGACGGGGAACCAACCAACCACCGCGTAGACCTTGGGAGAAGAAGAACGGCTAGGCTGTAGTACTCTATCATGCGTGGTCTATAAGATCCGACAGTCATCAGGCCATGGAGCTAGAGAGGCGAGACCATGGGGGGGTGGAGAGCCAGGTATTAATGGAGCCGGGCGGCCGTGATGGGGACGCTGAACAGGCCATCTGATCAAGCTGACTTGACACCGGGGGGGATCTGCAGGAGCAACCATTGAGAAGGAAGGAAGGACTTGTCTAGGGGCGTCATCGTTCCATTGCCATTATTGGAGGTGGTTCCATGCCAAAATCATGTGTGGCCGGAGGGCCTCGCCCCATGATGGAGGGATGATAACCCGGTAGGCCAATGCCAAGGAGTAACTCGGCCCAAAGGACGATGCGCAAGACCCGGCTTAAGTTAAAGGAGTTTCTAGAAGGCCCAGGAACGTAGGCCTCGTAACCCGGATTGTGGGTTCCGATAAGGAAATTTAGGGTTTGCAGTGTCCGTAGGATTCAGAGTGCCCTTGGAGTAGGCCAGGGGGTCCGGATATTATATAAGCCGGCCCCTAGGGTTAGACCAGGAGAGATCCAAGAGTTCGAGCAATATCGCTAGGTATCGAGTATCCAGTGTAACACGAGAGTTAATTAATCTAGAAACTCGGCGACTTGATTGCCGGCTACCAGATCGCATATCATCATGTTTTCCCTTGAGCTAAACCCTCTCCCAAACACCAGAGTCGAATTGCCCCAAGACAAGTTACCCTCGGTAACGTCTGCCGTGATTATCCCACGACAGTTGGCGCCCACCGTGGGGCCTACGTCCAAGGGTGTTTACATCACGGGAGAAGCTCGGAAGAACATGGAGAACCTTGTCATCGGCGAGGTCTACACCAACCCCGAAGGAGAGAAGATGGTGGACGATTCCGGCTGGGGGCCAGAGTCGGATCTGCTCGAATCCGGATCTGTCGTGACAATCGGCCAGATCAACGTCTTCATCGGCATGGTACGTACGTCCGGTTCAATCCCTGACGATTTCGGATTTGATTCTGTGTCAGGGGAAGCCACCTACGTTCAATCAGATGGGGAAGAATCGGTCGGGACGGTAGATCCGACAGAAGAGCCCCCCACGAAGAGGGAACAGCCGGAGGCGTGGCCGGGTCATGAGAGAAGATGATACCGAGTCCATCTTGCATCTGCTGGAGGACCGGTACGAGGAAAATAGCAGCGAAGAGGAAGAGTACGAATCTGCGCCAAGCATTGCGCGCCAGGTCGCGGTTTACACGGCCCCGGCGATCAATCTCAATCAGGGGAACGTGACCGCGGCCACAGTCGGAGCAGCACAAGCATTGGCCCAGCAGCAAGGTCCGGTTGACGGAAATCCGGTTCTCACCCGGGTTGACGGAGAATCGGCATCAGTTACCAGTCACACGGCGGATAGTGAATTGCAGGCAAACACGTTTGGATATCTAGCAAATCGGACGCCAGGGGCGGGTCCTTCAAACCCGCAACACCCGACCCTATTCAACAATAACTTGATTCTAGATCCCACCGTTTTGGCCACGGTTATCACTCCGGAAAACGCGGCGGAACGTGTTAGAGATCTGGATGTAGCCCGTCGTGCATTGGAGCAACAGAGAAGGCAAGTAGAAGCTGAAAGGCAAGGGATGGCCACGCGCCAACGTGAGCTGGATGCATTGGAAACTCGGCTCCGAGAAGAGACAACCAGGGTGCGTCAAAGGCATCACACCATGTTACCAGAAACGGGTGGAGTTATAAACCCGACCACACTATTTATCACACCTCAGGATCAACCGATTCCAGCAGCAAACCAAGGAACTGTGCAGCAACCTGCAACTGGAGGAGCACAACCGGTAAACATACAAGCCGGGTTACCCACATTGCAGACCGGAGTTACCACCGGCAATACATTACCACCACCACCACCATCGCGATTTCGCACACCAGCAGGTCATTACAACAACCCCATGGATAATGTGTACGCAGCAACGCTCGCATTGAATCAAATCACTGTGAGAGAGTCACCCCACGCAGAGGAGACCCGGCGGGCGATAGATCTATTGCGCACTGCGGTAGCGCAGCAAGTTAATTACCCGGATCACAGAAGTGGAATGCATGGGACACCATATATCAGCCAGCAACGAGGCAATACCGGCAATATCCAGACAAGTTCAGCGCGGCGGAGGGAAGAGCAGCAGCAAATGCCGCCTCCTCCCCGCGTTCAGTCAGTACCAGCAGCATCAGCAGCCCAAGCTATCGTGGATAGTTCCAGAGCCAGGAGGGCCGCGGCCGGGTCTGCGGTGCATGGGCCACCAGCCGTACCGCGTCCAGCCGCACCTCCCGCAGGATCACACGTTTCCCGAGTGAGCCAGTTCCGACTCTCGCTGGGCCTAAGTGTCTGTCGGATAACATCAGGGCTGAGCCTTACCCGGATAAATTCAAGGAACCGGGTAAAGTTGTGAATTATGAGCCGACTATGGATCCAGAAACATGGTTGAGCAGTTATGAGATGGCTATGTCAATTCGTAATGCATCCGAAAATCTTCAAGCCAAGTTCATGTACTTAATGATGTCAGAAGGAGCAGCAAAGTTATGGTTCAATAATTTGAAGGATCTATCAAGTCATGGGAGGAGTTGAAAACTGCGTTTATCAAGCACTTTCATGGGACGTGCAGAAAGCTATTTACTATTGATGACCTAGAGCGATGTCCAAAAGAAGGGAGAATCGGCGCGCAGCTGCGCCGGGTTATGGAGATACTTCACTCATCTACGGATATTCAGCCCAAAGATGCGCTACAAGCTATGGCAAAGACGTGCAAGTACATACCTTTAGTGCAAAAGTTGACTCGCATGAAATCTAGTCGAAATGCTTCAGAGGTTACGATGGGAGAGCTAATGGATGCATGCAACAAACACGCTGCAACGGATACTACAGAAGAGGATGTCGATGACAAGAAAGCAAAAGCAAATACAAATAATAGTGGAAGAACCGGCAATGGATCAACGCCGGGTAACAATGGAGGTAACAATGGGAACAACCAGAACAAGCGCCCGTTTGAGGGAGGCTCCGAGTTTGTCGCTAGCACAGAAGCCGGGTCTTCGAGACCTAGGGCAGAAGGAAATTTCAATACTGGAAACCACAATGGAGGAAATTATCAAGGGCCACCAAGGCCGGGTAACAATTGGGATATCTTCAGAATGGCGTGCCCAAAGCACAGCAGGAACGGTAGGCCGGCTAACCACAAATTGGAGCAGTGCGCGGACCTACAGAGATGGAAGAATGAGGAGATAAACAAGGCTATGCGAGGTGCAGGTCGGGGAGGAGGACCGGGTCCGGGTGGAAACCCGGGCAACGGCCCACCCCCAGCCGGTAACCCGGCAGGCGGAAATCCGGGTAACAACCAAGGGGGAGCTGGAGGTTTCCAAGCTAACCCCAAGCAATTGGGACAATCACGTGCATACCACAGGAATTTCTAACAAGGATAAAAAGATACTGAAACAAGCGGTGAACTCGGTTTCTTCGGCTGTTCCGAGATACCTGCAGAGCAGGACGTAACGTGGAGCAGAAGAGATCACCCGGAAAGGATAGAACACCCGGGAGTCTTAGCATTGGTGGTGGCACCACAAGTTAATGGTTATGAGCTGAAAAAGGTCCTAATGGACGGTGGAAGTAGCATCAATATCTTGTATTGGGAAACCTTTCTACGCATGGGCCTCAAGGAGTCTCAGCTACAGAAGAGTTCAACAGTTTCATGGGATTGCCGGGTCACTCAGCGTGCCCCGAGGGAAAGATCACGTTGGAGGTAGCTTTTGGAGAATCGAAGGAATTACCGAGTCGAGTGGCTTATTTTCGAGGTGGTTAAGTTGCGCAGTCCTTATCACGCGCTATTTCGGAAGGCCGGCTTATGCTAAGTTCATGGCCAGGCCGTGTTATGTGTATCTACAACTAAAATCCCGGGGCCCAAGAAGACCATCACCATACATGGGAGCCGGGATATAGCAGCTGAGTGCGACGAAGGAGATGCAGCCATGGCGGAGCAAGCAGAGACGAACTCAAGTATTACCGGTCTCAAGTAGACCCGGATGACAGAACAGCGTTAAAAAGACCAAATACTGAAGATGAGAGAGCGAAATTCAAGGCAGCACAGGACACCAAGATGGTAGCTTTCGTCGAGGTGATCCCTCTAAGCAATTTGCTATAGATCTAACTTGGACAGCGAGCAGGAGAAAGCACTTGTGGAGTTCATTCAAAATCAGGACGTGTTCGCCTGGACGCCTAGCGATATGCCGGGTATCCCCACAGAGCTGGCAGAGCACAGTTTGCACGTCGATCCCAAGTCCAGGCATGTGAAGCAGGGCTTGAGAAAGATGAATGAGAAAGAAAGCTATAGGGGAAGAAATCGCTGCTGACAGCCGGCTTTATCATGTTTCACCCGGACTGGTTAGCAAATCCGGTTCTCGTGATGAAAAAGACCAATGAGTGGAGGATGTGCATTGATTACACGAGTCTCAACAAGCATTGCCCAAAATCCGTTTGCACTACCAAGGATAGATCAGATCATAGACGCTGGAAGCGACCTATTATGTTTCCTGGATGCATATTCCGGGTATCATCAAATCAAGCTCAAGAAGGAGGATTGGAAACATCATTCATAAACCCTTTTGGGGCCTTTTGTTACAAGACAATGACATTTGGATTGAAGAACGCTGGCGCAACCTATCAACGGTGTATTCAGAAGTGCTTCGAGGACCAAATTGGACGCAACGTACATGCTTATGTGACGATGTGGTGATCAACCAGAAAGGCGGAGACATTTATTGACGATCTAAGGAAACGTTCAAGAACCTGAGAGGTATCAGATGAAACTCAACCCGACAAAGTGTGTTTTTTGGAGTCCAGCCGGGAAATTACTCGGCTTTATCGTTCTGAGAGATGAGGCAAACCCGGACAAAATCAAGCTATCCAGAGCCTGAAAAAGCCGGAAAATTTGAAACATGTTCAGAAGCTCACAGGGTGCGTAGCACGCTTAGCCGTTTTATATCCAGACTCGGAGAAAAGGCAATACCCTTGTACCGGCTCTTGAAAAATCTGATAAATTCGTATGGGATCAAGAGGCGGACGAGGCGTTCGAGGCACTAAAAAGCAGCTATGAGGCACCAGTTCTAGCTCTCGGGTCCTAAAGAGCCTATGTTATACGTTGCAGCAGGGCCCCGGGCGGGCGCAGTGTTGTCGAGCGAAAAAATGGAAAAGAATACCCGGTCCAGAGGCCGGTTTACTACGTTTAGTGAGGTATTATCAGAGGCAAAACAGCGCTATCCACATTGGCAAAAGCTGGTTTCGGGGTCTTCATGGCCAGCCGGAAATTGAAGCCATATTTCAGGAACACCCCATAACAGTGGTGAGTTCTATACCAATGTCGGATATCAGAAACTCGGATGCAACAGGTAGAATAGCCAAGTGGGCAATCGAGATGGGGGATTATCACATCAACTATGAGCCAAGGTCAACAATCAATCTCAAGCTCTAGTCGATTTATTAACGATTGGACACACACAGGCATGCCCCACCATGGCTCCAAACTCCGAGTCTTGGGTCATGCACTTTGATGGCTCCAAGCAATACGAGGGGTCAGGAGCTGGAGTGGTGCTAACATCACCCAAAGGAGACAAGTTGAGCTACGTGCTGCAGATTCACTTTGATTGTTCCAACAATGTGGCCGAGTATGAGGCCTTATTGCACGGCTTAAAGGTAGCCAAGGAGATGAATATTAAGAGGATACGATGCTTTGGAGATTCGGACCTTGTGGTACAGCAGGTCTCAGGAATTTGGGATAGAAAAGATGCAACTATGGCAGCATACCGCAGAGGTTGATAGAGTTGCCGGTGTTTCTCCGGGTACGAGGTGGAGCACATAGACAGAAGAAAAAACGAGGCAGCAGATGCACTCGCCAGACTCGGCTCGCGCAGAGAGCCGGTTCCACCTAATGTTTTCCTGGATGGACTATGGCGACCATCAGTTAAAAACGAGCCTGAGGAAGAACTGGCAAATCAAGACCCGGATTTGGAGCTCGTGGCCACAGTACGTGCTGTTCCCGAGTGGACAGAGCCGTTCTTGGCCTACCTATCACGGGGCGAGTTATCATAGCAGGAAGTATTAGCAAGACAAATTCTGAGGCGAGCAAAAGAATATTCTATCATTAACAGAGAGTTATACAAGAGAAGTGCAGCAGGAGTCTTTTTGCGCTGTGTAGCACCAGAAGAAGGCCGACAGATCCTCAAGGAAATCCATGAAGGTGATTGTGGGCATCATGCATCCACAAGATCCCTTGTGGCCAAAGCTTATCGACATGGTTTTTTCTGGCTCACGGCCCTAGCAGACGCGGAGCGCTTGGTGGCAAGGTGTGACGGATGTCAAAGGTATGCTCGCCAAACCCATGTGCCGGCTATGGAACTACGGACTATCCTGTTAACCTGGCCGTTTACTGTTTGGGGTATGGACATGGTTGGCCCCTTTCACATGTCACCTTGCAAAAAGACACATCTCTTGGTGGCCATTGGTAAGTTTACCAAGTGGGTTGAGGCTATGCCAGTTACCAATTGTGAAGCAATTACAGCAGTCAAGTTCCTGAAAAGGATTATCTATCGGTTCGGGTATCCCCATAGCATAATTACCGACAATGGAACCAATATGTCCCGAGATGGAGAAATTTTGTGGTAACAATGGAATCCGGCTTGACATAGCTTCAGTGGCCCATCCACAGGCTAATGGACAAGTGGAGAGGGCAAATCAAGAGTGCTTCGTGGATTAAAGCCACGATTTGCGAGTTCCGTGTATCAGAGCTGCTGGTGCATGGGTCGAAGAATTACCTGCAGTGGTTTGGGGGTATCAACACAACACCTAACAGATCCACTCAGATGACACGTTTTCATGGTTTATGGTGCAGAGGCGGTGTTGCCGAGTGATATCATCCATGACTCGCCTCGAGTGTCGGCTTACGTCGAGGCGGAGAACGAGAAGACCCGGCAGGACGCCGTGGATATGCTAGAAGAAAGGGAACAAGCACTGGAAAGATCAAATATCAGCAGGATCTGCGGAGATATCATAGCCCGCGTGAAAACCCGGGTCTTCCAGGAAGGAGACCTGGTTCTGCGCCTGGTACAGTCAAAGGAAGGAAAACACAAGTTATCACCGCCATGGGAAGGACCGTTTATCATAAGCCGGAATCTGCACAATGGATCGTATTACTTGATAGATGCAAGGGAAGAGTCGGCTACGGTTAACGACACCGCTCATACCACTTCATCTATGCAAGAGAGAGAAAACCATGGAACGTAGCTATACCCTCATTTCAGTAACACAGCAGGTTTCAGACGCACTCTTCCTATCCAGGGTACCTAAGGGGACTGGAGGGTAATGCGGCTTGCTGACCTAACTTTCTCATATCAATAAAGATGGTTTAAGCAATATATCTTTTTCACATGTTTATCAAGTTTTATTTTTATGTTATTTTTTACTTTTCTTCCAGGTAAGTATTATTTATTGTTTTCTTAGTACCTTAGCTTCTTCAGTATGTTGCATGTATTTAGGTCTTGGGGGCTGATTGCTTGAATAACACAGTTACAAACTCAAGACCCGGCCATGATGCCTATGAGTTATAAGGGCCGATTACTCGCAAACGAGTACGGCTGCAATCTTATAACCGGACAAAGGAGCCAAATTTCTTGACTTTTCTTACTTAAGCTCGATGTGACTCGCACTAAAGTGGCATGCTTTGCTCGCTTACGATTACAATCAGCCATGATGCCCAATGGGACTTGCCTGACCCTGTTTTCGTACAGATGTAACAACATGATATCCACGCGAAAGCCGGCTTACAGTACAAGAGAGTCAAAAGGGTCATCTAAACCATAAGTTATGCAGAGTACAGGGTTAATAACCGGAAACTCAAAGTCTATTAAGCATAACTTCAAACCTATGTGAAACGGCTCTAGGTTTTGGGCTCAGAAACAACCTGTTTTCTTTGAGAAACCTCACACCCCAGACTCGGAATTTCGGGCCTTGGGGACTGGGTATTTGAAAAGGAGAAAGTTGCTTAGCTAGTAAGCTCAAAAACCCAAACATCCGAGTCTTGGGGACTTGGGGACTTAGAGAAAAGTTCACCCGTCAAAACCCACGAGACCCGGAAACCGAGTCTCACAAAAGGAACCATAAAGAAAGTCGGAGTATCAAGAGTAAATAAGCTCAAAGGCAGATAGATATCGAATTCATCCAAAGGCCGGAAGGGCCAAGAAAGCTATTAAAGTTTCATAATGTATTTACATGATGCGATGGTATCAAAAGTGCACATCTGCACTATCAAAAGAATATCTGTTTTTACAAGGGCATCGAGCGAACAAGGTATTAGGATGGCATCAGGTAATAATTTACTCGGCCTCCTGAGTCGGGTCCACATCCTTACCCTTGCCCTCCGGGTCTTGTTCTTGGGTTTGCTCCTTAGAAGCGTTCCCAGCATCATCATCCGGTTTTTCAGCATCAGGACGAACAGGTGGACGGACAGCTGGCGTAGAGGAAGTTGGTGCTGATTGCAATTCGGCTTCCCTCTTTGCAGCTTCCCCTCCTCCTGGCCGAGTCAGCATTCCACTTTTCTAAAATGTCGAAGGGCACGGGCGTATCTTCCTTCACAGCTTTGTCCTCAGCATTGTATGGAGACATAAACCTACTCAAGTCCATACTGTCGGCAAGAGCAGTTGCCGAGTGACGTACTTCGGTTTGTACGGCCTTGAAGTCCTTAGGGGAAAACCTCGAGCCATCTGCCTTGAATTCTGGAAATCCGGCCACCACCGTTGCCGGCTCAAGCTTAGGAAAATAAGCTTTCGCCAGCATAAGTCCCCGGGTCATCCCAACCCGGCATGCCGAGCGTTTCCAGAGCTCAATCCATGCAGGGACAGTAGAACATGCATGGATTAGGGTCTCCATACCCGGATAGAGTTCAGTCGGCCACTGAATGGCGTCTAGTATCCATTTGGTGCCGGCACAGAACCTCCGGAGGACATTCTTCAATTTCTTCCTTTTCAATCATCTTCTTCTGAAGGCGCAAGGTTGGAAGCTGCAATATGAACAACAAAGGTTACATCAAAGTATTCCGGGTATCATGTATCAAGAAAACAAGAAACCAAGACACGAACCAGTAAGTAGCGAAATATCACCAACGAGGACACGATAAGTGTCGGCAACTTGAGCTGATAGCTTCTTCAGCGCAGCTTGAGCAGTGGTGTATTTCTCTTTGTATTTCGTGACATCTTTCTCCAAGGCTGCCACCTCGGACTCAAGTGCTTCTCTTAGCTTTACCTCGGTGTCCAGGAGTTGCTTGGTCTTGGCCAAAATCTCCTCGGACCGAGACGCCTGCGCCCAAAAGAATGGAAGGTTAAACATTAGTCGGATATCGCAATCAGCCGAGTATTGCAAGGAGTACCGAGTGTAACTTTGACAAGTTAGACTCGGAACTTGGGGACTAGGTGGACACTATGAGATATCAACTAACGTACCTGATGCTCCACGGCCATGCGCTCTAACATGCTGCTCTCTGAGGCCTTCATGGCGAGGAGGGCGCTCATCATTTGGTCGAAGGAATGGTTGCCCAAGTTGGAAGACCCAGGGTCTTGATAACTCGGAGTGGAGGTTTTCTCCTTGGCAGGGGAAGGCACCCGAGTCGTCCGGATATCGGAGCTCGGTGCGCCTCCTCCCGTGCCCAAGACGGCGGCCTCTTCCTCCTCGCGTGCATGTGAGGCTATCGGGTACTCGGCTTCCTGATCAGCCAGGTGTGTTGGTGGCACTTGTTGTTCTTCGCCGCCAGCTGCAGCCGTCATATCATCAATCGGGTTCTCCTTACCCGGGTCATCCGTCTCCATATTTTCTTGGTCACTGATAGTGACCGTGGCTCTGTGGACAGTATAAGTAAGCGGTCAGCATGTAAACTGGGGAAAATTATGGAAAAGTGATAGAACATGAGGAAAAGAACCTTACCCGGGATTCACCACGAAATCCGAGGGAAACGCGCTGCTGGACCCGGATGAAGCTGATAAATATCAAGAGAATAAAGCATGGAACTGCCCTATTAAAGGATGATTCGAAAAGGAAAAAACTTCGATATTTGGGAAAGGATTGAAAAATACTAGCGCGTCGAGGAGGGGATGATGGAATGCCCGGGTTAAGTGCGGATTCACCCGGAAAGTTCCGAGTCAGTCTGTGCTTGGTCACGGGTGGATCCTTCAAATACGGCCAGTTGGACAACTCTCGGTTTAGCTCGCGCATGTTAGCAAAGGAATATGGCTTAGAAGCAAGGGAGCGGTAGGGCACCTTAAAAACGACCCCTCGGGGTTTCCTCTTTGCTCCGACCTTGACTGTCGGCTCAGCTTCATCTTCATCGCTTGCTGTTTCCACCATGCCTTCCGGTTCTTCTTCTTCTTCGTCCTTGTCCTCTGGCTCTGAAAGTTATCAAGGTATACTGTCGGAAAAACAGAGAATGAACAGCAACGAGCTTGCAGAATCTAAGTGAGACTTGGAATGTACCTTCCTCCGAGTTAACTACGTCCTCTTCCTCCTCTGGACTTTCGGAGTTAGGGGGCGTTACGATGTTCCAAAAGACGTTATCAGCGAGATAAAGGCACGAGGGTAAGGATCAATAGTTGTATCGAGAGAAAAGTATGAAAGTAAAAGTATGAGAACCGGATTTTACCTCGGGAGCTGGGTTCTCGCGAGTAAATGGTTCCAACCCGGCTATGTTCCGGATTACCTCCAACTTCTCCGTCAAGAAACTCTTGATGGTCTTGTTGGTGTCACCGGCCGGGTAGTTCTTGGAAGAGTATCGGAGGGAATCCGTAGAGTGCCCCGAATACTCGCACATCAATTTTGAGCGGATGGAATTGGGTTGAATGCGAAAGTTCACCCAAGTTTTGACCAGGTTGAGCCCAAGGAGACCGTGGGCGGAGAGGACAGCTATCTTAGATAGGTGGGGTTGGATGGCCTCCCTGTCCGACTCAGGGGCAAACGCATTGAAAGACTCGGAGATATCTAGAAGACCCTCCGAGTAACCCGGTAGTTTCCTTTCGCCGGGTGGGGAGGTGTCTCGGCAGTAAAAGAAGGAGAGTTGCCAATGCTTAACGTGAGAGTTCAAGTTAAGAGTCGGCATTGGCGAGTTCTTGCGGCGCTGGATGGAAACCCCGCCGCAAGCAAGAAGCGCCCCGTCACCGCTTTCGCGGCACGGTTTGCACTGAAAGAGTTCAATGAAGAGAGCCAAATTTGGCGGAATGCACAAATATGACTCGGAAAGGACGATAAAATGGGTTATGTTCAACATAGAGTTAGGCCGTAATGGCTCAAGACTTCACGAAAGAAGGGGTGACCCGGAGGGCGGAACCCCCGGGTCACGTGCTCGACAAAGCAGATTACCTCGTCGGCAGCAGGCGTGGGCCGGGTCTCATCACCCGGCACCCTCCAGTGGATGTCTTCCTGAGGGGGGAGGACCCCTAGCTCGGCCAGCTCCTCCAGCTTGGCCTTGGTGACTGTGGACCGCGCCCAGTTGGCGGATATCGATTGGGTCATCCGGGTTTTAGCCGGATGTTTCCCTTGCTTCTTGGGAGCCATGGGTTCAGACTGCAGAACACAAGACAAAAAGGTATGAGACATAAGATTCGGAAATCGTGAGTTATCCGAACATAACGTGAACAAGTATCAGTAAGAGGCATGAGGACTATGAATTATCCGGGTATCACTGGACGGAGCGAAAATTACAGGTTATCCGGGTATCGAGTAGCAGTACAGAAAATACGGGATATTTACGTGTTGGCGAACATTCGTGGAAAAAGATTGACTACTTATGTATCTAGAGCAAGTAAATGAACCGGAAGAAGTGGATTTTCCGAGTATTGGTGGCAGGTGCGGAAGATTTGGGCGGACCGAGCCTAGATTGGAAATTTCATTTTCAAATTCGTGGTGAAATTAGTGATTACAAGCAATAGGAGAATGAAGTGGAGCCTATATCCAAGACATTGGATGAACTAGTGTGAGTCTATGCGACCTAATCCGGCGTGGGGTAAGAAATGGTCCGCGGTTGACCTAGATCCAATCTAGAACGAATCGAGAAATTGTGAGGCTAATTCAATGGGAGCAAGAATCTTACCGGAGGAGATTGGAGCAGAGCACGACGGCGGCAGATGGCGCAATCCAAATGCCCCTTTGCGATTCCCGGCGGGCAAGATGGGGGCGCGGCGGCGGAGCTTGGCGGCGGCGCGGAACGGTTCGAGGACGAACGTAACCGGCGGCGGCTTTGCTCCGGCGGTGAGCTCGAGGTCCCCGTGGTGGTGTTGCGCAAGCGCGAGCGATGGAGAGGAAGAAGAAGTTGGAATGGACCGTTGGGGTTAGGTTATCCCCTAGGTACCTATTTATAAGGTACGGGTGGGTAAACCTAGTCCAACGGGCGGGAATCGGAAATTTCGGGATAAGGGATACCCGCCCGGATTTTCTGAGATATGCTTTGAGTGCTGGACGAGATATCCGGAATGGATAGGAAACAAATATTCTCCACGATACCTGGATCGATTAACAAGTAAAGTAAGCCGGATCTTTGGCGTTTGCATCAGGGGCGTTGACCCGGAAAAGTAAACACTGGACTTGGAGAAAGCCGGGTTACTATATGGCCACCATGGAGTTAGGCCTAGCTGTTTATCAAAGCAATCTAACCCGGCCTCTACGAACTTGTGTGTTTGTTATTTTTGCAGGGAATAGCATGCGCTTTAGGGAGGATCTCATGAAGCCCAAGCTATTCTGGGGACTACTGATGGAGGGAGATAACCCGGTAGGCCAATGCCAAGGAGTAACTCGGCCCAAAGGACGCTGCGCAAGACCCGGCTTAAGTTAAAGGAGTTTCTAGAAGGCCCAGGAATGTAGGCCTCGTAACCCGGATTGTGGGTTCCGATAAGGAAATTTAGGGTTTGTAATCAGTGTCCGGGTAGGATTCAGAGTGCGCCTTGGAGAGTAGGCCAGGGGGTCCGGATATTATATAAGCCGGCCCCTAGGGTTAGACCAGGAGAGATCCAAGAGTTCGAGCAATATCGCTAGGTATCGAGTATCCAGTGTAACACGAGAGTTGAGTTAATATATCTAGATCGGAAACTCGGCGACTTGATTGCCGGCTACCAGATAGCATATCATCATGTTTTCCCTTGAGCTAAACCCTCTCCCAAACACCAGAGTCGAATTGCCCCAAGACAAGTTACCCCCGGTAACGTCTGCCGTGATTATCCCACGACACCCCATACCTTCGGGTCATTCCGACAGCTGTTTGTCGCCTCTAGGACTTGTCGCCGACGTATTCACGACCCACGAACACGCCCACGATCAAGTCCAGTCCGTGAAGACGATGACCATGATATCGCGATAAAGTTAAACTCCGACGATGATGAAGCCTCGCGTGGCTCTTTGTTGAACCGAAATCAATTGATGGGTCTGCAACTTCGGCTTTGTCGTGAAGGAACCCGCCACCGTAAGATTCATCCGGGGGTGCCTCTAGTTTCTCCATCGAGCCGAAGAAGTAACTAATCGATATTCACCGGCCGGCCGGCCAGGACAAGTCATACCTATGTACGTAGGCTAGTCTAGTTCTGATAGGGTTCCGATCAATCCATGACTCACGGCGCACGACACGATCGACTCGTATCCAAATCAACCTCCTGCAGGCAGTTTATTTTTTGATCGACGAACCAATATTTTAGTGAGGATACCTGGTTTTTTTTAGCGAGGAGATGCCCGGAGAGGTTGTTGGTTTTTTATTACGTAGGTGCGGTCGGTAAGACGTAGAGATTGGTACACGGACGGGAAATAAAAGGTAATGAATCAGTATGCAACTTACAGGTGGCACTGGTGGGTAATTTGTGTCTAACTTTAGAGATAATTTCAATTACCTACCAAACCAAGTAAGACTTAACGCCTTTATTATTGCGCGCGCGCGCACACACATATATGTGTGTGTGTGTGTAGATTTATCTCTTATTTCAAAATTCAACTAAAAATTGAATCCCCTTTTTTGAAGTAGGATTAGATGATATAGTTTACTCAAGTGAAAAAATCCATAACAAGCTCTTGATTTGTAATTGTGGGCTCTATATCATCTCCTCACGCTTCGTCTAAATTTAGTTTTGTCTACTAGTACACGACCATCGTAGAAAAACCCTATACACCATTTGGAGGATAGGAAGTACTCCCCTCCGGTTCCACTGCCTGCCACACAAAAGGAGGCAGTTAAGAGCATCTCCAGCAGTCGCGCGATCACTGCGCGCGCGAAACTGCCTATCCAACGACGCACGATCTATGTTCCAGCACCGCGCCAGAAAATGAAAATGCGGGCGCGCCTTCTTTGCCCCGTTTGCAGCCCCACGCACGCGCCGAGCGCAAATGCAACTGCGCAAAAAGAGGCGCGCGCGTCCAGCCAGCGCTCAGCAAAATGCAACAAATTTATAGGAAAATGCATAAATTTCGAACAGAGATTGCCTCCATAGTCTACAAAATAACCACATTGTTCAATGGATAAATTTCGACCTGAACATAGTTCATGTCACGAACAAGCATAACTTGAAACAAGAAATTTATTCTTCTTCTTCTTCTTCCTTGGCTTCATCATCATCGTCATGCTCCTCATGTTGATCTTCGGCGGTGAGACTCGAAGAAGGCATTTGGGACATCAATGAAGCCATGAATGTACCCGGTTGTGGTGCCGCGTGTACCGTGGTACCAATGCCACTCCTCATGCCTCCACCGCCATGGCTTGGTCCTCCCATACTTGCTCCAAAGCCCCCAAGTGGAGGTGCTCCCATGCCTCCAAATCCCCCAAGTGGAGGTTCTCCCATGCCTCCAAATCCCCCAAGTGGTGGTGCTCCCATGGCACCGAAGCCTCCATATGACATGGTACTCATCCTCTTTTGAGCTAGGATCTTTTCACGGCAAAGCTTGACATATTCTTTTTTGCTCGATGTCAAGTTTGGACATGTCAAGGAAGATGAAGCTTCTCTCATACTCTTGGCGGTGAGTAGCTTCCTCCATTTGAATCTTCTTTCCACCACCGCCACCGTCCTCTCCTCCGTCGCCACCCTCCTCGCCTCCACCTCCACCCTCCCCGCCTTCGCCAATGTCGATGATTCCTTTCTTGTCCTTCTCTCCTTGTTTGCTTCCAATCTTGCGGTCATCATTGCTTTCATGTGTGACTCGATGGGATCCTCACTGACCCTCTTCTTGTTCTCCTTTGATTTCTTTCTTCCAAGTGGCCTCTTTGGCGGGGCAACCAAGTTCGGAGTGGGGCTTTGGTTGCCTTCCTAACCACTTGATACATCATATTCATCTCCACCTTCTAGTTGCTTGTTCTTCTTTGATTCAATCTTGCAAATAGCCGGACGAGCCCTTCACTTCTCCTCATTCTCTAGCGCCGCATATGCATTATGCAAGGTGAATGGCTTTCCATGGCATATTTTCCCCTTCTTGTTCTTCTTGCCAGCTCCCTTGTATAGGTTTTGTGCAATGTTAGCCTACAAACAAGAAGAGGAAAGTTAAGGAAGATAGCCAAGAGAATGCAAGATCAAAGAAAGCGACCATATATAAGTATTCGAAACTTACCCTATCAACATTGTTATCTCCACTTGGATTCATAGCATCCGTTGCCGCCAACACCCCCGCCCACTTTTGACACTCCGTCGAAATAAGTGACCAACGCGACCGAAGAGATCTATCGGAGCGGTCGGTTCTATCCTTCTTCGGAATCGTGTTGATACTATCGAAATACTCCTTCATCCTCGTACAATAGGTGTCTCTAGTTTGGTCTGTGCCAACGGATGTATTCAATCCAACAACGCAATAGGTTTTGCATAGCCACAAATCTTCTTGCGAAGTGTAGCTAGTGCCTCTTCCTTTCCCTTCAACGATGCCCTCACCTTCTTCATCGACTTCGTCACCTTCTTCATAGCCATATACTTGAGACCAATCTTGTTGGGAACCATATTCTTGAGTCCAATTGTCATGATTTGATTCAACATTCATAGTTGCCAAGTAGGAGTCATCATCAAGACTACACCAAATAAGGAGAAACACGCATTTAAGACGACAAGTTCATCGTACAAGTACAAAAAATGAAGTTTGTAATCGAAAATACCTATCGGGCATTTCATCGAACACGTTGCGCGCGGGCGCATACGCTGCGAAGAAGGTGGAGGCCAGCGGTTGCTGCGGCGGCGCGCCCGCAGGCGGCAGCTGCTGCTTCGGCGCCGCAAACGCCTTGCGCCCTGATGGTGCAGATCGTGCACTCGTTGGGAGACCCCGAGAGGAGGGTGTGATGAGCACAGCGGTAGGAGTTCTCCCCTTAGTTAAGAACCAAGGTTGTCAATCCAGTAGGAGAAAGAGGACCTTCGGAAGGTTGATGCCACTGACGGTGGTGCTGGAGCTTCACCGGTGTCAGCAACAACGCGAAACCTCACACAACACAACCAAAATACTTTGCCCCAACGGTACAGTGAGGTTGTCAATCTCACCGGTCTTGCTGAAAACAAAGATTGGACGTATAGTGTGGAAAATGATGTATGCTTGCAGTAAGTAAAGAGAGCAGGAAATTGTTGTGGTTTGTTTAACAGTGTGGAAAAACGGATCGGGGTTCATAGGTTCACTAGTGGTGTCTCTCCATAAAAATAACATGCTGGGTGAACAAATTACAGATGGGCAATTGACAAATAAAGGTTGCACCAGAGTGCACATTATAACATGATGACTGCTATGATATTTAGTGCGGGCATTACAACAAAATACATCGACCGAAATCCATCTGCATCTATGACTAATAATCCACCCTCAGGTTATCATCCAAACCCCCTTGGGTATTAAGTTGCAAGCAACAGATAATCACATTAAGCAATGTGTGTAATGTAAGCAATGATTATACACGCGGGGACACTCACCACTGTTTTCTCCCTAGTGGCAACAGCACATCCTCCCCCGTCACGTTTCTGTCACTCGAGCACAGGTGAAAAGGAGGCATGAAACCACTATCTAGCATAAATACTCCCTCTTGGAGTCACTAGAAACTACTTGGCCAGAGCAGACACTAGTAACGGAAAGCTTGCAAGATCACAAATAACATATGCAATAAAGCCTATAATCAACTTGGCATAACGTCAATATTCATCGGATCCCAACAAACTCAGCATATAGAATTACATAAGATCAATCTCAATCATGATAGGCAGCTCACGAGATCTAAACTTGGAGGCATATGAGGAGGAGACAGCCATCTAGCTACTGCTATGGGCTCGTAGTCTAGGGATGAACTACTCACGCATCACTCCGGAGGCAGGCATGGTTATGTAGAAGCCTCCGGTGATGATTTCCTCTCCGGCGGGGTGCCGGAAAACAGCTCCAGAACCCTTCTAATCTAGGGTTGACGACGACGGCGGCTGTGGAAATTTTTCGAGAGTTTTGATCACGTGCTTAGGGTTTTCCATCCAGGGGGAATAAATAGGCGAAAGGGCAGAGGCCGTGGAGGCCAAGGGCCCCACACCCATAGCTGGCGCGACCAGGGGGACCGCGCCACCCTATGGTGTGGCCCCCCGATGCCCGTCTTCGACTCCTCTTCGGTGTTCTAGATGCTTCCGGGGAAAATAGGCACTTCGGGCTTTGTGGGGACCAATTCCGAGAATGTTTCCAGAACAACTTTTCTGAAACCAAAAACAGCAGAAATCAGGGAACTGGCACTTGGCATATTGTTAATAGGTTAGTCCCGGAAAACATATAAAAATGTTATAAATAAGGGAGAAAACATGTAGCAATTGGCATAATATGATCATGGAGCATCAGAAATTATAGATACGTTGGAGACGTATCAAGCATCCCCAAGCTTAGTTCCTACTCGTCCTCGAGTAGGTAAACGATAAAACAATAATTTCTGAGGTGACATGCTACTATCATAAACTTGATCATTAAAATGTAAAAGCATATGTATGCTGAGATCATAGAACTTCAAACACAAACATGATAAATAGAACTTTAATAATAAAGCATAGCAATCACTTTTCACCATTAAGAGTATCTTAAATAAAGGATCATGGATAATAATGCAAAGAAAGATAAACGTTTGTTTCGGGTATAGAGAAAGCATGGCAAAGTGGTATTTCGCTAGTCCTTAAGAGTGGGAAAAAACATAAATGCCAGGACACTTTCAAAGTTTAAGAGGAAGACTAGAACAAATAATTTAAGAACAAATAATATCACATCATGAAGTAATTATTGATGTTTATGGGACAAATGCACATAGAACTCGGAATGGAAAAAATGCTCTCTCAACTGTGCATAAAGTTAGAAGATGGAGACTCAACATAAAAGTAAAAGAAAGGCCCTTCGCAGAGGGAAGCAGAGATCACTCATGTGCTAGAGCTTTTTATTTTATTAAACAGAGGTATTAAAAGTTTGAGATTGTGGAGGAATGTCTATTTTTTAGGAGAGGTGTATGCTAATGTCAACGAATGGTAAATATACAATACAGTACGTCACAAGCCAACTGGATTCACAAGAGAGACTCCCATGATGAAGGACGCAACTGGTGTAGAAGGTCATCCCTCTTTCTCTTTTGTTTACACAATTATGGTTTGACTGATAAATCAGGGGCAAAAATAGTAAAGACAATTTGTTTGTATTAATTTGGGGCTGGGCACCCCGCTGCCAGCTCTTCTATCATATGGATAAGAGGATGAAGCCACTGGTCCAGGGTGTGAAATCCAATCAACAAGTGAGATAAAGATTCTCTATTGACGACCTCATGAGCAAAAACAAGAACACAAAGCAGAAATAATTTTGAAGGTTTTAAAGGTAACACATGAGCAATTTACTTGGAGTGGCAGTTAAATACCACATGTAGGTAGGTATGGTGTACACAATGGGAAAACTTTGGTTTAAGGAGTTTGAATGCACGAGTAGAATTCCATACTCATTACAGGTGGAGGCTAGCAAAAGACTGGGAGCAACAAATCAAGAGAGCATAAGAGCCATAATCATGCATAGCGACATAAGCATCATTAATTGAAGCATAAGCGGTATCACAAGTTCAAAAACTAAATGGTAATGGAGGCTATTCGTGACTGGTTTGTAGTCATAAACATGGTGTGATCATGCGCCAAGTCAACCAAATAAAACATTCAAAAGAGAATACCATATATTGATGCTTTACTATGACAAGAACAACTCATGAATCTTTCAAGACATATTAAACACTCTCAGATATTTGAGGCTATTCATGCTACTCAATAACCACAAGGCTTTAAAACTAAAATAACATTTAGCATGGCATGAAAAAGTTCTAGCCACAGTCTATACAAGCTTCTACTTTCAATGTTATAAATTCTACATCAAGCAGCAGTTTCTTTTTCCCAACAAGCACCATACATTATATGTTTTAACAAAAATACTCTTTATGATACAGCAAGCAAACATGAGAGTACTCATATAACACTACTAAAACTAGCAGCTCTGAATAAGAGATGCATGAAAACAAAGGCTAAACGCAGTACTAGCAAAAAGTGAACACTCACAGAACAATAAGAATGAATACTAGAGTGTTCTAAGAAATGAAAACGGAGCGTGTCTCTCTCCCACACAAGTATGCTAGTTTACAACTATTTATTACAGCAAATAAAACCAAACAAACTGGAAAAAAAAAGCTCCAAGTAAAGCACATAAGATGTGACTGAATAAAAATATAGTTTCACTAGAAGTGACTTGATAAATTGTTGATGAAGAAGGGGATGCCTTGGGCATCCCCAAGCTTAGATGTTTGAGTATTCTTGGAATTTTCTGGTATGTACCACGGGGGCATCCCCAATCTTACGCTTTTCACTCTTTTTTATCACGTCATATCATCCTCTTCTCTTGACCCTTGAAAACTTCCTTCACACCAAACTTCTCACAATCTTCATTAGCAATGTTAGTGCAATCGAAATAATAAATTCACATGGTTCAGTTTCAACACAATCCTAACACTCATAAACACATTAGCTACTGTCACAACTTCTTTTAAAACTCTTTTTCTCAAAAGAATACCAAAAGAAAGAGATTATGAGGCAAATGCAATTATTGGCAGAAATCTGTCAAAACAAGACAGCAGGTAAAGATGATTTTTTTCGAAAATATTCTGTTGCTCAAATCAAAAAGTGGTAAACTCATAAAGTTTAGGAATTAGCTTGGGAATAATCAAAAAAAGAAATCAGATCATTCTGATCTTTCAGGATTTTATACGATGCTTTACGGTGGACAGCAGAAATATGTTTTCTGCGCAGAAATCCGAAAACCAACTCCAACTTTCGTCAGAAACTTTACTTGGCACTACTAAAACATGAAAATAAAGATACAAATGAGTTTCTACAGAAGTATACAACCCCTTGACTCAAAGAAAACAGATAAAAAAACATGGCTTATCTCCCAAGAAGTGTTTTTCTTTAAAGCCTTTTAGCTAGGCATGATAATTTGAGAAGATGCTCACATAAGAATAAGAGTTGAAGCACAATAAGAGATCATCAAGAAGCAAATATAAAACACATTTAAGTCTAGCCCACTTCCTATGAAAAATAATCTTGTAGAAAAACAAGTCATGAAAACACAAAGCAACAAGCATAGGAAAGCAAAACAAGTGCAACTTCAAAAATTTCAACATGAAGAGGGGAAACTTGATATTGTTGAGATGCATAAAATTATGTTTCCCTCTCTCATAATAACTTTCAGTAGAATCATGAATAAAATTAACAATATAACTATCACAAGAAACATTCTTATCATGAGCCACACACATAAAAGAATTAATACTCTCCACATAAGCATAGTCAATCTCATTAATAATAGTGGGAGCAAATTGAACAAAATAGCTATCGTTATTATTCTCATCACCATAATCATTAAATATAGGAGGAATTTTGCAATCATAATTAATTTTCTCCTCAATAGTAGGTGGACTGAAAATAACATATTCATCATTGTAATCATCATATATAGAAGGCATATCATGATCACAATAAAATTTATCATTCATAGTAGGTGGAACTAGAATACCAGAATCATTATAATCATCATATATTGGAGGCAAAGTATCATCAAAGTAAATTTGTTCCTCCATGCTTGGGGGACTAAAAATATCATATTCATCAAGACTAGCTTCCCCAAGCTTAGACTTTTCCATAGCATTAGCAATAATGGTGTTCAAAGAATTCATACTAATAACATTGCTATTAGCATGCAAATAAATCTCCATAAGTTTTTTTATTTTCTCTTCAAACACTTGATGGCTAGGTTGAGACTCCAAGTGCAGAGTGTGTAGCTAGTGGCAAGCCTTCTTCCCCACGAGGGTGACTCGAGGGTTTATATCGAACTCTTGGGGAGCCAGTATTTCAGCTGTTGTCTTCCAAGCTTCCTCCAGGATCCTGCAAACAAGTAGAGAATTTTGTGCCCTCAACCTCACCAAGTGGTTGTCAAGCACAAGTTGTGAGACTTCTAATTTGCAATGCAAAACTGAAAGCAAATGTGCAATAATTAAATCTACTACTAAATGCAAATGAGAAAATAAATATGCAATGGATTGTTTTTGTATTTTTGTGATGCAAGTGGTGATGGAGATAATGTAAATTCGAATTGGAGATGCAAGTAAAGTAAAGTGAAAGTAAAGTAAATTGCAGCAAAGTAACTAGAGTGTTTTCTTATATTTAAAATAGGACCGGGGTTCATGGTTTCACACTTGCATTCTCTCAAATAAAGTGGTAGACGGTGGACATAAAGAATTACATGTGAGATTACAATAACATGTTTAACATTGAGTACTTTCATATGGGCATCACGTCCTAGCATAGAGATCTCTACGGTCATATTGATCCCTCTTATACTCCACCAAGATGCGAAATAAATCATAACACCTCGATAATTAAGGAAAAACCAGAGTATAGCTTTAAGCAATGTGACATGAAGTTGAAGTAAGAACTTGCTAGATCTAGTCATGGAGATTGATTAGTGTCACTTCAAATCCCCGGTAACAAGGTACTCCTTTTTATCCCTAGTGAGGTAACTAAGAAAGGTTTAACAAAACCTAAGTGGATCGCTGAACTTCTGTCACTTTCACAGCACTAGCCACCCCCCGTTACTCCAACTAATGCACCCATCACCCCACACACGCTCTCAAGAACTAGATTGATCAAAGCTAGCAAATAAGAACGGGGTACATAAGATACATCTACTCAAATAACTCAAGAGAAACAATTGCAATCTCAGATTCAATAACTCATAGAAAAGATCCACCACATAGGAATTACAACGGTGCCCGTAATCATGTGAGGCAGCTCATACGGATCTAATTAGTGAAGCACATAGAGAGAGAGAGATACAAGTGCTACTTCCACAAACCCATAGCCCTAGGGTGGACTACTCCCTCTTCATGGAGATGTCGATGGAGATGATGTTGGAGGGGTAGGAGATCACACCGGCGGCACCCCGCCGGAGTTTTCCCCCTCCAATCTGGAACTTCTGGTCTCTATTTCGGTGTTTCGGTGGCGCTCTTCTCCGTAAGGGTACGGGGGACCCTTTTTATAGTCGGTTTTAGGTCAAGACGGAGTCGGTAAGTCGAAGATGGAAGGAATTGGGGCCACAGGGGCCAAAAGGGGGCCTCTCACGCGGCCAAGGAATCTGGCCGCGTGGAGGGTCCTCTTTTGGGCCTCCTTGCCCAATTCTCGTGGATCCTTCGCCCGCAAGTCTTCTCCTTCCAAGAAAATGACCCCCGCAGATTTTCAGGTGATTTCGCGGAAGTTTGCCCCCTGAAACGTCAAAAATATAGAAAAAGGGGTTTCTGACAGGCAGGGTTAATTCCATAAAAGTTGGGGGACTTTGTAATTTAACCCCAAAAGACTATAAAACATTGAATTATACCCTTATATGATGCAATATGTAATAGAAAACCATGTGAAAATATGAAAAATTCATCTATGCATTTTACATGCATCAACATCCCCAAGCTTAACCCATGCTCGTCCTCGAGTATGAAGGTGATAAAACTAAGATGGGTTTTGCATATTGAAACAATCATGGGATATCAAGGAGGATTATTCATGCTACATATAATCAAATGATTAATACTAGAAATGAGTAGCAATATACAATTCATGTTGTAAGAAATATCAAATATGCAAGCAAAGATGCTTCATGAAAGTTCACAAAGTGTATAATGAAATAAAAGTACTATGGACCAAATGCATACAAAAAATGAAAAATAAAATCCTATATTGGTCAAAGAATAGCATAATGGAGAATAGAAAATATGGTGGACACTTTGGAGAAAATTGAGTAGAGGTAAAACATGATCAAGTCTTTTTTAGCCTCTAAATTATTCAACTAAAATTACTAATTGAAATATGGTATCCATTGATCTAGGACTCTCATTGCCCCTTTATCACTAGCATCTTAAAATTGTGAGTATTGAAGTAATGAGAATGACAAGGTGGTTGAAAGCCTCATGCCCCGTGAGTGTGAAAACTTACTCCATGATTACTCAACTTAAGATTCCTAATAAGCTTTGTACAATCATAATAAGTATTAATGACATCATAGAGAACCGCAAAGAGGTACCTCTTGCCCCATGACATGGAAACAATCCCATGTTACAATGACAAGATGAACAAACGGAGTAGACTCATCATCCTTTTTATTTTCATTCACTATTATGCATAGCTTCTTATTTTATTATAGGATGTGTTGTAGAGTCACTCAAGCTATAAGTAAATTTCCACCATGATAAAGCATGGCTTGGGTTAGCGGCCCAATGCGTTTCTCTAGTCATATAGATACTTACTCATCAAAACTTACTATTCCTCTATTTCATTTCGGCATGGCAGGAGTCCAAAAACAAAAGTACATGATATCAACCAAATGTAATTTTATTTGTGCAATGTTGAAAGCTTTCCGGTGATACACGTTTATAGCTAGCTCCCAACCACACACTTGTCAAACGCAAAACTTGTGGCTCCCATTATTGGGTCATGTTTATTAGATGCATAAAAAGTAAAGTGTGCCTTCAAAAGTTCGTGAGAGTCCTATCCCAAGTTCAACCCATGACAATTAATAAAGTGAATATCTTAATTTAGAACATAAATAACACAATAACATGGTGAACATACTCGGAATAGCAATGAAGCTAATGGGAAGATATGGTGGACTCACTGGAAATACTTGGCTAAGGAGTGTTGGAAACAAGTTTTTACTTGTTGGAATTTTTAAATTTTTGGGCTAGCAGGAGGGAGATAGTTGACCAGCTACTATGCATGCATATGTCCATAGAACTACTCATTTCATGACAAACTAAATAAACCAGCAATTAACATCAAGGACATGAATAAGAGATAGCTCAAGACAACATTATTGCAAATTTCTACACATAAAAAGCCTATAAATCATGCAAACATATGTAGCTCTTCAAATCAACCATGGCATCCCTATTCCAAGTCATAATACTAGCATCCAATACATTCCAAACCCAAACTCCAGTAGCTCAATCTCATATAAAATGATGGTGGTGGTCTTATCAAAACAAAAATAAAAACAAAAACTAGACGCTTCAAGTCTCTACGATAAATGCTTTGCTTAGAAAAACAGAAAGTAGACGTGTGCTAAACAAAAGAGTGTAGATCCAGTGGGGTGTTCATCACATCCGCAATCTTATGGATTTCACCATTCTTGGATGTCTTGAGGCGCAGCTCCTCTATTCTCTGTGAAAAAAACTTCACAAAACATGTTTCTCCCATTCTTTTTCTGTGGGGTGAGATTAGCAAGGACAAACAAATCACATGCTTGCTGTGCAAAATTCCAAATAAAATGCTCCAGTAGATAGAAAATAAGGTTCATTATGTTGTATGTTCACTCTCTTGCTTGAAAGAATCATGGAAATTCGATTCCCAAGCCCAAAGAGTGCATAAAACAAAAGAAGGCAGAATCTGTCCAGAAAAGCAGCAGCAGCAAAACGAACGTTTTTACCTAAGCAAGACTCGTCAAACAATTAAGCCAATTTGTGTGCTTACAGAGGACGAAAGGTTGCAGAACATACTAAAAAATTAGCTCAATCCGACATACCAATAAAAAACGTAAAATCATACGGTGAGCAGACTCGTGCTGAAACAGAAATTTCATGCACTAGGATAGCAACTTATAAGTCAAAATGGGTTTGACGTGTCTCTTTATTGAAAAATCCAGAATTAAAACAAAAAAAACTAATCTCTTGAGACAGCAAGAGGAAACTTAGGAAAATCCAACAAAAACAACCGGGTTGCCTCCCGTAAAGCGCTTTCTTTATAGCCATATAGCTAGGCTTTACTTACTTGATAATCAAGAGGGATAAAGATCATGAGGGAGCTTGTTCTTCAGCGTGCCCCTCTTCCTTGGGAAGTGCTCCATGATTTTCTTGTAAGGGAACTGAAATTTGACATTCCCTTCCTTGGAGTCTATGATTGCACCTGTAGTACGAAGAAAAGGTCTACCCAAAATAATAGGACTAGGGGATTTATCCCCCATATCCATAATAATGAAATCAACGGGTATGAAAGTCATGTGCAATTCAATCATAACATCTTTTACTTGTCCTACAGCATGTTTAGTAGATTTATCAGCAAGGACAAATTCACTTGAGCACTTTTCTAAATTTTCTAGTTCTAGCAATTCATATAATTCTTTAGAGAGTACCGATACACTAGAACCTAGATCTAACATAGCATGGTCAATTTCTTTTCCAATTGAAACTAGCACCTTGGTGATCCATGCATCCCCAAGCTTAGGAGGTATCATGGCCTCATTCTTGTACCTAGCAATTTTTTCTTGCAATACATGATTAGCAATATAATATCCAAAGCCAGGTTGATTAACATTTATAGTGGGATCACTAGCAAATTTTTGTAGAGTAGCAATAAGTTCTTGCAAGCTACTTTTTTCGAAATCAAGCCATGGATCCTTAATTTCAGTAAGCATCATAATTTCCTCTACTTTTCCTTTTCTATTATGCATATTAAAAATCTCATAGCGATCATCAAAATATCCTCGGGTACTTCAGCCTTTTTTAAGCTCTCTTTAATTTTAACCTCTAAGAGCAAACTTTCAAGCAAAACATGGGTATTTGCAGCATTAGAACTAGTAAAAGATCCCCCACATTCATTATCTAAAAAGGCTCTAGAAGTTTCAGAAAGTCCCTTATAAAACATATGCATAAGTATCCAATCTCTAAAGCCATGCCCTATTCCATATGCTCTACTTCTAAATCTCTCCCATGCTTGTATCATTGATTCATTTTTTTCTTGTTTAAAGGTAATGAGCAATTGTTTAACATTGTAACTCTTTTCAGCATGACAAAACCTTTCAATAAATGCAGCCCTTAAGTTGAACCAAGTAGTAAAATTGCTAGGAGGCCATCTTAATATCCAATCTAATGCTTTGCCTCCTAGTGAGTAGGAAAGAGTTTAACTTTAGTAGTGTTGATGTTTGCATGATTCAAGTTCAAAGTTTTACATCTTTCATTAAATTTCTTAAGATGGAACAAAGGGTCTTCTTTAGGCTTTCCATAAAAGAGATAAATCATTTAATTAAAATTTAACACTAGGAAATTCCTAACACTGAATTCAATAAGTATTTTAATGTTTTTAAAATTCCTAACACTGAATGGCCAATAAGTTCTCTGCTCCATTTTCCAAGTTTTTATGTAGTTTTTAATTTTTTATGCAAAACAAAAGTAAAGTAACTAAGCAAATTCGAAATACTAAAATAATCTAGATAACTAAATGCAAAGCTAAAATGCAAACTAAAATAAAATATGCAAGACAAAAAAAACAAGAACAGAAACAAAAACAAGACAAGAAACAAAACAATCTACTTAAAAGAAGGTGGAGATAGAAAGGACCGTACTCACGTAGGTGAAACCTCCCCAAGCTTAGGTGTTTGCACACCTTGTTGGTGATGAAGACTTCTTGTGAGCTCCCTTGGACAACTCCTTCACCTATGGCTCCCCGGCAACGGCGCCAGAAAAACGCTTGATGGCTAGGTTGAGACTCCAAGTGCAGAGTGTGTAGCTAGTGGCAAGCCTTCTTCCCCACGAGGGTGACTCGAGGGTTTATATCGAACTCTTGGGGAGCCAGTATTTCAGCAGTTGTCTTCCAAGCTTCCTCCAGGATCCTGCAAACAAGTAGAGAATTTTGTGCCCTCAACCTCACCAAGTGGTTGTCAAGCACAAGGTGTGAGACTTCTAAATTGCAATGCAAAACTGAAAGTAAATGTGCAATAATTAAATCTACTACTAAATGCAAATGAGAAAATAAATATGCAATGGATTGTTTTTGTATTTTTGTGATGCAAGTGGTGATGGAGATAATGTAAATTAGAATTGGAGATGCAAGTAAAGTAAAGTGCAAGTAAAGTAAATTGCAGCAAAGTAACTAGAGTGTTTTCTTATATTTAAAATAGGACCGGGGTTCATGGTTTCACACTTGCATCCTCTCAAATAAAGTGGTAGACGGTGGACATAAAGAATTACATGTGAGATTACAATAACATGTTTAACATTGAGTAATTTCATATGGGCATCACGTCCTAGCATAGAGATCTCTACGGTCATATTGATCCCTCTTATACCCCACCAAGATGCGAAATAAATCATAACACCTCGATAATTAAGGAAAATCCAGAGTATAGCTTTAATCAATGTGACATGAAGTTGAAGTAAGAACTTGCTAGATCTAGTCATGGAGATTGATTAGTGTCACTTCAAATCCCCGGTAACAAGGTACTCCTTTTTATCCCTAGTGAGGTAACTAAGAAAGGTTTAACAAAACCTAAGTGGATCGCTGAACTTCTGTCACTTTCACAGCACTAGCCACCCCTGTTACTCCAACTAATGCACCCATCACCCCACACACGCTCTCAAGAACTAGATTGATCAAAGCTAGCAAATAAGAACGGGGTACATAAGATACATCTACTCAAATAACTCAAGAGAAACAATTGCAATCTCAAATTCAATAACTCATAGAAAAGATCCACCACATAGGAATTACAACGGTGCCCGTAATCATGTGAGTCAGCTCATACGGATCTAATTAGTGAAGCACATAGAGAGAGAGATACAAGTGCTACTACCACAAACCCATAGCCCTGGGGTGGACTACTCCCTCTTCATGGAGATGTCGATGGAGATGACGTTGGAGGGGTAGGAGATCACACCGGCGGCGCCCCGCCGGAGTTTTCCCCCTCCAATCTGGAACTTCTGGTCTCTGTTTCGGTGTTTCGGCGGCGCTCTTCTCTGTAAGGGTACGGGGGACCCTTTTTATAGTCGGTTTTAGGTCAAGACGGAGTCGGTAAGTCGAAGATGGAAGGAATTGGGGCCACAGGGGCCAAAAGGGGGCCTCTCACGTGGCCAAGGAATCTGGCCGCGTGGAGGGTCCTCTTTTGGGCCTCCTCGCCCAATTCTCGTGGATCCTTCGCTCGCAAGTCTTCTCCTTCCAAGAAAATGATCCCCGCAGATTTTCAGGTGATTTCGCGGAAGTTTGCCCCCTGAAACGTCAAAAATATAGAAAACGGGGTTTCTGACAGGCAGGGTTAATTCCATAAAAGTCGGGGGACTTTGTAATTTAACCCCAAAAGACTATAAAACATTGAATTATACCCTTATATGATGCAATATGTAATAGAAAACCATGTGAAAATATGCAAAATTCATCTATGCATTTTGCATGCATCAACACTTAATGTCCTAACTCAAGATAAAAATTATAAAGTTCCCTCATATTTTTGTTGTTTTCCATTAAGCCTAACTAGTGAAAACAAGAAACAAAAAGATTTAATTGCAGAATCTAAAGGAAATGACTTCGAGCACTCACACCCGAGGATGTGAGTACCTTTTACCTTACCTCTCTGGCAACAGCGCTAGAAAAGAGTCCTTGATGGTGCAGATCATGCACTCGTTGGGAGAACCCAAGAGGAGGGTGTGATGAGCACAGCGGTAGGAGTTTTCCCTTAGTTAAGAACCAAGGTTATCAATCCAGTAGGAGAAAGAGGACCTTCGGAAGGTTGATGCCACTTACGGTGGTGTTGGCGCTTCACCCGTGTCAGCAACAACGTGGAACCTACACACAACACAACCAAAATACTTTGCCCCAACGGTACAGTGAGATGTCCAATCTCACCGGTCTTGCTGAAAACAAAGATTAGACGTATACTATAGAAAATGATGTATGCATGCAGTAAGTAAAGAGAGTAGGAAATTGTTGTGGTTTGTTTAATAGTGTGGAAAATGGACCTAGGTTCATAGGTTCACTAGTGGTATCTCTCAATAAAAATAACATGTTGGGTGAAGAAATTACAGCTGGGCAATTGACAAATAAAGGTTGCACCGTAGTGCACATTATAACATGATGACTACTATGATATTTAGTGCAGGCATTACAACAAAATAGATAGACCGAAATCCATCTGCATCTATGACTAATAATCCACCCTTAGGTTATCATCCGAACCCCCTTAGGTATTAAGTTGCAAGCAACAGATAATCGCATTAAGCAATGTGTGTAATGTAAGTAATAATTATACACGCGGGCACTCTTACCGCTGTTTTCTCCCTAGTGGCAACAACACATCCTCCCCCGTCACATTTATCTCACTCGAGCATAGGCGAAAAGGAGGCATGAACCCACTATCTAGCATAAATACTCCCTCTTGGAGTCACTAACGACTACTTGGCCAGAGCAACCACTAGCAACGGAAAGCATGCAAGATCACAAATAACATATGCAATAAAAACTATAATCGACTTGGCATAAGGTCAATATTCATCGGATCCCAGCGAACACAGCATATAGAATTACATAAGATCAATCTCGATCATGATAGGAAGCTCACGAGATCTAAACATGGAGGCATATGAGGAGGACTCAACCATATAGCTACTGCTATGGACCCGTAGTCCTGGGATGAACTACTCAAAAATCACTCTAGAGGCAGACATGGTGATGTAGAAGCCTCCGGTGATGATTTCCTCTCCGGCAGGGTGCCAGAAAACAGGTCCAGAACCCTCCTGATCTAGGGTTGACGACGACAGCGGCTGCGGAACTTTTTCGGGATTTTTGATCAGGTTCTTAGGGTTTTCCATCCGGGAGGAATAAATAGGCGAAAGGACATATGCGGTGGAGGTCAGGGGCCCCACACCCACAGCTGGCGCGGCCAGGGGGACCGCGCCACCCTATGGTGTGGCCACTTAGAGAATCTGAGAGTCGTCGATTTTGTCGACCTCAACAAACTCGACTTCCCTTCCATAGCAGTCAAGGAACTCGCCAATATCGACGACGGCTACTGGCATGCCCCGGGAACTCGCGAGCCATACTTGGCCCATGTATGCATGGCCGGCCCCGAGGAAGAGCTCGCCGAAATGGCGGCTAGCGCGGTGGAGAGAAAAGATGTCAAAGTCTCGCGAGCAGCCTGGCTCGAGGCGAAAAGAGAAGTGCAGGCAAATCTAACACTGGAACCAGGCTCCACTCAAGAGGATCTGACGGCCTATCACTACTTCCTGTCCAAGAAAAACCATGAAATAATAAGGGCGAACCAGGAACTCAACGCCCGCAAACGTGCGACAGAGGCTTCAAGCGCCCACAGAGCAGAGGTGTCCCTCAGAACTCGCGAGTCGATGGGAACTGATAAGTCATAAACATATCCTTAATTTATGATGTTATATGTTGTTTTCATGTTATTTCCTACATGTTTTCTATACACTTCATGTCATTTTTATCGATTTCCGGGACTAAACTATTAACAAGATGCCACAAAGCCAGTTCCCTGTTTTCTGCTGTTTTTAGTTTCAGAAAAGTATTTCTAGAGATATAGTCGGAATTGTAAAATTCGAAGCCCAGAAGTCTTAAAATTACCGAAGGTTCCACGGGGTCCCGAAGAGGCCCAGAAGGGGGCCACAGGGGGGCCACACCATAGGGCGGCGCGCCCCCCTCGCCGCGCATGGGGGTGGTGTGGGCTCGGGTGCCCTCTGCCATCGCTCTTTCGCCTATATAATCCCCCCGACATATCAATGCTACAAATATACCACTTTTCCCCGAGAAACACCAGAGGCTGCTGTCATCGTCATCCCGAGATTGGGAGGGTTCTGGAGCTCTCCCCAGCACCATGTCGGGAGGGAAATTCATCACCGGAGGGGTATACACCACTATGCCCTCCTCCGAAGTGATGCGTGAATAGTTCATCCCTGGACTACGAGTCCATAGCAATAGCTAGATGGTTGTCTCCTCCACGTTATGCCTCATGTTTAGATCTCGTGAGCTGCCTCACACGATCGAGATCATCTTTATGCAATGCTACATGTTGTGTTTACTGGGATCTGATGAATGTTGAATGTCATGTCTTCTTATTATCAATCTATCATGTTATCTTCATGCATATGTTATTTACGATCTTGCATGCTCTCTGTTATTAGTAGATGCTCTAGCCAATTAGGTGCTAGGAACTTCAAGAGGGAGTATTTATGCTCGATAGTGGGTTCATGCCTCCTTTGCATCTGTGCTTGAGTGACAGGAACGTGACGGATGGAGGATGTGTTGTTTCCATTAGGGAGAAAACAATGGTGTTTACTTTGTTTAGACTGTTTACATTACACACTTTGCTTACTGCGATTATCTGTTGCTTGCAACTTAATACCCAAAGTTTGTTCGGATGATTCGGAGGGTGGATTATTAGGTATAGATGCAGTTGGATGACGGTCTATGTATCTTGTTGTAATGCCAGCATGAATCACATTGTAATCTTTATGTCTTGCATATGCACTACGGTGCAGCCTTCATTTCTGTCAATTGCCTAGTTGTAATTTGTTCACCACACATGTTATTTATGTTTCACGGAGAGACACCACTAGTGAACTGTGGACCCCGGTCCATTTTATCATACTGATAATACACACACTGCTTCTACTGTTTTCAGAATGTCTACTATTTTCACATTGCTGCTACTATTTTCACAATGTTCTCATACTGTTTTCCACACGATACGTTTGACCTCTTTGTTTTCAGCAAAACCGGTGACATTGACAACCTCACTGTTTCGTTGGGGCAAAGTGATTTGATTGTGTTGTGTAGGTTCCACGTTGTTGCTGAACCGGTAGTGCGCCCTGCCATCTCAGATGCATCAACATTCGGAAGTTACTGCTTCCTCCTACTGGTCGATTAAACCTTGGTTTCTTTCTGATGGAAAACTTGTCGCTGCACTCTTCATAGCTTTCTCTTGGGGTCTCCCAAAGAACGTGTGTTCACGCGCATCAAGCACCTTTTCTTGCATCGTTGCCGGGGAGGAAAAGAATTAATGCAAGGGGATTATCTCACTTCCAATCTCTTTACTTTGTTTTAGTTTTGCTTAGTTTATTTTATTTTATCTTGTTTGTTTCTCTATATCATAAACACACAAAAATTAGTTCTCATTCTAGTTGTAGTTTTTATCCTATTTTTAGTCTTGTTAAAATGACTACTCCTGGGAACACTAAGTTGTGTGACTTTACTAGCACCAACAAAAATTATTTCATTAACACACCTATTGATCCACCTGCTCCTACTGATGATTTTTATGAGATTAAGCCTGCACTATTAAATCTTGTTATGAGAGAGCAATTTTCTGGTGTTAGTACTGATGATGTTGCTGCCCATCTTAATAATTTTCTTGAACTATGTGAGATGCAAAAATATAAATATGTAGATGGAGATATTATTAAACTAAAATGTTTCCTTTCTCTATGAGAGGAAGAGCTAAAGAATGGTTGTTATCTTTGCCTAGAAATAGTATTGATTCTTGGACTAAGTGTAAAGATGCATTCACTGGAAAATACTATCCTCTTGCTAATATTATATATTTAAGAAGTAGCATTGTGAATTTTAAGCAACTTCATAATAAGCATGTTGCTAAATCTTGGGAAGGAATGAAATCTTTAGTAAAGAATTGTCCCACTCATGGACTGACTACTTGGATGATCATCCAAACCTTTTATGCAGGACTGAATTTTTCTTTAAGAAACCTTCTGGATTTAGCTTCTAGAGGAACCTTTATGTCCATGACCTTGGGGGAAGCAACAAATCTTCTTGATAATATGATGGTAAATTATTCTGAATGGCATACCGAGAGAGCTACAACTCGTAAGAAGGTAAATTCTGTTGGAGAAACCTCCTCTTTGAGTGATAGACTTGATGTTATTATGTCTATGATTGTTAATATCCATGCTCCTATTGATCCAAACAATGTTCCTTTAGCCTCTTTGGTTGCTCAAGAAGAGCATGTTGATGTGAACTTCATTAAAAATAATAATTTCAACAACAATGCTTACAGGAATAATTTTGGTAGCAATAATTATAGGCCATATCCTCCTAATAATAATAATGCTTATGGTAATTATTATAACAACAACAAAAGTGTACCCTCTGATCTTGAGAACATGCTTAAGAATTTTATTAGTACACAAACTGCTTTCAATAAATCTGTTGAGGAAAATTTTGGCAAAATTGAAGTTCTTGCTTTTAAAGTTGATAGCCTTGCTCTTGATGTTGATTTTATGAAACTAAAAGTTATGCCGCATGATATTAATGAGATAAAAACCTTGAATGCCATCCAAATTCTACTTGATGATAATGTTAGGATGTTAGCTGAATTGCATGCTAGATGGGAAAGAGAAGATGAAATAGATAGAAAGAATAATATAGCTAATGTTTGCACCATTACCACCACTAGTAAAACTGAAGCCTCGCATGCTATTAAACCTTATACTATCAATGGTAAATTAAGTGGTGTTTGCAATATTCCCACTTCTGCTATTAAAAATGCAAAATTGCTTGAAACTGTTAAAAATGCTCCTGAAAATAGTGATGAAATTTTTAGAAACATGGGAGACAATGGGCCCATTACCTTTGATAAAAATTATCTTAAGTTTGATGATTTCAACATAAATGGAGTGAATAAGTTCTTACAAAATCTTGTTATTTGTCCCAATGCTAGTGCTATGAATATGGCTTTTACAAAACATATTACAAATGCTCTCATGCAAATTAGAGAGGATGAATTAAGATGTGAAGCCTATATCCCTAGGAAGTTAGATGATGGGTTAGAACCCATTATTAAAGAAAGTTAATGATTTTATTTGCAATGCTCTATGTGATCTTAATGCTAGTATCTCTGTAATGCCTAAGAGACTTTATGATATTCCTGATTTGCCACCTTTGGAACACTGTTATTTGGATATTCGTCGTATTGATAATGTTAGAAAGAAAACTTTGGGGAGAGTTGATGATGTTCTTATAATGGTTAATAATAATCTTGTCCCCGTTGATTTTTTTTGTCTTGAATATTGAATGCGATGCTTCTTGTCCAATTGTTTTGGGAAGACCTTTTCTTAGAAATGTTGGTGCTGTTATTGATATGAAAGAGGCGAATATTAAATTTCAATTCCCACTCAAGAAAGGTATGGAACAATTTCCTAGAAAGATAATGAAGTTTCCTTTTGATTCTATTATTCTAACAAATTATGATTTGGATGCTTCTTCACTTGAAAAAACGTGAACCCACTTTTCTGGGCCTAGCTAAAAGGCGTTAAAGAAAAGCACTTCTTGGGAGATAACCCATGGTTTTATTTTTGCTTTGTTTTTCTCAGTTTTCTTTGATTCAAGGGGATGTATACTTCTACAGAAACTCCTTTGTATCTTTATTTTCATGTATTAGTTGTGTCAAGTAAAGTTTCTGACGAAAGTTGGACTTCGTTTTGGATTTCTGCGCAGGAAACAAATTTATGTTGTCCACCGTACAAAATCGTATAATTCACAAAAAAACGAAATGACCTGAAACTTTTTGTGTTTATTCCTAAGCTAATCCCGAAACTTTTACTTCTTTAAATGTTTTGATTTGAGCAGCGTAAGTGCCCTGAAAAAATTCGTATTTACAGATTGTTCTTATTTTGGCAGATTCTGCCATTTTTCTTGCATTTGCTCTTTTACGGTCTCAAGTGGATTTCTTTGCTTCACGAAACATCAGTTGATGTAGCTAATGTTTAAAAGCAGCAAAATCACTTGCGCCCATATAGAACCCATGGATTTTTTATTGTTGCACTAACCCTCTAATGAGAATTACTCTTTGAGTGTGGTGTGAAGGAATTTTTCTAGGGTCAAGAGAAGAGGGTGGTATATGTGATCAAGAAGAGTGCAAGGTCAAAGCTTGGGGATGCCCCCATGGTTCATCCCAGCAAATTATAAGAATACTCAAGCAGCTAAGCTTGGGGATGCCCAAGGTGTCGAGACATCGTAGTAGAATTCATAGACGGGGGGGGGTGCCATGAGACTACCGATAGAGATGTGGGGGGACGTGGTCGTATGACAAACAATGACACCAGGGTTTTACCAAGGTTCGGTACGTCGCAACTGGGCGGCGTTCCTACTCCTGCAATCTCACTAAATCAGGGCTGAAGCCTGAAGTATACAGAGTACAATGTGAGTTTGGTTTAGCTACTCGACAAGGATCAACCTCTCGGCGAGTTAGCCTCTAGCTTATTGTCTATGTTTCTTATCTCCCGTTCGGCTTTATATAATAGCCGGTTTAGGGCTTACAGAATAGGAAACCTAGAAGACTACGGTATGTCCTAACTTGGAAGGCAAGAATCCGCCTTCTACTCCAAGCCGTACCACGTGGGCCGTGGTCCGGGTTTTTCTAGAATCCGACTTCCGCGCGTCATCTTACTGGGCCACCTAATGGACCGTAACCCATTACCATTCAGGCCACCCTGGCAATCCGGCACTTTAGAGCACCATCTGATATACCCCTAATTGGTATATATCCGACCGTAGCCCTCAAGAAGGATTAAGACTTCAATTCGCCGTCTTTCGTCAAATTTGCATTCTTTCCGAGAAATATCGGCTTTTCGTCCTGATTCTTCTTTTCCTTCAAATCATGCTATAACGCAAAACTCGGATTTCGGGAAATCCGGCTTTTTTTTCCATGAACCTTCGTGGAGAAGGAACTTCCTACGTCAGCGATAAAATCATGCTGACGTCAAGGACGTTTGGGTTTCGAGTATGAAACGTATCTCTAACAGATTCTCGTGGGAAACGAGGAGATAGCAATAATCACCTGTCGATTCATTTCCCGGATTTTCCGGCGAGTGGCACGCGTTGAGCATCCAACGGTCAAAAGAATCGTTAGCGCGCATCATAAAGGATTTCCGGCTATAAATAGCCCACTTCATCCCCTCCGGCAATCCTTCCGCTCTCCTCTCACCTTCCAGCTCAAGCGCCATAGCCCCCGAGCCTCGGTCCAGTGAGAACAAAGCAGAGCCCGTGCTCGCGCAAGCACCGTCCCCGGACTTCTCGTCGGAGAGCTTGAGGTCCTCGTCGCGCCGCCAAAGTATGGAATCACCACGCGCGTCTCAGGAACACTCCGTCGCCGCAGACATCAACGACATCATCAACACAATAGATCCGTTGGTGGATTCGCCGCGCCGCGCCACCGTCGACGTGCTAGAGAAAACTTCCGGCGGCCAGGCCCGCGAGGATCTACATCTCGCGGCCAATAACCTGGCCGCGTCTTCTTCTGCGCCGCCTCCGCCTCTCGCCCCCGAAACAACGGAGGAAAAAATACTCTCGTTGGAGAGGAGTTCGCCGCCGCGGCCGCCGGAGCCGAGGACGAGGGCGAAGCTACCGGCAACTGGAGCCAGTGCAACATTCCTCCCTCCCTTATTCAGAGCTGTGAGAGCTTCTTATTTTATTATAGGATGTGTTGTAGAGTCACTCAAGCTGTAAGTAAATTTCCACCATGATAAAGCATGGCTTGGGTTAGCGGCCCAATGCGTTTCTCTAGTCATGTAGATACTTACTCATCAAAACTTACTATTCCTCTATTTCATTTCGGCATGGCAGGAGTCCAAAAACAAAAGTACATGATATCAACCAAATGTAAATTTTTTGTGCAATGTTGAAAGCTTTCTGGTAATACACGTTTATAGCTAGCTCCCAACCACACACTTGTCAAACGCAAAACTTGTGGCTCCCATTATTGGGTCATGTTTATTAGATGCATAAAAAGTAAAGTGTGCCTTCAAAAGTTCGTGAGAGTCCTATCCCAAGTTCAACCCATGACAATTAATAAAGTGAATATCTTAATTTAGAACATAAATAACACAATAACATGGTGAACATACTCGGAATAGCAATGAAGCTAATGGGAAGATATGGTGGACTCACTGGAAATACTTGGCTAAGGAGTGTTGGAAACAAGTTTTTACTTGTTGGAATTTTTAAATTTTTGGGCTAGCAAGAGGGCATAGTTGACCAGCTACTATGCATGCATATGTCCATAGAACTCATTTCATGACAAACTAAATAAACCAGCAATTAACATCAAGGACATGAATAAGAGATAGCTCAAGACAACATTATTGCAAATTTCTACACATAAAAAGCCTATAAATCATGCAAACATATGTAGCTCTTCAAATCAACCATGGCATCCCTATTCCAAGTCATAATACTAGCATCCAATACATTCCAACCCCAAACTCCAGTAGCTCAATCTCATATAAAATGATGGTGGTGTTCTTATCAAAACAAAAATAAAACTAAAACTAGACGCTTCAAGTCTCTACGATAAATGCTTTGCTTAGAAAAACAGAAAGTATACGTGTGCTAACCAAAAGAGTGTAACTCCAGTGGGGTGTTCATCACATCCCCAAGCTTATGGATTTCACCATTCTTGGATGTCTTGAGGCGCAGCTCCTCTATTCCCTGTGAAAAAACTTCACAAAACATGTTTCTCCCATTCTTTTTCTATGGGGTGAGATTAGCAAGGACAAACAAATCACATGCTTGCTGTGCAAAATTCCAAATCAAATGCTCCAGTAGATAGACAATAAGGTTCATTATGTTGTATTTTCACTCTCTTGCTTGAAAGAATCATGGAAATTCGATTCCCAAGCCCAAAGAGTGCATAAAACAAAAGAAGGCAGAATCTGTCCAGAAAAGCGCAGCAGCAAAACGAACATTTTTCCCTAAGCTATACTCGTCAAAAAATTAAGCCAATATTTGTGCTTACAGAGGACGAAAAGTTTCAGAACATACTAAAAAAATTAGCTCAATCCGACATACCAATAAAAAACGTAAAATCATACGGTGAGCAGACTCGTGCTGAAACAGAAATTTCATGCACTAGGATAGCAACTTATAAGTCAAAATGGGTTTGACTTGACTCTTTATTGAAAACTCCTGAATTAAAACAAAAAAAACTAATCTCTTCAGACAGCAAGAGGAAATTTAGGAAAATCCAACAAAAACAACCGGGTTGCCTCCCGTAAAGCGCTTTCTTTATAGCCATATAGCTAGGCTTTACTTACTTGATAATCAAGAGGGATAAAACTCATGAGGGAGCTTGTTCTTCAGCGTGCCTGTCGTGGTGGAGTCACGGCAGATGCCATGGGATGGCTAAAGATGTGGGGACGAAGGACGCTGGAGGTGCTCGGGGAGGGATCACGTGACGAGTAGCCGCGTGAGGTACGAAGTAAACACTGCAAACAACACGATCTACCCAGGTTCAGGGCCCTCGTGAGGAGGTAAAACCCCTACTCCTGCCTTTCTTTGTGTATTTTGGTGTCTCACCGAGTAGCCACAGTACAAGGTTCTTGCTACCGAGTAGCCGCTCTCCTCTCTAGATGATGAACTAGGTCAAGAAACTAGGGTTTCCTCCGTTCTAGTATGCGATGCCTCACGCAGGAGGCGGCGGGGCACCTTATATACATGGTGCCCAGCCGGATACGTCCAAACATGGACAAGTGTCGACATAGTGTGCACATCGTCCTTCTTCCGGGTTCCCGCTGACAGCTTTGGTTCCTAATCTTGGCTGCATCTGGAAAGTCGTTGGGCAAAACAAGGGGACAGACTGGTATCACTGTGCCAAACACAGAGTAGGGCCCCCTTATCCTGCGACGGCCTGCTTCCATGCTGTCACTGTCAGGCAGGCCGGTCCCAGATGAACAGTAGTTCGAATGCTGCCAAGTACGGACCCAGGATACGCGGGATCCTGTGTCAGAACGGCTCCTTTGACTTTCTGGCCCGAGTAGGTTCCCGCCAATTTTACTCGGGCCAACTCTTCTACTCGAATGGATAGAACTTGATTGATATCTCCTTCTGGTCATCTTGAGGTGAGACCGAGTAGCAGTCGACCGGGTAGCAGGTACCGGGTAGTCGGCTACTCGACCAAACCTCTCTTCTGTAAGTCGCCTTTACCACTTGCCTTTACCCTACTCGGGGGTAACCCCCCGACAGCAGTCCCCGAAGCTGGTTGAGTCTTGCGAACTCGTTCACTAGGCTCTGCCAGCTTAAAACCAATCTTTGCCTCGTAGCCCTTGAACCTCAAGATGCCGAGTAAACGACCTCCGAGTAGTACTCTAGAGAGTTCCTTGAGTTTCCTGTCTTCCGAATAACACCTGCTTTCTACTCTGTAACCGAGTAAAAAGACTTAGAGAATTTCTCCTCTGGCGTCTTTGCAGCGCAGAGCACGATCCAGCCTTCCGCTCGGCAACTGGGCACGTGTCAAGCATCCGTGACCCCGTCGTTTCGCTGCCACGACACGACGTGCCACGCGCCCAGTTTTCACGGGGCGGGCCCACTGGCTCATTATGTCCCATCACGCGCAGTAATATCCCACGATCTGGTCGTGGGATCGACTGTGGCCGTTACGCGCGCGTTCCGCGCTTGCGTGCGTTTCTATCCGGCCACAGGCTCCACCACACGGGAATCATGGCCACGATTGATCCCACTACCCCGATGGTAACGGTAGCCTGAGGCGAGGGTATAAATACCCCCACCGGTAACTTCCCCTTCTTCCTCCTCCGTGCTTTCCCTTTTCTCTCCCCTGTTTCTTCTTCGCCGTCGAGCTCTCCGCCGCCGCGCAACTCCTTGCGCCGCAGCGGATTCGTTTCCTCCACCAAAACTCTCCAACTTTCCGCCATCCGCGCTCCCCTTGCCATGGCTGCTCGCGCCGGCTGGGCTGGTTCGCACGTCACCGTTGATGACTGCGCCTGGCTCGTGAACACCCGGAGGGTTCCTCCCGGTGTTCAGTGCCGGCCGTCCGACGGTGAGCTCGTTCCGGCCCCGCGGGAGGGCGAGCGTGTCGTTTTCCTTGCGCACTTCGCGCGAGGATTCGGCTTGCCGGCATCGGACTTCCTGCGCTCCTTCCTGGATCACTTCGGTGTCCAGATGCACCACCTTCCACCAAACGCCATTGTCTTCCTAGCCTATCACACCGTGGTGTGCGAGGCCTTTCTAGGCGTCCGCCCACGGTGGAGACTTGGCTGAAGTATTTTCACCTCCGTCAGCAGAGTAAGGGGAAAAAGGACGGCGCGGCCGGTAGCAGTCGGGTAACCGACACCGGCAGCGCCATGATGCTGCAGCGGGCGGGAACCAACCATCCTCGCATCAAGGGGTTGGATTCCGTCCGCATGTGGCAGAAATCGTTCCTCTACGTGAAGAACATCGCCGCCACGGAGGGGGGACCGATTGAAGATCGCATCAATCTGCCCGCGTGGAGCAACCGAGCTCCAACCGGGCAGAATTGGAAGACGAAGCCCTCCAACAACCGCAACGCGATACAGATGGAGGAGCAGCTCGCCTACCTCATCGGCCAAGGGCTTAGGAGCGACGATCCCGTCGCTTGCTGGATCAAGAATCGCGTGCTGCCGCTGCAGCGGCGCTCCCATCCAATGTGCTATCTGGGAGGCCCTCGCGACTGCACCCGCACGACCACACTCGAGCTCAGCGACGCGGAGGTCGCCGATCACGCAAGATCGATCCTGACCACGAGCCTCCCTGACGACTGGGAGTACGGGTTCACCCCTTTCAGTCGCACGAAGCCGATTCCGCGGGTACGCTCTTCTTTCTCTGCTTTCTGTATATGTAGTCCGAGTAGCAAACTTCCTCTTCTCGCCGCGACTAGCAGCCGCATTCGGTACCTAGTAGAGTACTTAGCTGAATTGCTTAGGCTTAGTGTGCTTTGTGCCTGCACGCCTTGTCGGGTAACCTACTCGGGAACAATTCTTAGGCTTAATATGCTTGATGGCTGCACGCCTTTCCGAGTAGGATGTTCAGTAAGTTTGCCTAGGCTTAGTGTGCTTTGTATTTGCACGCCTATCTGAGTAGAGTACTTTCCAGCTACTCGGCTAATATGTGATATTTCTCTGTCTTTCAGCTCCTTGACCGCCAGCTAGCTGAGAGCTGTGAGCGTTTTGAGGACAATTGGTCCGATGACCGAGGAGAAGATGATCAGGCTTCCCTCGATGCCGTGGATCAGATCAATCTCCCTCACTCCCCCTCGACCGAGAAGCAGCCTGCCGAAACATCTCTTCGCGACTGGACTGAGGATGAACTCGAAGGTAACGGTGCGCTTACTTTACTTGTTTGCGACAAGCACTAATCCATTGTTTGCTGTTTCTGATTCGCTCCTCTTCTTTTCCTGAATCCGCAGACGATGTTGATGAGGAGAACGAGAATGAGGACGAGGACGAGAATGAGGGCGATAGAGCCCTTGAGATCAATCCTCTTTCTGTTGCTGCACCCGCTACTCGCAAGCGGACCGGCAGCGGCGCCGTAGAACCCCCCGCCAAGAAGAAGAAGGTGACCGAGAAGACGACCAAGAAGGTCGTGAAGAGAACCAGGCGAACAATTTCCTCCACCACCGCGTAAGTTTCTTCTCGGTTGCATGTTTCTGTTTGCTTTGTTCTTCTCGGTCGACTCCCAATCCTTTTCCTTCACTGTTTTCTTTTGTCCTCCTCTGCCTTTTTCTTATCTTTGATTCCAATTTCCTTTTCAGAGCCCCCTTGAACGCGGATGCCGCTCTTGCATCCAGCGAGACTCAGAAAAACCACCATTGATGTCGACAAGTTAATCGACCTCGATGGTGACGAGAACAATGCCGCCAATGCATCAACAGAGGGCACTGATGCCCAGAACGCTGAGCCAAAGCCGCAGGATGCGGCTCATCAGGAGAAACCACCTTCCCCTCCGGCCGACACTGCCGAGGGGAACCAAGATCAAGATGCAGAAATGCACCACGATGCCGCCGTCGAGCGGCCAGGAGCAGAACAGGAGCAGCCAGCCACAGACGCTGCCGGACAAGAGAATCCCGCTGCCGAGCAGCGGGTAGAAGATACGACCATGACTGAGGAGTATCCCCTGAGCAGTGCGCAGCCAGGTGCTGCACAGAGTAGCGCGCAACCAGATGCTGCAGGAAGTGGTGGGTCCGTGGTACCACCCATTGATCAAGGCTCTGCACCGCCAGATTCCTCCTTGGTGCCACAGACCAAGGACGCAGCCAGCCCTCCTGCCGGGCGAGTAACCAGGAAGCAAGCCCAAGCCCTAGACGCTCTGAAGGAGGCAGTCGAGAAGAGGGCAGCCGAGAAGAAGGACACCGAGACTCAGAAGTCCGAGAAGCCAACTTCCGGGAAGCCACCTGCTCAGAAAGAGACATCAAAGAAGAAGGCTGCCGACAAGCCGCCGCCGTCGTCAGCTGGCCAGTCCAGGCAGCTTGTTATCCGCAACCCCAGTGCGGTTCCTGCCGCCGCCACAGTAGCCGATCAAGCCCTCTACCCGGATTACATGGTGAAGGTCAGCCAACAGCGCCAGATTGGCCTTTCCGTCGAGGACCGGAAGATTGCTCTCACCAAAGGAAGGAAAGCCGTGGCGGTGGACTCCATGCCCCCGGCTCCCGTCTCCATTGCTTCTCGGGGAGCCCAAGACCAAGAAATAACATCCCAGAGCCTCGAGCAAGTTCTCGACCTCATTGGCTTTATCGATGCTAAATGGGATAGCAAGATTCTCGGCAACCCCAACTGGAATGGCATCGATTTGGGCGACATCGATCACATGCGCCAGGACTGGAACAAGGTGGACTTGGGTTACAAACCCATGACCGTCTCGACCACCTCTGCAACTCTGGCCGCCAAGATGTTCGTGCACCGCAAGAACGCAGAGGATCTCGAGCAGTCCTACGCGGTAAGCCTTAACTTATCTTTTCCGAGTTGCATCTTCGCTTCTTTTCTTCTCTTCCTCTTTTCCTTATCCATCACCCAGTCCCCGAGATTCTGGCCGAGTAGGCAGACACTCTTCCGAGTAGCCGCCTTCTCGGGTGGAATCTCAAATACTTTGCCTGACACTTGTTTCTTTTGCTTTTCAGAATAGTGTACTGAAGCGGACCCATCTGCACCGCCAACTTCTCTGGAACCACGCCATCGCCAAGAGGCGTATTGCCGCCCTTGAGAAGGAGAAGGTGATCGCCGAGGAAGCCGACAAGGAGGTCATGAACAGTACCATGAGGCTGTCCGAGGTGGAAGGTGCGCTTCTCGCTTTACGCGGTTCTTGCGTTTTTTGTTTATGCCCGCTATTGCTTTTTGCGTTAACCATCTCTACTCTGCAGGGAAACTGAAGGCCCTTGCTGACGAACACGACAACTGCCGTGCCTTTGTTGCGAATGCCGAGACCACCATCAAGAAGCTTGAAGGTAAACCTCTGTCTACTCGGTTTTCCTTTGCCTGTTTCTTCCTTTGCTTCTCTGCTAACCGTGCTTTGCTCTTTTCAGAAGATCATAAGAAGTTTGTCCTAGAGCATCAAGATTGCCTCAAACCTGCAGAGGTGGAGGTGCGACTAATAAGCCAGTCTGCAGCTCTGCAGAGTACACACACTACCGAGATGGAGACACTGCAACTCCAGCTGCAGAAGGCACTTCAGGATGCGGTCAAGCTTGGTGACGAGAGGGACAGAGCCATCGCCGAGAAGTCAAAAGCTGAGGCAACTTTCAATGCCAAGATAAAAGCCCTCGAGCAGGAGTGCGAAACGCTGAAAAAAGCCAACACCGGGTACTTCACTCAGCTGGATAGTCTGCGCTTGCTTGAGGAGAAGCACATTTCTAATGAAGAAACATGGAAGATCCAGTTGCAGCAACTGCGCCACGAGCTTCACAGTAAGTTTTTCTCCTTTCTGCCTTTCTTCTACTCGGTTCTGCCTCTTCTCGGATCCTGTGACTGAATTTCTCACCTGCTTTTGTGCAGAAATCTTCCCTGATCTCATGTCCGCTTGCGCGCCAGCTTTGGCCAAGGCCCGAGCAGCTCGCGCTGAGAAGGGCGAGGACGCGGATACCAGAGCCGAGATCGAGGACAGCCTGCTGGTGATGCGAGGGCACTTCGAACGCCTGGCCGGCGTGGGCACCGACCTGGTGCGCGTCGCCTTCGAGCTCCACAAGCTCTTCTGGCCTGGAGATTCCGCGCCGACAACCATTGATGGCCTCGCTCTGAAGCTGCACAATGTGAAGGCTGAATTGAAGAAGTGGCGCGCCTCGGGAGCTCGGGCAGGCGCTGATTTGATGCTACTCTGCGTTGCCTCTTGGTACGAGAATCTGAACATGCAGGTCATCCGCGGGAAGCGCGCCAATTCCAAGTGGGAGACGGATCCTAGCTGCGTGACCACGCGCAAACTCATTGCGTATGAGGTTGCCGAGTGCGCGGATACGGCCACCTTCATCGATGGCCTCCCTGAGCCCGACACCGAGATGGAGGAGGACGAGGAGGAGGATGAAGAAACAGACCCCGAGCTGGGCTTCTTCGATTCACCCCAGAGCAAGGGGAAGGCCGCGATCATCGCGAGTAGCGATGAAGAGACCGAGGAGGTCGACACCGCTGCCCTCGAGTTCGGCACCTCATCCGGAGCCGCTCTCGACGACACGGTACGCCCCCCAGGCCAAGCCTCTGGTCCATCCGAGATGGAGCAGTCCGCCACCGTCCACGCGGAAGCGGATGCGACCAACACGAGCGCCGAGGAGGAAGCCGCGAAGGCAGCTGCAGCCAGCTCGGAGGCGGAGGCCAACCAGACCGCCACCAAGAATGAAGCAGCCCAGGCCAGCACCGACAACATCGCCACTTCAACATGATCTTATCCTGCAAGCTTTTTCACTCAAACACTTATCAGATCCCCGGGATGCCGGGTGCAGATGTATCAGACTCATTTACATTTTCTCTTGCTACTCAATTTTATTTCCACTTGTTATCTTTAATTTAATCATTTTGAGCAGCCCTGGCTCAATGTCGGGTTGCGTTTCCATGCGAGTCCCCGAGTTGCGTTTCTTATTCACCCTCTCTTTTCATCTCTGCTCTACCCGCAACTTGTTGCTTTTTTGGTATTCGAGTCACAAGAGTCACAGAGTAGAGCTGCAAATACTTAGCCACTAGAAACAATCATAGTAACGCAGCCCACCACCTAGCCGAAAAGACGAAACAGAGAACAAAAATAACGAACACTCTACTCGGTTCCTGCACTTTTTCTTCCTTAGCGATTTTCTTGTGCTCATTGACCTTTTGCTTGTTCTCTTGCTTGCCATGAAGCCGGGTTTCGGACAACAGCAGAGTCGAAGAGTTGGCATATAGGTTTAGACACAGTACTCAATACGCTTATGAGTTCTGAAGTGAAGCAACCGAATAGACAAAAGGTAAAGCCGAGTAAAAACACTTGGAGCAATTTTGGACTAGGGCAGTCCCCGAGAACAATTTCAGATTGCAGAGTAGAATTTCAACTCGGATAAGAGGGTACATACACATCTTTGCTTACGAATGAAAACGACGGAGTAGAGCTACATTCCAAGGGCGCTTGGTTTCCTCTCCAGATTTATCTGCCCTGTTCGCCTGTGGTGGGCGCACATCTACAAGATAGTAAGCATCGTTGTGCAGCGCTTTGCTCACAATGAAAGGCCCTTCCCATGGAGGAGACAACTTGTGCATCCCGGTTGTGCGCTGCACAAGCCTAAGGACCATGTCTCCTTCTCGGAAAACCCTTGGGTTCACCTTTCGGCTATGATAACGCCGCAGGTTTTGCTGGTAGATAGCCGAACGTGACAGAGTCAGCTCTCTTGCTTCTTCAAGCAGGTCAACGTCGTCTTCTCGAGCTTCTCTCGCCTCCACCTCAGTGTAGAGGGCTACTCGGGGGGAGTCATGCTCTAAGTCTATTGGCAACACGGCCTCAGCCCCGTATACCAAGAAGAATGGCGTGTAGCCGGTTGACCGGTTAGGGGTAATCCTTAGACTCCACAACACCGCTGGCAACTCGTCTAACCAACACCCAGGTGTTTTCAGCAGCGGCTCCATCAGCCTTGGCTTTATGCCTGCCAGTACCATGTTATTTGCTCTTTCAACTTGCCCATTGGAAGCGGGATGCGCGACTGACGCAACGTCTAGTCGGATATGCTTATCTCTGCAGAACCGCACCATTGCTCCCTCAGCAAAGTTTGTGCCGTTGTCGGTGATGATACTGTGCGGGTAGCCATATCTCAGGATTATATCCTTCACGAATTTCACAGCTGTGGCCCCATCACACCTCCGAATAGGTTTCACTTCAATCCACTTGGTGAACTTGTCCACCATGACCAAGATGTGAGTCATGTTGCCTCTAGCCGGCTGGAAGGGCCCAACCATGTCCAAACACCAAACAGCAAATGGCCAGGTGATAGGAATTGTTTTCAACTCGGAAGCAGGCATGTGAATCTTACTTGCGAACATCTGGCAGCCTATGCACTTCCTCACGATATCCTCAGCTTGCTGCAGTGCTGTGAGCCAATAGAAGCCATGCCGGAAAGCTTTCTGGACCAGCGCCCGAGAAGAGGCATGGTGCCCGCATTCTCCTTGGTGTATCTCTATCAGGATCTCTTCTCCTTCTGCTGGATCCACACAACGTTGCAGCACGCCAGTGGCACTTCTCTTGTGCAGCACATCTCGGACAATAGTGTAGCCCTTGGATCTTCTCTGAATCTGCCTTGCCGTTACCTCATCCTCAGGTAGAGTGCCGTCCCTTAGAAAGGATAATATGGGCATAGCCCAACTCGGTGTCTCCCGTGTGGGAAACACTGGTTCGTCCAGTTCCATTGGGACAGGCTCTTGTGGTTGCTCAGGAGGAGTAGGAGCGCTTCTCTGTAGCCCTGATCGGTTGGCAAGGACCTCCTCAATGAACGCGACAGCCTCTGGATTAAGGACGGCAGTCCCCGAGTATGGAGTGGCAGTCCCCGAGTAAGGAGTGGCAGTCCCCGGGCGTGGAGTGGCAGTCCCCGAGTAAGGAACGACAGTCCCCGAGTAAGGAGTGGCAGTCCCCGAGTAGGGAGTGGCAGTCCCCGAGTAAGGAATGGCAGTCCCCGGGTAGGGAATGGCAGTCCCCGAGTAGAGGACGGCAGTCCCCGGGTTTCCTGTAGCACTCTCCCAGTCAATCTCCATGGGATCAGATTCTTCACTTGGCAGAGAAGGAACAAATATGGACTCCGAGTTAGGAGAAGGCTTGATGGATGGCTTCCTCAAATGCTCCAAGGCGAGTCCCGCCGGGATGGATTGCCGAGAAGATCCCAACTTGGATAACTCATCTGCTGCTTTGTTCTCTGCTCGGTGAATGTGCTGGAAGTCACAACCTTCGAAAAACCCAGTCATAGACTGCACCAGGAAGCGATACGATGCCATGTTGGCATCCAAAGCATCCCAAGTGCCCGAGACTTGCTGCACCACCAGATCTGAATCACCATAGCATATAATGCGCTGCACGCCAACCTCCTTTGCTACTCGCAAACCATGCACCACTGCCTCGTACTCTGCTACATTGTTGGATGCCTTGAAGTGAATCTGCAACACATACTTGAGCTGATCTCGCTTGGGTGACGTCAGCACCACGCCAGCACCAAGGCCTTCCTTTACCTTCGAGCCATCAAAGTGCATCTTCCAGTAATTAGAAACTGGAGCAGGAGGTTCATACTGCACCTCGGCCCAGTCCACAAGAAATTCCGCCAGGACCTGAGACTTGATAGCTTCTCTCCTCGTATACGCGGGAGCATACGCTGCTAGCTCGATCGCCCACTTGGCTACTCTGCCACTCGCCTCCTTGTTGCCCATGATATCCGAGATGGGAGCAGAACTCACAACAGTGATGGGGTGCTCCTGGAAATAATGCTTCAGCTTCCTGGCGCCCAGGTACACACCATAGGTCATCTTCTGATAATGCGGGTAGTTTTGCTTGGAGCTGGACAGCACCTCACTGAGATAATATACTGGGCGCTGCACACTCTTGCCTTCTTCTTCTCGTTCCACCACAATCACCGCGCTGACTACTCGGTTAGTCGCAGCAATGTACAGCAGCATTGGCTCCTTGGGTAGCGGACTAGCCAAGATGGGAGCACTTGCCAGCATCGCTTTCAGCTCATTGAATGCCACGTCCGCTTGCGGAGTCCAGACAAACTTGTCACTTTTCTTCATTAGCTGGTACAGAGGCAGGGCCTTCTCGCCCATTCGGCCCAGAAAACGGCTCAGAGATGCCAGGCAACCTGTGAACTTCTGCACATCTTTCAGTGATCTCGGTAAAGACATGCTCTCAATAGCTTTTATCTTAGAAGGATTGGCTTCAATGCCCCGACTAGAAACCAGGAAACCGAGTAGCTTTCCAGCCGGTACACCAAAGGTGCACTTACTCGGATTCAGTTTCATTTTGTACTTGCGTAGGTTAGCAAAGGTTTCCTCCAGGTCGGCAAGCAGAGTATGTGTTTTATTCGTTTTGATGACAATGTCATCTACGTACACCTGCACATTCTTGCCGAGCTGGTCGTGCAAGCATTTCTGCATGCATCTCTAATAGGTTGCACCCGCATTCCTCAAGCCAAAACACATGACACGATAGCAATAAGCCCCGTACGGGGTAATGAAAGCAGTCTTTATTTGATCAGCAGGGTTGAGTGCAATCTGGTGGAAACCAGAGTAGGCATCTATGAAAGACAGCAGTTCACAACCAGCAGTGGAATCGATCACCTGATCGATGCGAGGTAGCGGGAAAGGATCCTTGGGGCATGCCTTGTTCAAGTCGGTGTAGTCGACGCACATGCGCCACGCAGTGGCAGCCTTGGGATCCTCCTTCTTCTTCTCGACCATGACCGGGTTGGCTAGCCAATCCGGATGCAGCACCTCCATGATGAAGTTGCTTATCAGCAGCTTGGTGATCTGGTCACCAATGGCCTTCCTTCTCTCATCTCCGAAGCGGCGCATAGCCTGCTTCACTGGTTTGGCGTCAGGACGCACATGTAAAGAGTGCTCAACCAACTCCCTCGGGACTCCTGGTAGATCTTCATTGGACCAGGCGAATACATCCCGATTCTCACGGAGGAAGTGGATGAGCTCGCTTTCCTATTTCTCCGCCAACCCGGAGCCAATGATGGCTACGCGGTCGGGGAACTCGGGGTCAACCTGGACCTTCTTTGTCTCCTTGGCAGCTTGGAAAGCGGTACCATGCTGGGTACTCGGCACACCTTGTGCACCGGCTTGTGCGGACTGAGCCATGGCCACTACCTCGTACATCTTCTTCTTCTCGGCAGCAATCACCATCGACTCCGCCAACTGGGAGCTAGCAGAGGCACACTCCATGGACTTCTTGTAATCTCCAGAGATGGTGATGATGCCATTGGGACCAGGGATCTTCATCTTCAGATATGCAACATGGGTAGAGGCCATGAACTTGCTCAGAGCAGGCCTGCCGAGTAGAGCATGGTAAGGACTCTGATGATCCACCACCTCAAACTGCAGTCGCTCTGTGCGACAGTTATCCCTGGTGCCGAATAGCACATCGATCCACACTCGGCCAATCGGGTTGCACGAGATCCCGGGCACAATGCCATGGAAGGTGGTCTTGCTAGGCAGCATCATGTTCTCGGCCAGGCCAAGCTTCTCGAGTGTGTCCTTGTACACAATGTTGATGCTGCTGTCGTTGTCGATTAGCACCTTGCTGAACCTCACATTCTTCTCGGGACCCAGGAAGGTAGGATCCAGCACCAAGGCATAGCTACCCGGATTGGGCATCACCTTGGGATGATCTGCTCGGGTCCACCTGATCTCCTGGTCACACCAATACATGTAGTGAGGGACAGCAGGAATCACTGCATTGACCTCCATGGCCCGCCTGTGCTGTGATTGCTTGTCGACTGGCTCAGAAGTGAAGATCATATAGCTCTCGTGGTGCTCTTGGTACTGATTGGAGCCTCCGCCCCCATTGTTGCCGTTGTTGTTGTTGCCCTGGTAGTTGTTGTTGTTGCCTCTGTTGTTGTTGTTGCGGTTGTAGTTGTTCTTGTTGTTGCGGTATCTCTCATTGTTGAAGTTTTGGTTGGCTCCTAAAGCCACCTGGTTCACATTCTCTCTTCTCGGGTACACTGGCGGGCGAGCTGCGGGTGCGCGAGTAGGCTGCACATTGGCATTGGCCGCTGGCAGGGGAGGAGGAGGAGGCAAGCCATCACTCTTGATCGCCTCCCACCACTCGCACTGCCGAGTAGTGTGGTTAGCAGGCCTCGAGGGGTGGTGAGTGTGAAAGCTGCATGGGCCATCCTTCATGTCATCAAAGACAAACTTCTTCGGCTGCTCGGAGTTCCCGCTACCCGACTGAGAGGTGCGAAATGGCTTCTTGTTGCCTTGGCCCTGGTTCTGGTTTTGCCCGTAGGCTCCAGCAGGTTTCTGCCTCTGGCTGCCACCAGCTCCAACAGTCACTGCATTCACCTCTTCGGGATCATACCGATTATCTACTCGGCGCTTGTTGCGGAACTCGTTGCGCTTGCTGTTGCTGAAGTTTCTTCTCGGCTCAGAGGAGTCCATCAGTGGCTGAGTAGGATCACCGAGTGCGTACTGATCCGCAATCTTGATGGTCTCCGCCAGAGTGTTCGGCATCTCCCTCTGCAATCTCTGCCACAACATACTGCCATGCCTGCATCCCTGCGCAAACCAAGTGATGGCTTGTGCTTCATTCACACCCTCACAGGTGTTCCTCAATGTGCTCCACCGAGTAAGATACTCGCGGTCTGTCTCGTCTTCTCGCTGCCTGCAAGCTGATAGCTGCTGTGGCCTATTCGGCCTCTTGTATGTGCTGGTGAAGTTGCTGATGAAGGCATCCGAGAAGTCCAGCCAGCTGTTAATGCTGTTCTTGGGCAAGTTGTTGAGCCAAGTGCGGGCTGGACCCTCTAGCATCTGCGGGACATAGCGCACAGCCCATCTTCTGTTGCCGTTCGCGATATGGACCGCGGTGACATAGTCATTGAGCCAATCTTCAGGCTTGGTGCTGCCATTGTAGCTCTTGGTGCCTCTTGCAAGCTGGAAGTTCTTCACGGACGGCTCGTTCATGATGCGCGGGCCAAAGCACTCGGGGCCAGGAGGACCCGTGCTCTCCAGCCGCGCCGACAAGCTGATCCGGTCCAACTGATGCCTCGCATCTCCAGGCGCCAGCACGCGCTCACCAACACGGTCATGAATATCATAGCCGGCCATCTCCATAGCCGAGTAGCCATCATCATACCTGTCCACCTGCACAGCTGCAGGCTGTTCCACCGGGTTGGCGACTGGTGCCACTGCGCGCGGCTGCTGCCTCTGCCGAGTAGGCTGAGCTGCGGGTTGCCGAGAAGGACCTGGACGTGCAGCTTCTCGGGCACGGCTTTGAGCCTGATGGGCTTGAGAGCCTGCTCTTGCAGCGTTGTGTTCCTGCCCGGGCTGCTGCGGCACAGCAAGCTGTTTCGCGGCAGCAGCCGGGTCATACACCTGCATTTGCCTGTCTCTGCCCGAGCGCCCGCTGCGGCTCTTCTCGCGGCTGGGATGCGGAGACGAGGCCTGATCGTTAGATCTAGCCGCGTGCGAGTGAACCACCTTCGAAGCCCCAGCACCCGGGTTGGCCTTCCGGAACTCCTCATTCTGCCTAGCAGCCTCCAACACCAAATCGTTGAGCCTCTCCTGCTGCCTAAGACGCGCATCGCCATCTAGGCGAGGCAACTCGGCAGCTACAGCCTCTGCAGCCCTAAGTGTCTTGGCGGGCGTGCTGTACCTTGGCCTTGTGGAGGTGTTCGCGGTGGCGGACTGAGCGGGAACCTCCGCGACCGTTGCCATCTCGACACCCAAGTTGCGCCGCGTAGCGCCTACTCTGCTAGGCCTTCTGGCGACTGGTGTGAACCCGTGAGCCTTGTTGTACTCGAGCTGGTCTAGACTCAACTCCAACCTCACCTTATCCAACTCCGCCTGCTCGGCAAGCAGCTCCAGGCATTGCCGCTCGAGCTGCTCCCTCATGGCCAGGAGCTCGATGTCGGTGGGGGTTGGCATGCCAGGCCGCGTGGCTGACGCGGGAATGACCGTAGACGTGGAAGGCGGCAAGTTGCTCTCCTTCTCGTAGGGCCGGTGAACCCTGCCACCAGCCGGTGCATCAATCTCCTCGACGACGGCCGCAGCGCCAGTAGCGACTACGCCAGTGTTTGCCGCCAAGCCCGTCACCATCACCTCAGCGCAGTTCACAGAGCGGCATGCGGGCCTTCCGCGAGCAGCAATCACCGCGGGAGGATCCTCCGCGTCATGCACCAGCTCGGGATATGCGCGGTTGGCGACGGTGGCGACGTAGACATGGTGAGAGCCGAAGGAGATCACCGAGCCGCCCTCCGGCATGGCCCTGCCGCCGAAATCGCCGGCGTTGTCGGTGACGAAGTCGAAAGAGCCGAATCTGTGGACAAGGCCACAGACCACGCGCTCCGCTGAAGAAGATCCCGTCCGAACAGAAACTCCAACCAGCGCCGTTGGTTGCCCCACGGTGGGCGCCAACTGTCGTGGTGGAGTCACGGCAGATGCCATGGGATGGCTAAAGATGTGGGGACGAAGGACGCTGGAGGTGCTCGGGGAGGGATCACGTGACGAGTAGCCGCGTGAGGTACGAAGTAAACACTGCAAACAACACGATCTACCCAGGTTCAGGGCCCTCGTGAGGAGGTAAAACCCCTACTCCTGCCTTTCTTTGTGTATTTTGGTGTCTCACCGAGTAGCCACAGTACAAGGTTCTTGCTACCGAGTAGCCGCTCTCCTCTCTAGATGATGAACTAGGTCAAGAAACTAGGGTTTCCTCCGTTCTAGTATGCGATGCCTCACGCAGGAGGCGGCGGGGCACCTTATATACATGGTGCCCAGTCGGATACGTCCAAACATGGACAAGTGTCGACATAGTGTGCACATCGTCCTTCTTCCGGGTTCCCGCTGACAGCTTTGGTTCCTAATCTTGGCTGCATCTGGAAAGTCGTTGGGCAAAACAAGGGGACAGACTGGTATCACTGTGCCAAACACAGAGTAGGGCCCCCTTATCCTGCGACGGCCTGCTTCCATGCTGTCACTGTCAGGCAGGCCGGTCCCAGATGAACAGTAGTTCGAATGCTGCCAAGTACGGACCCAGGATACGCGGGATCCTGTGTCAGAATGGCTCCTTTGACTTTCTGGCCCGAGTAGGTTCCCGCCAATTTTACTCGGGCCAACTCTTCTACTCGAATGGATAGAACTTGATTGATATCTCCTTCTGGTCATCTTGCGGTGAGACCGAGTAGCAGTCGACCGGGTAGCAGGTACCGGGTAGTCGGCTACTCGACCAAACCTCTCTTCTGTAAGTCGCCTTTACCACTTGCCTTTACCCTACTCGGGGGTAACCCCCCGACAGTGCCCCTCTTCCTTGGGAAGTGCTCCATGCTTTTCTTGTGAGGGAACTGAAACTTGACATTCCCTTCCTTGGAGTCTATGATTGCACCTGTAGTACGAAGAAAAGGTCTACCCAAAATAATAGGACTAGGGGATTTATCCCCCATATCCATAATAATGAAATCAACGGGTACGAAAGTCATGTGCAATTCAATCATAACATCTTTTACTTGTCCTACAGCATGTTTAGTAGAGTTATCAGCAAGGACAAATTCACTTGAGCACTTTTCTAAATTTTCTAGTTCTAGCAATTCATATAATTCTTTAGAGAGTACCGATACTCTAGAATCTAGATCTAACATAGCATGGTGAATTTCTTTTCCAATTGAAACTAGCACCTTGGGGATCCATGCATCCCCAAGCTTAGGAGGTATCATGGCCTCATTCTTGTACCTAGCAATTTTTTCTTTCAAGACATGATTAGCAATATAAGATCCAAAGCCAGGTTGATTAACATTTATAGTGGGATCACTAGCAAATTTTTGTAGAGTAGCAATAAATTCTTGCAAGCTACTTTTTTCTAAATCAAGCAATGGATCCTTAATTAAAGTAAGCATCATAATTTCCTCTACTTTTCCTTTTCTATTATGCATATTAAAAATCTCATAGCGATCATCAAAAATATCCTCGGGTACTTCAGCCTTTTTTAAGCTCTCTTTAATTTTAACCTCTAAGAGCAAACTTTCAAGCAAAACATGGGTATTTGCAGCATTAGTACTAGTAAAAGATCCCCCGCATTCATTATCTAAAAAGGCTCTAGAAGTTTCAGAAAGTCCCTTATAAAACATATGCATAAGTATCCAATCTCTAAAGCCATGCCCTATTCCATATGCTCTACTTCTAAATCTCTCCCATGCTTGTATCATTGATTCATCTTTTTCTTGTTTAAAGGTAATGAGCAATTGTTTAACATTGTAACTCTTTTCAGCATGACAAAACCTTTCAATAAATGCAGCCCTTAAGTTGAACCAAGTAGTAAAATTGCTAGGAGGCCATCTTAATATCCAATCTAATGCTTTGCCTCCTAGTGAGTAGGGAAAGAGTTTAACTTTAGTAGTGTTGATGTTTGCATGATTCAAGTTCAAAGTTTTACATCTTTCATTAAATTTCTTAAGATGGAACAAAGGGTCTTCTTTAGGCTTTCCATAGAAACGAGATTCATAAATCATTTTAATAACACTAGGATCTACCTCTAATTTTTCAACGGGAATATTTAGCTCTTGAGGGAAATTCCTAACACTGAATGGCCAATAAGTTCTCTGCTCCATTTTCCAAGTTTTTATGTAGTTTTTAATTTTTTATGCAAAACAAAAGTAAAGTAACTAAGCAAATTCGAAATACTAAAATAATCTAGATAACTAAATGCAAAGCTAAAATGCAAACTAAAATAAAATATGCAAGACAAAACAAAAACAAGAACAGAAACAAAAACAAGACAAGAAACAAAACAATCTACTTAAAAGAAGGTGGAGATAGAAAGGACCGTACTCACGTAGGTGAAACCTCCCCAAGCTTAGGTGTTTGCACACCTTGTTGGTGATGAAGACTTCTTGTGAGCTCCCTTGGACAACTCCTTCACCTATGGCTCCCCGGCAACGGCGCCAGAAAAACGCTTGATGGCTAGGTTGACACTCCAAGTGCAGAGTGTGTAGCTAGTGGCAAGCCTTCTTCCCCACGAGGGTGACTCGAGGGTTTATATCGAACTCTTGGGGAGCCAGTATTTCAGCAGTTGTCTTCCAAGCTTCCTCTAGGATCCTGCAAACAAGTAGAGAATTTTGTGCCCTCAACCTCACCAAGTGGTTGTCAAGCACAAGGTGTGAGACTTCTAAATTGCAATGCAAAACTGAAAGTAAATGTGCAATAATTAAATCTACTACTAAATGCAAATGAGAAAATAAATATGCAATGGATTGTTTTTGTATTTTTGTGATGCAAGTGGTGATGGAGATAATGTAAATTAGAATTGGAGATGCAAGTAAAGTAAAGTGCAAGTAAAGTAAATTGCAGCAAAGTAACTAGAGTGTTTTCTTATATTTAAAATAGGACCGGGGTTCATGGTTTCACACTTGCATTCTCTCAAATAAAGTGGTAGACGGTGGACATAAAGAATTACATGTGAGATTACAATAACATGTTTAACATTGAGTAATTTCATATGGGCATCACGTCCTAGCATAGAGATCTCTACGGTCATATTGATCCCTCTTATACTCCACCAAGATGCGAAATAAATCATAACACCTCGATAATTAAGGAAAATCCAGAGTATAGCTTTAAGCAATGTGACATGAAGTTGAAGTAAGAACTTGCTAGATCTAGTCATGGAGATTGATTAGTGTCACTTCAAATCCCCGGTAACAAGGTACGCCTTTTTATCCCTAGTGAGGTAACTAAGAAAGGTTTAACAAAACCTAAGTGGATCGCTGAACTTCTGTCACTTTCACAGCACTAGCCACCCCTGTTACTCCAACTAATGCACCCATCACCCCACACACGCTCTCAAGAACTAGATTGATCAAAGCTAGCAAATAAGAACGGGTACATAAGATACATCTACTCAAATAACTCAAGAGAAACAATTGCAATCTCAAATTCAATAACTCATAGAAAAGATCCACCACATAGGAATTACAACGGTGCCCGTAAACATGTGAGGCAGCTCATACGGATCTAATTAGTGAAGCACATAGAGAGAGAGATACAAGTGCTACTTCCACAACCCATAGCCCTGGGGTGGACTACTCCCTCTTCATGGAGATGTCGATGGAGATGACGTTGGAGGGGTAGGAGATCACACCGGCGGCGCCCCGCCGGAGTTTTCCCCCTCCAATCTGGAAACTTCTGGTCTCTGTTTCGATGTTTCGGTGTTTCGGCGGCGCTCTTCTCCGTAAGGGTACGGGGGACCCTTTTTATAGTCGGGTCAAGACGGAGTCGGTAAGTCGAAGATGGAAGGAATTGGGGCCACAGGGGCCAAAAGGGGGCCTCTCACGTGGCCAAGGAATCTGCCGCGTGGAGGGTCCTCTTTTGGGCCTCCTCGCCCAATTCTCGTGGATCCTTCGCCCGCAAGTCTTCTCCTTCCAAGAAAATGACCCCCGCAGATTTTCAGGTGATTTCGGAAGTTTGGCCCCTGAAACGTCAAAAATATAGAAAACGGGGTTTCTGACAGGCAGGGTTAATTCCATAAAAGTCGGGGGACTTTGTAATTTAACCCCAAAAGACTATAAAACATTGAATTATACCCTTATATGATGCAATATGTAATAGAAAACCATGTGAAAATATGCAAAATTCATCTATGCATTTTGCATGCATCAACACTTAATGTCCTAACTCAAGATAAAAATTATAAAGTTCCCTCATATTTTTGTTGTTTTCCATTAAGCCTAACTAGTGAAAACAAAACAAAAGATTTAATTGCAGAATCTAAAGGAAATGACTTCGAGCACTCACACCCGAGGATGTGAGTACCTTTTACCTTACCTCTCCGGCAACAGCGCTAGAAAAGAGTCCTTGATGGTGCAGATCATGCACTCGTTGGGAGAACCCAAGAGGAGGGTGTGATGAGCACAGTGGTAGGAGTTTTCCCTTAGTTAAGAACCAAGGTTATCAATCCAGTAGGAGAAAGAGGACCTTCGGAAGGTTGATGCCACTTACGGTGGTGTTGGCGCTTCACCCGTGTCAGCACAAACGTGGAACCGACACACAACACAACCAAAATACTTTGCCCCAACGGTACAGTGAGATGTCCAATCTCACCGGTCTTGCTGAAAACAAAGATTAGACGTATACTATAGAAAATGATGTATGCATGCAGTAAGTAAAAGAGTAGGAAATTGTTGTGGTTTGTTTAACAGTGTGGAAAATGGACCTGGGTTCATAGGTTCACTAGTGGTATCTCTCAATAAAAATAACATGTTGGGTGAAGAAATTACAGCTGGGCAATTGACAAATAAAGGTTGCACCGTAGTGCACATTATAACATGATGACTACTATGATATTTAGTGCAGGCATTACAACAAAATAGATAGACCGAAATCCATCTGCATCTATGACTAATAATCCACCCTTAGGTTATCATCCGAACCCCCTTAGGTATTAAGTTGCAAGCAACAGATAATCGCATTAAGCAATGTGTGTAATGTAAGTAATAATTATACACGCGGGCACTCTCACCGCTGTTTTCTCCCTAGTGGCAACAACACATCCTCCCCCGTCACATTTATCTCACTCGAGCATAGGCGAAAAGGAGGCATGAACCCACTATCTAGCATAAATACTCCCTCTTGGAGTCACTAACGACTACTTGGCCAGAGCAACCACTAGCAACGGAAAGCATGCAAGATCACAAATAACATATGCAATAAAAACTATAATCAACTTGGCATAAGGTCAATATTCATCGGATCCCAGCGAACACAGCATATAGAATTACATAAGATCAATCTCGATCATGATAGGAAGCTCACGAGATCTAAACATGGAGGCATATGAGGAGGACTCAACCATATAGCTACTGCTATGGACCCGTAGTCCTGGGATGAACTACTCACAAATCACTCTAGAGGCAGACATGGTGATGTAGAAGCCTCCGGTGATGATTTCCTCTCCGGCAGGGTGCCAGAAAACAGGTCCAGAACCCTCCTGATCTAGGGTTGACGACGACAGCGGCTGCGGAACTTTTTCGGGATTTTTGATCAGGTTCTTAGGGTTTTCCATCCGGGAGGAATAAATAGGCGAAATGACATAGGCGGTGGAGGTCAGGGGCCCCACACCCACAGCTGGCGCGGCCAGGGGGACCGCGCCACCCTATGGTGTGGCCACTTAGAGAATCTGAGAGTCGTCGATTTTGTCGACCTCAACAAACTCGACTTCCCCTCCATAGCAGTCGAGGAACTCGCCAATATCGACGACGGCTACTGGCATGCCCCGAGAACTCGTGAGCCATACTTGGCCCATGTATGCATGGCGGCCCCGAGGAAGAGCTCGCCGAAATGGCGGCTAGCGCGGTGGAGAGAAAAGTCGTCAAAGTCTCGCGAGCAGCCTGGCTCGAGGCAAAAAGAGAAGTGCAGGCAAATCTAACACTGGAACCAGGCTCCACTCAAGAGGATCTGACGGCCTATCACTACTTCCTGTCCAAGAAAAACCATGAAATAATAAGGGCGAACCAGGAACTCAACGCCCGCAAACGTGCGACAGAGGCTTCAAGCGCCCACAGAGCAGAGGTGTCCCTCAGAACTCGCGAGTCGATGGGAACTGATAAGTCATAAACATATCCTTAATTTATGATGTTATATGTTGTTTTCATGTTATTTCCTACATGTTTTCTATACACTTCATGTCATTTTTATCGATTTCCGGGACTAAACTATTAACAAGATGCCACAAAGCCAGTTCCCTGTTTTCTGCTGTTTTTAGTTTCAGAAAAGTTGTTCTAGAGATATAGTCGGAATCGAAGCCCAGCCCAGAAGTCTTAAAATTACCGAAGGTTCCACGGGGTCCCGAAGAGGCCCGGAAGGGGGCCACAGGGGGGCCACACCATAGGGCGGCGCGCCCCCCTCGCCGCGCATGGGGGTGCTGTGGGCTCGGGTGCCCTCTGCCATCGCTCTTTCTCCTATATAATCCCCCCGGCATATCAATGCTACAAATATACCACTTTTCCCCGAGAAACACCAGAGGCTGCTGTCATCGTCATCCCGAGATTGGGAGGGTTCTGGAGCTCTCCCCAGCACCATGTCGGGAGGGAAATTCATCACCGGAGGGGTATACACCACCATGCCCTCCTCCGAAGTGATGCGTGAATTGTTCATCCCTGGACTACGGGTCCATAGCAATAGCTAGATGGTTGTCTCCTCCACGTTATGCCTCATGTTTAGATCTCGTGAGCTGCCTCACACGATCGAGATCATCTTTATGCAATGCTACATGTTGTGTTTACTGGGATCTGATGAATGTTGAATGTCATGTCTTCTTATTATCAATCTATCATGTTATCTTCATGCATATGTTATTTACGATCTTGCATGCTCTCTGTTATTAGTAGATTCTCTAGCCAATTAGGTGCTAGGAACTTCAAGAGGGAGTATTTACGCTCGATAGTGGGTTCATGCCTCCTTTGCATCTGTGCTTGAGTGACAGGAACGTGACGGATGGAGGATGTGTTGTTTCCATTAGGGAGAAAACAATGGTGTTTACTTTGTTTAGACTGTTTACATTACACACTTTGCTTACTGCGATTATCTGTTGCTTGCAACTTAATACCCAAAGTTTGTTCGGATGATATTCGGAGGGTGGATTATTAGGTATAGATGCAGTTGGATGACGGTCTATGTATCTTGTTGTAATGCCAGCATGAATCACATTGTAATCTTTATGTCTTGCATATGCACTACGGTGCAGCCTTCATTTCTGTCAATTGCCTAGTTGTAATTTGTTCACCACACATGTTATTTATGTTTCACGGAGAGACACCACTAGTGAACTGTGGACCCCGGTCCATTTTATCATACTGATAATACACACACTGCTTCTACTGTTTTCAGAATGTCTACTATTTCACATTGCTGCTACTATTTTCACAATGTTCTCATACTGTTTTCCACACGATACGTTTGACCTCTTTGTTTTCAGCAAAACCGGTGACATTGACAACCTCACTGTTTCGTTGGGGCAAAGTGATTTGATTGTGTTGTGTAGGTTCCACGTTGTTGCTGAACCGGTAGTGCGCCCTGCCATCTCAGATGCATCAACATTCGGAAGTTACAGCTTCCTCCTACTGGTCGATTAAACCTTGGTTTCTTTCTGATGGAAAACTTGTCGCTGCACTCTTCATAGCTTTCTCTTGGGGTCTCCCAAAGAACGTGTGTTCACGCGCATCAAGCACCTTTTCTTGCATCGTTGCCGGGGAGGAAAAGAATTTATGCAAGGGGAGTATCTCACTTCCAATCTCTTTACTTTGTTTTAGTTTTGCTTAGTTTATTTTATTTTATCTTGTTTGTTTCTCTATATCATAAACACACAAAAATTAGTTCTCATTCTAGTTGTAGTTTTTATCCTATTTTCAGTCTTGTTAAAATGACTACTCCTGGGAACACTAAGTTGTGTGACTTTACTAGCACCAACAAAAATTATTTCATTAACACACCTATTGATCCACCTGCTCCTACTGATGATTTTTATGAGATTAAGCCTGCACTATTAAATCTTGTTATGAGAGAGCAATTTTCTGGTGTTAGTACTGATGATGTTGCTGCCCATCTTAATAATTTTCTTGAACTATGTGAGATGCAAAAATATAAATATGTAGATGGAGATATTATTAAACTAAAATGTTTCCTTTCTCTATGAGAGGAAGAGCTAAAGAATGGTTGTTATCTTTGCCTAGAAATAGTATTGATTCTTGGACTAAGTGTAAAGATGCATTCACTGGAAAATACTATCCTCTTGCTAATATTATATATTTAAGAAGTAGCATTGTGAATTTTAAGCAACTTCATAATAAGCATGTTGCTAAATCTTGGGAAGGAATGAAATCTTTAGTAAAGAATTGTCCCACTCATGGACTGACTACTTGGATGATCATCCAAACCTTTTATGCAGGACTGAATTTTTCTTTAAGAAACCTTCTGGATTTAGCTTCTAGAGGAACCTTTATGTCCATGACCTTGGGGGAAGCAACAAATCTTCTTGATAATATGATGGTAAATTATTCTGAATGGCATACCGAGAGAGCTACAACTCGTAAGAAGGTAAATTCTGTTGGAGAAACCTCCTCTTTGAGTGATAGACTTGATGCTATTATGTCTATGATTGTTAATATCCATGCTCCTATTGATCCAAACAATGTTCCTTTAGCCTCTTTGGTTGCTCAAGAAGAGCATGTTGATGTGAACTTCATTAAAAATAATAATTTCAACAACAATGCTTACAGGAATAATTTTGGTAGCAATAATTATAGGCCATATCCTCCTAATAATAATAATGCTTATGGTAATTATTATAACAAAAACAAAAGTGTACCCTGATCTTGAGAACATGCTTAAGAATTTTATTAGTACACAAACTGCTTTCAATAAATCTGTTGAGGAAAATTTTGGCAAAATTGAAGTTCTTGCTTTTAAAGTTGATAGCGTTGCTCTTGATGTTGATTTTATGAAACTAAAAGTTATGCCTCATGATATTAATGAGATAAAAACCTTGAATGCCATCCAAATTCTACTTGATGATAATGTTAGGATGTTAGCTGAATTGCATGCTAGATGGGAAAGAGAAGATGAAATAGATAGAAAGAATAATATAGCTAATGTTTGCACCATTACCACCACTAGTAAAACTGAAGCCTCGCATGCTATTAAACCTTATACTATCAATGGTAAATTAAGTGGTGTTTGCAATATTCCCACTTCTGCTATTAAAAATGCAAAATTGCTTGAAACTGTTAAAAATGCTCCTGAAAATAGTGATGAAATTTTTAGAAACATGGGAGACAATGGGTCCATTACCTTTGATAAAAATTATCTTAAGTTTGATGATTTCAACATAAATGGAGTGAATAAGTTCTTACAAAATCTTGTTATTTGTCCCAATGCTAGTGCTATGAATATGGCTTTTACAAAACATATTACAAATGCTCTCATGCAAATTAGAGAGGATGAATTAAGATGTGAAGCCTATATCCCTAGGAAGTTAGATGATGGGTTATAACCCATTATTAAAATGAAAGTTAATGATTTTATTTGCAATGCTCTATGTGATCTTAATGCTAGTATCTCTGTAATGCCTAAGAGACTTTATGATATTCCTGATTTGCCACCTTTGGAACACTGTTATTTGGATATTCGTCGTATTGATAATGTTAGAAAGAAAACTTTGGGGAGAGTTGATGATGTTCTTATAATGGTTAATAATAATCTTGTCCCTGTTGATTTTTTTTGTCTTGAATATTGAATGCGATGCTTCTTGTCCAATTGTTTTGGGAAGACCTTTTCTTAGAAATGTTGGTGCTGTTATTGATATGAAAGAGGCGAATATTAAATTTCAATTCCCACTCAAGAAAGGTATGGAACAATTTCCTAGAAAGATAATGAAGTCTCCTTTTGATTCTATTATTCTAACAAATTATGATTTGGATGCTTCTTCACTTGAAAACACGTGAACCCACTTTTCTGGGCCTAGCTAAAAGGCGTTAAAGAAAAGCACTTCTTGGGAGATAACCCATGGTTTTATTTTTGCTTTGTTTTTCTCAGTTTTCTTTGATTCAAGGGGATGTATACTTCTATAGAAACTCCTTTGTATCTTTATTTTCATGTATTAGTTGTGTCAAGTAAAGTTTCTGACGAAAGTTGGACTTCGTTTTGGATTTCTGCGCAGGAAACAAATTTATGTTGTCCACCGTAAAAAATCGTATAATTCACAAAAAAAAGAAATGACCTGAAACTTTTTGTGTTTATTCCTAAGCTAATCCCGAAACTTTTACTTCTTTAAATGTTTTGATTTGAGCAGCGTAAGTGCCCTGAAAAAATTCGTATTTACAGATTGTTCTTATTTTGGCAGATTCTGCCATTTTTCTTGCATTTGCTCTTTTACGGTCTCAAGTAGATTTCTTTGCTTCACGAAACATCAGTTGATGTAGCTAATGTTTAAAAGCAGCAAAATCACTTGCGCCCATATAGAACCCATGGATTTTTTATTGTTGCACTAACCCTCTAATGAGAATTACTCTTTGAGTGTGGTGTGAAGGAATTTTTCTAGGGTCAAGAGAAGAGGGTGGTATATGTGATCAAGAAGAGTGCAAGGTCAAAGCTTGGGGATGCCCCCGTGGTTCATCCCAGCAAATTATAAGAATACTCAAGCAGCTAAGCTTGGGGATGCCCAAGGTGTCGAGACATCGTAGTAGAATTCATAGACGGGGGGGGGGGGTGCCATGAGACTACCGATAGAGATGTTGGGGGACGTGGTCATATGACAAACAATGACACCAGGGTTTTACCCAGGTTCGGTACGTCGCAACTGGGCGGCGTTCCTACTCCTGCAATCTCACTAAATCAGGGCTGAAGCCTGAAGTATACAGAGTACAATGTGAGTTTGGTTTAGCTACTCGACAAGGATCAACCTCTCGGCGAGTTAGCCTCTAGCTTATTGTCTATGTTTCTTATCTCCCGTCCGGCTTTATATAATAGCCGGTTTAGGGCTTACAGAATAGGAAACCTAGAAGACTACGGTATGTCCTAACTTGGAAGGCAAGAATCCGCCTTCTACTCCAAGCCGTACCACGTGGGCCGTGGTCCGGGTTTTTCTAGAATCCGACTTCCGCGCGTCATCTTACTGGGCCACCTAATGGACCGTAACCCATTACCATTCAGGCCACCCTGGTAATCCGGCACTTTAGAGCACCATCTAATATACCCCTAATTGGTATATATCCGACCGTAGCCCTCAAGAAGGATTAAGACTTCAATTTGCCGTCTTTCGTCAAATTTGCATTCTTTCCGAGAAATATCGGCTTTTCGTCCTGATTCTTCTTTTCCTTCAAATCATGCTATAACGCAAAACTCGGATTTCGGGAAATCCGGCTTTTTTTTTCATGAACCTTCGTGGAGAAGGAACTTCCTACGTCAGCGATAAAATCATGCTGACGTCAAGGACGTTTGGGTTTCGAGTGTGAAACGTATCTCTAACAGATTCTCGTGGGAAACGAGGAGATAGCAATAATCAGCTGTCGATTCATTTCCCAGATTTTCCGGCGAGTGGCACGCGTTGAGCATCCAACGGTCAAAAGAATCGTTAGCGCGCATCATAAAGGATTTCCGACTATAAATAGCCCACTTCATCCCCTCCGGCAATCCTTCCGCTCTCCTCTCACCTTCCAGCTCAAGCGCCATAGCCCCCGAGCCTCGGTCCAGTGAGAACAAAGCAGAGCCCGTGCTCGCGCAAGCACCATCCCCGGACTTCTCGTCGGAGAGCTTGAGGTCCTCGTCGCGCCGCCAAAGTATGGACTCACCACGCGCGTCTCAGGAACACTCCGTTGCCGCAGACATCAACGACATCATCAACACAATAGATCCGTTGGTGGATTCGCCGCGCCGCGCCACCGTCGACGTGCTGGAGAAAACTTCCGGCGGCCAGGCCCGCGAGGATCTACATCTCGCGGCCGATAACCTGGCCGCGTCTTCTTCTGCGCCGCCTCCGCCTCTCGCCCCCGAAACAACGGAGGAAAAAATCACTCTCGTTGGAGAGGAGTTCGCCGCCGCGGCCGCCGGAGCCGAGGACGAGGGCGAAGCTACCGGCAATTGGAGCTGTGAGAGCTTCTTATTTTATTATAGGATGTGTTGTAGAGTCACCCAAGCTGTAAGTAAATTTCCACAATGATAAAGCATGGCTTGGGTTAGCGGCCCAATGCGTTTCTCTAGTCATGTAGATACTTACTCATCAAAACTTACTATTCCTCTATTTCATTTCGGCATGGCAGGAGTCCAAAAACAAAAGTACATGATATCAACCAAATGTAAATTTTTTGTGCAATGTTGAAAGCTTTCTGGTGATACACGTTTATAGCTAGCTCCCAACCACACACTTGTCAAACGCAAAACTTGTGGCTCCCATTATTGGGTCATGTTTATTAGATGCATAAAAAGTAAAGTGTGCCTTCAAAAGTTCGTGAGAGTCCTATCCCAAGTTCAACCCATGACAATTAATAAAGTGAATATCTTAATTTAGAACATAAATAACACAATAACATGGTGAACATACTCGGAATAGCAATGAAGCTAATGGGAAGATATGGTGGACTCACTGGAAATACTTGGCTAAGGAGTGTTGGAAACAAGTTTTTACTTGTTGGAATTTTTAAATTTTTGGGCTAGCAAGAGGGGCATAGTTGACCAGCTACTATGCATGCATATGTCCATAGAACTACTCATTTCATGACAAACTAAATAAACCAGCAATTAACATCAAGGACATGAATAAGAGATAGCTCAAGACAACATTATTGCAAATTTCTACACATAAAAGCCTATAAATCATGCAAACATATGTAGCTCTTCAAATCAACCATGGCATCCCTATTCCAAGTCATAATACTAGCATCCAATACATTCCAACCCCAAACTCCAGTAGCTCAATCTCATATAAAATGATGGTGGTGTTCTTATCAAAACAAAAATAAAAATAAAACTAGACGCTTCAAGTCTCTACGATAAATGCTTTGCTTAGAAAAACAGAAAGTATATGTGTGCTAACCAAAAGAGTGTAACTCCAGTGGGGTATTCATCACATCCCCAAGCTTATGGATTTCACCATTCTTGGATGTCTTGAGGCGCAGCTCCTCTATTCCCTGTGAAAAAACTTCACAAAACATGTTTCTCCCATTCTTTTTCTATGGGGTGAGATTAGCAAGGACAAACAAATCACATGCTTGCTGTGCAAAATTCCAAATCAAATGCTCCAGTAGATAGACAATAAGGTTCATTATGTTGTATTTTCACTCTCTTGCTTGAAAGAATCATGGAAATTCGATTCCCAAGCCCAAAGAGTGCATAAAACAAAAGAAGGCAGAATCTGTCCAGAAAAGCAGCAGCTGCAAAACGAACGTTTTTCCCTAAGCTAGACTCGTCAAAAAATTAAGCCAATATTTGTGCATACAGAGGACAAAAAGTTTCAGAACATACTAAAAAAATTAGCTCAATCCGACATATCAATAAAAAACGTAAAATCATACGGTGAGCAGACTCGTGCTGAAACAGAAATTTCATGCACTAGGATAGCAACTTATAAGTCAAAATGGGTTTGACTTGACTCTTTATTGAAAACTCCTGAATTAAAACAAAAAAAACTAATCTCTTCAGACAGCAAGAGGGAAATTAGGAAAATCCAACAAAAACAACCGGGTTGCCTCCGGTAAAGCGCTTTCTTTATAGCCATATAGCTAGGCTTTACTTACTTGATATCAAGAGGGATAAAGCTCATGAGGGAGCTTGTTCTTCAGCGTGCCCCTCTTCCTTGGGAAGTGCTCCATGCTTTTCTTGTGAGGGAACTGAAATTTGACATTCCCTTCCTTGGAGTCTATGATTGCACCTGTAGTACGAAGAAAAGGTCTACCCAAAATAATAGGACTAGGGGATTTATCCCCCATATCCATAATAATGAAATCAACGGGTATGAAAGTCATGTGCAATTCAATCATAACATCTTTTACTTGTCCTACAACATGTTTAGTAGAGTTATCAGCAAGGACAAATTCACTTGAGCACTTTTCTAAATTTTCTAGTTCTAGCAATTCATATAATTCTTTAGAGAGTACCGATACACTAGAACCTAGATCTAACATAGCATGGTCAATTTCTTTTCCAATTGAAACTAGCACCTTGTTGATCCATGCATCCCCAAGCTTAGGAGGTATCATGGCCTCATTCTTGTACCTAGCAATTTTTTCTTGCAATACATGATTAGCAATATAAGATCCAAAGCCAGGTTGATTAACATTTATAGTGGGATCACTAGCAAATTTTTGTAGAGTAGCAATAAGTTCTTGCAAGCTACTTTTTTCGAAATCAAGCCATGGATCCTTAATTTCAGTAAGCATCATAATTTCCTCTACTTTTCCTTTTCTATTATGCATATTAAAAATCTCATAGCGATCATCAAAAATATCCTCGGGTACTTCAGCCTTTTTTAAGCTCTCTTTAATTTTAACCTCTAAGAGCAAACTTTCAAGCAAAACATGGGTATTTGCAGCATTAGAACTAGTAAAAGATCCCCCACATTCATTATCTAAAAAGGCTCTAGAATTTTCAGAAAGTCCCTTATAAAACATATGCATAAGTATCCAATCTCTAAAGCCATGCCCTATTCCATATGCTCTACTTCTAAATCTCTCCCATGCTTGTATCATTGATTCATTTTTTTCTTGTTTAAAGGTAATGAGCAATTGTTTAACATTGTAACTCTTTTCAGCATGACAAAACCTTTCAATAAATGCAGCCCTTAAGTTGAACCAAGTAGTAAAATTGCTAGGAGGCCATCTTAATATCCAATCTAATGCTTTGCCTCCTAGTGAGTAGGGAAAGAGTTTAACTTTAGTAGTTTGATGTTTGCATGATTCAAGTTCAAAGTCTTTCATTAAATTTCTTAAGATGGAACAAAGAGTCTTCTTTAGGCTTTCCATACAAACGAGATTCATAAATCATTTTAATAACACTAGGATCTACCTCTAATTTTTCAACGGGAATATTTAGCTCTTGAGGGAAATTCCTAACACTGAATGGCCAATAAGTTCTCTGCTCCATTTTCCAAGTTTTTATGTAGTTTTTAATTTTTTATGCAAAACAAAAGTAAAGTAACTAAGCAAATTCGAAATACTAAAATAATCTAGATAACTAAATGCAAAGCTAAAATGCAAACTAAAATAAAATATGCAAGACAAAACAAAAACAAGAACAGAAACAAAAACAAGAAACAAAACAATCTACTTAAAAGAAGGTGGAGATAGAAAGGACCGTACTCACGTAGGTGAAACCTCCCCAAGCTTAGGTGTTTGCACACCTTGTTGGTGATGAAGACTTCTTGTGAGCTCCCTTGGACAACTCCTTCACCTATGGCTCCCCGGCAACGGCGCCAGAAAAACGCTTGATGGCTAGGTTGAGACTCCAAGTGCAGAGTGTGTAGCTAGTGGCAAGCCTTCTTCCCCACGAGGGAGACTCGAGGGTTTATATCGAACTCTTGGGGAGCCAGTATTTCAGCAGTTGTCTTCCAAGCTTCCTCTAGGATCCTGCAAACAAGTAGAGAATTTTGTGCCCTCAACCTCACCAAGTGGTTGTCAAGCACAAGGTGTGAGACTTCTAAATTGCAATGCAAAACTGAAAGTAAATGTGCAATAATTAAATCTACTACTAAATGCAAATGAGAAAATAAATATGCAATGGATTGTTTTTGTATTTTTGTGATGCAAGTGGTGATAGAGATAATGTAAATTAGAATTGAGATGCAAGTAAAGTAAAGTGCAAGTAAAGTAAATTGCAGCAAAGTAACTAGAGTGTTTTCTTATATTTAAAATAGGACCGGGGTTCATGGTTTCACACTTGCATTCTCTCAAATAAAGTGGTAGACGGTGGACATAAAGAATTACATGTGAGATTACAATAACATGTTTAACATTGAGTAATTTCATATGGGCATCACGTCCTAGCATAGAGATCTCTACGGTCATATTGATCCCTCTTATACTCCGCCAAGATGCGAAATAAATCATAACACCTCGATAATTAAGGAAAATCCAGAGTATAGCTTTAAGCAATGTGACATGAAGTTGAAGTAAGAACTTGCTAGATCTAGTCATGGAGATTGATTAGTGTCACTTCAAATCCCCGGTAACAAGGTACTCCTTTTTATCCCTAGTGAGGTAACTAAGAAAGGTTTAACAAAACCTAAGTGGATCGCTGAACTTCTGTCACTTTCACAGCACTAGCCACCCCTGTTACTCCAACTAATGCACCCATCACCCCACACACGCTCTCAAGAACTAGATTGATCAAAGCTAGCAAATAAGAACGGGGTACATAAGATACATCTACTCAAATAACTCAAGAGAAACAATTGCAATCTCAAATTCAATAACTCATAGAAAAGATCCACCACATAGGAATTACAACGGTGCCCGTAAACATGTGAGGCAGCTCATACGGATCTAATTAGTGAAGCACATAGAGAGAGAGATACAAGTGCTACTTCCACAAACCCATAGCCCTGGGGTGGACTACTCCCTCTTCATGGAGATGTCGATGGAGATGACGTTGGAGGGGTAGGAGATCACACCGGCGGCGCCCCGCCGGAGTTTTCCCCCTCCAATCTGGAACTTCTGGTCTCTGTTTCGATGTTTCGGTGTTTCGGCGGCGCTCTTCTCCGTAAGGGTACGGGGGACCCTTTTTATAGTCGGTTTTAGGTCAAGACGGAGTCGGTAAGTCGAAGATGGAAGGAATTGGGGCCACAGGGGCCAAAAGGGGGCCTCTCACGTGGCCAAGGAATCTGGCCGCGTGGAGGGTCCTCTTTTGGGCCTCCTCGCCCAATTCTCGTGGATCCTTCGCCCGCAAGTCTTCTCCTTCCAAGAAAATGACCCCCGCAGATTTTCAGGTGATTTCGCGGAAGTTTGGCCCCTGAAACGTCAAAAATATAGAAAACGGGGTTTCTGACAGGCAGGGTTAATTCCATAAAAGTCGGGGGACTTTGTAATTTAACCCCAAAAGACTATAAAACATTGAATTATACCCTTATATGATGCAATATGTAATAGAAAACCATGTGAAAATATGCAAAATTCATCTATGCATTTTGCATGCATCAACACTTAATGTCCTAACTCAAGATAAAAATTATAAAGTTCCCTCATATTTTTGTTGTTTTCCATTAAGCCTAACTAGTGAAAACAAGAAACAAAAAGATTTAATTGCAGAATCTAAAGGAAATGACTTCGAGCACTCACACCCGAGGATGTGAGTACCTTTTACCTTACCTCTCCGGCAACAGCGCTAGAAAAGAGTCCTTGATGGTGCAGATCATGCACTCGTTGGGAGAACCCAAGAGGAGGGTGTGATGAGCACAGTGGTAGGAGTTTTCCCTTAGTTAAGAACCAAGGTTATCAATCCAGTAGGAGAAAGAGGACCTTCGGAAGGTTGATGCCACTTACGGTGGTGTTGGCGCTTCACCCGTGTCAGCAACAACGTGGAACCGACACACAACACAACCAAAATACTTTGCCCCAACGGTACAGTGAGATGTCCAATCTCACCGGTCTTGCTGAAAACAAAGATTAGACGTATACTATAGAAAATGATGTATGCATGCAGTAAGTAAAGAGAGTAGGAAATTGTTGTGGTTTGTTTAACAGTGTGGAAAATGGACCTGGGTTCATAGGTTCACTAGTGGTATCTCTCAATAAAAATAACATGTTGGGTGAAGAAATTACAGCTGGGCAATTGACAAATAAAGGTCGCACCGTAGTGCACATTATAACATGATGACTACTATGATATTTAGTGCAGGCATTACAACAAAATAGATAGACCGAAATCCATCTGCATCTATGACTAATAATCCACCCTTAGGTTATCATCCGAACCCCCTTAGGTATTAAGTTGCAAGCAACAGATAATCACATTAAGCAATGTGTGTAATGTAAGTAATAATTATACACGCGGGCACTCTCACCGCTGTTTTCTCCCTAGTGGCAACAACACATCCTCCCCTGTCACATTTATGTCACTCGAGCATAGGCGAAAAGGAGGCATGAACCCACTATCTAGCATAAATACTCCCTCTTGGAGTCACTAACGACTACTTGGCCAGAGCAACCACTAGCAACGGAAAGCATGCAAGATCACAAATAACATATGCAATAAAAACTATAATCAACTTGGCATAAGGTCAATATTCATCAGATCCCAGCGAACACAGCATATAGAATTACATAAGATCAATCTCGATCATGATAGGAAGCTCACGAGATCTAAACATGGAGGCATATGAGGAGGAGTCAACCATATAGCTACTGATATGGACCCGTAGTCCTGGGATGAACTACTCACAAATCACTCTAGAGGCAGACATGGTGATGTAGAAGCCTCCGGTGATGATTTCCTCTGCGGCAGGGTGCCAGAAAACAGGTCCAGAACCCTCCTGATCTAGGGTTGACGACGACAGCGGCTGCGGAACTTTTTCGGGATTTTTGATCAGGTTCTTAGGGTTTTCTATCCAGGAGGAATAAATAGGCGAAAGGACATAGGCGGTGGAGGTCAGGGGCCCCACACCCACAGCTGGCGCAGCCAGGGGGACCGCGCCACCCTATGGTGTGGCCACTTAGAGAATCTGAGAGTCGTCGACTTTGTCGACCTCAACAAACTCGACTTCCCCTCCATAGTAGTCGAGGAACTCGCCAATATCGACGACGGCTACTGGCATGCCCCGAGAACTCGCGAGCCATACTTGGCCCATGTATGCATGGCCGGCCCCGAGGAAGAGCTCGCCGAAATGGCGGCTAGCGCGGTGGAGAGAAAAGTCGTCAAAGTCTCGCGAGCAGCCTGGCTCGAGGCGAAAAGAGAAGTGCAGGCAAATCTAACAGTGGAACCAGGCTCCACTCAAGAGGATCTGACGGCCTATCACTACTTCCTGTCCAAGAAAAACCATGAAATAATAAGGGCGAACCGGGAACTCAACGCCCGCAAACGTGCGACAGAGGCTTCAAGCACCCACAGAGCAGAGGTGTCCCTCAGAACTCGCGAGTCGATGGGAACTGATAAGTCATAAACATATCCTTAATTTATGATGTTATATGTTGTTTTCATGTTATTTCCTACATGTTTTCTATACACTTCATGTCATTTTTATCGATTTCCGGGACTAAACTATTAACAAGATGCCACAAAGCCAGTTCCCTGTTTTCTGCTGTTTTTAGTTTTAGAAAAGTTGTTCTAGAGATATAGTCGGAATTGTAAAATTCGAAGCCCAGAAGTCTTAAAATTACCGAAGGTTCCACGGGGTCCCGAAGAGGCCCAGAAGGGGGCCACAGGAGGGCCACACCATAGGGCGGCGCGCCCCCCTCTCCGCGCATGGGGGTGGTGTGGGCTCGGGTGCCCTCTGCCATCGCTCTTTCGCCTATATAATCCCCCCGGCATATCAATGCTACAAATATACCACTTTTCCTCGAGAAACACCAGAGGCTGCTGTCATCGTCATCCCGAGATTGGGAGGGTTCTGGAGCTCTCCCCAGCACCATGTCGGGAGGGAAATTCATCACCGGAGGGGTATGCACCACCATGCCCTCCTCCGAAGTGATGCGTGAATAGTTCATCCCTGGACTACGGGTCCATAGCAATAGCTAGATGGTTGTCTCCTCCACGTTATGCCTCATGTTTAGATCTCGTGAGCTGCCTCACACGATCGAGATCATCTTTATGCAATGCTACATGTTGTGTTTACTGGGATCTGATGAATGTTGAATGTCATGTCTTCTTATTATCAATCTATCATGTTATCTTCATGCATATGTTATTTACGATCTTGCATGCTCTCTGTTATTAGTAGATGCTCTAGCCAATTAGGTGCTAGGAACTTCAAGAGGGAGTATTTATGCTCGATAGTGGGTTCATGCCTCCTTTGCATCTATGCTTGAGTGACAGGAACGTGACGGATGGAGGATGTGTTGTTTCCATTAGGGAGAAAACAATGGTGTTTACTTTGTTTAGACTGTTTACATTACACACTTTGCTTACTGCGATTATCTGTTGCTTGCAACTTAATACCCAAAGTTTGTTCGGATGATATTCGGAGGGTGGATTATTAGGTATAGATGCAGTTGGATGACGGTCTATGTATCTTGTTGTAATGCCAGCATGAATCACATTGTAATCTTTATGTCTTGCATATGCACTACGGTGCAGCCTTCATTTCTGTCAATTGCCTAGTTGTAATTTGTTCACCACACATGTTATTTATGTTTCACGGAGAGACACCACTAGTGAACTGTGGACCCCGGTCCATTTTATCATACTGATAATACACACACTGCTTCTATTGTTTTCAGAATGTCTACTATTTTCACATTGCTGCTACTATTTTCACAATGTTCTCATACTGTTTTCCACACGATACGTTTGACCTCTTTGTTTTCAGCAAAACCGGTGACATTGACAACCTCACTGTTTCGTTGGGGCAAAGTGATTTGATTGTGTTGTGTAGGTTCCACGTTGTTGCTGAACGGTAGTGCGCCCTGCCATCTCAGATGCATCAACATTCGGAAGTTACTCCTTCCTCCTACTGGTCGATTAAACCTTGGTTTCTTTCTGATGGAAAACTTGTCGCTGCACTCTTCATAGCTTTCTCTTGGGGTCTCCCAACGAACGTGTGTTCACACGCATCAAGCACCTTTTCTTGCATCGTTGCCGGGGAGGAAAAGAATTTATGCAAGGGGAGTATCTCACTTCCAATCTCTTTACTTTGTTTTAGTTTTGCTTAGTTTATTTTATTTTATCTTGTTTGTTTCTCTATATCATAAACACCAAAAAATTAGTTCTCATTCTAGTTGTAGTTTTTATCCTGTTTTTAGTCTTGTTAAAATGACTACTCCTGAGAACACTAAGTTGTGTGACTTTACTAGCACCAACAAAAAAAAAATCGTTAGCACACCTATTGATCCACCTGCTCCTACTGATGATTTTTATGAGATTAAGCCTGCACTATTAAATCTTGTTATGAGAGAGCAATTTTCTGGTGTTAGTACTGATGATGTTGCTGCCCATCTTAATAATTTTCTTGAACTATGTGAGATGCAAAAATATAAATATGTAGATGGAGATATTATTAAACTAAAATGTTTCCTTTCTCTTTGAGAGGAAGAGCTAAAGAATGGTTGTTATCTTTGCCTAGAAATAGTATTGATTCTTGGACTAAGTGTAAAGATGCATTCATTGGAAAATACTATCCTCTTGCTAAGATTATATATTTAAGAAGTAGCATTGTGAATTTTAAGCAACTTCATAATAAGCATGTTGCTAAATCTTGGGAAGGAATGAAATCTTTAGTAAAGAAGTGTCCCACTCATGGACTGACTACTTGGATGATCATCCAAACCTTTTATGCAGGACTGAATTTTTCTTTAAGAAACCTTCTGGATTTAGCTTCTAGAGGAACCTTTATGTCCATGACCTTGGGGGAAGCAACAAATCTTCTTGATAATATGATGGTAAATTATTCTGAATGGCATGCCGAGAGAGCTACAACTCGTAAGAAGGTAGATTCTGTTGGAGAAACCTCCTCTTTGAGTGATAGACTTGATGTTATTATGTCTATGATTGTTAATATCCATGCTCCTATTGATCCAAACAATGTTCCTTTAGCCTCTTTGGTTGCTCAAGAAGAGCATGTTGATGTGAACTTCATTAAAAATAATAATTTCAACAACAATGCTTACAGGAATAATTTTGGTAGCAATAATTATAGGCCATATCCTCCTAATAATAATGCTTATGGTAATTATTATAACAACAACAAAAGTGTACCCTCTGATCTTGAGAACATGCTTAAGAATTTTATTAGTACACAAACTGCTTTCAATAAATCTGTTGTGGAAAAATTTGGCAAAATTGATGTTCTTGCTTCTAAAGTTGATAGCCTTGCTCTTGATGTTGATTTTATGAAACTAAAAGTTATGCCTCATGATATTAATAAGATAAAAACCTTGAATTCCATCCAAATTCTACTTGATGATAATGTTAGGATGTTAGCTGAATTGCATGCTAGATGGGAAAGAGAAGATGAAATAGATAGAAAGAATAATATAGCTAATGTTTGCACCATTATCACCACTAGTAAAACTGAAGCCTCGCATGCTATTAAACCTTATACTATCAATGGTAAATTAAGTGGTGTTTGCAATATTCCCACTTCTGCTATTAAAAATGCAAAATTGCTTGAAACTGCTAAAAATGCTCCTGAAAATAGTGATGAAATTTTTAGAAACATGGGAGACAATGGGCCCATTACCTTTGATAAAAATTATCTTAAGTTTGATGATTTCAACATAAATGGAGTGAATAAGTTCTTACAAAATCTTGTTATTTGTCCCAATGCTAGTGCTATGAATATGGCTTTTACAAAACATATTACAAATGCTCTCATGCAAATTAGAGAGGATGAATTAAGATGTGAAGCCTATATCCCTAGGAAGTTAGATGATGGGTTAGAACCCATTATTAAAATGAAAGTTAATGATTTTATTTGCAATGCTCTATGTGATCTTAATGCTAGTATCTCTGTAATGCCTAAGAGACTTTATGATATTCCTGATTTGCCACCTTTGGAACACTGTTATTTGGATATTCGTCGTATTGATAATGTTAGAAAGAAAACTTTGGGGAGAGTTGATGATGTTCTTATAATGGTTAATAATAATCTTGTCCCCGTTGATTTTTTTTGTCTTGAATATTGAATGCGATGCTTCTTGTCCAATTGTTTTGGGAAGACCTTTTCTTAGAAATGTCGGTGCTGTTATTGATATGAAAGAGGCGAATATTAAATTTCAATTCCCACTCAAGAAAGGTATGGAACAATTTCCTAGAAAGATAATGAAGTTTCCTTTTGATTCTATTATTCTAACAAATTATGAATTGGATGCTTCTTCACTTGAAAACACGTGAACCCACTTTTCTGGGCCTAGCTAAAAGGCGTTAAAGAAAAGCACTTCTTGGGAGATAACCCATGGTTTTATTTTTGCTTTGTTTTTCTCAGTTTTCTTTGATTCAAGGGGATGTATACTTCTACAGAAACTCCTTTGTATCTTTATTTTCATGTATTAGTTGTGCCAAGTAAAGTTTCTCACGAAAGTTGGACTTCGTTTTGCATTTCTGCGCAGGAAACAAATTTATGTTGTCCACCGTAAAAAATCGTATAATTCACAAAAAAAACGAAATGATCTGAAACTTTTTGTGTTTATTCCTAATCTAATCCCGAAACTTTTTACTTCTTTAAATGTTTTGATTTGAGCAGCGTAAGTGCCCTGAAAAAATTCGTATTTACAGACTGTTCTTATTTTGGCAGAGTCTGCCATTTTTCTTGCATTTGCTCTTTTACGGTCTCAAGTGGATTTCTTTGCTTCACGAAACATCAGTTGATGTAGCTAATGTTTAAAAGCAGCAAAATCACTTGCGCCCATATAGAACCCATGGATTTTTTATTGTTGCACTAACACTCTAATGAGAATTACTCTTTGAGTGTGGTGTGACGGAATTTTTCTAGGGTCAAGAGAAGAGGGTGGTATATGTGATCAAGAATAGTGCAAGGTCAAAGCTTGGGGATGCCCCCGTGGTTCATCCCAGCAAATTATAAGAATACTCAAGCAGCTAAGCTTGGGGATGCCCAAGGTGTCGAGACATCGTAGTAGAATTCATAGACGGGGGGTGCCATGAGACTACCGATAGAGATGTGGGGGGACGTGGTCGTATGACGAACAATGACACCAGGGTTTTACCCAGGTTCGGTACGTCGAAACTGGGCGGCGTTCCTACTCCTGCAATCTCACTAAATCAGGGCTGAAGCCTGAAGTATACAGAGTACAATGTGAGTTTGGTTTAGCTACTCGACAAGGATTAACCTCTCGTCGAGTTAGCCTCTAGCTTATTGTCTATGTTTCTTATCTCCCGTCCGGCTTTATATAATAGTCGGTTTAGGGCTTACAGAATAGGAAACCTAGAAGACTACTGTATGTCCTAACTTGGAAGGCAAGAATCCGCCTTCTACTCCAAGCCGTACCACGTTGGACGTGGTCCGGGTTTTTCTAGAATCCGACTTCTGCGCGTCATCTTACTGGGCCGCCTAATGGACCGTAACCCATTACCATTTAGGCCACCCTGGTAATCCGGCACTTTAGAGCACCATCTGATATACCCCTAATTGGTATATATCCGATCGTAGCCCTCAAGAAGGATTAAGACTTCAATTCGCCGTCTTTCGTCAAATTTGCATTCTTTCCGAGAAATATCGGCTTTTCGTCCTGATTCTTCTTTTCCTTCAAATCATGCTATAACGCAAAACTCGGATTTCGGGAAATCCGGCTTTTTCTTCCACGAACCTTCGTGGAGAAGGAACTTCCGACGTCAGCGATAAAATTATGCTGACGTCAAGGACGTTTGGGTTTCGAGTGTGAAACGTATCTCTAACAGATTCTCGTGGGAAACGAGGAGATAGCAATAATCACCTGTCGATTCATTTCCCGGATTTTCCGGCGAGTGGCACGCATTGAGCATCCAACGGTCAAAAGAGTCGTTAGCGCGCATCGTAAAGGATTTCCGGCTATAAATAGCCCACTTCATCCCCTCCGGCAATCCTTCCGCTCTCCTCTCACCCTCCAGCTCAAGCGCCATAGCCCCCGAGCCTCGGTCCAGTGAGAACAAAGCAGAGCCCGTGCTCGCGCAAGCACCGTCCCCGGACTTCTCGTCGGAGAGCTTGAGGTCCTCGTCGCGCCGCCAAAGTATGGACTCACCACGCGTGTCTCAGGAACACTCCGTCGCTGCAGACATCAACGACATCATCAACACAATAAATCCGTTGGTGGATTCGCCGAGCCGCGCCACCGTTGACGTGCTGGAGAAAACTTCCGGGGGCCAGGCCCGCGAGGATCTACATCTTGCGGCCGATAACCTGGCCGCGTCTTCTTCTGTGCCGCCTCCGCCTCTCGCCCCCGAAACAACGGAGGAAAAAATCACTCTCGTTGGAGAGGAGCTCGCCGCCGCGGCCGCCGGAGCCGAGGACGAGGGCGAAGCTACCGGCAACTGGAGCCGGTGCAACATTCCTCCCTCCCTTCTTCCGACAATGGAGAAGGAGTTGATTGCGAAAGGCAAATGGAGGCTTGAGGAAGAAGAATCTGAGCCTTCTCCTAGAGCCGGGGAACGAGTCTTTCTCACCTCGCACATTGCTAGAGGTATGGGAATCCCGCCTTCCGCCTTCTTCCTCAAAGTCCTTAACCATTACAATATCCAACCTCACAACCTACCACCAAATTCTATTCTCTATCTAGCCGGCTTCCAGGCCCTTTTTGAAGGGTATTTAGGAATAGCGCCTAGATTAGATTTCTGGCAGTATTGCTTTGGAATTAAGCGAAACCCTACAGAGGGCGCTCTTCCAACTTGTGGAACCATATCTTTGACCCTGCATAGATTCAGGGAAGATTGGTTCCCGAAAATAAAAACATCGTAATCCGTCAAATTCTGGACGGGTTCCTTTTTCTATCATCAATACGTCCCATTTCCTGGAAAGGAAACCGGGGTTCCACCATTTGTCAACGCTGCCGCTATTCCCCAAGATAACCGGGCTGCAGAAGCAGTGCAGACTTTGCCGGACGATTTGATGAAAATCAAACGGCGCATCGCCAAGCTCACCTCGTCAAAACCTTCTCTTACCGGAACCGACACAGTCTTGTGTTGGTTCGAATGTCGCATCCAACCTCTTGCACATCGAACCCGGCTTCTATGCGAATACAAGGGTGTCGGGGGGATACCCCCGAGTAGGGTAAAGGCAAGTGCTAAAGACAGGAACAGAAGAGACGCCTGGCAGAGTAGCGGCTACCCGGTACTCGCTACCTGGTCGTCCGCTATTCGGCCGTACACACGGAAGGCCAGGAGGAATAATCAAGGGAGTTATTCTCCTCCGGGTAGAGGAAGTGGTCCGAGTAGAAATGGCGGTCTCCTACTCGGACCAGAAGTCAAAGGAGCCGTTCTGACACAGGATCCCGCGTATCCCGGGTCCGTACTTTGGCACTGTTCACGGTACTGTTCATCTGCAGAGCGCGTGCCTGACCGCGACAGTGTGTCAGCAGGGCGTCGCAGGATAGGGGGGAGCTACTCTGTGTTCGTGGCAGTGATAACAGATCGGTTCCTTGGTTTTGCACAACGACTTTACACATGAAGACAATCTGGGAAGCCAAAGTGGTCAGCGGGAACCCGGAAGTACACAATGTGCACACAATGTCGACATTTTGGCTGTATCCGGCTGGGCGCCAGTATATAAGGTGCCCTGCCCCCTCCTGCGCGAGGGATCCGAGACTTGGTTCACATTCTTGACCTAGTTCTTCACGTAGAGAGAAGGGTGGCTACTCGGTGGTAGGAACATTTGTACTGTGGCTACTCGGTGAGACCCGAATATAAAGAGAGAAAGGCAGGAGTAGGGGTTTTACCTCCACACAAGGGCCCTGAACCTGGGTAGATCTGGTTGTTTGCAGTGCTAGCTTCATACTCACGCGGCTACTCGCTGCGTGATCCCTCCCCGAGCGCCTCCAGCGTCCATCGTCCCCACAACTTTAGCCATCCTATGGCATCTGCCGTGACACCACCACGACAGTTGGCGCCCACCGTGGGGCAACCAGCGGCGCTGGCTGGAGTTTCCGTTCGGACGGGATCGATTTCTGCTACCAGAGAGCGCGTGGTCTGTGGCCTCGTCCACAGATTCGTCTCCTTCGACTTCGTCACCGACAACACCGGCGATTTCGGCGGCAGGGCCATGCCGGAGGGCGGCTCGGTGATCTCCTTCGGCGCGCACCTCGTCTACGTCGCCACTGTCATCGACCGAGCGTACCCCGGGGAGGTGTATGTCGCGGAGGATCCCCCTGCCGTCATCGCAGCACGCGGGAGGCCGTTGGGCCGCTCTGCGGACGTCGCGGAGGTGATGATGACCGGCCCTGCTGCTGACGCCGGGAAGGGTGCGGCTGCCGCTGCCGCGGGCGTCATCGAGGATCTCGCTGGCCCGAGTGCTAGCGGGAAGACCCACAAGCCCTACGAGAAGGACTGCAACCTGCCTCCCTCCACTACTCCAACAATACCTGCGTCCGCCGTGCGGATGGGCATGCCGCCTCCCACCGAGCTCGAGCTCATGACCATGCGGGCGCAGCTCGAGCAGCAACGCCAGGCGCTGCTCGCCGAGCAGGCGGAGCTGGATAAGGTTAGGCTGGAGCTGAACCTGGACCAGAATGAGTACAACCGGGCTCACGGCTTCACACCGGTAGTGAGGAGGCCTTCCAAGGCAGGCGCTACGCGCCGTAACCTAGGCACCGAGATGGCGGCAGTTGGAGAAACTGCTGGCCAAGCCGCTAGCCAAAACACCGCCACTACCAGACCCAGATACAACACCCCCGCCAAAACCCTTAGAGCTGCTGAGGCTGTAGCTGCTGAGTTGCCGCATCTCGCTGGCGACGCGCGCGTTAGGCAGCAGGAGAGGCTCAACGAGTTAGTGCTAGAGGCTGCTAGGCAGAACGAGGAGTTCCGGAAAGCCAACCCGGGTGCTGGAGCTTCTCAGTAGTGCACTCGCATGCGGCTAGATCTAACGATCAGGCCTCATCGCCGCATCCGAGTCGCGAGAAGGAGCGGAGTGGGCATTCCGGCCGAGATAGGCAGATGCAGGTGTACGACCCGGCTGTCGCTGCAAAACAGCACGCTGTAGCGCGTCAGTCCGGTCAAAAACACAACGCTGCAGGAGCAGGCTATCAAGCCCATAAAGCTCAAAGCCAGGCCCGAGATGCAGAACGCCCAGGCCCTTCTCAGCATCCAGTTGCCCAGCCTACTCGGCAGAGGCAACAGCCGCGCGCAGTGGCGCCAGCCGCCAACCCGGTGGAGCATCTTGCAGTTGTGCAGGTGGACAGATATGATGATGGCTACTCGGCCATGGGGCTGGCTGGCTATGACATCCTGGACCACGTGGGTGAGCGCGTGCTGGAGCCCAGTGATGCCAGGCACAAGTTGGACCGGATTTCTCTATCCGCGCAACTCGAGAGCAAGGGGCCGCCTGGCCCAGAGTGCTTTGGTCCCCGCATCATGACGGATCCTTCCGTGAAGCAGTTCCAGCTCGCTAGGGGGACCAAGTGCTATGACGGCAGCACCAAGCCGGAAGATTGGCTCAATGACTATGTCACAGCCGTGCACATTGCAGGCGGCAACCGGAGGTGGGCCGTGCGGTACATCCCGCAGATGCTCGAGGGACCGGCAAGAACCTGACTCAACAACCTGCCCAAGCACAGCATCAACTGTTGGCTTGACTTCGCGGAGGCATTCGTCAGCAACTTCACCAGCACCTATCGGAGGCCGAATAGGCCGCAGCAGCTATCCGCTTGCAGGCAGCGGGAAGAGGAGACGGACCGTGAGTATCTTACCCGGTGGAGTACTCTGAGGAACACCTGTGAGGGTGTGAATGAGGCCTAGGCCATCACTTGGTTTGCGCAGGGCTGCAGGCATGGCAGCATGTTATGGCAAAGGCTCCAGAGGGAGATGCCGAGTACCCTTGCTGAGACCATCCGGATTGCGGATCAGTACGCACTCGGCGACCCGACACAGCCTCTTCTTGATGCTGCTGAGCCGAGAAGGAACTACAACATCAACACCAGCAAGCGCAACGAGTTCCGCAACAAGCGCAGAGGTGACCGGATCGATGCCCGGTACGATCCCGAGGAGGTGAATGTTGTGGCAACCGGAGCTGGGAGTATCCAGAGGCCAAAAACTGCTGGAGCCCAGTACGGGCAGAACCAGAATCAGGGCCAGGGCAACAAGAAGCCGTACAGCGCTTCCCAGCAGGGTAGCGGCAACTCGGGTCCAGCGCCAAACTTTGTCTTCAAGGACATGAAGGATGGTCCATGCAGTTTCCACACTGGGCATCCCGCGAGACCTGCCAACCACACTACTCGGCAGTGCAGTTGGTGGGAAGAAATCAAGAATGAGGGCCTGCCTCCTCCTCCTCCTCTGCCAGCTGCGAATGCCGCTGTACAGCCTGCTCGCGCACCCGCTGCTCGGCCTCCAGCCTTCCCGAGAAGGGAGAATGTGAACCAGGTGGCTTTGGGAGCCAACCGCTACTTCAACAATGATGGCTACCGCAACAACAACAACAACAACTACTACTACACCCGCAACAACAACAGAGGCAACAACAACAACAACAACAACCAGGGTAACAACAACAACGCCAACAATGGTGGCGGAGACCGCAATCGGTACCAGGAACACCACGAGAGCTACATGATCTTCACCTCTGAGCCTGTCGACAAGAAATCCCAGCATAGGCGTGCCATGGAGGTCAATGCTGTGATCCCTGCTGTTCCTCACTGTCTGCATTGGTGCAACCAAGAGATCACGTGGTCCCGAGTAGATCATCCCAAGGTGATGCCCAACCCGGGTAGCTACGCCTTGGTGCTGGATCCTACCTTCTTGGGTCCCGAGAAGAATGTGAGGTTCAGCAAGGTACTGATCGACAACGCCAGCAGCATCAACATTGTGTACAGAGACACACTCGAGAAGCTCGGTATGGCCGAGAACATGCTGCTACCTAGCAAGACCACTTTCCATGGCATTGTGCCGGGAGTCTCGTGCAATCCAATTGGCCGAGTATGGATAGATGTGCTATTCGGCACCAGGGAGAACTGCCGCACAGAGAGCCTGCAGTTTGAGGTGGTTGATCACCAGAGCCCCTACCATGCTCTACTCGGCAGGCCTGCTCTGAGCAAGTTCATGGCCTCTACCCACATTGCATATCTGAAGATGAAGATCCCTGGTCCCAATGGCGTGATTACCATCTCTGGTGATTACAAGAAGTCTATGGAGTGTGCCTCTGCTGGTTCTCAGTTGGCAGAGTCCATGGTGATCGCTGCCGAGAAGAAGAAGATGTACGAGGTGGTAGCTATGGCGCAATCCGCGCAAGCTGGTGCGCCTGGTGTGCCGAGTTCCCAGCACGGGACGGCGTTCCAGGCATCTTAGGAGACAAAGAAGATCCAGGTTGACCCTGAGTTTCCCGACCGTGTTGCCATCATTGGCTCCGGGTTGGGGGAGAAATAGGAAAGCGGGCTCATCCACTTCCTCCGTGAGAATCGGGACGTGTTCGCCTGGTCCAATGAGGATCTGCCAGGTGTCCCGAGGGAGTTGGTTGAGCACTCGCTACATGTGCGTCCTGACGCCAAACCAGTGAAGCAGGCTATGCGCCGTTTCGGAGATGAGAGAAGGAAGGCCATCGGTGACCAGATCACCAAGTTGCTGATAAGCAATTTCATCATGGAGGTGCTGCATCCGGATTGGCTAGCCAACCCGGTCATGGTCGAGAAGACGAAAGAGGATCCCAAGGCTGCTACCGCATGGCGTATGTGCGTCGACTACACCGACTTGAACAAGGCATGCCCCAAGGATCCCTTTCCGCTACCTCGCATCGATCAGGTGATCGATTCCACTGCTGGTTGTGAAACAACTGTTTTCATAGATGCCTACTCTGGTTTTCACCAGATAGCTCTCAATCCTGCTGATCAAATAAAGACTGCTTTCATTACCCCGTACGGGGCTTATTGCTATCGTGTCATGTGTTTCGGGTTGCGGAATGCGGGTGCCACTTATCAGAGATGCATGCAGAAATGTTTGCATGACCAACTCGGCAAAAATGTACAGGTGTACGTAGATGACATTGTCATCAAAACGAATAAAACACATACTCTGCTTAGTGACCTCGAGGAAACTTTCGCTAACCTGCGCAAGTATAAGATGAAGCTGAACCCGAATAAATGCACCTTTGGCGTCCCGGCTGGAAAGCTACTCGGCTTCTTGGTATCCAGTCGGGGCATTGAGGCCAATCCTTCAAAGATAAAAGCTATTGAGAGCATGTCTTTGCCGAGATCCCTGAAGGATGTGCAGAAATTCACTGGTTGCTTGGCATCTCTGAGCCGTTTCTTGGGCAGAATGGGCGAGAAGGCCCTGCCTTTGTATCAGTTGATGAAGAAAAGTGACAAGTTCGTTTGGACACCGCAAGCGGATGTGGCATTCAAAGAGCTAAAGGCAATGCTGGGTAGCGCTCCCATCTTGGCTAGTCCGCTACCCAAGGAGCCAATGCTGCTGTATATTGCTGCTACTAACCGGGTAGTGAGTGTGGTGATTGTGGTGGAGCGAGAAGAGGAAGGCAAAAGTGTGCAGAGGCCGGTATATTATCTTAGTGAGGTGCTGTCCAGCTCCAAACAGAACTACCCTCACTACCAGAAGATGACCTATGGTGTGTACCTGGGCGCCAAGAAGCTGAAGCACTACTTCCAAGAACACCCCATCACAGTGGTGAGCTCAGCTCCCATCTCGGATATCATGGGTAACAAGGAAGCAAGTGGCAGAGTAGCCAAGTGGGCAATCGAGCTGGCCGCGTACGCTCCCGCGTATGCGAGAAGAGAAGCCATCAAGTCTCAGATCCTAGCATAATTTCTGGTGGATTGGGCTGAGGTGCAATATGAGCCTCCTACTCCGGTATCCAACTACTGGAAGATGCACTTTGATGGCTCCAAGATGAAAGAAGGCCTTGGTGCTGGCGTGGTGCTTACGTCACCCAAGCGAGATCAACTCAAGTATGTGCTGCAAATTCACTTCAAGGCATCCAACAATGTTGCAGAGTAGGAGGCCGTGGTACACGGCTTGAAAGTAGCAAAGGAAGTTGGTGTGCAGCGCATCATATGCTATGGCTACTCGGATCTGGTTGTGCAGCAAGTTTCTGGCACTTGGGATGCTCTGGATGCCAACATGGCGTCATACCGTTTCCTGGTTCAAACCATGACAGGATTCTTTGAAGGTTGCGAGTTCCAGCACATCCACCGAGCAGAGAATGAAGCAGCTGATGAGCTGTCCAAGTTGGGATCTTCTCGGCAGTACATCCCGGCTGGGATTGCCTTGGAGCATTTGAGAAAGCCATCCATCAAGCCATCCCCCAACTCGGAGTCTATCTTCGTTCCTTCCCTGCCTGACGAAGAAGCTATCCCAATGGAGATTGACTGGGAAGGTGCAAAAGGAGACCCGGGGACTGCCGTCTCCATCCCGGGGACTAGCGCCTGCAACCCGGGGACTGCCCCTCTCTGCTCGGGGACTGCTCCTCCCTACTCGGGGACTGCTCCTCCCTACTCGGGGATTGCTCCTCCTTACTCGGGGACTGCCCCTCTCAGCTCGGGGACTGTCGCATTCCTTGAAGAAGTCCTTGCCAACCGCTCGGGGCTGCAGAGAGTCAACCCCAACTCAGAAAATGATGCAACAGTGCCTGTTCCAATGGAAGTGGACGAACCAGTGTTTCCCGCGCGGGAGACGCCGAGTTGGGCCATGCCCATATTATCCTTTCTAAAGGACGGCACCTTGCCAGATGATGAGGTTACCGCAAGGCAGATTCAGAGAAGATCCAAAGGCTACACCATCTTCAGAGAAGTGCTACACAAGAGAAGTGCCACCGGCATGCTGCAGCGTTGTGTGGAACCGGAAGAAGGAGAAGAAATTCTGGTAGAAATACATCAAGGGGAATGCGGCCACCACGCCTCCTCTCGGGCTCTAGTCAAGAAGGCTTTTCGGCATGGCTTTTTCTGGCTCACTGCTTTGAAGCAAGCTGAAGATATCGTAAGAAAGTGCAACGGCTGCCAGAGATTCGCAAGTAAGATCCACATGCCTGCTTTCGAGTTGAAAACAATTCCAATCACTTGGCCATTTGCCGTTTGGTGTCTGGATATGGTTGGTCCCTTCAAACCGGCTAGAGGCAACATGACACACATCTTGGTCATGGTTGACAAGTTCAACAAGTGGATTGAAGTGAAGCCTATTCGGAAGTGTGATGGAGCTACTGCTGTGAGTTTCCTGAAGGATGTGATCCTGAGATACGGCTACCCGCACAGCATCATCACAGACAACGGCACTAACTTTGCCGAGGGAGCCATGGTGAGGTTCTGCAGAGATAAGCACATCCGACTAGACGTCGCGTCTGTCGCGCACCCCGCGTCCAATGGGCGGGTGGAAAGAGCAAATGGCATGCTGCTTGCAGGCATAAAGCCAAGGCTGATTGAGCCACTGCTGAAAACACCAGGGTGTTGGCTAGACGAGTTTCCAGCGGTGTTGTGGAGTCTAAGGACTACCCCTAACCGGTCAACCGGCTACACGCCATTCTTCTTGGTTTACGGGGCTGAAGCCGTGTTGCCAATCGACCTAGAGCATGACTCCCCCCGAGTAACCCTCTACACTGAGGCGGAGGCGAGAGAAGCTCGAGAAGACGACGTTGACTTGCTAGAAGAAGCAAGAGAGCTTACTCTGTCACGTTCGGCTGTTTACCAGCAAAACTTGAGGCGTTATCACAGCCGAAAAGTGAACCCAAGGGTTTTCCGAGAAGGAGACATCGTCCTGAGGCTTGTGCAGTGCACAGCCGGGATGCACAAGCTGTCCCCTCCGTGGGAAGGGCCGTTCATTGTGAGCAAGGCTTTGCACAATGATGCCTATTACCTCGTCGACGTGCGTCCATCACAGGAGAACAGGGCGGATAAAGCTGGAGAGGAGTCTAAGCGCCCCTGGAATGTGGCTCTACTTCGTCGCTTTCATTCATGAGCAAAAGTGTGTATGTACTCTCTTATCCGAGTAAAAGCTCCTACCCTGCAATCAAAAATTGAACTCGGGGACTGCCCCCGTCCAAAATTGCTCTAAGTGTTTCTACTCAGTTGTCTCTTTGTCTACTCGGCTGCTACGCTTAGAATTTCAAAAGCATACAAAGTAGTGTGTTTATACTCACCGGACACTCTGCGACTCTGCTGTTGTCCGCAAACCGGCTTCATGGCAAGCCAGAGAACAAGCCAAAGAGTCAATGAACACATGAAAAATTGCAAAGGAAAGGAAGCGTGTGGCAACCGAATAGAGTGTTTTTTACTGTCTGTTGTTATCTTTTTCGGCTATGTGGTGGGTAGCGTTACTATGACTGTTTCCAAGTGGCTGAGTATTTGAAACTCCAACTTTGAACTCTTGTGACTCGAATACCAAAAAAGCAACAAGTTGCAGGTAAGAGCTGAGATGAAAAGGAAGGGTGGATGAAAAATGCAACTCGGGGACTCGCATGATAACGCAACCCGGCATCAAGCCAAAGCTGCTCAAATTACTAAGTATAAAAACTTCAAATGAAATAAAAATGAGTAGCAACGGGAAGATAAATTGTTCAGTACATCTGCACCCGGCATTCCGGGGATTTGATAAAAGTTTCAAGCATAAGTGTGGCAGGACATAATCAGGTGGAGGTAGCAGCACTTTCAGTGTTGGTCTTGGTGGCATCAGCTTCGGGGGTGGCCTTGGCAGTGTCAGCTTCCGGGTTGGCGACATCCGCTTCCGGGTTGGTGGCAGCTTGATCAGAAGTGGCTGTGGCCACCGAGATGGGATCCGTCGCTGAAGTGGAGGCAGCAGATTGAGCGCGGAGTCGCGCCGTGTCATCGAGGGTTGTGCCTGATGAAGTGTCGAACTCAAGGGCCGCGGTGTCGATGGTCATCTCCACGCTTTCGGCTTCTTCGTCGCTATCCGCGACGGCCGCGCCCTTGCCCTTCTCGGACTTCTCATCGGTGTTGGCGAAGAAGCTCAGCCCGTCTGACACAGTGGCCTCCTCATCATCGTCTTCATCCTCGTCGTCGCCCTCGCCTTCCACATCCGTGTCAGGCTCGGTGAGGCCTTCGACGTAGCGCGCGGTATCCGCGTAGGATGCGATCTCGTACGCAACCAACTGGCGGCGAGCCACGCAGTCGGGATCCTTCTCCCACCTCAAATCCCGGCGCATCTCGAGGATAAGGTTGAGATCAAGATTATCGTACCAGCTGCAGACGAAGAGGAGCAGCATATCAGCACCTGCCCGAGCTCCGGATGCCCGCCACTTCTTCAGCTCGGCTTTCACGCCATTCAGCTTCTCGGCGAGCCCACGGATGGTTGCTGGCGCAGAGTCTCGAGGCCAAAACAAGTCATGGAGTTTGAAGGCAGTGGACACCAGATCGGTGCCCACGCCCCTTAGACGTTGGAGCTGCCCCTGCATGTTTGTGAAGTTGTCTTCGATCGAGGCTTTAGTGTCCATGGGCTCGCCCTTCTCGGTGCGAGCTGCTTGGGCCTTTGACAGAGCAGGTTTGCAAGCCGAGCTGAGGTCGGGAAAAATTTCTGAAAAAACTATCAAAAAGATTAGAGACAGAGGCAGAGAAGAGAAGCGAATCAAGCAACAGAGAAGCAAAAGGAGACAACGAAGCGCAGAGAAGCGGGTACTTACTATTCAGCTCGCAAAGTAGCGACTGCAACTTCTTCTCCCTTGACTCCTCATCAGCAACGTGCCTTTCTTCCACCCTCCGGAACTGGGCCATCTGGAGCATGAGATCTGAGTTGCTCTTCCTCTGCGTATCGCACTCCATCTCAAGAGCCCTTTTCTCAGCCTTGGCAGCTGCCTCTATCTTGTCCTTCTCGGCAGCTATCTTGTTCTTCTCGGCAGCAATGTCAATGGCATCTTGAAGGGCGGCTCGCAGCTGGACTTGGAGAGGTTCTAACTCGGTGGCATGTTCTCTCTTGAGCTCTACTGCTTGGCTCTCCAGTTGCTGCTGCACCTCGGCGGGCTTGAGGCAGTCGAGATGCTCTTCAACAAATTTCTTGTGATCTTCTGCGGAGAGAGGAACAAGGTTAGCAGAGTAGCAAAGAATAAAGAAGAAAGACAAGCCGAAAATACGGCAACTCGCCTTCCATTTTCTTGATGGTGGTCTCAGCATTCTCAACAAACACATGGCAGTGCTTGTGCTCATCTTCCAGCGCCTTAAACTTACCTGCAGGGTAAAATCGGTTAAAGCAGAAAGCATAAGCGGGCGTAAACACAAAACGCATGAACCGCGTAGCTAAAAGCTTACTTTCGATCTCGGAAATCTTGAGAGTACGAGCCACGGCCTCCTTCTCTGTCACGGCATCACTTTTACGTTCTGCTTCTAGGGCCTCAAGGCGCCTTCTTGCAATGCCGTGATTCCAGAGCAGCGACCGGTACAGATTTGTTCTCTTCAAGAGGCTATTCTGAGAGGCAGAAAGAAAAGGAATCAGACGGAATTTTGAAGATTCAACCCGAGAAGACGGCAACTCGGTTGAGTATCCGTCTACTCGGCCCGAATCTCGGGGACTGGGTGATGGATAAGAAGAAGGGGAAGAGAAGAAGAGAAGAAAAAAGCAACTCGGAACAGACAAGCAAAACTTACCGCGTAGGTTTGCTCGATGTCCTCTGCAGGTTTTGCGAACAGCTTCGCGGCAAGCGTACTGGTGGAAGACGAGATGGTCATGGGATTGTAGCCCATGTCCGCCTTGTTCCAGTCAATGCGCCAGTGGTCCAGCTTTCCCAAGGCAAGGCCGTGCCAGGACTCGTTGCCAATGACGTCGCTGTTCCAGTCAGCTTCAATGAAGCCTACCTGGTCGATCATCTGCTCAAGCCCCGTGGACGTCACCTCGGTCTCCTGGACCTCGCGCGAGGAAATTGAAAGGGCCTGTCCTTGTTCTTGGCTGGCGGCTTGGAATCCACAGCCTGGGCCTGTTTGCCTCTGGTAATAGCAAGTTTCTTCTCGGCCGCGCTTAGCGGGATGCTGTACTGCTTGCTCGTCTGCAACATGTAAGGCGGGTAGGCAGGCGGATCGCGAAGGCTTGATCCAGCAGGTATGCCTTCAGCGTTGCCGGAGGCACCAATACTGAGCTGCCCACTCTTCACGGCAGGCTTCGCCTTTGGTTTAGGTGGCAGCATCGCGGCAGAATCTTGCGCAGCGCCACGAGGAGGATTCCTGCGGACGGTGGCATCTGGCTGGCCAACTTGCTTCTCGGCGGCCTGCTTCTCGGATGCCTTCTTCTCAACAGTTTTCTTCTCGGCGGCTCTCTTTTCGGCGGCCTTCTTCTCAGCAGCCTTCCTCTCGGCCGCATCCTTCTTAGCTGGAGGGCTGGCTGTGATCTTGGTCTTCTTCACCGGCGAGGAGCTCGGTGCGGGCGGCGGGGAGCCCCTGGGGTGCGGCACCAAGGGTTCGCTACCCGGCGCAGCGTCCGGCTGCGCGTGGCTCTGCAGGTCTTGCTCCATGTCAACTGTCTCAACCTGCTGCTCGGCAGCAGGGTCTGGTTGTGCTTCTTCTTGTCCTTCTACCCGCGGCTGGGCCGCGGGGTCGTCTTGGGCAGCAGTGTCAATGTCCCGCTGCTCCTGGTTTTCTTCCTGCCGCTCAAGGGCGGCACGGTCTTGTTGCTCGGGGCCTTGTTCTGTGTTCTCCCCGGTTGTGGCAACCGGGGGAGAAGGTGGTCTCTCATCATGAGCAGCATCCTGCGCTTCCTGTTCTGCGCGGGCCTGCTGCTCCTGGTCGGCATCGTGGGCACCAGTATCCATGTCATGGGTGTTGTCCTCATCTTCTCCTTTCACAGGAGAGCGCGCGCGCGCCCTGTCCCGTGCTGCGATCTCGTCCTCGTCGGAGAGATCGATGAGCGCATCGAGGTCGATGGCGGATCTCTTCTTGGACTTGGACTTGGTGGGTGCGGCAGCAGCATCAGCGTCCAAGGGGGCGCTGAAGAGAAGAGAAAATTCAGAAAAAGAAGAGAGAAAGAAGAAACCGAGAAGCAATAGCGGAACAAGGAGTTCAGAAAAAGCAGCAACAACGATGCGCAACTCATAAGAAAGTTACTTACCCTGCACGAGAAGGGGGTAGCCGTCTCCCCTGCTTGACCTTCTTCACGGCTTGCTTGGGATTCTTGCTAGGGGGCTCTTGGGCACCGCTGGCCGTCCTCTTCCGAGTGGAGGGAGCGGCCACTCCAACCGGCTCAGCGTCGAGGACATCCTCGTCCTCTCCCTCAGCCTCAGCATCAGCATCAGCATCATCTGCAGAGTAGAGGAGAACAAAAGGATTGAGAAACAGAAAGAAAGGTTAGGTCGCGCTATTCGCAACTGGATAGGTGAGCTAAGTCACCTTCTTCGTCGTCTTCTGACCAGTCCCGGATGGACGTGTCGACATGATGCTTACCCGGCTGGACGGCATGGGGGATACAGAGGCTGTCCGCGGTGTCGAAGGAGACCTTGTCGTCCTCTGTCCGATCCGCGTGCCAGTTGGCCTCGAAGCGCTCCTCGCTCTCAGCGAGCTGGCGAGCAAGGATCTGGAAATGGAGGCAAGCATCGCAAGTGAGTCGAGTAGCATAAAGGCATTCTACTCGGCATGGCATGCAAGCACAAAGCACATGAAGCCTAACAGATCCTAGCAAGTGCCCTACTCGACATGGCGTGCAAGCACAAAGCACATGAAGCCTAGCAGATACTAGCAAGTGCCCTACTCGGGATGGCGTGCAAACACAAAGCATATGAAGCCTAAGGAATACCGCTAAGTGTCCTACTCAGCACGGAGTGCGAATACTAGGCATACTAAGCTAAGAAGGTTATCTACTCGGGATTATGAGACAGGAAGCAAGATGAGAAATACTAACCCGCTCAATGGGCTTCTTGCGGCTGTACGGCACGAATCCGTACTGCCAGTGGTCGTGGAGGCCGGTGCTCATGATGGAGCGCGCCCAGGTAGCCACGTCCGCGTTGCTGAGCTCGAACGTGGTCGTCCGAGTGCAATCTCGATGCCCGCCCATGTAGCACATGAGATGTGCGCGGCGCTGCAGCGGAAGCACTCGCCTGGAGATCCAGCAGGCGATGGAGTCGTCACTCTTGAGCCCCTCCTCGATCAGCTGGGCGAGGCGCTCGTCCATCTGCTTGAGGTCGCCCGCCAATGGCGGCTTGTTTCTCCAATTCTGCCCGGTAGGAGCCGTATTGGTCCACCTGGGCAGATTGATCTGATCCACCACGGGGGCTCCCTTCTCGACGGGGATATTCTTCACATAAAGAAAGGTCTTCTGCCATTTGCGAACATAATCCAGGCCTTTGATGCGCGGGTGATTGGTCCCGCCGCGCTGCACCATCATGGCGCTGCCGGTTTGAGTCACGCCGCGGCTGCTGTCCGCGTTATCCGGCTTGGCCTTGCTCTGCTTCCTAAAGAAGAAGTACCGAGCCCGGGTCGTTGGCGTGGGGCGCACGCCCAAGAATGCCTCGCGCACCACGGCGTGGTATGCGAGCATGACAATGGCGTTTGGCGGGAGGTGGTGTGGCTGCAGGCCGTAGTGATTGAGAGAGGAACGGAAGAAATTGGAGGCAGGCAGCCCGAATCCTCGCGCGAAATGCGCGCGGAACACCACGTGCTCGCCCTCCTCCGGAGTGGGGACGAGCTCGCTGCCAGGCTGCCGGCAGCGAACACCGGGAGGAACTCGCCGGGTGTTCACTAACCACTGGTACTCCTCCGCTGTGACTCCAGATCTGGCCCAGCCGGCGCGGGCGTCGTCGTCGCGAGCCATCGCGTTGAAGAAGAAGTTTCGCTAAAGGATTGGTGGAATTGGGTGGCAAAGAACTGGCCTTTCGGCGCGGTGAAGCTCGCGGCGGCGCAGTGAGGTGCGCGGCGGCGAGGAGATCTGTGGCGGCGGAGGAACGAAGAGGCAGGGAGAAAGACTGAAGGCAGGAAGAGGAGAAGGGAGTTACCGAGGGGGTATTTATACCTCCCCTCGGGTTGCCGTTACGATTGAAGGTAGTGGGATCGATCATGGCACAGATCGTGCAGCGTGGGATATGTGGGCCGGTTAGAAACGCAAACAGCGCAGAACGCGCGCGTAACGGCCGCAATTGATCCCACGACGCCATCGTGGGTAATTACTGCGCTTGATGGGACTTAACGGGCTAGTGGGCCCAGGCCGTGAAAACTGGGCGCGTGGCCTGTCAGATCCCGGGCACCAAGGCGTCGGGGGTACGGGAACGTGACACGTGCCCAGTTGCGCTGCCGAAAGCCGGATTTCGCTCTGCCACGCAGAGATTCTGATTGAAAATCTTGCCAAGTCTTTTTACTCGGCGACAGAGAAGAGAAGTGGTTCTATTCGGAAAGGAAGAAACTTGAGACAGAATAAAGAGCTACTCGGAGGTTCTACTCAGCAACCCAAGGCTCAAAGGCAAGATTGGTTTTTAAGCTGGCAGAGCCCAGTGAACAAGTTCGCAGGACTCTACCAGCTTCGGGGACTAATGTCGGGGGGATACCCCCGAGTAGGGTAAAGGCAAGTGCTAAAGATAGGAACATAAGAGATGCCTGGCAGAGTAGCGGCTACCCGGTACTCGCTACCTGGTCGTCCACTATTCGGCCGTACACACGGAAGGCCAGGAGGAAGAATCAAGGGAGTTATTCTCCTCCGGGTAGAGGAAGTGGTCCGAGTAGAAATGGCGGTCTCCTACTCGGACCAGAAGTCAAAGGAGCCGTTCTGACACAAGATCCCGCGTATCCCGGGTCCGTACTTTGGCACTGTTCACGGTACTGTTCATCTGCAGAGCGCGTGCCTGACCGCGACAGTGTGTCAGCAGGGCGTCGCAGGATAGGGGGGACCTACTCTGTGTTCGTGGCAGTGATAACATATCGGTTCCTTGGTTTTGTACAACGACTTTACACATGAAGACAATCTGGGAAGCCAAAGTGGTCAGCGGGAACCCAGAAGTACACAGTGTGCACACAATGTCGACATCTTGGCTGTATCCGGCTGGGCGCCAGTATATAAGGTGCCCTGCCCCCTCCTGCGCGAGGGATCCGAGACTTGGTTCACATTCTTGACCTAGTTCTTCACGTAGAGAGAAGGGTGGCTACTCGGTGGTAGGAACATTTGTACTGTGGCTACTCGGTGAGACCCGAATATAAAGAGAGAAAGGCAGGAGTAGGGGTTTTACCTCCACACGAGGGCCCTGAACCTGGGTAGATCTGGTTGTTTGAAGTGCTAGCTTCATACTCACGCGGCTACTCGCTGCGTGATCCCTCCCCGAGCGCCTCCAGCGTCCATCGTCCCCACAACTTTAGCCATCCTATGGCATCTGCCGTGACACCACCACGACAAAGGGTCCGAAAGACAAGATGAGAGGAACGGATAAGGCTTTCACGAAAAGGGACTTCAAGAAGCGGGTCAATCATTTGGTTGCTACTCGCGACCAATATGAAGAAAGCCGAGAGATGTATCACAAAAAGAACAAGATTCCAAAGGTATGCTTTCCTCTCCTTGGACAACTTTGTCGGATTTTTTGTCTTTCTCTGTTTTCTTTAACTTAGTCGGATATTTGGCCATTTCCATAGTTTGATGACCGTACGGAAAGGGATCTTGCGACTGACGCCGAACTTGAGAAACTGCATGCCAATTTTTATGGTGGTCGGAAGCGCAAGAGGCCAGTAACCACTGAGGAGGTGGTAGATCTTGACGGGGTTCCCGTCGCTACATCCAGGTAATTATCTGGGTATTTTGTACCTTTGCCTGCTTTTTATTGCATAAGCTGTTTTGGTTTCTCGGAATATTGAATTCCCGGATTTTCTTCTTCCTCCTTTCCTTTTCAGCCTTGCTCCAACTTCTTTGAAATCAAAGAAACTAAAGAAGCATAAGGCCACTGTCGGCAAAGGAGCGCCATCTCCTGCTGAAGCTCCCCCTACCCCAGTTACTCTTGGGGGAGAAGATCAGTCTGCAAAGCCAGAGGAATACCCACTGCCGACCAGCCAGCCCATTGCATCCGAGACGGATGCGAGGGAAAGGGCGGAGCCGGATATGGGCGGTCCTACTCGTATACCTGAGGAGGAGCCCATTCCTACTTTTAATAAAGAATTCAAGGTAAAGGAGGAACCCTTCGACGAATTCGGATATATTCGTCCATGGGCTAAGAAGTTCTTCGCTACTGCTCCTCTGATCCGTCCTTGGCCGCAAGGCGGACTAATTGTAACGAATAACTTTGTATTTTCACCTCGGTAGGTCATCCAGGACGGCCTTCACCATGTTGGGATTCTTTTTGCGGAGTACGCAAAAGAATTCCACGAAAACTTGTCAGGTTTACAGCGGATGAGCCAGGTAATATCTCTAGCCCCTAAGCAATAAGTCAAATGCATGCTTTTTGTCTTAATGCTTTTTTCACTTTTATGCTTGTTTTTAACTTAAGCATTTTGTCTCTTTTCCGTGTTTCAGAAAACCGCTGAAAACATAAACGTGGAAGTTTTCAACAAACTTACCATCAAGAATAAGGAGGTGAAAAACCTTCTCTCTATTCTTGATGTTAAGGAGGCAGAACTGGCATCCACTCAGCATCAGCTGAAGGAAACAACATGTAAGAAATTTCTCTGCTTCCAGTTGTATAATTTTTTCTAAGTATTTTTACGAGTTTTCTAACTTGTCTTTTTTACTTGCTTTTCAGCTTCTTTTGCGAAAGCCAAACAAATTGCTGAACATGCCGGCAATGCAGAAAACCTGCGCCGGGAAAACCTGGATCTTCACAAGCATAATGTGAAGTTACAACAGGACTTGGAGGCCAGCCAGCTGGCCATTGGCATTGCCGAGTCCAATGCCTCCAACCAAGCAGCCAAGGACAAGGCTACTATCCGAGATTTGGAGAATGCCTTGAACCAACGACTGGAGGAGGGAACCGAGATGGACAAAATTATCGGTAAGTACTTTATCTTTTACCGGATTTTCCATGTTTGCAATCTTTCTCTGTTTTTCTATAACACTTTGGTGTTTTTTCTGAAAACTGGAGATGACCCCCAGCTTACTCGGATTGAGAAAATCTGAGCTTTTGGGAAGGTGTTCACCGCAATCAAGGCTGCGGGGATGTTGCTGGTCAACAAATGCCTTCTCGCCAAGACTGGGAGTTCTCGGAAGTTGAAAAACTTTCGGGAGCCATCGTGGAGGTGGCGGAGTCCAGGGAATCCACCTTGCACTCCGCGGCACTTACCAGATGATTCCGTGCTGGCATGTACGATCTGTTGTCGAGGAAGCGCCCGACGTCGTTGTCGAATTCCAAGCTTCCAACAGTTATGGTACTGCCAATTCCGCCGAGTATCCCCGATCGAAACAAAACGCCTGACGTCGCTGGCCCCGCGGTGGGCGCCAACTATCGAGACATCATAGTAGAATTCATAGACGGGGGTGCCATGAGACTACCGATAGAGATGTGGGGGGGGGGGACGTGGTCGTATGACGAACAATGACACCAGGGTTTTACCCAGGTTCGGTACGTCGCAACTGGGCGGCGTTCCTACTCCTGCAATCTCACTAATTCAGAGCTGAAGCCTGAAGTATACAGAGTAAAATGTGAGTCTGGTTTAGCTACTTGACAAGGATCAACCTCTCGGCGAGTTAGCATCTAGCTTATTGTCTATGTTTCTTATCTCCCGTCCGGCTTTATATAATAGCCGGGTTAGGGCTTACAGAAGAGGAAACCTAGAAGACTACGGTATTTTCTAACTTGGAAGGCAAGAATCTGCCTTCTACTCCAAGCCGTACCACGTGGGCCATGGTCCGGGTTCTTCTAGAATCTAGCTTCCACGCGTCAGCTTACTCGGCCGCCTAATGGACCGAACCCATTACCATTCAGGCCACCCTGGTAATCCGGCACTTTAGAGCACCATATGATATACCCCTAATTGGTATATATCCGACACAAGGCATCCCCTTCTTCATGAACCATTTATCAGGTCACTTTTTGTGAAACTATATTTTTATTCGGTCACATCATATGAAATTTACTTGGAGCGTATGTTATTTTTCGTTCTGTTTTTTTTTTGTTTTTTTTGTTTTCCTTGCTGCAATAATATCATTGGAACCTAGCATCCTTGTTTGGGAGAGAGACACGCTCTGCTTTTTCATTTGAATACTCGTTATGCTCGTATACTTAGTTTTTCTTCTAGATGCTGCAATTTTTTTCCTGCTTAGCACTTGTTTTCATTGCATATCTTATTCAGAGATGTTAGTTTTAGTAGTGTTATGTTAGTATTCTCATTCTTGCTTGTTGTATCATTTAGAGAGTTTTTGTTAAAACATATTTTGTATGGTGCTTGTTGGAAAAAGAAACGGCTGCATTTGGTAGAATTATAAACGATGCAAATAGAAGCTTGTATGGACTGTGGCTAGACTTTTTCATATCATGCTAGATGTTATTTTAATTCTAAAGCCTAGTGGTGATTTAGTAGCATGATTTGTCTCAAATAGCTGAGAGTGTTTAATGTGCCATTAAAAGAATGATGAGTTGTTCTTGTCATATTGAAGCATAAATTGGTGGTGTTCTCCTTTGAATGTTTTATTTGGTCGACTTGGCGCATGCTTACACCATGTTTATGACTATGAACCAGTCACTAATAGCCGCTATGATCATTTAGTTTTTTTAACTTGTGGTACCACTTATGCTTTGATTAATGATGTTTATGTCGCTATGCATGATTATGGCCATTACTACTCTCTTGATTTGTTGCTCCCAGTGTTTTGCTAGCCTCCACCTGTACAGAGTATGAGCTCTAATCGTGCATCCATGATACGTCATAAACGTATCCCTAATTTCTGATGCTCTATGACTATATTATGCCAATTGCTACATGTTTTCTCCCTTCTTTATGTCATTTTTATCGATTTTCCGAACTAACCTATTGACAAGATGCCACCAAGCCAGCTCCTTGTTTTCTGTTGTTTTTAGTTTCAAAAAAGTTGTTCTAGAAATATTTTTGGAACTAGAATATTCGAAGCCCGTAAGTCCTATTTTCCCCGGAAGCATCCAGAAGACCGAAGAGGAGAGGAAGAGGGGCATCAGGGGGCCCACACCATGGGGTGGCGCGCCCCCCTTGGCCACGCTAGGGGGTGGTGTGGGCCCCCTGGACCTTCACCGCCTCTGCCCTTTCTCCTATTTAATCCCCCCGGATGGAAACCCCTAGACGAATCTACCTTTTCCACAAAATACATCCGTAGCTCCGCCGCCTCCACCGACAACATTCGGGGGACATATCTCTGTTCTGGCACCCTGCCGGGACGGGGAAGTGCCCCCGGAACCCATCTCCATCGACTCCACCACCATCTCCATCGTCGGTGCTGTCTCCTATGATGAGGAGGGAGTAGTTCTCCCCCGAGGCTGAGGGCTCTACGGTAGCTATGTGGTTCATCTCTCTCTCTCCCATGGTGTGATCTTTATGTGATCATGAGCTTTATAATATAGTTGAATATGTAAATTTGATCTTCATCTGTTATGCTACTCAAGTGGATTTGTTATCTCCGTAAACACTCTGATCACGGGGTAAAGGTGACAATGTGTGCTCTGTGTGGTTTAGCATGATATTTATATCTTGTGTTGGAAGGTGAACCTATGAAATTGTGGCGTTTGTTTAGTACTAATTTATGGCGCTCGTAGTGACATTGGGGTGCCCTAGAGAGGGAATATAGACTTGAGGAGTGATGTTACAGCCCTACGCAATGATTAGTGTTCGTTATTCGACCGGAGAGTGGTTCGGAGTAGCATAGTGAAGAAATGATATTTATGCATTCAATTATGTTTTCATTGTTGAGGGTGTCCTCTAGTGAAAGTAGGAGCCCTAGGACTTATTTCCAAGCATTGAAACACCTTTTTCGGCCTATGCTGCTACATGTTTGCTTGCTGCCATTTTTTCAGATTATTATTGTCACTTATAATCATCCGTACTACTTGTATTTTACTCTCTCTTTGCCAAACTAGTGCACATATATACCTTACAAGTATATTGGGTGTGTTGGGGACACAAGAGACTTCTTGTATCTTGATTGCAGGGTTGCTTGAGAGGGATATCTTTGACCTCTACCTCCCTGAGTTCGATAAACCATGCGTGATCCACTTAAGGGAAACTTGCTGCTGTTCTACAAACCTCTTCACTTGGAGGCCCAACACTGTCTACAAGAATAGAAGCGTGCGTAGACATCAAGCTCTTTTCTGGCGCAGTTGCCGAGGAGGTAAGGTAAAAGGTACTCACATCCTCGGGTGTGAGTGCTCGAACTTATTTCCTTTAGATTCTGTAATTAAATCTTTTTGTTTCTTGTTTTCACTAGTTAGGCTTATTTTTACTCGCTTCTTGTTTTTATTTTTGCTGTTAGACTTAATGGAAAAAAAATGATATTGCTTTATAATCTTTATCTTGAGTTAGGACATGAAGTGTTTGAAGAGAAAATTAAAAAACCTATGGAACATTATTTGCATGATAATAGAAATGTTATTAGTATGAATGCTTTGAACACTATTATTTCTAATGCTATGGAAAAGTCTAAGCTTAGGGAAGCTAGTTTTGATGAATATGATATTTTTAGTCCCCCAAGTTTTGAGGAGGAAATTTTCTTTGATGATGCTTTGCCTCTAATATATGATGATTATAATGATTGTGGTATTCTAGTTCCACCTGTTTACAACGATGAATATGATATTTTCAGTCCACCTACAATAGAGGAAAATATTAATTATGATTATAATATGCCTCCTATATTTAATGATTATGGTGATGAGAATAATATGATAGCTATTTTGTTGAATTTGCTCCACTACTATTAATAAGAATGACTATGCTTATGTGGAGAGTAATAATTCTTTTATGCATGTGGCTCATGATAAGAATGTTTCATGTGATAGTTATATTATTAATTTTATTCATGATGCTACTGAAAGTTATTATGAGATAGGGAAACATGGTTTTATTAATCTCAACAATATTAAGTTTCCTCTCTTTTTGTTTAGAATTTTGAAGTTGCACTTATTTTGCTTAACTATGCTTGTTGCTTTGTGTTTTCATGACTTGTTTTTCTGCAAGATTATTTTTCATGGGAAGTGGGTTAGACTTAAATGTGTTTTATATTTTCTTCTTGATGCTCTCTTACTGTGCTTCAACTCTTATTATTATGTGAGCATCTTTTAAAAACCATTGTGCCTAGCTAAAACGCTTTAAAGAAAAGTGCTACCGGGAGACACCCTGTTTTATTTCTCTGTTTTCATTCTGTTTTCCTTTGTTTTCTTTGGTGTGCTTTGCACCTGGGTGTTGCCTAATTCCTTATAAATCCCTCTGTATCTTTTCTTTTGTGTTTTTGTTGAGCCAAGTACAACCTCTAGTGGAAAGTTGAGACTATATTTCGGATTTCTGCGCAGGAAACAGATTTATGATGTCCACTGTTAATTACGTAAAAAATCACAGAAAATTCAAAATGACCTGAGCTTTTTTTTGCTTAATTCTGGGGTATATACGCAACTTTTATTAGTTGACCACTGTTTTATTGGAGCAACATAAGATTTTTGAATAAATCGATCTTTACGTGCTGTTCTGTTTTGACAGATTTCTGCCAATTATTGCATTTGCATCTTAATCTATTTCTTTTGGTGTTCTTTTGAGAAAAAGAGTTTTAAAAGAAGTTGTGATAGTAGCTAATGTGTTTATGTGTGTTATTATTGTGTTGAAACTAAACCATGTGAATTTATTATTTCGATTGCACTAATGTTGCTAATGAAGATTGTGAGAAGTTTGGTGTGAAGGAAGTTTTCAAGGGTCAAGAGAAGAGGATGATATGATGTGACCAAGAAGAGTGAAAAGCCTAAACTTGGGGATGCCCCGGTGGTACATCCCAGCAAATTCCAAGAAGACTCAAGCGTCTAAGTTTGGGGATGCCCAAGGCATCCCCTTCTTCATCGACTGGTCACTTCTAGTGAAACTATATTTTTTCAGTCACATCTTCTGGGCTTTACTTGGAGCGTCTTTTATTTTTTGTTTTCAGTTTGTTTGGTTTTATTTTCTGTAATAAATAGTTGGAACCTATCATATTTGTGCGGGAGAGAGACACGCTCCGTTTTCATTGCTTAGAACACTCTAGTTTTCATTCTTATTGTTCTGTGAGTGTTCACTTTTTGTTAGTACTGCGTTTAGCCTTTGTTATCATGCATCTCTTATTCAGAGCTGTTAGTTTTAGTAGTGTTACGTGAGTACTCTCATGTTTTCTTATTGTATCATAAAGAGTACTTTGTTAAAACATATCTTGTATGGTGCTTGTTGGGAAAAGAAACTGCTGGTTGAAGTAGAATTTATAACAGTGCTAGTAGAAGCTTGTATAGACTGTGGCTAGAACTTTTTCATGCCATGCCAAATGTTATTTTAGTTTTAAAGCCTTGTGGTTATTGAGTAGCATGAATAGCCTTAAATAGCTGAGAGAGTTCAATATGTCATGAAATATTCATGAGTTGTTCTTGTCATAGTAAAGCATCAATATATGGTATTCTCTTTCGAGTGTTTTATTTGGTTGACTTGGCGCATGCTCACACCATGTTTATGACTACGAACCAGTTATGAATAGCCTCCATGACCATTTAGTTTTTGAACTTGTGATACCGCTTATGGTTTAATTAATGATGTTTATGTCGCTATGCATGATTATGGTTCTTATGCTCTCTTGATTTGTCGCTCCCAGTATATTGCTAGCCTCCACCTGTACTGAGTATGAGCTCTACTCGTGCATCCAAACTCCTTAAACCAAATTTTTCCCATTTTGTACACGATACCTACCTACATGTGGTATTTAAATTTCACTCCAAGTAAATTGCACATGTGTTACCTTTAAAACCTTCAAAATTATTCCTGCTTTGTGTTCTTGTTTTCGCTCATGACGACGTCAATAGAGAATCTGCATCTCACTCGTTGATTGGATTTCACACCCTGGACTAGTGGCCTCATCCGCTTATCCAAATGATAGAAGAGCTGGCAGCGGGGTGCCCAGCCCCAAAATAATACAAACAAATTCTCTTCACTATTTCTGCCCCTGATTTATCAGTCAAAGCATAATTGTGTAAACAAAAGAGAAAAATGGATGACCTTCTACACCAGTTGCGTCCTTCACCATGGGAGCCGCTCTTCTAAATCCAGTTGGCTTGTGACGTACTGTATTGTCCGTTTACCATTCGTTGACACTAGCATACATCCCTCCTAAAATATAGACATTCCTCCACAATGTAAAACTTTTAATACCTTTGTTTAGTAAAATAAAAAGCTCTAGCACATGAGTGGTCCCTGCTTCCCTCTGCGAAGGGCCTTTCTTTTACTTTTATGTTGAGTCTCCATCTTCTAACTTTATGCATAGTTGAGAGAGCATTTTTGCCATTCTGAGTTCTATGTGCATTTGTCCCAAAAATATTATTGATTGATTCATACCTTGTTATTACCTGCTCTCAAATTGTTCTAGTCATCCTCTTAAACTTTGAACGTGTGATGGCATTTATGTTTTGCCCCACACTTAAGGACAAGCGAAATATCACTTTGCTATGTTTTCTCGATGCTAGAAACAAACGTATAACTTTCAAATGCATTATTATTCATGATCTTCTATTTGTGTTACTTTTCATGAGGCAAAATGATTGCTATGTTTCATTGTTAAAATTATATCTATCATGCTTGTGTTTAAATTACTATGATCTCATGTTACATATGCTTTTACAATTATGATGATCGAGTTTATGTTGGTAGCATGTCACCTCAGAAATTATTTGTTTTTTTTTGTCGTTTACCTACTTGAGGACGAGTAGGAACTAAGCTTGGGGATGTTGATACGTCATAAATGTATTCATAATTTCTGATGTTCCATGTTGTTTTCATGTTTTTGCAACATGTTTGCTATACACTTTATGCCATTTTTATCGATTTTCTAGGACTAACCTATTGACCAGATGCCACAGAGCCAGTTCATGTTTTCTGCCGTTTTTGGTTTCAGAAAAGTTGTTCTAGAAATATTCTCGGAACTGGACGATTCAAAAATCGGCGGTCTTAGAAATCTGTCGCGCACACGGAGTCCGGAGGGGGGCTCCGCACCATAGGGTGGCGCGCACCCCTGGCCACGCCATGGGGTGGTGTGGGGACCTAGCGTCCATCGACGTTGCCGTTTAGCCTATTTATACCCCACGGGAGGTTAACCCTAAAAATAGACCTTTTTTCCATGACAAACACCCGAGGCCGCCGTCATCGTCAACCCTAGTTCGGGAGGGTTCTTGAGTTCTCCCCGGCACCCTGCCGGGACGGGAAATCATCACCGGAGGGCTCTACACCACCATGCCCGCCTCCGGAATGATGCGTGAGTAGTTCATCCTTGGACTACGGGTCCATAACAATAGCTAGATGGTTGTTCTCTCCTCTTTATGCCTCATGTTTAGATCTTGTGAGCTACCCTACATGATCAAGATCATCTTATTGTAATGATACATGTTGTGTTTGTTGGGATCCGATGAATATTGAATGTTATCTCTCTTGATTATCAATCTATCATGTTCCTTTCATGTGTTTGTTATTTATGATCTTGCATGCTCTCCGTTCTTAGTAGATGCTCTCGCCAAGTAGATGCTAGTAACTCCAAGAGGGAGTATTTAGGCTCGATAATGGGTTTATGACTCCTTTTACTCACGCTCGAGTGACATAAACGTAATGGTGGGGGATGTGTTGTTGCCACTAGGGAGAAAATAATGATTTTTACATTGGTTACATTACACACTTTGCCTAATGCAATTATCTATTGCTTGCAACTTAATACCCAGGGATTGCTCGGATGATATTGTGAAGGTGGACTATTAGTCATAGATGCAGTTGGATAACGGTCTATGTATTTTGTTGTAATGCCCTCATGAATCACATAGTAATCAACATGTCATGTATATGCACTACGGTGCAGTCTTTATATCTGTCAATTGCCGAGTTGTAATTTGTTCACCACACATGTTATTTATCTTCTATGGAGAGACACCACTAGTGAACCGTGGACCCCGGTCCATTTTCCTCATACTGATAATACAACCACTGCAATTATTGTTTTCAGCTGCTACTATTGTTTTCCACACCATACGTTTAACCTCTTTATTTTCAGCAAAACCTATGAGATTGACAACCTCACTTCTTTGTTGGGGCAAAGTAAATTGATTGTGTTGTGTAGGTTCCACGTTGTTTCTGAACCGGTAGTGCCCCCTGCCACCTCAGCTCCATCAACCTTCATAAGTTGCTTTTTTCTCCTACGGGTCGATTCAACCTTAATTTCTTTCTGAGGGAAACTTGCTACACTCTTCATACCTTCCTCTTGGGGTCTCCTAACGAACGTGTGCTCACACGCATCAGGCCCCCCTTCGGGTCTCCTTCTGGCTTTTGGAGTCTTCCGGTGAATAAAAAATTGTCAAACATTTACAGCTTATTCCGAGCACTTCCATTTTTGGACCTTTTCTGCAATTCAAAGACAAAACAAACAAAAACTGGCACTCAACGTCTTGTTAACATGTTAGTTCAATAAATAATAGAAAAAACAAAGGAAACATAAAGAAAACATGTAGAAAACGAGCGTAGAGCATGAAAAATTATAGATATGTTTGCAATGTATCACACGGAAACTCCGACGGCCGCCGCCGCTGGTGGGGTGCCCCTGGCCGCACTCTGGCCGCCGTTCTCGCGCATATCGAAAACGACAACAACCCACGCTTGAAGTACCCCCGCGCTTGCCGCGGGTCCTGAGCTCCTCCCGGTGTCGTGACGGGAGCGCTTCGACTGTGAGGAGGATGACGACCACGTCGTCCTCATCGTCGTCGCGCTCCTAGTCGTCCAGCGCGGTGCCGTCGCCGGATCTGCGCCCTGTGAAGGTCAATCCTACCTCGCCCATGCCTACACGAGCGCGCCCCCGAAGCATCGTCATCAGGGAGTAGCGCGCGCCATCGTCTCCTAGAGGCCACCTCCGCCTCGTCCGACCCAAGAAGGAGGAGGACGCCGACATGGAGCTGGACGGCGAGGACCGCCTGGTCCCGCAAGGACCATATTCGCCGACGAGGTGGCGAAGCAGTGCCACACACTGGAGGATTTCACCGCATGATGCCGCGGTCGTGAGGAGAACGACGTCATTGTGCTCGACGATGACACTGCTTCAGGGCCGAGCAAGCTGTGGAGCGGCGACGACTCCGGCCATGGCTGCAGCTATGCCGCCCCGAAGTAGGAGCCGCCAAGCGTCTCCAACGACGACGGTGACTACTCGAGTTTCTAGAGCCTCCTCGACATGGAATATGCATAGTTTTAGGATTTTAATTTTCGAAATGCCCCTATGTAAATGAATCGGCCTATATTCAGTCATATTAATAGAATCGCCTAAATTTTGTTCAAATTTATCCAAATTTGTCATTTTCTCTTCGAACTCACCTTGTTACTCGTAGGGGTGACCGTGCATGGTGGGCCCCTCGCCCTGATACGCATAAACGTATCCATAATTTCTGATGTTCCATGTTGTTTTCATGTTATTTGCTACATGTTTGTTATACACTTTATGCCATTTTTATCGATTTTCTGGGACTAACCTATTGACAAGATGCCACAGAGCCAAATCCTGTTTTCTGCTATTTTTGGTTTCAGAAAAGTTGTTCTAAAAATATTCTCGGAACTGGACGATTCAAAAACCGGGGGTCTTAGAAATCTGTCGCGCAGACGGAGTCCGGAGGAGACCCGGAGGGGGGCCCACACCATAGGGTGTCGAGCACCCCTGGCCGCGCCATGGGATGGTGTGGCCCCCCTAACGCCCATCGACGTTGCCCTTTCGCCTATTTATACCCCACGGGAGGTTAACCCTAAAAACAGAGCTTTTTTCCACGAAAAACACCCGAGGCCGCTGTCATCGTCAACCCTAGTTCGGGAGGGTTCTAGAGTTCTCCCCGGAACCCTGCCGAGAGGAGAAATCATCACCGGAGGGCTCTACACCACCATGCCCGCATCCGGAATGATGCGTGAGTAGTTCATCCTTGGACTACGGGTCCATAGCAGTAGCTAGATGGTTGTTCTCTCCTCTTTATGCCTCATGTTTAGATCTTGTGAGCTACCCAACATGATCAAGATCATCTTATTGACAAGATGCCACAAATCCAGTTCGTGTTTTCTGGTGTTATTGGTTTCAGAAAAGTTGTTCTGGAAATATTTTCGGAACTCGACGATTCAAAAACTGGGGGTCTTAGAAATCTGTCGCGCACACGGAGTCCGGAGGAGACCCGGAGGGGGGGGCACAGAGGCCCCACACCATAGGGCGGCGCGCACCCCCTGACTGCGCCATTGGGTAGTGTGCCCCCTGGCCGCCCACCGACGTTTCCCTTTTTCCTATTTATACCCCATGGGAGGTTAACCCTAAAAAACAGAGCCTTTTTCCATGAAAAACACCTGAGGCCGCCGTCATTGTCAACCCTAGTTTAGAAGGGTTCTGGAGTTCTCCCCGGCACCCCGCCGGGAGGGGAAATCATCACGGGAGGGCTCTACACCACCATTTACGCCTCCGGAATGATGCGTGAGTAGCTCATCCTTGGACTATGAGTCCACAACAGTAGCTAGATGGTTGTTCTATCCTCTTTATGCCTCATGTTTAGATCTTGTGAGCTGCCCTACATGATCAAGATCATCTTATTGTAATGCTACATGTTGTGTTTGCTGGGATCCGATGAATATTGAATGTTATGTCTTTTGATTATCAATCTAGCATGTTCCTTTCACGTGTGTGCTATTTATGATCTTGTATGCTCTCCGTTATTAGTAGATGCTCTCGCCAAGTAGATGCTAGTAACTCCAATAGGGAGTATTTATGCTCGATAGTGGGTTCATGCCTCCTTTTTACTCACGCTTGAGTGACAGAAACGTAACGGGTGGGGGATGTGCTGTTGCCACTAAGGAGAAAACAACAATGTTTACATTACACACTTTGCTTAATACAATTATCTGTTGCTTGCAACTTAATACTCAAGGATTGCTCGGATGACATTCCGATGGTGGATTATTAGTCATAGATGTATTTGGATAACAGTCTATGTATTTTTTTTGTAATGCCCGCATGAATCACATAGTAATCAACATGTCATGCATATGCACTACGGTGTAGCCTTTATATCTGTCAATTGCCCAGCTGTAATTTTTTCACCACACATGTTATTTATCTTCTATGGAGAGACACCACTAGTGAATTGTGGACCCCGGTCCATTTTCCTCATATTAATAATACAACCACTACAATTACTGTTTTCACACTGCTAATATTTTTTTCATGTTGTTTTCCTACTGTTTTATCCACCATACATTTAACCTCTTTGTTTTCAGCGAAACCGGCGAGTTTGACAACCTCGCTGCTTTGTTGGGGAAAAGTGAATTGATTGTGTTGTGTAGGTTTCATGTTGCTTCTGAACCGGTAGTGCGCCCTGCCACCTCAGCTGCATCAACCTCTAGAAGTTGCTTCTTTCTCCTACTGGTCGATTCAACCTTGGTTTCTTTCTAAGGGAAACTTGTTGCTGCACTCTTCATGCCTTTCTCTTGGGGTCTCCCAACAAACATGTGTTCACACGCATCAAGCACTTTTCTGGCGCCGTTGCCGGGGAGAAAGATAATTTCCGCAAGGGGAGTCTCTCACTTCCAATCTCCTTACTTTGTTTTAGTTTTGCTTAGTTTATTTTATTTTGTCTTGCTTGTTTCTCTATATCGAAAACACAAAAAAATAGTTCTCATTACAATAGTTATTTTTGCTACTTCGCATTTTTTTCTTTCCATCTTGTTGCTCCCTAAGTTTACCCTGAAAGATTTACCAGTAGGTAGTGGTTCTATACTAGCGAAGGATACCATTAAAGAATTCTTTAATCATGTTAGTAAGCATGCAAATTTTAGGAAAAATCCATAGTAAAGCTTGCTCCGAATTATGAAACTGCTGCAACTTCTTTGATTCACATGTTAGAAGCTAGGTTTGTTAACCTTCACCCCATACTGCAGCAAATATACCTTAACTTGAATAACATTGAAGATATTGAAAAACTAAATTTTATCTTGGAAACCATGCTTAAAGAATTTGGAGATGTTGCTACAAAAGCTAGAAAAGTTTTTGATCGATTTAATATGCAAGGCTCATGTGTAGATGTTGTTGGAGCTCTTGAAAAAGCTGAACCTAAAAATGAAAAGTAGAATAAAATAACAATTCCCTTTAAATTAGTAGCACTGCATGAAACCCAAGATAAGAATTTTGACTGGATTGTTCCTGAAAATTTATTTGATGAGAGTAGCAAACCTAAAAGTTATAAGAGAGGAACATCTAAAACTCATTTAGATAAAATACAATGCAATATTGACGAGTTTCATGTCTTAATTTGGATGTTTCTTCACTTGAAAACACTTGATTTTCTCTTCATATGCCTAGCTAAAATGCGTTAAAGAAAAGCACTTCTTTGGAGACAACCCATGGTTTTATTTTTTATTTGTTTTTCTATGTTTTTTTTAGTCAAGGTATTTTATACTTCTGTAGCAACTCCTTTGTATTTTTATTTTCATGTATTTGATGTGCCAAGTAAAGTTTCTAGCGAAAAGTGGAGTTAGTTTTGATTTCTGCGCAGAAAACACTATCCACCGTAAAAAATTGTTTAATTCACAGAAATATCAAAATGACCTGAAACTTTTTATGCTTATTCCTTAGCTAATTCTGAAACTTTTTCTTTCGTTATGTTTTTCGATTTGAGCAACGTAAGTGCCCCAAAAAAATTCGTCATTACAGACTGTTCTGGTTTTGGCAAATTCTGCCATTCTTCTTGCATTTGCTCTTTTACTATGTCGAGTGGATTTCTTTGCTTCACAAAATATCTGTGTCTGCCAAGTAAAGTTTCTAACGAGAGTTGGAGTTGGTTTTGTATTTCTGCGCAGGAAACAGATTTCTGCTGTCCCCCGTAAAAAATCGTGAAAAATCCAAAAAGATCAGAATGACTTGAAATTTGTTGTGCGTATTCCTTAGCTAACTTCACAACTTTTATGTTCTTTAAGTTTATCTATTTGAGCAACGTAAGTGTCCCGAAAAAATTCGTCATTACAGACTGCTCTGGTTTTGGCAGATTCTGCCATTCTTCTTGCATTCGCTCTTTTACTATGTCGAGTGGATTTCTTTGCTTCACAAAACATAAGTGGATGTAGATAATGTTTAAAATTATCAATAGCACTTGTGCCCATGCAGAACCCATGAATTTTTGATTGTGCACTAACCCTCTAATGCAAATTACTTTGAGTGTGGTGTGAAGGAAGTTTTCAAGGGTCAAGAGAAGAGGGTGATATAATATGATCGAGAAAGAATGCAAAGCCAAATCTTATGGATGCCCCTGTGGTTCATTACAACAATTCTAAGAAGACTTAAGTGTCTAAGATTGAAGATTCCCAAGGCACTTCTTCATCAACAAATTATCATGCCACTTCTAGTGAAACTATATTTTTATTCGGTCACATCATATGAAATTTACTTGGAGCGTCTTTTTTTTTTAGTTTTTTTCCTTGATACAGTAAATATCATTGGAACCTAGCATTCTTTTTTTTTGAGAGATACACACTCCGCTTTTTCATACGAATACTCGTTATGCTCGTATTCCTAGTTTATCTTCTAGTTGCTGCAATTCTTTTAGCATCTATTTTTGATGCATCTCTTTCTTCAGAGCTGTTAGTTTTAATAAATTTATGTTAGTACTCTCTTTCTTAATTGTTGTATAGTTTGGAGAGTTTGTGTTAAAAAATATATATTCAATCATGCTTCATGGAAAAAGAAAATGATGCATGTGGTAGAATTTATAACGATGCAAAAAGAAGCTTGTATAGACTGTGGCTAGACTTTTTCATGTCATGTTAGATTTATTTTAATTCTAAACCTAGTGGTTATTTTTGTAGCATGACTTGTCTTAGATAGCTTAGAATGTTTAATGTGCCATTGAAAGAATCATGAGTTGTTTTTATCACATTGAAGCATAAATTTGTGGTGTTCTCCTTTGAATGTTTTATTTGGTTGACTTGGCGCATGCTTACACCATGTTCATGACTACAAAATAGTCACCTATAGCCTCTATGATCATTTAGTTTTTGACTTGTAATACACTTATGTTTTTATTAATAATGTTTTTGTCGCTATGCATGATTATGACCATTATGCTCTCTTGATTTGTCGCTCCCAGTCTTTGCTAGCCTCCACCTGTACCGAGTATGAGCTCTACTCGTGCATCCAACTCTCATAAACCAAAGTATGTCAAATGTGTCCACCATACCTACCTACATGTGGTATTTAAACGTCACTCCAAAGTAAATTGCTCATGTGTTAGCTTTAAAACCTTCAAAATTATTCATGTTTTCTGCTCTTGTTTTAGCTCATGAGGACGTGAATAGAGAATATTTATCTCACTTGTTGATTGGATTTCACACCCTGGACTAGTGGTTTCAACCGCTTATCCAATTTCTAGAAGAGTTGGCAGCGGGTTGCCCATCCCCAAACTTAATACAACACATTCTCTTTACTATTTTTGCCCCTGATTTATCAGTCAAAGCATAATTGTGTAAACAAAAGAGAAAGATGGATGACCTGATACCCAATTGCATCCTTCTACGGGAGCCGCTCTTGTGAAATCTAGTTGGCTTGTGACGTACTGTATTTTCTGTTTACCATTCGTTGACATAAGCATACACACCTCTCTAAAAAAATGTTTTCAATACCTCTGTTTAACAAAATAAAAAAGCTCTACCACATGAGTGATCCCTGCTTCCCTCTGCGAAGGGACTTTCTTTTACTTTTATGTTGAGCCTTCATCTTCTCACTTTATGCACAGTTGAGAGAGCATAGTTGTCATCCTGAGTTTAATGTGCATTTGTCCCAAAAATATTATTGATTGATTCATACCTTGTTATTACCTGCTCTCAAATTATTTGTTCTAGTCATCCTCTTAAACTTTGAAGGTGTGATGGCATTTATGTTTTGCCCCACACTTAAGGACAAGCGAAATATCACTTTGCTATGTTTCCTCGATGCTAGAAACAAACGTACACCTTTCAAATGCATTATTATTCATGGTCTTCTATTTGTGTTACTTTTCATGATGCAAAATGATTGCTATGTTTCATTGTTAAAATTATATCTATCATGCTTGTGTTTAAATTACTATGATCTCATGTTACATATGCTTTTACAATTATGATGATCGAGTTTATGTTGGTAGCATGTCACCTCAGAAATTATTTGTTTTTTTGTCGTTTACCTACTTGAGGACGAGTAGGAACTAAGCTTGGGGATGTTGATACGTCATAAATGTATTCATAATTTCTGATGTTCCATGTTGTTTTCATGTTATTTGCTACATGTTTGCTATACACTTTATGCCATTTTTATCGATTTTGTGGGACTGACCTATTGACAAGATGCCACAGATCCAGTTCATGTTTTCTGCTGTTTTGGGTTTCAGAAAAGTTGTTCTAGAAATATTCTCGGAACTGGACGATTCAAAAATCGGGGGTCTTAGAAATCTGTCGCGCACACGGAGTCCGGAGGAGACCCGGAGGGGGGCTCCACACCATAGGGTGGCGCGCACCCCTGGCCACGCCATGGGTGGTGTGGGGCCCTGGCGCCCATCGACGTTGCCGTTTCGCCTATTTATACCCCACGGAAGGTTAACCCTAAAAACAGAGCTTTTTTCCATGAAAAACACCCGAGGCCGCCGTCATCGTCAACCCTAGTTCGGGAGGGTTCTTGAGTTCTCCCCGGCACCCTGCCGGGACGGGAAATCATCACCGGAGGGCTCTACACCACCATGCCCGCCTCCGGAATGATGCGTGAGTAGTTCATTCTTGGACTACGGGTCCATAACAATAGCTAGATGGTTGTTCTCTCCTCTTTATGCCTCATGTTTAGATCTTGTGAGCTACCCTACATGATCAAGATCATCTTATTGTAATGATACATGTTGTGTTTGTTGGGATCCGATGAATATTGAATGCTATGTCTCTTGATTATCAATCTATCATGTTCCTTTCATGTGTTTGTTATTTATGATCTTGCATGCTCCCCGTTCTTAGTAGATGCTCTCGCCAAGTAGATGCTAGTAACTCCAAGAGGGAGTATTTAGGCTCGATAATGTGTTTATGACTCCTTTTACTCACGCTCGAGTGACATAAACGTAATGGTGGGGGATGTGCTGTTGCCACTAGGGAGAAAACAACGACGTGTACATTGGTTACATTACACACTTTGCTTAATGCAATTATCTGTTGCTTGCAACTTAATACCCAAGGATTGCTCGGATGATATTGTGAAGGTGAATTATTAGTCATAGATGCAGTTGGATAATGGTCTATGTATTTTGTTGTAATGCCCGCATGAATCACATAGTAATCAACATGTCATGTATATGCACTACGGTGCAGTCTTTATATCTGTCAATTGCCGAGTTATAATTTGTTCACCATACATGTTATTTATCTTCTATGGAGAGACACCACTAGTGAACCGTGGACCCCAGTCCATTTTCCTTATACTGATAATACAACCACTGCAATTATTGTTTTCACACTGCTACTATTGTTTTCATATTGTTTTCCACACCATACGTTTAACCTCTTTATTTTCAGCAAAACCTATGAGATTGACAACCTCACTGCTTTGTTGGGGCAAAGTGAATTGATTGTGTTGTGCAGGTTCCACGTTGTTTCTGAACCGGTAGTGCCCCCCTGCCACCTCAGCTCCATCAACCTCCAGAAGTTGCTTTTTTCTCCTACGGGTCGATTCAACCTTGATTTCTTTCTGAGGGAAACTTGCTACACTCTTCATACCTTCCTCTTGGGGTCTCCCAACGAACGTGTGTTCACACGCATCAGGCCCCCCTTCGGATCTCCTTCTGGCTTTTGGAGTCTTCCGGTGAATAAAAAATCGTCAAACATTTACAGCTTATTCCGAGCACTTCCATTTTTGGACCTATCCTGCAATTCAAAGACAAAACAAACAGAAACTGGCACTCAACGTCTTTTTAACATGTTAGTTCAATAAATAATAGAAAACACATAGGAAACATAGAGAAAACATGTAGAAAACGAGCGTAGAGCATGAAAAATTATAGATATGTTTGCAATGTATCACACGGCAACTCCGACGGCCGCCGCCGCTGGTGGGGTGCCCCTGGCCGCACTCTGGCCGCCGTTCTCGCGCATATCGAGAACGACAACAACCCACGCCTGAAGTACGCCCGCGCTCGCCGCGGGTCCTGAGCTCCTCCCGGTGACGTGACGGGAGCGCCTGGACTGTGAGGAGGATGACGACCACGTCGTCCTCATCATCGTCGCGCTCCTAGTTGTCCAGCGCGGTGCCGTCGCCGGATCTGCGCCCTGTGAAGGTCGAGCCTACCTCGCCCTTGCCTACACGAGCGCTCCCCGAAGCATCGTCATCAGGGAGTAGCGCGCGCCATCGTCGCCTAGAGGCCACCTCCGCATCGTCCGACCCAAGAAGGAGGAGGACGCCGACATGGAGCTGGACGACGAGGACCGCCTGGTCCCGCAAGGACCATATTCGCCGACGAGGTGGCGAAGCAGTGCCACACACTGGAGGATTTCGCTGCATGACGCCGTGGTCGTGAGGAGAACGACGTCATTGTGCTCGATGACGATGACACCGCTTCATGGCCGAGCAAGCTGTGGAACGGCGACGACTCCGGCCATGGCTGCAGCTACGCCGCCCCGAAGGAGGAGCCGCCAAGCGACTCCAACGACGACGGCGACTACTCGAGTTTCTAGAGCCTCCTCGACATGGAATATGCATAGTTTTAGGATTTTAATTTTCGAAATGCCCCTATGTAAATGAATCCGCCTATATTCGGTCATATTAATAGAATCACCTAAATTTTGTTCAAATTTATTTAAATTTGTCATTTTCTCTTCGAACTCACCTTGTTACTTGTGGGCACGCCCGAAAACCAAAGCTCTCCACTCCCGAATTAGCGCCGGCGGCCCGAGGAGGCGCTACTTTCCGCCGAAAACGGCATATGGGCGCCAAGGGTTGGAGTTGCTCGCTGCCTATTCACATAAGTATATTTTTTGGTTGAGGTTACATTGATCTGTGACACAAATCCTGGAGCAAGAGTCAATCAACAATGAAACACGTGTAGTTGTGGTAGGTTTTCCGGTCTAGCAGTGTTGAATTACTTGTTTGAAACAAAGACGGAGTAAATTTCCAAATAAATTTTGGTTTGGGAGGTTGACCATGGAAAAATGGAGAAGGTCCTTAAGTAGTAAATAAACAACTAAAAAGTCTTTTTCTTTGACACATGTAAATAACTCAAAGTAGGTGGTGTCTTTCGTGACTCCCACGGTACCGATTGTTAGAGCGTGACTAATGGAGCCCTCAAATCCCCAAACCCTCAAACCAGTTTAAGGGTTGAAAATGAGCATTTTTTTTTTGCACTTATAAGGATTGAAAAACAGGGGCAAAGACTAAAACCCTCAAACCCAACCCTTATAACGGAATATTCCTCGAAGAAGGTCCATGAACGACGTCGACAGTGACGGGGACGGGTGGGTGGGCGCGGGGGCGGGCCGGGGAGGTCGCGCGGGCGGTCGACGGCGGCGGGGGAGACCGGTGGCGGCCGGCGGCAGGGTGACGGGAAAATAACCGCCACTAAGGGTTGGGGTAGGGGTTTGCTCCCCAACCCTCACTTCTAAAGGTTGGGAGGGAGTTTGAGGGATGGATTCTTAAATTTTTTTAAGAGTTTAAGGTTTTAGGAGTTCTAGTCTATGCGTTATTTTGCTTTCAACTCATAAAAAAACGGTTATTTTTTAGGATTTGAGGATTTAGGGGTTCACTACTCATGCTCTTATAAGTTGTACCCCTCGAGCAAACGAGGAGGGACCGAACTGAAATTTTCCTCGGGACGGCAGGGCACGGCAGGAAGCACGCGCGCGGCACGTGAACCCCAGCTCTAAACCCTTTCTCCCCTTCTCTGTCCGAAGTCCAAAAACTCGTAACCCATCCATCCCCCCTCTTTGCCGCCGCCGCCGCCGCCGCCGCCACCGCCACCGCCACCACCGCGTCGCCTCAAACCCTTGCCCGCCCTCACCCCCGCTGACGCTGAGCGGCGACCGACCATGGAGGACGTGTGCGAGGGGAAGGACTTCTCCTTCCCGGCGGAGGAGGAGCGCGTGCTCAAGCTGTGGGCGGAGCTCGACGCCTTCCACGAGCAGCTCCGCCGCACGGAGGGCGGCGAGGAGTTCATCTTCTACGACGGCCCCCCCTTCGCCACGGGGCTGCCCCACTACGGCCACATCCTCGCGGGCACCATCAAGGACGTGGTCACCCGGCACCAGGCGATGCGGGGCCGCCACGTCTCGCGCCGCTTCGGCTGGGACTGCCACGGCCTCCCCGTCGAGTTCGAGATCGACAAGGCCCTCGGCATCACCAACCGCCAGCAGGTGCTCGACCTCGGCATCGGCAAGTACAACGAGACCTGCCGCGGCATCGTCACCAAGTACGTCGCCGAGTGGGAGGCCGTCGTCACGCGCTCCGGGAGGTGGATCGACTTCAGGGACGACTACAAGACCATGGACATCAACTACATGGAGAGCGTCTGGTGGGTCTTCGGCCAGCTCTGGAAAAAGGACCTCGTCTACAAGGGTTTCAAGGTAATAATCTCACTTCCCCTCTTGTTACTCTTCGAACCTGTGCATGATTCTGAAGTTCATAGCTCGGTATAAACAAGCTTAGGCTTCAGGGAGGCGAAAATTTCATGATGTTCAGAACTATGACACCACAGACCGTCTGATTTGTTTTTTAGTTTACACAATTTCTTTGTACAAAATTGGGACTCCACTGCCACCGTTGAAATTGCAATTTCTTATGTCTTTAGTAAGAATATTAAGTAGCCAATGTCTAGAAATGATGAATAAAACCACTATTTGTATCATATACTTTTTGCTCTCATGATGACATAGAGTTTTAATAAACGTTTAGCAAATGTTCCATTTCTTGTGTGGTGACTGGTGAGTTGGGAGTTGTGTGTACCTGGGGGTGGCGGTGTCACTAACAAATTAAATTGATTCGAGCGTAGTTGTTGCATTGAAGAAGTCGCCTCTTATGCGAATCAAGTGTTGTTTCTGTCAAACTTACCTCACACTTCTTTTTTCCAAAAGGAGAGGATAATAAGATGCATAAAGTGTTGGGGATCAGGGGTTCTCTTCTTGTTTATTTTATTGTAAGGAATCCCTTGAAAGTTCTGAGCTCTTGTTCTTGTTCCAGGTTATGCCTTACAGCACAGGTTGCAAAACTGCTTTGTCAAACTTTGAGGCAGGCTTGGACTATCGGGTGAGTAATTCCCTTTCTTCCTCGTTTAGCTCGTGTTCCTGTTGTCCCAGTTTGTGGTAACCGTGTCTTTAGTGCTGTCATAGACTGTCCCAGACCCAGCAGTGATGGTATCTTTCCCCGTTGTCGGTGATGCGGACAATGCAGCTCTCGTTGCATGGACCACAACACCTTGGACACTCCCGAGCAACCTAGCATTGTGCGTCAATGCCAATCTCGTGTATGCAAAGGTTAGTACTTTTCTGTTTTCCTGTTTTTTTTTTTCACATTGTAATTGTATGGATTTTTTTTGAGTTTCCTGACGGTTAGCAGTAGTCCGTAATCCACACTTGAAAACCTTGTTGTGCAAGTAACAGAGCTGTAATGGATACAGATGAAAAATCGAGGATAGCCAGGAATTTAATAAAGTGAACAATTATGTGAAGCTTGAACCTTGGATGGTCATCTAAACTATGGCATAATGCAAGAGACTGTCAATCAGCTTCTTAGAAATTATGTTATATACATGGTATATTAGCATTATGTACTTGATCTTACTCTTAAGCTTCTATGCATTGTTCCCTGTCCCTGCAATGCTCTTGCATGTGCAATGCATGCGTCTATCTCCTGTATTAATATGAGTTCTCCACCAATAACTCACTTGCTAGCTTCTGACTAATTCATCATGTATCACAGTATCAGTATCGACAAACATTTACCTGCCAGCAATGTCATGTGCACAAAGGCTATTTAACATTTCTTAATCAACTTATTACTGGAACAATTATTGTGCTATCTCTTTTTGTGGTAACTGTATCGAGTTGGTTGTTAACAAAAAGCATATTTGTCATACTGCCTGTCTGTTCTGCTCCATGTGACTATGTATGCACATCACCTCTAAGTCATTGTGTCACAAGAATACTATCGTTGACACTCTTCTCTACTTGCAAACTGCTATTTGTTTCCGTGTTGAGAATATGTACTGTGTTGCCAGGTTAAGGACAAGTCAAATGGAACAGTGTACATTGTCGCAGAAAGTAGGCTTGGGCAGTTGCCAGTTAAAGCCAAAGCTGGAAAGAAACAAGCAAAGGGAAGCACTGCTGAAGCTGTCCAGGGTAGTTTGGATACTGAATCATATGAATTGCTGGAAAAATTTCCTGGTTCAAGCTTAGTAGGCAAAAAGTGAGTTTTCTTCTACTTCTGTCTTAACTGATGGGATTTATTATCGATAACATAATGGAAATGACATTATCATTATCACTTATATGTACTTGGAGGTGTCCATAAGGACTGTAACTACTTCACTCAGATTTTCAAAATTAGATGTAGTATACTGCAGGATAGCAATTCTCCTTAGGTAGCCTTTTATTGCTTCGTTTACAATATTTTGGTTTTGTCAGACTTCAGTGCTAATATTTGGCAAGCCACACCACTGTAATTTTTTTGTTTTCAAGTGTAATCTTCAGAAACTGTTTCATTTGGAAAGATTGGTTTGATTGCTAGTCCACTGTTAAAATGCGTTCCATCCCATAGTCTGCTATAGTTTTTTTATTGCTGGACAACTTCTTTCCAGCGTTATCACTTCTCAACAGTGTCCAACTCTGTACTTTTTTTGTTTTTGTTTACCAGAGTTGTTTGAACAATTTCCACAACTTCATAGCCAAGCTGTCTAGAGGATTTCTTCTGTATTTTCATTGTTCGTTTTCTCTGGTCGCAGATACACTCCTCTGTTTGATTTTTTCTTGGAGCTTCAAGACACTGCCTTTAGGGTGATTGCGGATAACTATGTAACCGATGATAGTGGAACCGGTGTTGTCCATTGTGCTCCCGCGTTTGGTGAAGATGATCACCGTGTTTGCCTTAGCGGTGGGATAATTGAGGTTAGAATAATTCCCCTATGTTATTTGAACAGTGAGTAACTAAAATGCTGCTGTGATGGCCTTGATGGCTGAGAGAAAAGAGGAGATCTGTCGAACTATTTCTTACATATATGCTGCTAATCACTAACCGGTAACTGCTCAGTCGACTGGGGAATTTCGGCTATCAGCTAATCGTCCGATTAGGTGATTTAATGGTCGACTATTAGCCGGCCAGTTAACTTGGACGAGACCAACATATAGCTAGGCTGGTTAATCAGGAATCTCCTGACTAACTCGACGAATACCTTGTATTCAACACAGGTCACCCCACGAGTAGCGATTAACTGGCTGATTAGTCGCCTATTTGTTGACATTGATACTGAAACTATTGGATACTGTGTAATAAAATACGTTGTATTGAAGAAATGTTTATGGGGTTTTGCCAAGCATTTGATGGCATGCGATAGTGTCCTCTGTTTCATTTATCTTGCTTTCGAATATGGGTGGACCTCACTGTTTATTGCATGCCCTCTGCCTTGTTATGTCTAGCTTAGCCATCTCTTGAAGGGGTTGCCTTTTGGCACTTTTCCGAGATTGCCATGTCATGTGTTACTTTTCTACCCAGCATTTCAAAGTTATATATGCATCTTGCACATGTATTCTGCTGCGAGCATGACTTGCTTGAATATTTTTTGTTTTTTGTCTGATGGTATCTGCTTCACGTTCAGGCTAGTGGACTTGTTGTAGCTGTTGATGATGATGGTTGCTTCATTGAGAAGATATCTGAGTTCAAGGGGCGACATGTTAAAGAGGCTGACAAGGATATCATCAGTGCTGTTAAGGTAAGTTGTTTTTCCAGTGTTTGATGGGCCCTTAGCTGTAAATAACACATTGCCATTTAGTTGCTTGCTCAGTAGTACTGGCAAACTACTATACACTATTTTGGAACTGAGTTCTAATCTAGTGCGCAAAACATTACAGTATATTCTTTTGAATTCTAGTATAGAACAACCTTATAAGCTTGTATATACATCTTGATGTATTATCATATATTTCTTACCTGGGTAATCTTCATGGGATACAATACAAGCAAAAGTGAATGGGGTTTATAGCATGAACGGTCTCATTCAATTCCAGTGTATGCTGTAGACCTTTGGCATAAGCGTGCTTTACTTTCTCAAGTCTCGACATACTTTATCTTATTATACCCCCTCCGCCCCGAAAAGGATGTCTTAACTTTATTCAAATTTGCATGTATCTAGACACGGAGGGAGTAGATTATTGTTTTGTGTTGTTTCGAAGCTTATTTAATATAGTTCGTTGCATGAATTGATTAGTTTATTGTTCTCCTTACGATTAGCCATCTACATAATAAACAGGATAAAGGAAGACTTGTTAGCAAAGGGAGCATTGAGCACTCCTATCCATTTTGTTGGCGCTCGGGTACTCCTCTTATTTACCGGGCTGTTCCAAGCTGGTAAACATCTTCTGCTACCACTGTAAATTAGTTTGTCCATGTGCTGACTGGTGACGAGTGCTGTCTGCTGTGATACATGAACTAACTCACCACAAGAAACACATGCTGTTTCGGGAGAGGGCAGCCTTTTACTGTCTTGAAGTTCTGGTTGTTAAGGGGAACTCACCTCAAATGTGTAAATAACTAAATATAGGAGCCTCTTTATGCTACAGATTATCGGTTGTTATCTTAAGTTTCTTCCATGAGATGATATGATAGCATCGTGACCAATTTTTTTTTTTCAGTTGTGAAATTCCAAAATGTTTGCATGCATTGTTCTGCCCACTTTTAAGTTAGCACCAAATGGTTTGATCTTTCCCAAATTCTAATTCCAAAGCACCTGATATCTCAGTCCATTTTTATGTGTTTTTACCACGTGGAGAGCAATCCATTTATCATTTATGGTGTCTGATTTTCCGTTCTATTGTTTGATCACAGGCTTTATGTTGAATCTTCTGGGTTTCCCTTTTGTTAGTTGTGTTCGTCTGCTTTTATGTCCAGTTTTGTGGTTGCATTACTTTTATTTATTATTGAGGAATATAATTCTGAAAGAACTTTTCTGTAGGTTTATCAAGGTTGAAAAGATTAGGGACCAGTTACTCGAATGCAACAAGGAGACCTACTGGGTTCCAGATTATGTCAAGGTATGCTACGGTTTCTAGCCTGTGACGGTGCTTTTATGAAGAAACATACAGCACTTACTGATGGATGTGCCCTTATAGTCGCTGCAGCTGCTGTAAAAATATATAAGCTATCCACCTTTTTGCTTAATAATTCATATTCATTTCGATATGTACACATTGTCTTCCTGTATCAATTTCTGTTCCCTCTCCATGTAATTGATACCAGCCCCTTTTTTTCCATTTTTTGCACTAAGTACTTATGCATTATAATTTAGTTGAATATTATGAAACTGCTTTGGAGTCTTTAGGTGAAAGGAAATGGTATAGTTATGAAAGATGACGTGGTACGGTATGTTTGATCTATATTTTCTTGTTAACAATGAATGCATGCAGGAAAAGAGATTCCATAATTGGCTAGAAGGTGCTAGGGACTGGGCTGTCAGCAGAAGTAGATTTTGGGGTACTCCACTTCCAGTTTGGATCAGCGAAGATGGTGAAGAAATCGAGGTTATGGATTCTATTGAGAAACTTGAAAGATTATCCGGCGTCAAGGTTAATTTCTCTACCGTGCAAGATATATTTCATTGTTCGTGCTATTTGCGGCTGAATATGCATATTCTTGTGATTTGGTGTTATTTTAATTGAAAATTGAAACAATAGTGAAATTTATATACACTTATTTTTTTTTCTTGGATATTAATATTTTTGGTCCTGATGTAAGCATTCTTGATTTTTTGCGCTCAGGTTAACGATCTTCACCGCCACCATGTTGATGATATCACGATTCCTTCTAGCAGAGGAGCGAAGTATGGGGTGCTCAAACGTGTTGAGGATGTAAGTTCATTTCGACTCACAATAAGGGTTCCTTGCCTGAAAATATAGTTCATATTAGTTTCGTCAAAGTCAATTTCGTAAAGTTTGACCAAGTATGTAGAGAAAAATCGTGATCTACCATACCAAATACATACAATATGAAAGTATACTTCATATGGTTTTAATAATATTGATTTGATGTTGTAGATGTTGGTCTTATTTCTATATACTTGGTCAAACATTACGAAGTTTGACTTCAACCGAAAAACTAGTATGCATTGTATATTAAAATGGAGGGAGTACATATTCTTTTATTTTGACGTATATACATTTTCCTACCTTCTAATTGTATACATTTTCATTGTACTTTGTTCTATGTGCTTCAATAGGAACTTTGGCAAACTCGGTCCTTGGTTATATAATTAAGAAATAGAGGATTAGAAAGAAGTATCAAGGAGTGGGGGGAGGTTAGATATTGGGATAGCAGATCCTATGGTCATTTAGATGCTAAATAATCTCTAATATACGGAATATAAACTTTGAAAGTACAGAAACGAGAAATGTGCCACAGCTGATGTGTTGCTAGAATGATACTCCCTCCGTTCCAAAATAGATGACTTCCATTTGTCCAAACATGCATGTATTTATACACTAAAACATGTCCACATACATGCATGTTTGGACAAATGGAAGTCATCTATTTTGGAACAGAGGGAGTAGATGGCTAATTTAAGGTTATTTTCTACTACTTGTGTACTTCATGATTTATCCGTGCCAAGATTATGGGTGTGTTTATCTTTTCCCACGGTTACCGTACCAAAGATTTGGCTAGCCAAATCTTTTCTTGAGGTTTTGCTTGCCATGAGGTTGCCAAACATCGGCTAGAAGAATGGTAAAGTATCATTGGTATGCCAATATGTTGGCTACTATCCAAACAAAGACCAATTTTTGGTCATGACAAAACTATTTGTAGGGCACACTTTGGCCAACTCATCGGCTGTCAATCTGTCATGTATGTGAATGTTTGTGGCTGCATATCAATGCTTTCATTTCAAATGTTTCTCATTCAGCAATGGTTGTGATTCCTTCAGGTTTTCGACTGCTGGTTTGAGAGTGGATCCATGCCATATGCATACATTCATTATCCATTTGAGAATCGTGAACTATTTGAGAAGAATTTTCCTGGCAACTTTGTGGCAGAAGGTTTAGACCAAACACGTGGATGGTTTGTTACTCTCTTCAGAATCTTTGGCAGTTATTTATCACCACGTTCTTGCTAATAAATAAGAATTTTGTGGGGCCTTCGTTATTTATTTCAGTCCTTAAACTTCTGTTGTTAGTTTTATTTACTTCATAAGTTTCCATTCACATATGTCATGGATTTCATCATTTGGCAAAAATTAAATTATAAAGGTCAGCCCCGAAAACTAACGAGATGGACAACCCAGCTTCACCAAGCCCAAAAAACCAACAAACTACGCAGCACAACACTACGCCCAGCCCCCAAAACCAACAATATACGCAGCACAACAGAAAATGCTAATAGCCATAACACCGTGTCTGGCATCTTCTAGTTATTTTTATTATCTGGCTTCTGGATATCCTTTACAGAAAAACCTAAAATATGATTGTAATATTAACATGAATTATGTCTGGCATTTTCTCCGATACTTTTTTTTTCTCCTTTGCATGACCTTTGGCATCCTTCTTTTTTGGGAATACTCATGTTATTTTATGTTGTACTTGTGTGAGTTTGCAACAATCATTTGGCTTCATTTGATGAGCAAAAGGAGTACAGTTCTTGCTACTGGAATTCTTTAATATCAGTAGTATACTTTTGTTCACACACCAATTCATGTTATGATCTCATTTTCATGATATGATTTCATCCTGCAGGTTTTATACTTTGATGGTGTTGTCAACGGCATTATTTGGGAAGCCTGCCTTTAAGAATCTCATATGCAATGGTCTTGTTTTGGCAGAGGATGGTAAGAAAATGAGCAAGAGTAAAAAGAATTACCCCTCACCTGTGGACGTCATTAATGAATACGGAGCGGTATGTTGTGTCTCTTCACAGCCAATAATTGTTAACAATTTTAACTCGTTATATGACTGATGCTTTAGTGCGTATAGAGTATAATTGTTTCTTCTGAAGATACATGTGTTTTGAGCTCTTAAGGATAGTGATTCGCGATTTGTCTGAGTTAGATTTGTAATTAAATTGTTTGTTATTTCCAGGATGCTTTGAGGCTGTACTTGGTTAATTCTCCAGTTGTACGTGCGGAGTCTCTACGCTTTAAAAGGATTGGTGTTTTTGGTGTTGTAAGTGGCTTCCTTCAATATGCTAGGCTCCATCATTCAAATATGTTCATGTTACTTGTCTGCATGTAGATCATATCAATTATCATACTCTTCAGTTATATGGTTTCTTCATGAAAAGTATATTTTGTGACCTAACAGGTTTTGATTTAATCAGGTGAAAGATGTCTTCCTCCCGTGGTATAATGCTTATAGGTTTCTTGTCCAAAACGCGAAGAGACTTGAAGTTGAGGGTCTCTCAGCATTTTCCCCAATTGATCAAGTTTCACTGCAGAAGTCATCCAATGTGTTAGATCACTGGATAAACTCTGCAACTGAAAGTCTGGTTAGCTTTGTTCACCAGGAGATGGATGCATATAGGCTTTACACGGTAGATCTTCCTGAATACTTATATTTTTCATCTCAATTCATCTTTCTGTGCTGCGCCCAAACTTGATAGTTTGTTTACACCTTCAGGTTGTGCCATACTTGGTAAAATATATTGACAATCTCACCAATATATATGTGCGGTTCAACCGCAAACGTTTAAAAGGACGTACTGGAGAAGTAGACTGCAGAATTTCTCTATCAACTCTCTACCATGTAAGTAAATATCCAGCAGTGTACAGTTTCAACTTCTGTTGATAGTGTCAATACTGCAAATTGTTGATGGAGTGGTGGGATGTCTACCTTCAGTGCTATACTCATATATTGCAAGTTATAACCTCTTAAGATGCCTTTGTACCTGTTGCCTATGAGCCACTTTGTTTGTTTTTTATGTACCTTTCACTTCGTAAGTACGATTCTGTAACCAGCATTGTGACAATACTGTTGCCACCCCTCCTTTTTTAACATCAATAAGAGAATTAGTCAAAAGTCTCAGGAATTATCTTTTCTTGCTTGCTACCTTTACCTTCTATTACATTTTCTTGCAGTATTTTTTCTTTAGTTCTCTATAAGGAATTTTAACAATGAAAATGTAGGCACTTGTAACAACTTGCGTGGCAATGGCTCCATTTACGCCCTTCTTTACTGAAGTTCTTTATCAAAATCTGCGGAAGGCGTCAAGTAAATCAGAGGAGAGCATTCATTTTTGTAGTTTCCCTTCCACAACTGGGGAGGTAACTTCTTCTAACCAGATAGTCCTCACTCCATTCTATTCTTTCTATAAGGCATGTACCTTATATAAGGCGCCTACAACAATTAAGGCAGCTAGGATTTTATTTACCATTTCTGCCCTCTAATGCCTTTTCTCCCCTCATGATCAGAGAGATGAGCGTGTTGAGCAAAGTGTAAATAGGATGATCACCATCATTGATCTTGCACGCAATATTCGTGAACGGCACAGCAAAGCTCTCAAAACACCACTGAAGTATGTCCAAACTCTATTCAATTTTTTTCCACAACAATGTTTTTATGTAGGTTTTTTTGGTTAGGTAGGTTACATTGTATTGTGTGCTCTGTATTTCCTGTTAATTAACGCAGTGAGTATGACAGAAGACAATTTCAATTTCTTTTTCAGTGCATATTTTGGTTATAACTTTTGCTCTTCACAACCATGAAGTGTATGTAACCTTTTTGGTTGTGGTAGTTGTCATAATAACATTGGCGCAGTTCCCTCAGAGTAATTGTGGTAGTTGTCATAACATTGACGGGGTTCCATTGCAACCCAAAGAATAGTAATATATGAGATGGGCCGAGTTGGAATTCAGTTTATTATCATTTTTATAAATATTGTTTGCTTCATTAGACCACCTGTTAAAAAGCATATGTTCCATTTGATATTGTACTAAAGTTCAAATTTCCAGTCGGCTTAACCAGTTTAAATTCCAGGGAATTGGTGGTTGTTCATCCTGACAATGAATTTCTTGAAGACATCACGGGAAAACTAAAAGAGGTTTGTTTATAAGGCCAGAAGTTGTCAGATATACACGTATAGCATTTTTTTTTTGAAATTGTGTAACTTCCTTGCTACTTGGTTTTTATCATGTGGAGTGGATGTTTGGTTTCTGTAGTGCTTAGTGTTGAAATAATCTACTTCCTACTCTGTAGTATGTCATGGAGGAGATGAATGTTAGGACCGTGACTCCATGTAATGATCCCATGATGTATGCTTCTCTGCGGGCAGAACCCAATTTTAGGTATGTGTTCCTAAACGTGCAAGAATTGTTGCCATTTGTAGTCATTGCTCATCACCTTCCATTTTCTCAGCGTGCTAGGTAAAAGACTAGGGAAGGACATGGGCAAAGTATCAAATGGAGTGAAGAAAATGACCCAGGAACAAATCTTAGCCTTTGAGCAAAGCGGAGAGATTTCGTTCTTTGGTCATTGCTTGAAGCTAGATGACATTAAGGTAACATTACATGCTTCTAGTCTTAGGTTGTTAGTTTCAGGACGGGAATGATTGATAGCAGTTGTGAGTAGTTTTAGTTTATCTCAAGAAGACACGTCTATGGTATTCTGTTGGTTGATTTTTGTATAGTCTGTAAGGTGCAAATAAGTTACCTAAGTTGTGTGTTGGTATTCCAGAACATATCTTTATCTAGCAAATGTTTCTTTTCTATTTATAAGCACCCTTCCTGATTATCATTAGCCGATGACCCTTCATGAAGTAAAACTTTAGTTTTACATTACAGGACATATCGCATCACTATGTCTATGAAATTACCTGATGACCTTTGTACGTTTAGGTGGTCCGAGAGTTCAAGCGCCCTGCAGATGTGTCAGAGAAGGACATTGATGCCGCAGGAGATGGTATGCCATAAATATGTGACATCATCCTAGTAGTTCTGCTCATCCTTAGTTTTGCTACCGTGGATAATATCAATACCTTGTTTTTTATAGGTGACGTGTTGGTCATCTTGGATCTTAGAGCTGATCAATCATTAATTGAAGCTGGAGTGGCTCGAGAGGTAGTCACTTTTGATTATTTATATATAACTGATGCTCCTCTGTTCGTGCTTAACCTAGATTGTTTTGGTCTTTTGGTGTATTGAAATTTATGATTGATGTTCGCTGCCCTGTATCGCATTGATTCATTTCTTGATGCACACACATCATGATGTTTTAGTATTAAACACATGGATTGCTGAAACTTTGGTAATGTAATAATTGAAAACTGTAGCATTTCATGTGTCAGGAACTTTCATGTTCGTTTGAGTGCATTAGTCTTCCTGAGACTCCAGTTTATGTTTATGTTTTATTTTGATTCAGTCAATACCTGGTCTCCTAATTCACGAGCAACTCCGTTCAGGTTGTAAACAAAATCCAGAAATTGCGCAAGACAGCTCAGTTGGAACCTACAGACTTAATCGATGTGTACTACAAACCTGTGGACGACGGCAGCAGTAGACTTGAAGAGATTTTGCAGTCACAGGTCAGTCGAATTTTCTCGTATTAAGTTTCTTGTTTTGGAGACTGGGACATCCTTTCATGAAAACTATTGTTATACCGTGCAGGATCTGTATATTAGGGAAGTGCTTGGTAATTCTCTGGTTCCAAAGGCAATGGCACCAAAAGATCTGGTGAGCATTGATTTTCAACGTTTAACCTTCATCAACCATCAAACAAATTTTAATCTTGTGATAGCATCTTCATTACATTTGCTCATAGTACCAAGGTATTAAGTGATGACTTTAAATGACCCTAACATTTTTCATTACAATGTCATTGTATGGTTTGCAGGTAGTTATCTGTGAGGAGTCTCACGATGTACATGACATGTCATTTGTCATCTTCATCGCAAGGTGCATGCCCGTGCTTGCACCTGATCTCCTTCCCCATGCCTCAGGTATATAGATATCCCTGTTTTTGCTCAAGGGTGCAGTTGAAAGAATTCATGCAAATAGTCGCTATTTTTTATATCTATATCATTGACATTGTTCGGAAAATGAGTGGGTAACCTAGTTGTGTACCTTGAATGGAACAGGCAACAGTGACCATGTTGACGCATTAAGAGTGTATTTGTCGTCAAAGTCTATTTCCAGATTGAAGAACGAATTCCAGACTGGAAATGGCAAGGTTGGGAATCTTCAGCGCTGTTAACACTTTGCATGTTGGGTGTGTATCCTTCAGCCCTTAATATGTTTTGACTCCCTTCTTGCAGATTACGGTTAGCTGCATCGAGGGCTACCCACCGATTGACCTGCAGCTAGGAAAGCATGTTTTTCTTAGCGCTGGTGATTTTTACGGGGCGAATCGTTCTTGATTCTTGGCTTTGAAGCACCATTCCAATTTTGAGTAGTTTGTCATTGTTCAACCAGGTTCATTCTGATCATGCTGATTCTATTTGTGCCTCACAAAAAGCAATGGATGCATTTACTCTGAATGTGCTGCCGACGTTGGCAGCAAGATGAGATTGTCGAGTGTGTATTCAGAAACTCCCGTGTATACTAATACTACAATGCTTCAATGTGTACACATCAGCTTAATAGTTCAATTTTAGTAAATATGGGTTGAAGTGCGATGCTTATGTGTTGCAAAGGGTTTCCACCGACCGGGACGTATTTGGTACAGATACTTAGGGTTTTGGGTTGAACGCTGAAATAACAGGACGTGAGCTGCCATATTAGTAGATGACAGTGCCAACATTTTATGCACTCAAAAAGTCAAAATTCACACATAACAGCTCATCATAATAATAATATAATACTCCCTCCGTCCACTTTTATAAGGCTCACTTCTTACTATTGAAATGCTAATAAGTGAGTCTTATAAAAGTGGACGGAGGGAGTACAACGTATGCTGTTCCATCAACCGAGCGGAAACTGAATTCACGGTGCATCGACGGCACACCACAGGCACTGGGTTGATGCACTCAGCCTCTTATTTCAAACAAGCTCGGCTGTGAACACCAAGCTGCCGAAAGCTGTAGCACTCTGGGTAGGCAGCACAACACATGAATCGTGCGTACCAAGATGTATCTTGGTGCGAAACACACAACTTATTTGCCGTGAGCACGAGTAGCAGCAGTACGGACTGTAAACTCCAGCGCGCGCACACACACACTTTGCAACATACGAGCAGGTCGGAAACAACTTCAAATCTGTGACATGAGGGCTTGAAACAGCAACCCGTACCGTGGAGGAACACACGCCAGGGCAGCACACCAGACTTGTACGCAGACGCCGCCACGTGCCCCAGACGCCGAGGGGCGTGGCCGTCGGCGTACCGTGGACGTAACGGATCCGTCCTGGCCGTCTGTGGGGCCCACCAAACTGATACACCGAGGGGAACCTATACGCCGACGGCCAGAAGGGCTTCGCCGACGGACTTGTACGCCGAGGGGGCTACGCCGAGGGTGGCCGTCGGCGTATGGATACGCCGAGGGGGAACGGATAGACGCCGAGGGCTTCCGGCCGTCGGCGTACCGTCGCATTCCTGTAGTGAGACCCTCGGGAGGGTTTTCTTGTAGTAGGCCGAGTGGCGTGTCTCGAAGAGCGATGAGTCGTGACCGGCATCCAAGCCATCCCACTCGAGCCTGTTCCACAAGTCCTCCTCGCAGTCCACCACCGGCCTGGGACCTTCACGCGCGACAGCCGGCACACGCCTGAGAGCCCAGCAGTCCCTGAGCCCGATCGTCTGCAGTGCCGGCGCGGTCAATTTGGCCTCACATATCTGCTCCAGATTGTGAAGATGGTACATCTTGATGTGCTTTAGGTTCTTGAAGGTGACACGGCCAGATGCTATATCCTCACGGCCAGCGTACTCTTTGATGTTGTCATCCAACGGGAAAACATGTCGGAGGCTACTGCAGTATGCGATCTGGAGAGTCTCCAAGTCAGGCAAGCCGAAGGAAATGGGGAGGACGAACACCAGCTTGGGGCAGTTGTACAGGTACATGTGCTGCAGTTGCTGGAAACAACGTCGTCTGGTATAACTACCCTGAATATTAGTGCCTCTACCCCAAATGCTGTAGGCCACCGGGAGATCTGAAGCTGAAAACGCCGTTATAAGTTTGAAAGCCGGCTCGCACCAACGGAAAAACACCGTGTGTAGCCTGGGGCACCTCTCGACAAGACACCATCTCAGGCCCTCCCATGACCTTTCTTCCGCCGGATACACTTCGGTGATGGAGGAGTTGTCATGCACGTGTAGTGATTTGACATGTCTCACGAAGCTTGTGAAATCCTTATTGTCCCGCATGCTCTCTAAATTATAGCTTCCTTCACCGATCTTTTTTTCGAGGGTATGCAATTGCATACCTGATTTTTATAGAAGAAGAGTTAGGACTACAAAGATGCGACAACGAAGGTTACAACAACCCAGCTGTCGCGGCACACTCTAACTCACACCACAAGACGATTACTCCCTAAAAATTACTCCCACTCCGGCACCTGCTGCTATCCAGAGCTTCAACTCGTCGAAGATACGAGCAGCTAACTGTGTTTCATTCCTAAGCTGGTTGATATTCCCGAACACTCTAGCATTACGCTGCTTCCAAATACTCCAGCAGACTAGTGTTACACAAGAGTCAAAAGCTTTCCTCTACTTGTCTCTAAATCTGTCTCTAACTGTCAGCCACCAGTTCTCCAGGGTATCGGTGCAAGTAGGAAGCGGGATATGTGAAAGAATCCGCTGAGAACAGATCCACCATACTTGCCTCACATAGACGCACTGCAGCAAAAGATGATCCGCTGTCTCAATCTCCTGCAGGCATAGCTGACATGCATCCGGTTGGTCCTGCAGACCATGCCTCGCTCTCCTGTCCGAAGTCCAGATCCTATGTTGGATTGCAAGCCACATAAAAATTTTGCACTTTGCCGGCGCCCAACATTTCCAGATCCCTTTGGCCAAAGGGAACCGTATATTGCCCTGCATGAGCAAATCATAGGTCGCAGTGGCCGAATAAACTCCTGAAGCAGCCGGCCAGCTGAACTCGTCCTCCCTCTCAACATCCAGTTGTTTAGACTGAATCCACAGCCACAAGTCGATGCTTTGCTCAGTCATTCTCAAATCCAAGGGAGTCCTCACGTCCTCCAACCACCTATCTCCTTGCAGCGCCTCATAAACGGTCCTCTTGTTTGCGGTTCTTGCGTTGACTGCCTCACGCAAGAGGGGAGCAATGTCCGCCACCGCCATCCCATCCCAACCATCTATCTTTCCAGAATAGGGTCTTCCTGCCATTCCCCACTCTGATACGGACCAGGCTATTGAACACTTCGACTGCCAAATTGTCACTCAATGCTGGCAGTCCTTGCCAAGGTCTGGACTCATCCGTCCTTCTCAGCCACTCCCATCTAACTCTAAGGGCTAGGCCATGTAGCCCTAAGTTCTTAATCCCTAAGCCTCCAAAGCAAATTGGCTTGCAAACATTCTCCCATGAAACTAGACATTGACCCCCTCTAACATGCTCCGAACCTGACCAAAAGAGCCCTCTCATCCACTTGTCGATTTCCTCCAGCAGCCAACAAGGGGCTTCTGCTACCAGAAGCTGGTGAACTGGTCTAGCGGCAACCACCGATTTAACCAAGGTGAGCCTGCCTGCCCTCGCAATCATGCCACTCTGCCATGAGGGGACACATCTCAAAACCTGGTCGAGCATTGGCTGCCATTCTCCCTTCGTGAGGGGCCTGAGTGCCAACTGGAGCCCAAGGTACTTAATTGGGAACTTGACAATGTTGCAATTGAGGGTTTGGGCTACCAACTCTCCATCCACCTCCTCTCCCCGGATGAGTGTTGCCGAAGTCTTGGCATAATTGACGTGCAGGCCCGACGCCTCACCGAAACTATGGAGGATTACCCTTGCAGCCTCAAGGTCCTCCTCCAGTGGCTTGACAAAGAGCACCACATCATCCGCATATACAGACAGCCTTTGTTTGGCAGAGCAGCCAGACAAGGGGGCAAACAGGCTATCTTGAACTGCTCTCGAGATAGTGCAAGTGAAAACCTCCATAGCTAACACAAAAAGCATAGGGGAAATGGGGTCCCCCTGTCTCAGGCCTCTAGCATGGGTGATCCTTTTCCCAGGGACTCCATTCACCAAGATTTTAGTACTCGCCGTCCGGAGCAGCAAGGAGATCAGTTTGCACCAGGCGTCGCTGAATCCAAGCTTCCGCAACACTTCCATCAGGAATGACCAAGATAGGGAGTCGAAAGCTTTAGCGATATCAAGCTTCAAAAGAACCCCCTTCTCTCTCCGTGTGTTGATTTTTCTGGCCATCTGCCGTACCAAAAGGAAGTTGTCATGCAAACTCCTTCCTCTAACAAAAGCAGACTGATTGGTGCTCACTAACTCCCCCAACCGTCTGCTAAGTCTGTTGGCTAGGATTTTAGAGAACAACTTAGAGAAGCTGTGTACTAGGCTGATAGGTCTGTAGTCCCCAACTTCAAGAGCGTCGGGTTTTTTTGGAATCAACACCATCAGTGCTCTATTGAGTTTCGCAAACCCTCTCCCATCTCCAACTGCTAGCTTTTGCAAAGCTGCCAAGACATCCAGTCTAATTATTGCCCATGCTTTGTGGTAGAATGCTCCCACAAAACCATCTGGCCCAGGGGCCCTATCCGCAGGAATCTCTTTAATGGTGTTCCAGACTTCCTCCTCTGTGAAAGGCCCATCCAGCTCACTAAGATCATAGGTCGGCACTCCAATAAAGTCCAGATCTAGAGTGACCTCCCTAGTTAGCAATTTACCTAGCAGTCCACAATAGGCCTCGTAAAAGGCCTCCTCCTTCTGAACTTGGTCGGTTATTAGGGATCCCCCAACCCTGACCGCGGGGATGAAACTCTTTACTCTCCTTCCATTAGCCACAGCATGGAACAACCTCGTATTGGCATCGCCCTCCTTAAGCCACATAACTCTGGATCTTTGCCTCGCCATGGTTCTCTCAAGGGAGGAGAGCCCTAAGATTGCCCGTTTGAGCGTGCGCCGCAGCCACACCTCGCCAACTGACAGCTGCCGCCGATCCTGGGCATTTTCAAGCCTAAAGATGACTGTATTTGCAATTGCGAGTTGAATCTTGATATTCCCGACTTTTTTCTGTCCCCATGCCTGCAGGTGAGAAGCAAGATTCCTAAACAGTGTATCCAAGCGCTTGAAGGGGTCCACAATGTCTCCCTCACATCTCCAACCTTCCTTTACGGCCTCCTCAAAGCCCTCCAACTTAAGCCAAAATAACTCGAATTTGAATCTTCTTTTAGGCTTTACCGCTGCGTTCAGAGAGAGGTGTAGTGGTGTATGGTCTGACACATTGCTAGAGAGAGCTTGCAGAATGCAGTCAGGATGGCAAATATCCCAGTCCACAGAGGCTAGGGCCTTGTCAATACGTGTCATAGTTGGAGAAGACCTATCGTTGCTCCAAGTGTACTGGCGGCCGTGCAAATAAATGTCCCGGAGCTCATGCGAGCTGACAAACTGCCTGAAACGACTCATCATATTCCTGTTCAGGTTTGTGTTATTCTTCTCGGCTGCAGACAGGATCATGTTAAAATCTCCTAGAATGAGCCAAGGCCCAGGGCAGAGGGTTCTCCTCTCTGAAAGCTCCTGGAGGAATTGGATCTTGTCCGCATCCGACTGTGGGCCATAAACCACAGTAACCCACCACTTGCTATTTGCGGAAGTGGTGATCTCCCCTGTAAGAGCAAACGAATCCATGCTGATATGGCCAAGGTGCAAGACTGTCGAGTCCCAAGCAACTAAGATCCCTCCTCTAGTCTCCACAGCGGGCAAAAAGGCAAATCCGTCAAACGACGGACCAAGGCATTGGAGAACTGTGTAGCGATCAACAGAGTTTAATTTTGTTTCTTGCAAGCATACAAAATTCACCCCAACAGACTCCACAAAACTCCTCACAGAATCCCGCTTGGCAGGGTCATTCAACCCGCGCGGGTTCCAGCTCAAAATCTCTAGGTTTGGATCCATAAGACTACTCTATGGCTCCCTCCTGCCTCAGTACCTGAGCCCTCAATGTGCGCACACAGACTGGCTCCCCTGCTGGCTCAGCTCCTCGAAGGGTGGCAGTGTCTTCCCAAAGATAGAAGTGTGACGCACCGAGATCGGGCACTATGCAGATTTCATCATTCCCGCCAAAATTCACATAATAACCGATTCCAGGTTGCCACTTGTGATAACATTGCAACAGTTCACGAATAATCCACAACAACAACAGCATAGATATATACAAGATGACTCAAACGAGCCAGGGATACAACTGATACAATACAAAGATCCAAATAACAGCGGAAGAAACAACATAGCGTCCGGCTACGGACAAGATACAAATTGGACTAAGAGTCCTGAAGATAACCGATGGCGTCCAATCCCTGCCCAGGCCAAGCCGGAGGGATTCCCAAGCTAACGTCGTCAGACTTCAAACCTGTTGACTGCAATGTTGAATATGCAGCCACGAAAAGATTCGTGGGTCAGTACGGTTAGGTACTGGCAAGTGGATAACCCATACCCACAAGATACCGGCGTAGCCAGTCATCACAAGATACAAATACTTTGGGATCAACGAAAGGAAGGGATTATTGCAAATAAGCGGCAGCGGGCTGCACTAACCAACTACAGAAAAAAAAAACCTACAACTTCCGGCTAACAGAAAGGAGGTAAGAGAGCGTATCGTAACCAACTACAACTACTCACCAAACAAACCCATCCAATGTCACCCCCTACTAAGGAAGCAACCCAAGGATAACTCACACTGTTGGATTAATGATGGATCAAGTTATTATGTCAATAAGACTATTACTAGTCAAGTTATTATCATTAGGTGTAAGTTGTCTGAGTACTTGTTAGCCAGTACTTTCACCAAGTAATCCATAACCGCGGAAAACACGGCTTCTCGAGAAGATTTATCCCTGCAGGGTGTGCTCCAGTACCCGTACACACTCAAGCCACCAACTAAAACTCAGGTTGGCTTGACACGACCCAAACCATCTCTACAACCTATCCTAGGAGCCACGGAGCTATAAGGTCCCAGCCACGCAGCCGAATACTCAGCGCAGGTGTGCAAAACTCCCGCAGGACACAACACCCCGGCACTACAGGCCTCGCCCTATATGCATCATCATCATCATAACCAATAACCATGGGGGGCCCTCCCATTATGCAAAGGAGCAAATGGAACACCCGAACTAAGTGTGGCTCTTCGGACAAGCTGCAGATCAGGTCTAAGTCGAGGGGGGTCCCATACTACCACCCGGATGCGGTGAGCACGCTCATCATGGATCAGTAGACAAGACTCCTTTCCTAGTTTCGACACTAGCAGGCTCCAAAACCCTAACCCGGGCCTCCTGCCGGTGCCTTATCATCAAATTATTATTACCCAAAACATTAACATGTTGTTGCTTGAATTGAGACCCAACTGTCAACTAAACAGGTGATACGACAAAGGATAACAAGACTCGAGCACAAACAAACCTAAGCATGCAACTACGACACGAGTGCCAACCGGGTAAACAAACAACAGTTAATAGGAAGTGGAAGGAAGGCTATATCATGGCTGCAAGGTAAACATATAATAGGATCGATACACAAGCATCGTATCAACAGGCTAGAAAAAGAACAATGGAAAGAATCGGTAACAAGTGATGAAAGACAGCCATTTGGCAACAAGTGAGTATACTTGCCTGAGATCCCGCAAGGTAGCAGAACTTGTCGTTGCTCACATCATCTCAACGTCCTATCCGGGAAGAAGCAACGAACCTCAAACAAACAACGGAATGCAACAATTACTACTACGGCAAAAGATCCAGCATGATCCTATTTTATATGCATGGCATGGCAAGATGCAACAGGGGAAACAACTTAAGCAATTTAATCGAAACCGGAGTCCGGA